>CM034155.1:221241535-221895316 GCA_019776745.2 Taxus chinensis | reverse complement strand
TAATTTTCAAGTATTTTTTGAGATATTGTTTTGAGAGCCAAATGGGCCCCCACAGTGAGGACCTGTTCCCATACAGAAAGGGTGGTTATACACACTAGGTGCATCCTCAAGTAAACCCCTATGGCAGGGGTCTCAGGAATGTCCCTGTCCCATGGGGGCACATATGCTGGAAAACTGAAAGGTGGGGAACATGCACATGGGGCACTAGAACCCGCATTTCAATATATTTAATGGAATACACAAGTCCATATGTAATGTCCCCACTTTCCTAGTCGATCACTCAGATGATGAGATTTGCCTATTATCCATCTCCGTAGATAAATTCAGTGGATAGGAGATGATTCCCGTGGCATGAGATGTTTTTCCGCACTTGGGTCGGGCACCAGAATGGTTTATTTAATAAGCAAATTATATTATTTTAATTAAAGTGACTTTATTAAGTGGGGTTACAAAGTTACTTTATAACATCGTATTATTAAGTCAGAAAAAATGAATTTATTATATTTAATTATGACGTTAAGTAGACTTTAATTTTTATAAAGTGGAATTAGTATAATTTCACACTTGGGCACCCCATTTGGAATTGAAAGGCAAATAAAATAAAATTAAAGATGGTTTGGATTCCAGGGTTTGGGTTTTTATAAAAAGGGTTCATTCTTTCATTTGGGGAGGATCATCTATCATTTTCAAAGACAATTTCAGAGCAGCTCATGCTTATTATTTTCCGAGGACTAAACCCCTTGTAGGATTGTGGATTAGACGAAAACCCAATTCATATGTGGGAGATTCATTCAGGGTTTCCATTTGTGCTTCATTGAAGGATTCAATCAATTGCAATAGCTGTTGTATTATGAGAGCTAGCTAATTGGGTGCAATAGCTGATGTATTATTGCATCTTATTGAGAAGATTGTTGAGTTGCAACAGCTGAGGTATTGTTGCAAATATCATTTATTTTGGCATGGCAGCTGATGTATTGCTGTGATTCAATCGAAGGAAGAATTGAAGATATTTTCAGTTGTTTTTGTGGGCAATATCGAGTATCAATTTTAGTCATGGGGGACGATCTGATGATCAGAGTGTGTGAGCAATAAACAGAAGGAAATCATGGCAGCATCATCTCAAAATCATGGCATCCAAGTAGGTCAATCAGCTAAGAGGAGGTCGTACAGTTGCTGCATATCAGGTTCTTCTATTTCATATCATTTTATAGGCACCATTGCATTGTATTATTCGCTGCCATATAGTGGCTGTAGTTGCATCAATATTTGGTATAGGACATTGTAGCGGCATTTATTCATGATTCGATGTAAGCCAAGAGTCTTGGCATTGCACTCGGATTGTAATCGGCATTTGATAAGATTGTAATAAGTCTATGCATTCAATAAAGAAATAAGTTTGCACAACAAATGTTTGTCAATATGTCATTGTTGTAGTTACTTATTTCAGTTCATATTCAATCAATAGTTTACATGGCAAATGTTTGTAATAATGTCCACTAAGCTGTAGGTGCATTTCTCATGTCATTTCAGTCATATATTGATTGCATTTAGCTGTAGCATTGCGTTCCCTTTATTTCAGTCATTTAAATTACTTCTTGCAAGTCCTTTGCAATCATCAAAACAAACCAAAACACCAAATAAAGAAACTACAACAGCAAGTACAGACTTGCAAGCCAAGTGTTTGACAATATTCCTTGGGAGTTCAAATCACCAAAACAGGGTCGGATTTTCAAGGGATAACTGAAAGGTGGGGAACATGCAAATGGGAAACAAGAACCCGCATTTCAATATATTTAATGGAATACACAAGTCCATACAATATCAAACAAAAAAGAAAAGATTTTTCTGTTGTCTGTTGCAGAGCTTAACCAAATTTCCAAATTCAGTATCTTGTCATTTTTCAGCAGCCAGTTTCCAGTACAGTATACTCTTAAAAAATCAGACAAACGTAAAGGTAAAATATAGATAACAGATGGATTCAGATGGCTAACGGATCAAGTTGACTGATATATTGAAATGGCTGAAGTGACCCTAATGTATGATCTATATGCTAGATGGTGAGTATATGGATGCTATATGGCAGGAGCAAGGCAGAAAGACCCAAGAACCTGAAACACTTTCAGTACACGACTTAATCCTCAAGTCCAACCCACCTTTGCCCCATATTTGCAGGTGCAAAAAAGGTGAAAATCCCTCAAGCAAAGGTGTCATGCTCCAATCCAGATATTAATCTTTAGAATCCATTCTTTGCTCCTCTTGAACATAGAATTGTTGGTGTGTCACCACTTCCATGTATATGGCCTTCATTGCGACTTTTAAAATGTACTTGAGTTGATTGAGAGAAAAAATCAAGCTTCTGCCTCGCTAGATAATATCCCTGGGTTAAATAATGTGCAGCCAAGGTTGTATCTCATATAATATGCATTTCATGGGAATCAAAAAAAAGTACAGCAGTGGAACAGTGGTTGTCTGACACTTCTATGACTATACACAAACAAACATACTGCATCTGACATATTTGCAAAGCTAGCATAATAGATACACAAAGGAAAACATGGAGGGGTTGACTGAACATCCGTATATCAATACACAAGATGCCAATTGAAATCGTATTGATACGGGGGAAATTATTATAACTATTTACAGTACTACGATAAACATTAAACAAGACTACCAAGAAACTATCCAAGCCTCCAGGTGTTATAAGTGAGCCAGATAAGACTTTTCAAAATTTTGTTAGTTATTTAGAATACCTGAAAGGGCCCTTGGGATCTCTTGGTGGTAATTCAACAGCATCCAATGCTTCAAAAAGGCAAGGTCCATTCCACCATGGGCACGTGTTCACAGGCATCCTCTCTCTCATGTTAGTACCATATAGGCCAGACACTGGAAGGAAATGCACATCTGAAACAAGAGAGCCATTTTAGTTTTGCAAAACATAAAATGACTAGAATTACCATTAATATTAAAAAACCAGTCTATGTTTTCCCAGCTAAAGATTGAAGTGTGTGAAAGAAGAATATAAGCTCCTCCCTGCACATAAGCATTTATCCAAATAAATTGGGATTATGTTGTAATTTAAACCAATTCGGAAAAAATCCCCACGGGGTTCTGTTAACATAAGCCAATTTTAACCAAGTGTATTTAACATACAGGCTCACTTAGAATAGCCATCCCAATTAATACCAAGAAACAATTCCCAGTCCTTGTATCAACCATCAAGCTTTCTTAAAAACTCAGACATCCAATATTAGGAGGGCCTTTTTATAATCATGGCAAGACAAAAATTCCTTCCAGCTGAAATAAATATAGTAGAAATGCAGCATCTAACAATTTTAGTGTGTGAAATACCTTTCTTTACATTGTAACCGCAACCCTTGAGGAATGGAGTTATCTTCTTTTCTATCTCATCAAACCTAAAACAAGGACATGAAATTACTTTCTCCATATATTACGAGGCCAAAAGAAACAAAGGTTGACTGCCTGAAATCCATTCAAAAACGAAATGAGGCATGTGCCCTTGTACCTCTCCTTAGACCACAGGACAGTAGGTTCATCCATCTTATTAACCACCACCAACAATTTAGAAACTCCAAGAGTTTTTGCCAACATAGCATGCTCCCTTGTCTGGCCCCCTTTTTCAAATCCAGTCTCAAACTCACCCTTCCGAGCAGAAATTACCTGTTATGCCCGACCACACAGGAAAATCGGGATTTGTTAAACAAAGCTGTAATGTTATGTACCCTGCAACTGAAATTATTATATATGCAGTAATTATACCACTCAAATAAACATCGTACCAGAACTCCCACATCAGCTTGTGATGCACCACTGATCATGTTTGGAACATAAGTTTTGTGACCCTGCACAGCGCCAAACAATTGTCATCTATGAATTAACACAAAACATAATTATGCTCAATTGTAGACTGTATAATAGCATAAAATACAATTAGAAGATCTGCAAAGCAATGACAAGAAAAAATTGAATGTGGGAAACTAGAATTTAATATGATATAAATATTAATTGCAAAAAGCATTCAGATCTATGTTCAGAAGGAAGACACTTGAGACGTCATAGATGATTTACCACCATCCCAAACTAGTCATATTGACACATTATTATTCACCTTCACCGTCTTCACCAATTAAGAGGCAAAAAATCAAGTAATACAAACTCCATCCATTGTGGCAGTTAATACGAGAAGTTTCTTGTTGTGACCCTTACATTTATTCATAATATTACATTCATTATGTTTTACTGAGGTTAAGGAGTGGATGGCATGCAATACAAATAACCCTGAGTTAGATTAATTCGGTTGGGTTACATACTTGGTGTGTTTGCAAGGGTTCAAGTCATGTTGTTGCTAGTAGGCTGCAGATTTATTATACTAGTCTGATTAAGCTGGGGGTATTTATAAGCATCTCATGCCATGTTATTTAAATATGTGAAATGTATTGAATTGCATTCCTCTATTAGGAACCTACGCATTTATTTGTTCCCCTATCAAAGGAGCATTTTGTCATTTAGGGCTCTTATAGTATTGAATAATAGTCTCAAAAGTCGAAGAAAATCCAACATGGAGCAAAACCAATGAAGGCAGCAACAAATGAATAACAAGGACAAGCGAAGTCACACCGAAGCCATGACCAGGACTGTTGTGGCAACAGAAGTATACTGCATCCCCTGTAGGAATGCAACCCAAGCAGAGATCAACAAGAGACCCACATAAAAGTGAACGAAAGGAAGAGTGAAGAGTACAGCCGATCAAAATTCACTATTAAACCAGGGGGTCAAGCCATTCAGAAGCAACTCAAGTAAGGGTGTCACCCATTTCCAGGACTAAAATCATCACTGACAGATAAACTCAAGCAAACCTATCCAAGCAGCAGAGGAAATCACTGTAATAAGCATTGCAAGAAATCAACTGAAGGATGAAGGGTCAAGCCTGCAAAAAACTTGCACAATTTTGTTCGATCAAGTGGATTTGACCAGCTGCTGACACCTTTGCCATTCGGAAGCAACTCAGGTAAGGGTGTCACCCATTTCCAGGACTAAAATCATCACTGACAGATAAACTCAAGCAAACCTATCCAAGCAGCAGAGGAAATCACCATAATAAGCATTGCAAGAAATCACCTGAAGGATGAATGGTCAAGCCCGCAAAAAACTTGCACAATTTTGTTAGATCAAGGGGATTTGACCAGCTGCCGACACCTTCTTAAACTAGGTTAAAAATATATGGAATAACGTAGGCCTGATTCAGATCTATTTTTTACCTAAGGGGTATTTTGTGGGAAGATTCCAATCTGTAGAGACCAGAAATAGAATTCTTGAAAATTTTCATAAATGATCTAAAAACTGAGGAATCTATCTAGAGAACATTCATGTGGCATACAAAGAAACGAAAAGAAATTGTATTAATATTCACAAATGGCAATATCATGTCAATGGGACTCAAAAGCATGGTCATTTACAATAAACAATCAGGAGTACAAAAGGTAAGTCCAAACAACCAAAATTAAGAAAAACCATAGACAAGTCAGTATGTAGAATAAACAAATAATAAAAACAATCCAGTGAGAAGAAGACCTCTTGTCAAAAGGAACCACTTACAGAGTCAAGTGAAGAGGGGCCAAGAGAAGAGGAAGGGGGGCGGAGTAAAAGGCTCTAATCTTCATCAAAGTCAAGAGCAGAAGAATGGCCAGCATCCTCCTCGTTCCACAAACAGGTCTATACACAGAATGATGACGTCCTCAAAAAAATGTCCTGGGCTAAAAGGGACTGGTGAGCAATCCCATGGGCAAACAAGTTATTCCTTCCAACAGCTATACTAACATAAAGGCCAACAGTCCTCTAGACACAGAATGAAAATGTGCATCACAAACCTTCCCTTCTAGTATGGACCGTAAACAAGATGAGTAGCTTTACTCGTCTGGGAAAGAAAGGATAAGGTTGGTGCCAATGTCAACAAAGTACCGGTAAATGTCCTTCCCTGAGTTTATTCCACAATTTCTGAAATTGGGTTCCCTGGTCCTACAACTGCAACATCCTTTCCAAGCATATTCCATAATTTCTGGATATCTTCAGCTTATCATGCTAATTTTACAAAGGGTACCGGATTCCAATGTTAATATAAACAAGGAAAATTATAGAGCAGATGGATGGTATGGATTAGCATAACAAACTATGGATGGGAAAAGCAGGTGAGGTCTTGACGGATGGTTAACAAAGACTAGGGTTCAAAGACAATAAGTAGCAGATGCTCCTAACGACTCCAGCTGATCAATTCACTTCTGCAAGTTTTTATAATTTGCTGACACATAAAAGTGTTGATTGTACAACAGCATCCTTCCCAAGTATATTCCATGATTTCTAGAATTGGGTTCCAATATCTTCAACTTACCATGCAAATTTTATGAAGGGTGACAGATTCCGATGTTAATATAAACATTACAATAATAGAGTGGGTGGATAGTAAGGATTAGCATCACAAACTACGAATGGGGAAAGTGAATGAGATCCTGGCAGATTGTTAAACCTGAACATGGTGCATGAAGATAAGTTCTATGCACGTAACTAAGCACCATACCCGTGCAGGTGAGACACACATAGATCCTTGGAATGACGTAGTTTTGTGCAGGAGGAGGAGATATAGGGCCACATTGTGTGACCAAGAGCAGGCTACATGGGAATCTACAAGTGGCAAACGGGTAAGAAAAGTTGCAAGTAATCCAGATCACGCAAGCAGACGAGAGCTTGGGAGCACATGGAAGTCTTCTATAACCATCTAGAACCTTGACAACTAAGATGACAGCTGGACATCATCTTGGGTGCATGAAGATAAGTTCTATGCTAGTAACTAAGCACCATACCCGTGCAGGTGAGACACACATAGATCCTTGGAATGACATAGTTGTGTGCAAGAGGAGGAGATATAGGGCTGTATGGGAGACACTCAGACCCTGAAGGGGAAAAGACATAAACCGCATGTGGAATCAAAAGAGTATCTTGTAAGCAAGGTGACCAAGAGCAGACTACATGGGAGTCTACAAGTGGCAAACGGGTAAGAAAAATTGCAAATAATCCAGATCACGCAAGCAGACGAGAGCACTTAGGAGCACATGGAAGTTTTCTATAACCATCTAGAACCTTGACAACTAAGATGACAGCTAGACATCATCTAGAAGGTGTACAGGTGGATCCAGCTGTGCACCATCTGGCAGGCTGGGTGGTTTCAGGAAACTATAAATAAGGCCAAGGGGCTCTCGATAGGGACACACCTGGATGTTGGATGTTTTGAAAAAGATGAAGAATCAGAGCTTTCGTAAAGCTTAACAGAGTTAGTTTTAGAGAGAGTATTGTATTGAACGGATAAATGTTACTGCAATGAGATGCCTATGTAATATCCCTGTCAAATAACTGTAAATAAATCTGGCTATATGCACGAAACCCTAGGGCAGTAGTATGAAACACTAACTTCAATGACAGCTGCAGTAATCTGATTTTTTTAATTAAAAACAGCAACCGCGATATGTAGGAAAAAACAGAGTTTATTTATTTATTTCAAATCGGCTTTAATAAAAACACTAGAACGTCTAAATACATTTTTTCTCACAGAAGATACAAACATGCAAATTGCTATGACTGATAACTGCTTCCAGATTTGGCGCCAGTACTGAAATTCATTCCCAGAGGGCAACGTCCTAGCTGTAGTTGTTGTTCGGGTTGCTAAAACAGCCCTGAATATGATGCCCTAGCTGAACTAGATGAATACATGTCCCCTGAATGGAATTGCCACACTTAGATATGAGGGTTTTCGTCCTCTATTGCTGATGCAGAAGCAGAAGCTACTTGCAGGCAATGAAGTAATTGATAAATTTCCAAGATATATCACAATAATCCCCAAAAACTGCTTTTATAACTTCTAAGGCCCTCTTCCAAAGTTGGCACCCCCTTTAGAGTTACATGCACGCTCAATAAACAATACTAAATTACTTTATTAGAGTTAGAATTCTTTATTTAATTATTATTCTATCTTTGGCGCCCCATAATAGAAGTTCATCATTCTATTATTATTTTATTTTATTTCTATTTTTTGAGATCCCACTTATTAAAAATATAATTTAAGTGTCCTTTTTCTACTTAAAAGATAAAAGTACCCTTGGACCACTTAAATTAATTTATTTCCCTCTTCAATTTCCCCTTAGCCTACGGAAAATAATAAGAATAGGCTTCGGGTATCCAGAATCAATTAATTCAGAAAAGGGGACATTACAGCATACTTGTATAATAATTATGCAAGGATTCTTTGATGTGTCTTGTGTATTCAAGTCTTTTGTTTATTATGGTGTTAGCTAGGTATTTTATGTGAAATACATGAGCATGAGTATCTTCATGACTTATTCTCGTAACAGGAAACCCCGTGATCTCTCAATACACTTCAGGTGAGTGTTGAAGCTCATTACTCGAGTAATATGCCAGTGCAAGAGTGTCTCTGTCACAATAAGTTTAGTTTTCACGGGACCATGTGCAATGACTCAAATTTGCCCAACACAAATGTTTAGCGCAGACTAGGCTACAAAGACAGTAAGGAACAGGTGCTCCTCACAGCTCCTGTTGATCATTTCAATCCTTCAAGTTTTTCTACTTCGCTAACACATGCAACTGTTGATGCATTTTCTGGTTTAGACATCATATATTTCATTGCACATAGGTTTTTTCTTTGGGCCTAATATAACTGGTTAATACTTAATACAGACTAGGCTACAAAGATGATAAGCAACAGATGCTTTCACTCCTTCATGTTTTTATACTTTGCTGACACATGAAACTGTTGATACATTTTCTTTTATAAACATCATATATCTCATTGCACATAGGTTTTTCCTTTGGGCCTAAATTTCTATCTTTAAAATCTCCTGATTGTTTTATTCGAGATTTAAAAATTCTTCCATTTTGGTTTATCTGTAGTTGGACGATTTGGTGGGTTCTGGCAGATTTTCTGGATGCCCCGTTATCTTTATTTGTATGGCTATTATACTGTGGGAAAATCCTTGTAGACTTGGTCTAGGTATGATGTATAAATGTCAAGGCTTAGGTATTTACCAGTGTTACACAGGAATGCATCCCCTAGATTTTGGTGACGTCCCGAACATTTCGGCAACTTGGAGGGGACATCCCCAATTTTTTTAAATATTTCAAAAGTTTTTTGATAGTTTTAAAAAGTTGTTATTTTTACAAAAAACATTAAATAATAATCTTGAGAGTACCTAATCTTTTTCAAGACACCATTGGCCACACAAATCTTCTGCAATGGCGAGCACCTGTGTCTTCGAACCACCTAACCCTAGCCAAGCCTGTGTGCTTCTTGGGGGCAGAGAAGTCTTGCTGGGTGATGGCGGCAGGAGGAAGCTAACAGGGACAGCGAATATTGGGACTGTTTTTGCGCCCACGGACCAGGATGCATTTGGGGTCAGGGGCAGCGAGTGTGGGGGGATTGATTCCCCTCTGTTTAATGGCTCGGCTCCTCTCAGACGTTTCACGGATTTTTGTACACACTTGGAAGGAATCTACTCTCTGCATTCAGCTCCCTCGCCTTGCTCTGGGTAGGGATCTTAAATCAGTTCTTTCACAGAGATTGGGCTGCAGGGTGGATTTTATAAACCTAGTTTTTGTAGGCAGACTTCTGAATGATGAATCACTGCTCATCTCTTATGGGATTGATAGAGATTCAACGATTTCAATGACCAATCAGCTATTGGGTGGAGCCAAGATAAGACATCCTGCACCTTTCAGCTTAGTCACCACATTCGAATTCGTGTTCGAATTCGCCGAGTATAAAATTCGTAAGAAATTCGTTGCTAAAAAAATTAAGATAAAATTCGTGATTAAATTCGGCTAATAGAAATACAGTTATAATTTTACATTTCGTATAAGTAAACATGTCAAAAACAACTTTCCAATAACTAGCTGTCATATATTGATTGAAAAACATTTTAAACTCGAGGGTCGCAGGCAGGTCGCGGAAAATTGTGAGTATTTCTTTTATGCAAGGTGCTTCTTTGTAGTTTACTTTTATGATCTGGAGGACTATCAAAGGATTATTGATGAAGGACCTTGGTTTTGGGGCACGACGGGGCTGCCATGGTTTCTGCAATTCGACCCAAACTCCTCCATCCCACGTGTTCTTGTTTGGGTCAAATTGTCAAACCTTCCTCTCCATTTTTTCCTGTGCTTGGAAGATATTGGCAATGGTCTAGGAAGGTTCATCAAACATGATGACAAGAGGTTATAGAGTGGGCTGTTTACTTTTGTTAGGATTTGTGTTGAAGTGGATCTCAGTAAAGGACTGCTGGATAAAATGTCTCTCAAGATGGGAGATGCGTCTCACATCCAGACTCTCGACTATGAAAACACGACTTTCTGATGTAAGAATTGCAGCTCTCTGGGTTACCTTGAGGCTTCCTGCACTCAACAAAAAGTCCAAGTTGCCAAAGAAAAAAGTTGATACAGCTCCCAAAAGATGGACCTCCCCCCTGCCTACATTTTTGATGCAGGACATCCGGATTCGGATTCTCTAGATGATTTTCAAAGAATTTGACAGTCTTGGCTTCAGGTAAAACTTGGAAAATAAGGCCCTCATTTGTAGGTTTAATGGGTTTTGGCCGATGACTAATGCTCTGATCCAGCGGATTCATTACCTCGTGGACGGAAAATTATGAGTATTTCTTTTATGCAAGGGGCTTCTTTGTAGTTTGCTTTTATGATTTGGAGGACTATTAAATGATTATTGACGAAGGACCTTAGTTTTGGGGCACAACGGGGTTGTTCACTACCCCATGGTTTTTGCAGTTCGACCCCAACTCCTCCATCTCCCGCATTCCAGTTTGGGTCAAATTGCCAAACCTCCCTCTCAATTATTTCTTGTGCTTAGAAGATATTGGCAACTGGTCTAGGAAGGTTCATCAAACACGATGAGAAGAGGTTACAGAGTGGGCTATTTACTTTTGTTAGGATTTGTGTTGAAGTGGATCTTAGTAAAGGATTATTGGATAAAATGTACTCTCAAGATGGGAGATGCGACTCACATCTAGATTTTCGACTATGAAAACACGACTTTCCGATGTAAAAATTGTAGGTCTCTAGAGTCACCTTCAAGCTTCCTGCAATCAACAGAAAGTCCAAGCTCCAAAGAAAAAAGGATACACTCCCAAAAGATGGAGCCCCCCAATTTTTGAACGAGGAATCCGGATCGGACTCAGATGATCAAGAATTTGAAGTTTACTGCTTCGTTGACGGATGCTCCGACAGTCTGCCACTGCTCCAACTGCTGATTGCTGAATGTACTGAGGTGGGACAAGCCCTTGACTCATACCCCCTCTTTGGAGAAACCTACTTTTGGAATCAAGAGGCCTCATGAATCCGATCATTTTGATTCGGATAAGGAGGGTCCCCTTTCTCCAAACAATGAGTTACAGATATCCGCTTCCATGATTTTATCAATTTCCAATCATCTTAGCTCGGAGGATCACTCTCATGGAAATTGACAATTAGTGCATTTCGAAGAAGGGGAAAAAGATAAGCGTTGATCTCTGTTCCCCCTTTTTTACCCCCTTCGCTCGAGGTTGCATCTTTTGATGCTTCCTCCTTTTTGTCTTTTGTTTGTCGGGGCTGACTTCTCCACTTCCCCTTTTTGTTTGTACCTTCTTGCTGCAACTGGGCTGCAACTTCTCCTCCCCCTTCGCTTCTTCTCTTTTGCTGCTTCTGGGTGGCAGCTGAGGGTCTCATCTTGGTTATAGCTGTTGGCACTTTATTTCTTTCCATTTCTCCGATTTGGACCTTTTGGGGTCTTTGTTCCTCTTGCCTTTGGGCTTCTCTTCTGTACTGCCTCATGGTTTTATCCTTCCTTTTGGACTTATTGTAAAAGGATGTGTGTCCTTTCAAAACCCTCAACTTTTTACCGATTTCCAAAAAAACCTTGAAATCCCTAAATTTCATCGTGAAAATTTCAAATATTCTAATATTAAATTTATATATTATTTTTAATAGCCGTTCCGCCTGTCGTCCCCAAACTTTGGGAAATTTTTTTGCCATCCCCGAGACTTGGGTAACTATGGTATTTACAAATATTTAGAATCCCATAAAAGGCATTGTATGTCAGTGTTACGCAAGGACACACCACCCCCAAATACCAGGTGTCCGGGATGTCTTGGGGAGGGGGGAAAATGTCCCCCCCCCACATTTACAAAAGGGCAGGAAAGGAGGGGTAGGTCCCTGAATATGAGGTTACGTTTTAGGGACGTCATGACATCCCCAAGACATTTCGGGGACATCTGATTTTATTTTATTTTGAAAAAAAAAAAGTAATTTTTTAAATCAATTTATTTGTAGTTTTCTCTTTAAAAACTGATTTTCAGATTGTGCTCTTGTAGTATAAGATTGTTTTTGGAAGCCATTCACCTCTATTTGAAAACAAAGTTCGTATGTATATACTATAAATCTAATTGAAATTCACTTTGGAAGCTCCGATAACTTAAAAAGTCTATATGTGTATTTCTATATGAAGGAAAAGGTTGTGTAGATATAAAAGCAGTAAGGTATAGATCAAAATCTTTACCGGTTACCCATAACCCAACTGTATTGTATTACAGAGACATTAAGAATCAAGAGCGATATATGAATACATATATATTCGAGCACAAATGCACATGGTGGACTGTCACAACATACATTAAGAGCTATACGGACTATGAAAACCAGCAGCATACATATTAATATTATGTCCATACATTAAAAGTTATATGGACTATGAAAACCAGTAGCATACATATTAATATTAAAAGCTATATGGACATATAGCATTAGTCTAGCTATATGTATGCTGCTGAGCATTATGGACGTCTGGATGTGGACTGTATGCACATGGTGGACTGATATATAAATATGGACCGCTATTCATAAATTTTTAAATTTATTTGTATATTTTTAATATTTATAATTTTATAGATTATTTTAATAGCCGTCCCCCCACTGTCCCAAATTTTTGAAAATATTTTGCCATCCCAGAAACTCCGTCCTCGGGTCCCGTCGTCCCGCCTTCCCAGAGTCTTAGGTAACACTGTTGTATATACTATGGGTCAAGCTTGTGAAATTTTAGAGAAGCTCTTAGGCTCAAGAGTTAGATTGCTGTGTTGCTAGTTGTTTTTGCAAGTACAGGAGTTTATTCATAAGGATTGTCAATAAGAAAAAATATATGCTAAACCCAAGAGTTGGGGCAAAATAACCATGTGTGAGCCGAAGGGTTCAGCCTATTCAATAAAGGAACATATAATATTGAACATCATAAATCTATAATTGTCTTCTATTGGACCCCATTTAGTCATTGCATATCCACAAGGACATTTTAAATCGAGAGTGGCCCTTCTTGAAGTGGGTAACACTTATACGGCAAGCTAGAATTCCACCATTTGTGTAGCTGAAATCCACAATCTTATTATTATGATATTATTTGTTTGAAATATAAATTCTGTCAGCTTTGTAAACTCATTTAAATTACTCTTATGATTAAGTTTATAACATAAAATATTGCACTCCTATGATAAATTCTTTAAACATATTTGCAAATTCTTCTCTCTGTTGTATCTGTATTTTAACAGTTCTCATATTTTCCTTCTTTCTGTTTGATATACCACCTTATTAAAGATCATAGAAATAGAGCTCTATTCTCTTATGTTTTCTACATTATGGTTTCTACAATTGCATTCATGATGTAAATTAGGCATACTGTTATCTTCCAACTTTGTAGCCCAACTGACTTTCCCTTGTCTTTAAAAGAGAAGAATATGAAGATTCCAACAATGATGAAACAAGAGTATCAAAACAAAACAAAACAAGAACAAAACAGACTAGTAACAAGATAAAGGTTTCACACTTCCACAATCTGTCTCCCTCTAAGCACAATCATGCATGACATATAGAATGAAAGAGGCACAAGAGTTTCTTACCGGGGCATCCAGAATTGTGAACCTTGACTTTTCAGTTTCAAAATGAGCTCTACCAACCTCCACTGTCTTCCCCTATAGACCAAAATAGCATCCAAATTAGTTTTAATATCATCAACAAAATCAGAAATCCCTTCCAGTGAAACTGATTTATGACACAGCATACCTTTGTGCGCTCTTCCTCATTTGTATCCATGATATAAGCCATATACCTGAAATCACCAGGAGCAATAAGAGTTCTAGTATTAACCAACTACGCTCCCAACAGAATATAGAAGTTCTGTCACAAAACATGCTTGCTCATGTACCTTAAAAGTTGAAGCACAAAAAAATACCAAAAATATAAGACCAATTTCACACGAAGAAACTGAAAGAAATTGATCTGCCTTGAAATGAAATGACCATTTTCATTAGTACCAGATGTATACTAAATATTTAAGATGTGACAAGTGCAGAAATTCAACAATTGATTGCGCTTTGTTTAAACATAAGGCATAATTTCTTCTCATTAAACTTTTCAATTTATTTGAAACAAAAGTTCTACTTACTACACAAAATCAGAATAAAATTTGAAGAGTTATATTCATAAAAATAGGAAATCAGTGCATTCCCTAGAACGACCCAAAATGTTCTTCAGGTGGATCTTTGATATATACAGAAGGTACGAAAAATACTGCAAGTTCGCCAAACTTCATTTTAAATAAAAAAAACTACAGATGGGATACTAAGCATTATATAGAGGAAAACCACAGAGAAGGTTCTGCATTAATTGAATTCGTTAGCTTAAATTTCTTGACCATAAATGATTATACTAAGAGTAGCAACCAATGCAGAAAAGAAGCACACAAAATGTGAAATGCACATGAGTTGTGTGCTCTACTGCAACATTAACAATGGTATATAATTTTCAGAGAGAAAACATGGTTTCTAGCTTTCAATTAAAACAGCATGAACAGAAGCAGGCTATGGTGGTTAGAGAGTCAATATTTCATCAAAGACATGTGAATTAGAAAACTTACCAACTTTCTCGATGTTTTTCCTTTGCTTCCTTTTCGTATTTTTGAATTGTTCGCTCGTCCACCATATTACTCAAGAACAATATCTGCCCACCAATTGTTGATTTGCCAGCATCTGTCAGGTAAATCCCCCACAAAAGAATTAGCAAACCCGTGCATTCAAAATAGAACAGGCCTCAGAAACTAAAATAGAAATTAAAAACACACTCAATATTTGATTGTTGATAATGAAAGCAGAGTATGATATCCAGTAAAAGTAAAAGTAAACAACTATATATAAAATAAATTAAAGCAATCCACTGTGAAATCAAATAAAAATCCCTCATAATGTGGAGTTATTTGACAGTGGGTTAGAACTTCTGAAGAACTTTAAAGAAGAGAAATCAAAACCATGAAGTTTTTTTTGTCCTTGGATAATACCAGTAAGAAAGACACTTTAAAAACTGTGGAATGATTCAAGTCTCCAATGCCATAAGACTTCTGAAAATCCTAGGTCTAGGAACTTGTTTATGATTTAAAATAATGTTGTTAACAAAAACATAGAATTCCATAAACTTGAAGCCAAATAGTTTGACCACATAATTGTCTTACCTATCTGCGCCCATAAGCCTTTGAGAAAAGTTATTGCCTCTCATTGATGAATATGCACAAGAGACTTATAGAAAGGACAGAAGAGATTTCTAATGCATGTAATGGAAATAGAATAGGCAGAAATTATAATACCCACCAACATGACCAATGAAAACTACATTAAAATGCGGCTTCTCTTCAAACTCTTCTTCTGATTCATCATAAAACTCTACATTTTCTTGATCTATATGTCCTTTGCTGGTGCCCATTTCTGTAAAAAAAAGAATTCAAAAAATCAATTCATCCTCAAATATAAATAAGGGAGTCAAAATATTTCACATAAATTTACTTTGTTCTTTTCTGTAAGAACTAAAAAGAGAATTCAAAGAATCAATTTATCCTACATTAAAAATTAGGGAGTCAGAATATTTCAACAAATTTACTTTAGTCTTAATTCTCCCTTAAATAAAATCGTGCATTACCTTGCTTAGGTTCTTGTTTCACTTCCTCCTTTACTTTCAAGGATTGCAATTCAGACACTACCTGATCTTCGTACCCTGAAAATTTATAAGAAACAGGCAACTGTATTAATAAACAATCATTTAAAACCTAAGTTGCCAATCCTGGTAACAGAATGGTGATTTTATTTTACCTGGTTAATGCTTGGGTACAGATGTATAAAATATATATATATAATTCCAAATATGTAAAAAATAGACAAATAAGCAAAATTAAGCACATGATGTGTATAAGATTAAACTAAATAAGTTAAATAACCACAAAATTGTTGAAAATGCTACCAACAATTCAGAGATGAAGTCTAGCATCCAGACTAGTGTTTCACTCCTGTTAATGTGTCACGTGAATACACTTGTATTACTTATCAGAGAGGAGTTTTATTCACATTTTTTTTGAAATATGTCATTATTTTAAGTCATAGAGACTGCCAGAGTTATATCTAGGTTTTTAACTGTGAGCGCAGTTGTGCCCGTCAATAATTACATGACTTCAGAAGACATTACAGTAAATCTATACATATATGAAGAAGATTTCCAATCCTATTGATGTTTTCTGGTCAATCCTGCTAACACGGATTTTGAGTGTTGACTGGTACCTTGCAGGCAGTCGCCTGCAAAGATTTGCAGATGTTTTGAGGCATTTTGCAGTTGAAATTATTGATGATAAGACTAGCCAACTTGTTAACCAAGCGTGGACAACAGAGGTACTGTACTGTGTTGAAATGTACCAATTTAATCGCGTGCAAGAACAATACACAGCCTTGTACCTGCATCATCCAATGACAGTCAAAATCATTACCAAAAAAATTGACACTGGATACACGCTGGATTTGGCCCAGGTTTGTCCTTGAATGGACCTGGACATACCAGGACGAACCAGAAGAAGGACCAGACCACGATCCACCATATATAATGCCAGGAACTGTCCCCTGGTAGAGGCAACCTGGTAACTTATATTAGAATAAAACTACACATAGCCTTGTTCTATCAACCACTGCATCAAATGGTCATTATCAGTTATAACTTTAAAGTTTAAACTGTGTGCCAGCATACTCAACATTTAACTCCATGACATTAGTAAAGTTAGACAGGGAAATATACTTGCAAAAGTGGAGGCCATCATCACATCTTGAATATCCAGAACAAATCACACAAATGTTTGAATACAGAGTCCGAATACCTTAGTCAAATGCAAGGCCGCATTCAATCTAGTGCTGATGTAAATACAATTGTTAAACGCCAGACAATTAACATTCATTCATATCATTGCACTAAAACAAATGTAATCTTAAGTCACGTTTCTTTAAATAAAAACAAAAAACATACCGGTTTGTTGATATTTTCAATTTCAGGATAACTCTATATGAGAGAGAAAATCCTGAACATACCAATTACTAAAGGGAGCAAATACCTGTTCAAGGAAAGACTTGAGGGAACTAATCTACTACATAAATAAAGTTAAATAAAACAATTAATAGCAGATGAATTAATTTATAAGCAAATACACAAAGCTGTAAAAATAATACCATAGTACACATATTTTCCACTGTTAAAATTTTATAAAAAAAAAACATTCCATTTATCTCTATAATCTTTGCCACACAAGTCACAAAAACAAACACCAATACTGCAAGGAAAATATCTTAAAGCATCTGTACAATGTCAAATTTAGCATCCCAAATTCATATACACTTAACATTATTATTTCACGAAAAACTTTATTGTCCAAACAGGAAAGCAAACTGCCACTACTAGAGCATCAGAAAAAGATTAAAGAAAACAGAGAACAATAAAGACAGACCAATACTTTAGATAGCTCAAGCCTGTGTTTCATTGGAGAACAATAGATGCTTCGCATAGATGAGAACTATACAATAGGTCAAGACTCTGTGTCTCACATCAATGCCTTCTATCGGTTCGTGTTCATGTTCGCCAAGGATAAAATTTGATGCACATTCATCAACTAAAAAAATTCGGTGAAAAAATTCGCCAATAAATTTGAATTATCTAAATCTACATTTTTTTATTATTTTATCTGTAAATTAAGTTTTTAACTTAAAAATATACTAGAAGTCCAAATCTAAATAATAAATAGTTAACACTAGTTAAGTTATAAATTATAACTAATGTCTAGCAATTAATAAATTATAAATTTATAACTTTAAAAAAAAACCTAATTATTTTTATTTTATTCATAGATTATGGTTTTAACATATAAATATATTAAAAGTCCAAAATTAAATAATATATAGTAAACACTAATTAAATTATAACTAAAGTCTAGTTAATAATAAATTATAATTTTATAACCTAAAAAAATAGCATAAAACCTAAAACACTCTTATCCTGAGCCTAATAAATTAAAAGTTCATGAAATTAAATACGCACAAAAAAATAAAAACCTAAATTTAAATTAACCTTTGGGAAGCCAAAAACCTGATATAAAACTAAACACAAAAATAAAAAAGCTAAACGTGAGATTTTAAATCTAATGATATTTATAACTGTAGCCTAAAATAAATATGGACATTCACTTCAAATTGCAATATTTGTAAGTTTAACCCATGGATTTATCAAATTACAAGCGGCAACAGCGGTGAAGTAACACAGTTCGAGGAATTCAACATACCCTGCAACACAGAAGCCCAAATAGGTCATTCAAGCCCACACAGGCCACGCAACAATAACTCTGCAAACAGGATGTCAGGAATCTTCAACAACCACACATCCTGGACTGCACCAAATAGAAAGCTTCAAGATTTCACTCACAATATTTTCAAAATGGTGGCTTGTAAATGAGTATTTGCAGACTTGCAGTAGTGAAAATCGTTGAGGTAAAACCTGTTGAAATAAAATATAAAAAATGCCGATTTTTTGGCCAAATTTTAACAGATTTTATCTATTTTCTTTAAAATCGCTCAATTTTGAATTTATTATTTGAAATTTGGCGAACCCTGTGACATAACCTTCCATCTATCTGAATATTCTAGGCAATAAGGATTGAAAAAAAATGTGGTTTACAGAATCTTCAAAAAACAACAAATTGGATATATATCAACAAAACATATGCCTGAAGGAAACGGGGAGATAATATACTTTCATCGATCTTTCCCAGTCCAGACTAGCCCCATATTTACATAATGTATTTCCCCCAAGATTAAGAGGATGATTAAAATAACTTTTTTGACCAGTGGAAAATCAATGAGGAATAAAACAAAATCTGGAAAGAGAAGTAGATGGTTGATAAAACTTTTCAGTCCTCGATGAAATCAATGAGAAAAAGGCGGAATCTGGCAAGATAAAAAACTTGATGAATAAATTGAACCAAACGAATCTTTCTGAATATTCAACAAATGGAACAAAAGATAGTTTATCGCGAATATCTGGCAAACAACTAATTATTTAGGTGTTAATGAAACTTACGTGTAACAGAATCTTTGGGGAAATTTATTTTCTTCCACTTTATTCTCACAGTACCAGCAGACCCAAATGTTTGCTTAGCCAACGGATATTTCCCAAGCCGAACAGATGTTAACAAAAAGTTCATCGACAAGGAAATCAAGGGTAAAATGACAAATTGAACTAAAAACAAACAAACCAAAGAAAACCATGACATCCCCCAATTCATGAAATGGGGGTATAAGCTTTTTTCGCTATATTCTCACAAGTTCAGTTGGAATCATTTTTAGAAAGAACATTCCATTTCTCCCAAGATAAAGGTAAATTGAATTGTCAATTGTAAAAAATCAAACAAATTATATTAATTTCCATAACTCTTCTGTGCCCCATTACTTTGCCTGTTGGAAACCTCCGTTACTTTCACATGTAGTTCAGAACATCCAGACACGTAGGGTAGGAAATTTTAAGAAATATTAACACAGCCATTTATAAAATGTCAAGCTTGGTGTCCCAAACGGATACAGAGTTAGTACTTAGTACTATGATAACGTTACTGTGCAAGAAGAAAAGAGAAGTATACCAACACTAGAGCATTAAATTTATTGAGAATGAAGGCTCTGGAAAAAAAGAGTTGCTATTATAAAAAGTTGTACATTGAGTGTTATGACATTGTACACAACTTTACCGTGCAAGAAGGAAGACAACATACGTTGATAATCGATACCATTGCATCATTACAGGTCACAAGTACTTCTAATGCCAGTCCACATTCAACATAGATAATCACATCAAAATAGTTTGGAATTGAACACAAAGCACTATACTGAATGCTTTGCACAGTCAAGTACTATAGGCAGGGTTAAAACCATGCATGCCATTATAAAGGCTTCTATAAACTTTTAGATATCTGATGATTAACAATCCATAAGATGAGGAAAACAGAGCTTCTGGAAATAACTGTGTCAATATTTTTTTATCAAAATTTCGGATCACACTCCGTGATCCTTCATCGGGATGTAAAAATGAATAAGGGTTGTAGACAAATGCATCTATTAACTTTCAAAATTTTACCTTATGAAAGATTGTTTCATGATTGTCCAAAAAAAACACAACAAACTCAATATTTGTTTCATAATATTAAGCCAGTCCCTACTATATTTCTCTCAAGATGAAGCAGATGATAAACACCATATTTATCCAAGTGGAAAATGACAAAAAAAGGAAAATTTCTGCTAAGATGATGAACTTTCGGATAAAAATAAATAAACAAATCTAAACATCTTGAATCTTCTCAAAAAAAAGAGAAATATTTTAAAGAATGTACAAAACACCACGAATTCATAAGATTTTACTATAAATTTGCACATAATTGGTTCTTTCATTTTATTATTCCCTTCTCCGAAAATAATGTGTCGGCATTAGCCAATTTATTTCTCCCAAGATTAAACTGACATCAGACAAAATGTTTATACACAGAGAACAATAGAAAAACAACAAATAAATTATAAAAATCAAGTAAATCAAACAAAACACTAACAATTCTAATAGACGCCATGTTTGCATAAGCCAATCCATTTCTCTTGAGATGAAAAAGATGTAAAAAATTGTTTCATTGAGAAAATCATATGCAGAAACAAATACAGCTACAAAAATCAGGAAAACCAAACAAAACCCTAACAAAAACCAAACGCTGATTTCAGTAAAATTATTTCTACAAGGATGAAGGAAATTGTGAACAAAAATTTTCTAATCAGAAATCAATGGAAGAACAACAGATACCACTCAAAAAATCAAATAAACAGATCAAAATCCTAGCAAGCCACACATTACAAAATGAGAATATACCAAATTTTAAAATATCTATCTGCATGCAACTGGACCCAGCGTCAGGTATAAATTTAATCATATGACTATAAGAGGGGTCTAGAAATCAGACCTAGGGCACTGGTATATTAAAGTAAATTGAACACAATTGCATCCAAAGATGTTTAACTGAGATCTTGTGGATATAATCTCAAAAGTTCTATTGTCAGAATTTGCTATTTTAACAAATCTCTTTCTCCCAATATAAAGCAAATGACATTTATTCTGATTGGAAATCAAATGAGAAAGCAACAAATTCGCCAATTTAACAAACAAAAACTCGGCTCCACTATAGCATATTTAATGATAACAACAATTCTTCTAAATTGGTAATCAGAGAAAACAAAAGAGTTCACCAAAAATAGTAAACAAATCCCCCAATTCCCTAATAGTCCAAATGTGAAGCAAATGGTTAAAAACATTTTTTCCGATTGGAAGCAAATGAAGAATCAACAATAATTCACTAGAGATCGGAAACATGCGAGAAAACAATGACAATTCACCGAGGATAGCACACAAAACCCCAATTCACTGAACCATTATACGCACCATTAGTCTGCCCATTGGCGGTCGTGGTAGCTTTCACATCAGCTTTGACAGATCCACCTTCAATCTCCATATGTGCATCATCGCTCTTCAATTCCTCACTCTCGACAGCTGGCCACTGCCTAGCGTTTGCGTCAATCCCTCCCACACTTCCAGACTGCTCTAGAGTTTCGATTTTGGGAGGCTCCTTGGCAACATTTATCGCCGCTGTAGCTTGATTGCCAGCTGGCGGCGGATAGTAATTAGAGCCAGACGCTGCATAAGCCGGAGCAGGAGCAGGAGCAGGGGCAGGAACACGGCCATATGACTGGGGACTTACTCCTACAGGAGGATATACAGGGTTCGCAGGGTTTATGAATTGTGGGTGAGACATCGTATTCACAGGATAAACGGCCGCAGCCTGTGGCGGTGGCATATTATAATAAGGATTTTGCACAGGGGCGACAGGGGGAGCAACAGGGGGGGCAAAGGCGGGGGCATTTACATTAAACGAGAATGACGGGGCATTTGCATTCAATCTTGAAGGAGCTGACGAATTCGAAGGCTGGGCGTCCATGTCTTCCCATGAGTCTGGTTCGGCCATAATTCTAGGGTTTTAAAGCAAACCAAAAAAACGTATATGTATTAAATCTATGTCAAATCGAGCGAAAAAAGGATTGTTAGGAAAAGCAGAAATCGGAGATTTTAATCTAAAGAGAATTCTTGCGCTTACTGTATAAATGCCGAATCTGATCCAATTGGGGTTTCTGCGCACACTGCTTTCGAGCTTAAAGGATTCGAGCTTAAAGGATGTCAAGAAGTATAGGTATACTAAATAATTTGGCTCGGAAAGTGCGTGGATATTTGTATGTTGTGTAGGTAAATACTAAATTGGAAAGGTTAAGCTACCTAAGTATTGACGGTACTTACATTTACTTTTGACATGAGATTGTAATATGGTGTTAAGTAGCAATTTCACATGATATATAGATGGATACATATCTTTACTATTGGATCTGTCCTTATATTAATAAATAAAAGAGAGTTACATTAGCAGGTGTGACCGAAGAACTCACGTTCCCATAAAAACACCACGTAGGCCACATAAAATGAACATAGGGAAAATAAAAAGCACAAGAGCCACAAAAAAATAGAGAGCACTACGCACATGTTATCGCTCTAGGAGGAGGAGGATTATCCCAAGGAGGGATGAACACTCCACTTGATGGCTCGGCTGAAAGAGGATACCTTGTCAACCATCTTGATCGGGCATCTGTATCTGTAAAGGAACAATTATCCCCCAACCACGGGGCAGAGAGCCAACGAGTGTAAGCACGTCAAGCGGAGGAGAGGCCCACCATGGAGAGCTAGTCATACCCTTCCCCCTTGGAGGGCTCCAACCTGGTCCAGAAGAGGACGGAGCTGAAGGGCGACCTCGAGGAGAGGTGAAGCGGTGGCTGGGAGAGTGACTTCTACGATGCATTCTTTGTGGCGGCGACCGCCGAGGCGAAGATAGCCAAGGTAGCGGTGGTTCGTGCATGGCACACTCCCCCAATGTGCGAGCAACTCTTGTAAATGAGCGAATTCCATAGCAACTTTCTCATCTTAAGCTTGAATATATATGCGCATAATAGACAATATAACCACTTTGTCATTAATGGAAAATAAAACAACATATTGATCATTCTATAATAACATAAAATTCCAAGCTTTCCAAATATGAAATAGAATACAAGCTCTAAATAATTGGCATAGAGTATCAAAATAATTAGGTCGTGAGCTAAAGTCACCAAACAAAGCTAGACGTCAGTGAAAGAATTTAGGGTGGTAGGGTTGAAAGAATGAATGAATCCAAGACCAGATGGCCTGAGCACGGGGGGCATAACCAAAACAAATGTTTAAAAGATTCAGGTTTAGAACATAAAGGGAATTTAGGATTGGGGATGTCAATCTGACTTAGACGTTTACCGATAGGAAGGCCCTGATAAATAAGGCACCAAAGAAAATGGTCAACTTTAGGCTCAAGAAGGGAGCTCCACGCATGGGAAAGCCTATGAAGCCAAGTGGAATGTGTAGAATGCAAGCCCCTGCAAGAATTGAGTTTGGCAATGGCAGGCGAGATGGGGCTCAACAACTGGTAAATGGTGTCGGCATTGTAGCGGAGAAAGGCAAATATCATGGTTCCACCGCCAGTCATGTCACCAAGCATCTAGGGGTTTGAGCCCAAGTTTGTATAGCATTACATCTAGAATCAATTCTTGAATTATGCAGATAGAGGGGAGGTTTGAATTGGCAAGATTAAATTTTATCTTGAGCTCAGGCCAGGAAACCCGGTCTCTATGGGAGACCAAATCTTGAATGGTATGCGTTCCTTTGCGAGAAAGTCATAGAGCTTTGATCCCTAGAGTTTCAACGAGCAGAATACTATCATCAGCGATGATGGGAGACCACCATATATTCTAAGAATTGAAAGAGATCTCGGTGTGAAAACCATCACCAATCCAACGCAGCAGGGGTTTCACCGATTGAAAAGCTTTCCATATGCTTTTGGCAATGAAGGTGCTAGAAATCTTGACTGACACCCTGGTGATAATTAAGGTGTGCTATAATGTTGAAGCAAAATTTTCCAGGCTTGATTACCTGTAAAACAATGCACAACTCATTTAGAACATAAAGTCACGTTTTTCCTATAAACATCAATAATTCCCATTCCACCTTGATCGCGGGTAATACAACGGACTTCCCAGGCCACCCGATGAAAGCCATATGAACCATAACTTTTACACCAAAGGTAGTCTCGAAGCAGCTTGACAAAAGAGGCCCAGGAAGGGCACCAACACGTCGAATAATAAACATGGGTGGCCACAAGAATCTTGGTACACACTTGGAATTTATCGGACAAGGAAAGAGGTTTAGAAGACCACCAAGAAACTTTATGTTCAACTTTGTCAATCGCATATTGTCATAACGTGGCGGAATCAATATCAAAGGCAAAAGGAAATCTCAAGAATTTAAATTGTTCTCCTCTTCCAATTCATTTCCAGGGGTAAGCTTTCAACCAGTCTAGCATAGGCTGGTAACTTTGTCGATAGCCCAACGTCTTAGTTATCTGAATTTTAGAACCTGAAGCAAGGCATAAAGTATCAAGGCAATCAAAAATAGACCACATTCTATTCAGATTGAGCAAGGGTAAGAAAGGAGTCATTTACAAAATGGCCATTAATAAGTTGTGTCACATGATCTGGAAGGAAAATTCCTCGAATGCGACCTTGATCAGCATGACGTGTAATAAGATAGCCTAAGGCGTCGACAACTAAAACAAACAAGGTAGGAGCAAGAGGGCACCCCTGTCTAATAGAGTAGAAGAGGCCAATCGTAGCAAACTTATTTCCGTTGATGGTTAGGCAAGCAGACACATTGGAGAAAAAAGTTCAAACTGCCGAGGTGAAAAATTGTCCAAATCCTAAGGCTACGATCATAGCCAAAATAAATGGCCATTCAATATGATCATAAGCCTTTTCAAGTCAATTTTGAGAAATAACGGTCATTGCAGAGATAGTTGGGACCATCATATTCCCTCCTAGACTACTGTAAGGTTATCCATAATGTACCGGCCTTTGATAAAACCCGTCTTCTTAGCACGAACAATTTTGGGTAAAAGATCAGCAATGCGAAAAGCTAAAGCCTTGGCAAGAATTTTGTATGAGGCATTTAACAGGGTGATGGGCCTCCAGCTAGTAATTTTCTCCAAATTACCAACCTTAGGAATGAATTTGTTGTTTCCTTGATTGATGAAACTCCCAAGAGAATTGGATTGGAGAGCTTCATTGTAAACCTGAAGCAGATCAACTTTAACAAAAGACCCTGTCGCTTTGTAAAATTCGCAAGGAAATTCATCTAGTCCTAAAGATTTATCATCTAAAAGGCATAACGTAGAGGCATGACAGAGAGGCATAGAGCTCGTCCAAAGAAATAGGAGCATTACAATGGTCACACTCCTTGGGAGAAAGCTTAATCGACATCACCTCGATACATTACTACAAGCAGACAACTTGCTCATTCATCACCTCTCGAGCTTGGAAGACTAACCAATAATGCTCAACAAATGCATGAGATATCTTGGGTAACTCTTTGAGTTGCTCATGTGAATCTTAGATAACTTTGATTTTTTAACGATCATGTTTGGCTCAAAGGGATTTGAACAAGTGTTTTGACGTTTTATCTCCCGCCTTAAGCTAGTACAGCCTCGATCGAATCTACTCACCACGGTCCGAATAAGATTCAATGAGCTTGAGCTTGTGTTGAATATCAACAGCCTAAACCCGAAAAGGTATATTGAAAGGATTGGACTCAAGTAGAAGTAAGATCCTTTTGAATTATTTTTGCAGAGTCGAGTTCGCATGCTTACAAACTTGGGCAACCTGCTTACTAAAACATCGGAGGATATAGGTGGTGTGTTGAATCGCCGCTTCCCACCACTCATTCCAGTTGGTAGCAAATGACAGATGTGGCACCATGTTCCAAACTAAGTGAGACCACCCCCAGATGACTCAACAAAGAGACATTAAGAAGGAATTGATTTAAAGGGACTTTGAAAGGGGCCCCGCACCAAATAATTTTAAAAGAGATCAGTTGATTTTCTGACAAAGGCACATCTGACCACACCATGACAAGGGAGGAGCCTTGCGTGTCAAAATCAAAAATAGTCTGCTAAGAAAGAAGTATACAATCAAGCCTTTTAAAACCCCAATCATATCCTTCTCGAAGATTGGTCCAAGTATACCAAGATTTAGCCTTAAATTCATGTCATCGACCGAACAACGGATCAAAAGTCCCCAATGACTTTTAAAGAAATATCAGGCCACACGCTTACTGACACATCGACGCATAGGGAGGGCACCGAATTTATCATCTAGATGCTCTATCATATTAAAGTCACCACACACCAACCAATGAGCTAAAGGTAAGTTGTCACCTAACCATTTCCATAAAGTCGTTCTTTCAAAGCCATCATTAGAAGCATAAACATTAAGAATACCAAAAGACATATCATTAATCATCATAACCACCCACACGACCCGATTTGAATGATCTTGGTGCTATGGAAATGCTTGCACCACCTTTGTCATCAATTTGTTGAGTATGAAAGTGCAAAAAAACTGGGGCAATACAAGTTACCGTATTCTGAAGTAAAAAAAACAGAATTCTTAATTTCCTGTAAACAAATAATATCAAGGTAGTTGAATCACTGGAAATCCAATCAAATAGAATATTTGTGAGAGGGATCTATAAGACCCCTAACATTCCATGAGATGAAATTCATGAAAAATCAGACATATCAAATTCCCCCTGGCATCCTAGAACACCATCCTCCGAGCTAGGAATGGAAAAATTATTATCAAGTGGGTTTTGGTCTAAATTTGAAAGCTCAACATGAATGGAGTGGCGTTTGACCCCGTTATCTCCCCGCACGTCATAGGACACCTCTCAGGGTGGATTGTGAGAGTGTCACAGAGGAAGAAATTTTGAAGCAAGATTCCTAGTATTCTCTTATCGTGAAGGAAAAACACGGCTCTGCGAGGGTTTGCAAGGAATGGAAACTGACGAGTGGGGTGGATATGATCCTGAATCATCCTTGGATGGAGGAGGGGAAGGAGAGAAGGTAGGCGTCACCATGGGAGTGGGTTTCGCACCAAAGCCCTTCTTATTCCCACCTGTAGTCCACCCATCAATTAACATGTCACTTTTGGGCTTGGAAACTATATACACCTAAATTTTTACGCTTTCTATTTTCATGCCTGTTACTAAGAATTATCTTTTTAGGTTAGAGATTGTTAATGCATCTATCTCTAGAATGAGTGCCTTAAGGGGCTCATTCTGAAATAAGGGTATGATTATTCATGTAACCATTGGGTTAGGGATGATACATGGAGAGAGAGAACAACTTTTGGTCCCATTTATATGTTTCTTTTGCTCATATTCCTCTTATTTTCCTCTTATTATTCTGACATCTTGCTTGCTCATGACCCCTCTTCTTTCATTTTGCATCATTCTTATTATTCATAACTCTTTGCACATTCCTCCTTGCATTTTCATCCCTTGTCTATGTCATCACCCAGGGACGATTATGTCGATGTAAATTCAAAATCCTTGCCGAGCCTTCGCCCACGGGCGATGGTGTCAGTATAAATACCTTAACTCTCATTTTGACATCATAAGCTCTTCAATTGCAAAAAGGAACTCGCCACTAGCTTTGCTCTTATGTGCCAACTTGCACCTACTCACTCAACTTCTAGATTTATTACATCTTGAATTTTGGCATGGAGCTTCTTCTTGATTAGTTTGGTTTGCTTGCACTTTTTGGTCATCTATAGTGAGTTAAGACTGGATTGTTTTGCCTTCTCCACTTGAAATTTGTTCTCTCTTGGTGTATGGTCCTTTGGGAAATAAATGCATCGACGAACGCCCCCCAACAAGTAAGTTCTCTAACTCACTTTGTCATTTTGTATAGAGTAGTTCCTTACATTCATTATATACTTTATGGTAGCTTAGTATTTTATGGACATGTTAGGTTAGCATATTATATTTCAATTATTTATTTTAAGTTACATGCTTCCCTTTGGTTAACATAGGCTTTGCATGCTTCTTTTCTTCATCATTACCCCCATAGTGTTGATACCTCCACAGGGTTCCTTCCTCTTCTTCAACCTAAGGCCTTGGAAACCTTAGTTTGTCTTAGTATAAGGGTTAATTCCCTTGGGGTATGCGATCATAGTGGTCCATGTACCCCCTTTAATTATATATGTTTGTGTATCAGTCTTAGTGTGTGCTTCACTCGTTGCCTCAAGTACCCTAGTTGAATGGATGATAAGAGTGCACAATATCTAGACACATTTTTACTTGTCATACAGAAATTGTGGGTTACATCACCACTGACTTGGAACAAGATAGTAGAGAATAGTCATGAATGCGATGGTCTAAGGCTTGACAACAAAAACATGTGTTATGTAGGTTGAAATAAACCACCTTTTGAGAGATATACAGGGACCCAACTTGAATATCCAAGTGATCCTGTAGATATTTCGTGAGGTCAACTTTGACACACACTCATTTGTTACGACAACGTAAAATAACTCTCTTGTTCATGTCATATCACCCTGTCAATGGGTTTCATTGTCTCTAGAAGGAAAGACTAGAGATGAACAAGAATACCGAGAAGTTCAATCCAAACTAGAATTTTCAACAAGACCTGACTAGTGGGGCTAAAATTGGGAGTCCACTAAGAAAGCACTAAAAGGTATTCCCTAAATACCAACAAGTTGCCTTAACGAGGATGGCTTGGAGCTGAGAAGGCTCATGAAAGGAAAAGAGATAAAACCCTTTGGTGAGGTTATTGATACTTGAAACTAGGATATCGTTGGACTCCCAATGGTTCTTTATCTAGTTCTAAAGGCAGGCTTCTGAGGGAATGCGACCACAAAAATATGCAATAAGGCAATTGCTACGATACCGCTTAACCATAGGATCTAAAAATTCATCATAAATAGCAACATCTAGGGATGATTCAGAATCCATACCTCATCGTAGACTTTTGGCATAGACTTTCACATGCGCTTGGGAGCCATTTTCACCACCAGTTGCAACAATTGTTACAATGGAAGGAGAGTTGGCCATTTATAGGCAACTCATTGCCTTAGCGGCGGGAAAATGGTTGGTTTACACTATGATAGGATAAAAGGGAAAACCCTAGAAAGGATAAATGGGCATGGTTCAAGCAGAGGAGTATCACAAGTGAACGCATAAAAGAAAACCCTAGCAGAGTCGAAGTCTCCTCAATTGGTAAGACTAATTAATGTTCATTAGGTTTTGAAAAGTCTATGGGACGGTAAATTCTGTCATCTTTGTTTTCTAAATTATCATTTGTTTGATGTTCAAATAGATAATGAAATCTCCTATTTTCTCCACCTTCTCCTTAGCGAACATATCTTGTAATGAGGTTGTTGATAAAATACTTGCATATTTGGTCTGGATGTCATTGTAAGCATTACACTAAAAAAAAATATATTTTTCTGATTCCAAGACCCCATCGGTACAAAAGAAAAAACTCTCATCTTGGTACCTCTTTTGGCCTTTTCCACCTACCAATTTCACAACAAAGATGATGTTAATTAATCCTTAATTGGGTTGTAAGAAAATTCTCCCAAGGGATATTAGCCCCATGTTTCGCTCGGAATGTTTCGGCTTCTGGGAATAGAGTTGCTTCTATCCTTTCATTCCTTTTAGAAACAGATGAGGTTAGGGTTAGGAGGAATACCTGTTGAATGTCGAGATGGTGTGCGCGTACCGTAGAGAAAAAATCAGGCTGACTGCGAAGAACTCCTTTTTGTCTTGGAAGGCATACCTGCAAAATCAGAACACAAGACCCCCCAACTGATTAAACAATAAAATGAAAGAAAACTGCCTTGGGCCCAGGAGGAAATATAAAAAAAACTTCCCTTCGAAGGTGGTCAGTTCCCTGCTAATATGAATTAACACAAAAGATTGCAAAATATCAATTAAATTATTTTGTGTTAAACCAACTGGGTAGGGGAAAGGCTGGTTTTCTGGTTTTTGATCAGAGGAACGATGGCGGTTATTGATGACCGATGCCGGTTACTGATAACCGATACCGGTGGGTTATAGGATCTTCTTGGTACATATGGTGTTTGTAATAGCTGGCTTTTTTGGATGGTATTAGGAAATGGGATGATTAGGAGTGTGAAAGAATGACAGTTAGATGCAATGGCACGTTGGGTAGTGGATTCAGAAACGGATTTAGGAGGACTGAGATTCAAGAAACATAAGAAATGTTATGACAAAAGGACATGTAAGATCTGACTTACTGGTTTTGACCGAGATGCAAGTTGATCTCCTTGGTTGCAAACACTTCTGGTTCTTTACTCGTCTCTGCTCTGTCAAGTGAAGATCTGGACTCTGTCCTCGCTCGCAATGCTCTCTGCTGATCTAGAAATCCTTTGACTGATCTCTAAAATGAAATTCCCATCCGTTGTTTTGGTTTGGGGAGCCCATTACAGGGAACTGATGGCGGTTGCGTAAACCGACGGCGGTCGAGTAGGGAAACCGGCATCGATAAGGAAAAAAAGTAGGCTATTTTTACTAAAATAGCCCCACCTTCCCTGCTTTTCTCCCGAGAGAGATCAGTTTGCGGGCTTGGTCAAGTGGCTAGAAGGTCGGCTTTTGGTGCGAGTAAGGAGGCATAGTTATGGATGTGAGTCTAGACCAAGTCATGGGTCTTAATTAGGTTAGTTTAGGGTTTAGGGCTAGGTCATGATGAGATGAAGGTGGTGGCAAAGTGATGGGGTGGCGGGTAAGGTAAGGTGATGTGGATTTATCAATTACAAGGTAATTAATAAATAATTGTGTAAAGTTTAGGTAATGAGGTTAGGTTGCGAAATGGGATGCGGGTCACAAGGGGTCGTGAGACACGAATTTGGTGTCTACACCCCAATATAGTCCTTTTGTTGATGATCACAATTGGAGTTAAATTCATGAAGGTAATATTTATTCCTCCTCCCTGACATTTTATCCCACGTAGACTTGCAAAAAAAATCTATAACAAATGTCTTTATTTCCTTATTATTATTGGGACATGCACTCAATTCAATGTGTCATTTCATCATTGACTCTAAACTCGTGATTTATGCATTGAAATGGTTATTAGGCTAAATGGGGGGTTTGGGTAGGAATTTATATTTTGTAGGAAATAAGGAGGAAATGGAGGTAATTTGAAAAACGGAGAGGGTAGAGAGGTAAAATAGGGGTAATGCGGCTAGGTGAGTAAAATTGGAGGGTTGTTGGGCGGGTAAATGGGTAGAAAAATAGGAAAAAATGGGTTTTGGGGGCCGCACGGGGGTTCGGCTCCGAGAGAGGACAGTGACCGATGTCGGTCACTAAGCGACCGACATCGGTCGCTCAATTTTAGGGGAAGGGAGGGTTGTTGGTGACCGGCGTCGGTTATGTATCGGCCGGCATCGGTAGGGTTGGGGTTGGGTTGTGGGTGGGTGTGGGGTTGGGTTGATTATTTTTTGGGTTGTGGGTGGGAGTGGGAGTGGGGGTTGGGTTGATGTGTTTTTGGGTTGTTGTGGGTGGTGGGAGTGGGAGTGGGGTTGGGTTGATTGTTTTTTTGGTGGGGGGTGGGAGTGGAGTGGGGTTGGGTTGATTGTTTTTTGGGTGGTGGGTGGGAGTGGGAGTGGGGGTGGGTTATTTGTGGAAGGGGGGTAAGTGTGGGGTTAGATTTTTGGTTTTTTGGGTTGGGTGGGTTTGGGTTTTTGGGTTGGGTTTTTGGCGGGGTCGCGGGTCGGTGTGGGGGTTGGTTTAGGGGTGGAGAGGGGTTAGGTGTGGGGTTAGATTTTAGGTTTTTTGGGTTGGGTTGGGTTTTGGGTTTTTTGGGTTGGGTTGCGGGGTCGGTGTGGGGGTTGGTTTAGGGGTGGAGAAGGGTTAGGTGTGGGGTTAGATTTTGGGTGTTACAAAAGGGGGTTTAGATGGTAAAGTAGATGTTATAATAAAGAGTAGGTCTAAGAATGTGGGTTGGTTTTGGCAGGCACGTCAGTAGCAGTTGAATCGATGTGTGATAGGATGCCCCCACTCTTTAGAGTCGGATGAGGTCGGGCCACACGTATCTGGGGCGCATTGGGCCATCATGCGCGAGGTGGGACTCGGCGGGGTCCAGAGGTACAGAGCGATAGAGAGGGATCACAAGCCTGATGGTCGCCCTCATCGAGAGATGGGATCCGGCGGCCAATGTGTTCCATCTGCTGACCGGAGAGACATGACCGTCACATTCGCGGAGAGGATGTGTATCGCATCCTGCGGCTATCGATCGAGGAGAGAAGAGGCAGTCTTCCAGGTAGATTTAGAGACTGCGATGGACAACATACTGCAGGTTTTTGGGGATTTGCAGCCGCACTATCTACTGACCTACCATAGCGCGAGTATCGGGTACGGTGACATGTACCGTGCGCATCGTCACGAGACACGACTGGCGGTGTTGATGATGGTTGGGATCACCTGCTTCGCCCTCCCGGACTCAGAGGGAGGGCCGCTTCCCACGAGCATTGATGGGGGTACTGCTGGAGATGGTGGAGGAGCACACCTGTTTCGATAGTGGGCACCAGTGTATCTGGTGCCAATTATACAGGGATGCTTATGGGGCTATCGCCAGAGGAGGCGATTTGGTATTTGTTCTACATTTTTTGTGCACTGTGGGGCATACGAGCACATCATATGCATCAGGCCAGTAGGGCTACCCAGCAGCCAGGGCCACAGGTCGTATACCGATATGGCTTTCAGAGGTGGTTGGGGGTCGTGGGCCAGCCACGAGTAGTTGTTGCAGGTCGGGATGTGGTCTATTATAGACACTTGCTAGAGGGCCTTACAGCAGTAGACATTGTATGGAGACCCTACAGAGGTCACCAGCCTGGTAGAGGAGCCCGCGTACAGCTGCGCCTTGAATCCAGTATACATTCTGGATAGCAGGACGGAGGCGAGAGAAGAGTTCTACGAGCGGATACCCCTAGAGAGGGTACGCAGGCAGATGGGGCTACGACAGGACGAGCCACCTCCCCCTCCCTCAGTACAGGAGGGATGATGTAGAGGCCCCACTGCCAGCGCCACAGCCTTTGGATCCAGACTGGGTGGTAGTGGAGAGACCAAAAACAGGTGAGGGTGTGAGATGATGCGGGTGCAACAGGAGAATACTGGGTTGTGGTGGGCTGGGCAGAGAGCAGCGAGGATAGTAGCCCCGCCTGCGCAGCCAGACTTGGCTTGCAGTTATTAGGAGAGAGAGGGATCAGCTCAGAGGTAGGTGCAGCTCTTACAGGGGCAGCTAGCTGCTGCGCAGGCACAGATAGGGGCCTTACAGGGGCAGCTAGCCCAGGCTCAGGCACAGGCACAGGTGCAGGTACAGGCACAGGCAGCACCACCACCAGCACCACAACCACAGGTGCAGGTACAGGTAGCAACACAGGCAGCACCACTGCGGCCACAGGTGCAGGTACAGGCTCAGGGGGTATTGGTGTTAGGTGCCAGGGGACCAGCCCCAGCTCTTCCCCATAGTGGCGCGAGATCGCTATATGGAGGTTAGAGCAGAGGGCCCGATATTATCAGGATATTTTGATAGTTACTGGAGGTCGCGTATCAGGCGTATGCAGCGCATAGGGCAAAGACCAGGCAGCGGTCGCCAGATTCAGCCAGAGATCTCAGGGAGGGGCAGCCACAGCTGGCAGCGTGTCCGTGACGGGCAGGAGGCGAGAGGCACCACAGGGACCAGCGGGGGAGAGGTGCCGAGGGCGGTGGGGAGGAGAGCTGATAGATCCTTGACATGGTTTTGTTATAGGGACACGGGCACCGGTCTTGCGAACCGGTTGTATTGATAGAGGCCTGCATGCCGACACTTATTCATTGTATTGATTCATTTTATTTATTATATACCGGCCTGCGAGCCGAGTAATTATGGTTGTACATTTGATACCGGCCTGCGAGCCGAGTATATTTTTTGATATGAGAGACCGGCCTGCGAGCCGAGTCGAGATTTTTGGTAGTATTGCGGCCTGCGTGCCGGCTTTTTGGTATATTATGAGATCACAGAGGGCCCCGATGTAGGGCACATTGTATTTGTGAAAATGGTATATATATAGAGACGATGTTTTTGATCCTTGTGCAGTGTGGATTCAAAAATGTGTTTAAATATTTTGTTAATGGTTGGGTAATATGTAATGTATGATAAGTTTTAGTTGATATGTTGATAGATGGATGATGTTGATGTTTTTGTGTTTGTTGTACGTATGTATGAATGATATGTGATGTGATGAATTGTTGGTTTTGTGACATTGTGATATATGTAACTGATGAGTGGATCCAAATGATGTTAGAGATTGATAGTTTCCTGATATTCGTAGTGATGGTTGTGTATTTTGTATAAAATAAATGATGTTTAATGAAATTATAAGGCTATGTGTGTGGTGGATGAACAAATGTGGTAAATTGTGTTGTTTATGCAGGCAAAGAGGCGGGGCGCGACAAACAATTTAGATGAGAAAATGAAGAAAAGAGAACCCTGTTTCAAAAAAAGGCAGGTGTGTAACCGGTATCGGTTAGGTAACGATGTCGGTAGCTATATGACCGATATCGGTTACACGACCGATACCGGTTATTTAGGTATGAGCTTTTCTAAAAATTGAAAAGCTAGGGTGGCAACTTGAGTTTTAATTTTAGAGCCATGCAAGAGGTTAAATACGCGAACGCGACGCTTTTTGACGACTGAGACAGGTATTTGTATGAGAGATTGGGGTGAGAAGGAGGAGGAAAGAGGACAAGGAAAGTGAATGTGATCCGAGATTTAGAAGGCAGAAAGACAAAGTTAAAAGGGTGGTGATCATGGCAGAACGAGGAGAAGCATCCAGCAGGCAAGGACAGGAGGGCTGACAAGACAAGGGCCACCTCAAGCTGCTGCAACCCAAGAGGTATCATTTGTTTGTGATTTAACTACTGCATGTTTTGTGAATAAGATGGGGGAGAGTAGGTGGGTAGATATGAGAAAGAAAACATGATAACAAGGGTTGCAGGTGAGGTAAGTGTTACAGGGTAGGCAATCAGGGGTTTCAGGTATGTTTGTATGTATAAAAAACGAATAAACGAGAAAAATTATTGTCGTAGGTGGTTGTTTTTAGGGAAGGTGTATATAATTGACAGTGACCAGTAGCGGTTAGGGAGAACCGGTATCGGTTATTCAACCGATATCGGTTATGTATAACCGGTACCGGTTACTGGAGGAATTTCCAGAATGTTTTGAAAAAAAAAAACTGACGGATTGAATGGTTGTTTGTGGTTTTGGTGTATGCAGGCAGAGGCAGGGTTGAGGATGAATGATAGTGTGCCAGCGCTGTTGTCACGAATCCGAGCGGATGTAACACCAGCGGAATATGGACATTGATAAATCGTTTGGGGTTAAGTGGAATCCGTTATTATTCACGAATCGCCCGTAACCATGGTATGTACAGGCGTTGATTGAGAGATGGAATCCCGAGACAAATACCTTCTATCTGCCAAACAGGTGAAATGACAGTAACATGGGAAGAAGATGTGTTTCGGATTTTGAGACTTCCTATTACAGGAGAACCAGTATATCAGGGCACTACCTAGCGCGGCACGGGGATTGGTTATAGATGACGAGCGATAACAACAGTATTTGGTACATACGCACGAGATTTGACACAGCGAGGTTTATCGTTTACATATGGGTAATGTATGCAAACACACCCTGAGGAGACAAGGTTAGCAGTGATATTAATGATAGCAGTAGGGTATTATGCGTTACCGAGGGCGGAAGGGGGAAGATTTCCAAAGGCATTGATGTGTGTTATCTGGGAGATGGTAGAAAGGGAAAGTTATGTTTGCATGGGCACCTGCATATTTGGTGGAGCTATACAGGGGTTTATGGGCTTGTAGGCGAAATCACAGGACGACGCTGGATTGTTCATACTTATTACACTGTTGGGCCTATGAGCACACGGTTTGTGTGCGACCCAGAGGCCAATCCCTCCAGGCAAGAGAGACCAGAGTACAGAGGTTGGGATTCAGACGATGGGTCCAGACAGAACAAGAGGCCAGATCCCAGGCCGTGACAGGTGATATTGAGTATTACAGGCAGGTATGGGAGAGAGTGACGGTTTGCGGATATCTGTTGGAGGCATACGGAAACTATATGGTAACGAGAACATAGCTGAGGAGTTGAGGGATGTAGAGCGATTGAGGTGGATCGCAGGGCACAGGCCGGGTGAGTATGAGAGGATTCCTATAGATCGCGTTGCAGCGACAATTGGATTTGTGCAGGATATACCCCCTAGCTTATAGACCATATATGAGGATCGCGACGCCGACAGGGCAGCATTCTCACCCCCCGGCCAAACACCTCCAGAAGGGCTGAAGAGGTAGCAGCCGATCGCAGGGTAATGGATGCGGGAACGACAGAGGCCTATAGATTGTGGTGGGTAGCAGAACTGCGAGGTGTACGTGAGCGCCCTGACATAGCGGTGATTACAGTAGAGAGGGATCATCTGCAGCGTTTGGTTCAGCAGCTCCAAACGCAGGTGAATGAGACAAGAGGATTGTTAGTGGTTGCGGAGTCACGGGCGGGGAGACTAGAGGCTGAAGTCCTCCATGCGAGAGGGCGTATTCATATGTTACAGGAGAGATTGGTAGATCAGTGGGCGGCCTTACCCCACCACCCCGACCCGCCCTTTCGCCGGTACCAATAGCCGTGGTACCTTTGAGGACAGAGAGGCTTGGCGAGAGGGGGGGTCGACAATCACGATCATCGCCTAGTTCGGGATGAGGCGTGAGGGTCTGAGTAAATGTTAGCAAGGTATAAGAATAAATAAATAAGGATGCCGACCTGCGTGTCGATGATAGAGAAGATGATTTGTTTTTTAACATCTAAATAAAACTGAATATGTATGTTGATTTGAGTTACGATAATAATAAGATTGTTTGTGTTTTGATTTTCGGTGTTTTGAAAAAGGATAAAGAGGACTGTGATTAAATAGAAATACACAAAAATATTTATATTCACCACACAGGATAGGTTATGGTAGGGGATGGTCGAGCTAACCTTGGGAGACCCCATGTCTCCGAAGTGCTGATGCCTACATAGCCCATTGCACAAAGCAAGGAGGGGCCTCAGACCGATGTAGTTTCTCCTTAGGACCAGGGAGAGGTGAATTCAGGCAATTTGGGTATGGTTAGGCAATTTGTTGGTTGATAAGAATTTGATGTTGATAGGGTAATGTTGTTGGTGTTGGTAAGGTATGGCCGATGTTGATGTAGGTATAGGTAAAGCGGAAAGTTAGCTTACCCAAATAGAAGGGAACCATGTCCTGATTAAGATCAACACACAATCCTAGATGCGAGGCAAAGAGGAAAGAGTGCTCCGTAGGTTGAAAGAGCTAAACAAACCACATATTAACATAGGATGAGCTTGAATCCCTAAGTACCTTGCATAGGCGAGAAGTCGATAGGTGAAAAGAGTTGTATAATCACAATATATCAGATATACGTCACGTCCCTTGAGTTTTTGTTGGTTTGACAAAGGGTGAGGTGAGGTGGTTGATATAGGCGGGGGGCGGGAGTGCTGAGAGCTTATTGCAAGGTGATTATTCTGACGAAAGAGAAACTACCCTAAATAGACAAGTCCATGACTCAAAAGTGCTTTTGAATGAGGCTTTTTTTTTTATTGAATGTAGACTGATCGATGCGGGAAGTCTACAGGGGATATTGATTGTATTATTCTTGAGGTCTTCACGAAGCTGATTAATGCGAGAAGCTCTTGATAAAGGCTGACTGTGTATAGCTGTCCTTCGAGGGAGCAGCAAGGGAGCAGTCTATTTATAGTAGCCAGATATGATTGTAATGCATAGCTGTCCTTTGGGGGAGCAGTCTATATATATAGTAGCGAATAGTTCGGCATATAGCTGTCCTTCGAGGGGGAGCAGTCCATATTTTAATTTAAATGAATAGATGTTCCATTTGGGGTGTGAAGCATCTAGGGAGTAGGAAGTTTGACTCAAGAAAATCCCATAAGAATACGGCTTATTTTAATACTTTTGAAGTCATGGACTAGACTAAAAAGGGGAAGGCATCATCAAGGGGAGGTGAGGATCAAACTATGTGAGCTTGATTGTTATTATGAAGTGTAGGAAACAGAGTGTATGTAGTGGTAAGTGAGCTCAAGGGACGAGCGGCAGGTAGATAAGAAGTGATATAACACTAATTTCAACAGTAGAATGGTCGAAGATGCAAGGCATTAAGGGGTTCAGGCTCAGGTTTACCATTAAGCGAAGCTAAACGATAAGTACCAGATCCATAGGTATGAGTGATTATATAAGGCCCAATCCAATTGGGAGCAAATTTTCCATGTTTGCTCTTTTCTAGTTTGGTTACATGTTGATTCTCTTTGAGAACAAAATCACCAACCTTAAAGGTACGCTCATGAAGTCGCTTATCATAAGCACGTTTAATGCGTTTTTGATAGATTTGAAGGTGATCAAGAGCTGTAAGACGGCGTTCGTCAAGAAGCTCCAATTGGGCTAACCGCTCTTGGCGGAAATCATCGTTGGTGAGAATATCCTGAAGAGATATTCTAAGGGAGGGTATTTGTATTTCGAGAGGCAAAACAGCCTCGGTACCGTATACCAAAGAAAAAGGTGTGGCATTGGTAGAGGTACGAATGCTAGTACGATAAGCCCAAAGGGCAAAGGGAATGTGATCGTGCCAATTTCTTCCGGATTCATTGACAACTTTCATGAGGATTTTGGTTAGTGTTTTATTAGAGGACTCGGCTTGCCCATTGGCTTGTGGATAGTAAGGTGATGAGAAACTAAGTTTGATACCAAAGTTGTCACAAAGGTCTTGCAACAACTTATTTTTGAAAGATTTTCCATTATCTGCTATCAGGCGATGAGGAACACCAAAACGACAGATAATGTGGTGGTTAATGAACTCGACAATTTTTTCTTTTTTGATTGAAATGAGTGGAATAGCCTCCACCCATTTTGTGTAATATTCGGTCGCTGTGATTATCCAACGGTGACATTGTGAAGAGGTTGGGTGAATCTCACCAATAAGGTCTAAACCCCATTGTGAGAAGGGCCAAAGATCTCGAGCGATCTGGAGCGGGTGGCTAGGAGTATGTTGAAGGTTGGCATGTTGCTAACACATAACACAACGCTTAACATATTCGTAGCAGTCGTTATTGAGAGTAGGCCAATAATAACGAAGGCGAAGGATTCGTTTGGCCACGGCAAGGCCGCTAAAATGTCCGCCACAGATACCGTCATGGACCTGTTGGATGGTATGAGTGGCCTCCGCGCCAGTTAGACAGCGAAGGAGGATGCCATCAAAGCCACGTTTATAGAGGAGTCCCCCCATGACAACATAACGCGAAACACTTTTAAGAAAAGCACGTTTGCCGTTACTAGTAAGGTCAGGTGGGAGGACAGAGATTGTAAGGTAGTCGTGGAATTGGTGGTACCAGGTATCCTGTGAATTAGTGGACACAGTATTTATCATACAAACTACCGGGGTTGAATAAGATGGGGCAAAAAGTTGTTGGACCACGACGAATAATTCAGAGTCAGTTGGCGCGGCGGGAATTTGCGAGGCTAAGCAAGCCATAGTATCCGCAAATTTGTTAGTGGAGCGGGGAATGGTTTGTATAGAATAGTGGGTAAATAAAGCTAGAAGTGAATCCACGTAGTGTTTGTATTTTTGAAGTTCCTCGTTTTTGCATTGGTAGATGCCCATAACTTGATTGACTACCAATTGAGAGTCGCCAAAAATGTTGATAGATTTGATACCTAAGTGTAACGCAACTTGGAGACCCAGAACAAGGGCCTCGTATTCCGCTGTATTATTAGTGCAAGGGAAATCAAGTCGGAATGAAAGAGGCATAGGTTCAGCGTTGAGAGGAATGAGAACAACGCCGGCTCCTCCGCCGCGCTGGCATTTAGATCCATCGAAGAAGAGGGTCATTGGGTACGACTCCTCTGTGAGGGAAAGAGTAGCGATGAGTTCGTCGGGAAATGTGAAATTGGTAAATTGTTCCCCCGGTAAAGGAGCGTCCGCAAGTTGGTCTGCGATGGTTTGTCCTTTGATTGATTTCTGGTGGATAAACTCAAGGTCGAGGTCGGCGAGAAGCATGAGCCATCTAGCAATGCGTTGGTTCAGATGAGGTTTGGCATACATGTAATGGATGGGGTCTGTATTGGTGATGACGAAAGTCTTGTGATTTAGAAGGTAGTGTCGGAGTTTGGTGGCCACGAATGATAGGGCAAGGCACAATTTTTCTACATGTGTGTACCTAGTCTCATAGTCCACCAAAGTACGACTTATATAATAAACGGCTTGTTCGTGATTCTCAGAGTCACGATGTGCAAGCATGGCTCCTACAGCGTGGTCGGTGGCGGAAAGGTAAAGGTAGAAAGGGCGGTTGTCTTGGGGTGGGATAAGCACGGGTGGCTGCAAGAGATAGGATTTGAGAGCTTCGAAGGCTTGGTGACATTCTTCGCTCCATTGGAATGCAATATCCTTTTTAAGGAGGTGATGGAAAGGTTGACACCGATCCGAGAGTTGGGAGATGAAACGTCGGATAGATTGGAGCTTACCTTGTAAACTACGCAATTGTTTGAGATTTTTGGGTGGGGGCATTTCTAGGATAGCTTTGACTTTAGATGGATCGACCTCAATGCCACGCAAAGAGACGATAAAGCCAAGAAGTTTTCCCGAAAGAACACCAAAGACACATTTCTTCGGTTGAAGGCGGACAGAATATTGTAACAGGCGATCAAAAATAATGGTTAAAACATCGAGATGTTCACTACGATGTTTAGACTTGCCGAGAAGATCGTCGACATAGTCTTCAAGGATAGTGTGCATAATGTCATGAAAAATGTAGGTCATAGCCCGCTGATAGGTAGCACCAGCATTCTTAAGGCCAAATGGCATGACACGATAACAGAAGGTTCCCCAAGGAGTTATGAAGGCAGTTTTGTGTTGATCGGCAGGGGCAACCAAAATTTGGTTGTATCCTGAAAAGCCATCCATGAGAGAAAGCATTTCATGGCCCGCAGTGAGATCAACAAGTTGATCAATACTTGGGAGGGGGAAGTCATCCTTGGGGCAAGCGAGGTTAAGATCCCGGAAATCTGTGCATATCCGAAGTCCCCCTGTCGCTTTAGTGACAGGTACGATGTTAGAAATCCATTGAGGATAGTCAATAGGCAAGATGAAGGAAACAGAAAGGAGTCGTTGGAGCTCCTCTTTGACCAAGAGAGCAATGCGTGGATGCATTTTTCTCAATTTCTGTTTGACTGGTTTGGAATCGGGGTTTAGGGTGATGTTATGGACGGCGATAGTAGGATCAATTCCTGGCATGTCAGCGTAAGACCATGCGAAAGCTTGGTTACGAGCACGGAGAAAGGTAGTAAAGGCGGCTTGTTCTGATGTGTTAAGGGATTGTCCAATCTTCACAATGTGAGGATCCTCCTCCGTGTGGATATTGATTTCTATGGTAGATTCGTTCAGCATAGTTTGGGTTTCAGATGGTAAGGCTCGTTGAATATAAGAATCATCCGCGCCAAGGTAAGTGAGGATGGAGTCGTCATCCTGGCATTCAACAACATTAATCAAAGGCGAATCCTCTTCGATCATGTCTGGATACAGAAGGGGAAGAGAAGATGGGTCCTCATTATCGCGTTGATAAGTGAGAGGACCTATGAAGATAGCATTTATGAAAAAAAAAAGTTAGGGGGGATGGATTCAGGGTCTATAGATTCTGTGGGTGATGATGGCAAAGTGGGTGATGATGGTTTGGTAGGGGCGACGTCTTCTTCTTCCAGGATACAGCTGACAGGAGGTGTCTCCTGTGTAGGTGTTTCGGGAAAACCGAGACCACTGCGATCATTATGTTTACGGGTAGTCACGGGAATGAGTGTATGTCGGCCTTGTTCGTAAAGGCCAAAACCAAAGCCTTTCCACGCACAGCGAGTCAAGAAGGTGAGGGCGAAACGACGATTTGTCAAGTATTGAAAATCGGATTGGAAAGGAACCACACCAAGAGGAGGTTCAGGGGTAATGGAGGATGCGTCAACACCCCCATACGTTAGGTTAGTGCGGCAATAGGGTGGTCCGTAAGAGATTATCTCCCCCACGCGACGGTCGTAGGTGGGATGTGCATGTAATTGTCCGTACTCCTGCGGGGTAGGGAAAGAACTAACGTTATATAGGCGGTACTCCCCCAGCGTAAGGCGCTGAAAAACATCTACTAAGGGGTCGGAGGTTGGAATGTTAGCTGCGGGAAGGGAAGTGGTTTTTGCGATGGTGGTTTCATCAATTGAAGGCGTAGGCGCGGTTGGGGTGGATGGTTGAGGTACATTTGAGGAGGACGGTTGAGTTGAATGTATGGGTGTCTTGATTGGTATAAGCACATCGTTAGGGCGGTATAACATATTGCAGGTTTTAAAGGGGGGAGGGTCAGCTTTTACGGTGTAAGACTTCCCCTCGTACTCAAATTTTATGCATCTATGTAATGTTGAGGGAACGCATCCCATGGCTCGGATCCAAGGACGACCCAGCAATATATTATATTGGAACTCTCCCTCAAGGACATAGAAGAGTTCGGGTAAAGTACGTGGTCCTACGCGAATGTTGAGGATCACGGTGCCTAAGGTAGAAGTAATAGCGTCATTGAATGACCGCAACATGATGGGGTTGGCACACATGCAACTAGAAGGGATGTTCATCTGTTGGAAGGCTTTTGAAGAGATGATGTTTAGGCTAGCGCCCCCGTCAATCATAACCCGACGTACTCGAATGTCCCGGACGTAAGCGGAGATGAAAAGGGCAGGGTCGGGATCTTCTGTACCAAAGTCGACAATTTCATCTTCAGAGAAACTGACTGCAGCAGCTTGTTGTACAGAGACAGAAGTGGTTGGGGCAGTGGGTTGTTTGGTGAGAGAAGCAACGTGATTGGGTGTTAGAATGGAGGTAACAGGCAGGGTTTCATTAGGTAAAACCTCTATCCCTTGAAGGATCTCAACGAGAGCTTGTCGATGAGATTCAGAAGTCTGAATGAGATCATACAGTGTCATTTTTACGGGCGATTGGTGAAGCTGTTTAATCATATTTCGGTGGGCAATGCCATTAGAGACGGGATAGGCGGGTCCGCGAATGACCACTTTAGGTGGTGGTGCAATCGGGATGTTTGACGGAGAAAGAGATGCCGCAGGTGTGTTTTCTTTTGCTTTCCCATTGTTTTTCTGCCCTCGAGTAGCGACACTAATCATATTAATCTCGTAGACCTGAGATGAGGAAGATGGTGGGGATAACTCATGGTCTTCAAGAGGTGGGGTTGTAATAATGATAGATCTTGGTGAGGCGGGGACAGATGGTATAGGAGAGGGAATGGAAACTAAAGGTCTCTCCCTTCGTAAGTTGTCTTTCTTAATCTTTCTATCCGGGAGAGGTGACTGGCGAAGGATGGTTTTTAGAGCTTTGCATCCCTCCACATCATGTCCTGGTGTGCGGTGATAAGCGCAGATTTTAGACTCATCGTAATCCATAGGTCGGGGCTTAGACGGGTCATAAGGTCTAAGTGGAGGTAGGGAAATGGTCGCATTCTCCACCAACATAGCAAGGATTTTGGCGTAAGATCCTTTGAGTGGGTCAAAATCGGAAGAGGATGAGGGTATTGATTGTGTGGGTTTTGGTAATGTTTGGGCGTGGTTAGTTCGTATGGGTGGCGGTTTAGCCGAGGGGTGTTGATACATGGTTTTTACTAAACGTGATTTCTTTGGCGCAGAAGCTATGTTGGATGATGAGGCCGCAGATGACGTGGTATCAGAAAACAACCATGGGGAAATAGGAGTAACTGAAAACAAATCTTTTGATGATGGTATTTGTTTAGGGTTGATAGGTGGACAGGATACGCGGAGTGACGGTGTTGTTATACCCTGGAATTTCTGTATAGGTGCGGAAGGCGTAAGTTGTTCTGAAGAAAACGCAGGAGGTATGATATATTGATGTAAGGTAGAGGGATGGGGTCCCAATATGGAAGGTAGGTATGACGATGATGGTTTTGATTGTGATAGGGGTAGGGATTGAGTTTGTCTCCTAGGCGGCGGAGCGGATTTATTTTTGGATAGATCGAGTCGCTTAGGCGGGTGCGTTAGACTGGGCATTGGTGAGGTCCCAAGCGTATGGGAAGATCTGGCTAAGTTGATAGAAGTGGACGGGGCATTTGGTAGAGGTGAGGGGGGTGAAGGCGAGAACAGGGGCATTTTAAGCTTCTGTAAGCACTTCGGGTATATGGTGGAGACATCAGGATCAGTCATTTGCATTTGAGTAGAAAAAGGGGTACTCAAACGTTCCCATAGGGCCTGTCTATCTTCTGTGGAATGACAGTCTCCAGGTGTGATTTGTAATTTTGGTACGGAAGAAAGGTGGGTTGTAATTCCAGTCCATTGCGGGTGTGACACAGGAGGTAGATGAGGCACTGTATCAATAGATGTTAAGAGGTCAACCGGTCGTTGAAAAGATTTAGGCGATGAGGGACTAATAGGTAGGAGGGCGTGTTTGAGGGGATCTGTCACGTTTAAAGAATGTGGTGATGTTAGTGTAAGAGATTTCTCGTCTAAGGATGTCAAAAGGAGTGGTGAGCCTTCCTCTTGTGTAGCAAGAGTGGTAGAAGGGGACGTTTGGGAAATAGATAAATTAGATAGCATCCGCTCACAGTCTTGTAGGGATGTGGTGTAAGAAGACTCGTTGATGAGAAGAGAAGTCCGGGCAGTTAACTCTTCTATGGGTAAAGGAATGATTTCACTTTGGCTTGATGGTGGTGAAGGAGGTTCAAACTCCTGTGTTAGTGGAGAGGCTTGATTTAAAAAAATTTCAATAGAGGCTTTTGGCTGAGAATCGAAGACTGCATGGATCTCATGAACACTCTCCTCGGCTAAGATATCTTGGTTCACGTTACTGTTGGACGAGTGATTCGGGAATGGCTTGTTGAAAATTTTCAGATTTCGGTTAGCAGGGGCGTTAGGATTATCGAGGGTTATATCCCCTGCGTCAACCATTTCCTGCACTATGTTTTTCAACATCTTGCAGTTTTCATGACTATGTCCTTTTACGCGGTGAAAGTTACAAAAGTCATTTTCTTTGTACCAGGAAGGTATTGCGCGGGTGGAGTCAAACCCAGAGTGAGGTTTAACAGGGGGCAAGGTGATAGCCCCAGCTTTGAGCAATTTCTCCAGGATGACGCCATAAGTTTCTCCCAAGGGAGTGTAATTGGTGGGCTCGGCTTTGTACTTATAAGTGGTTTTCGGCGGAGTATTGGACGGTGTTTGAGATTTGACCATTACCGCGTGGACAGCTCCTTTTGATTTAGAAGAAGTGGACGCGTGAGGAGTGGTGGTGTTTGGCTTGTTGGTAGAATCAGGAGTTCGGAAATTGGGGTTTTTGTTACGCAACCGCAATTTCTCTTCTTCTAAGGCTCGAATTTCTAGCTTCCGAGCCATGGTAAAGGCCTCGTCGAATGTGCGGAAAGTTTGAATTTGGAGGGTAGGGGAGATGTGCTTAGCGCAGGCCCGCGTAAATAGTTCGATGAGTTCGGTTTGAGGCAAGGCATACGTAAGTTGGTTGATAAGGCCCCGCCATCGTCCAACGAAATCTGCGATAGATTCGTCTTCAAATTGTCGGATGGCATAGAGGTCAGTGATAGATACTTTCTTGGCAATGTTAATGGAGAAATGATCCAAGAAAGATTGGGCTAGTTGGTTAAAAGAGAAGATTGAGTGCTGGGTTAAAGCACTGTACCACTCCAAGGCAGGTCCTGATAAGGACATGGGAAAGGTGCGGAGTAACAAGGCATCATCATGGGCAATCAAATAACAAGCATGTCTAAATGATCGCAAGTGTTGTTGAGGATCCTCTTTACTGTTAAAACGAGTAAACTTTGGCAACTCCCATTGAGGAGGATATGAATGAAGGGGGACAGAAGGGTGAATGGGCTCCCGACAAACTTGCTCGTATGTCAAGGCGCTACGACTTCCTGAAACGGAAGCCTCCAGGTTTTGCATTTTGTCCATCATTTGTTTGATGAAATCTGTGGTTGGATGAGGTGATGGTGCCACAGAATAGGGATGTCCCATATAAGGTGTTGAGGTTACTGGATACGTGTATGGGAATGAAAAGGTAGGCGGAGCTTGAGAAAGAAAGCTCGTGTGAATAGGTGGCAGAGAGTAAGTCATGAATGGAGTGGTCTGAAAGAGAGATGAGATAGGGGCAGTTGGTGGTAACGATACGTGAGGTCCAAGGTTAACCAAAGGAAAGCTAATCGGGGTCGTATGAACCTCTGAAGCTGTCGGATTGGGAGACGGGGCTAGTGATGCAGGAAGTAAGGTATTGTTATCAGGAGGAGTGGGAGCTAAATGAGCAGCTATACTAATAGGCATGCCAATAAGGAGCTGACCATCAGGCGTACGGTCAGGGGTATGAGACAAATAGTATTGTACAGCGCTGGGATTAGCATCCAGAAATTTGGCAAAGTCCTTGTCTCCTACAGGAATTTGGGGGATCTCACTGGTGTCCGTAGGGTTCCCTATAGAATGTGAAGGGGGTGATTCAGGCAAAGACACAGAGCAGGCATGTGAAACCATGGCGGCGGCTTGCTTCCGAGTGATGACAACCATAGACCAGAACACACAGGAAAGTTTCAATCTATCAAGAACAAAAACAACCTCAGAATGGTGAATTTGGCAAGTTGCTGGTTTGTCAGGGGCTGATGAAGACAGTAACCGATATCGGTTTAGTAACCGGTGTCGGTCACAGATCAAACGACGTCGGTCCCTTAACCGATGCCGGTGTCAAAAGTCTAGGATAAGAAGATATAAAAGGCTGCTAATTTGATTTTAGCAACGTTGAGTATGTTTATCAACTTATTGATCACAGAAGACAAAGTATGACAGAGAAAACAGGATTTGAAAACAAGCAAGAGGCACACGCAAATCTAGAGACTAACCCTAGGGTTAATTTTAGTTATCGTGGGCTTATGCCTTTAGACGTAAGATGATGTCAGAATCCTAAACAACAAGACCTAGGGGAAATGTCAAGTTTGTTTTGGCTTATAAGGTTACCTCAATCGGGCGGAGGAATACCGCGGAAAAGGGGGGATGTTTGAGCTGTTGTGTTAATTGTGAAGTGATTCGGTATGTGTTGTGCAGTGAAACTAAGGTTAATTTCCTGTCAATACCGTGGATATCACCCCCACGTGTACGACCTGTTACTTAATCTATGTTCACTAGAATTGGAGAACAACAAGCAGGAATGCAATGCACGTGTTTTAAACCCAAATCGAAAATTATATTCGATGAAGCAAGAGAGATGACTTTCACTAATGCGAAACCAGGAAAGCAAGACAAATTCTTTACTAAATATATAACAAAAACAGCAACAGCAAATATGCTTCCTAAAATGAAAATAAGCAAGAGAAAGAAACCCAAAATGGGTCCCACCGGGCGTGCCAAAATGTTTCGCTCGGAATGTTTCGGCTTCTGGGAATAGAGTTGCTTCTATCCTTTCATTCCTTTTAGAAACAGATGAGGTTAGGGTTAGGAGGAATACCTGTTGAATGTCGAGATGGTGTGCGCGTACCGTAGAGAAAAATCAGGCTGACTGCGAAGAACTCCTTTTTGTCTTGGAAGGACTACCTGCAAATAAGAACACAAGACCACAAGATTTTGATTAAACAATAAATGAGGAAACTGCCTTGGGCCCAGGAAATATAAAACTTCCCTTCGAAGGTGGTCAGTTCCCCTGCTAATATGAATTAACACAAAAGATTGCAAAATATCAATTAAATTATTTTGTTAAACTGGGTAGGGGGAAAGGCTGGTTTTCTGGTTTTGATCAGAGGAACCGATGGCGGTTATTGATGACCGATGCCGGTTACTGATAACCGATACCGGTGGGTTATAGGATCTTCTTGGTACATATGGTGTTTGTAATAGCTGGCTTTTTTGGATGGTATTAGGAAATGGGATGATTAGGAGTGAAAGAATGACAGTTAGATGCAATGGCACGTTGGGTAGTGGATTCAGAAACGGATTTAGGAGGACTGAGATTCAAGAAACATAAGAAATGTTATGACAAAAGGACATGTAAGATCTGACTTACTGGTTTTGACCGAGATGCAAGTTGATCTCCTTGGTTGCAAACACTTCTGGTTTCTTTACTCGTCTCTGCTCTGTCAAGTGAAGATCTGGACTCTGTTCCTCGCTCGCAATGCTCTCTGCTGATCCAGAAATCCTTTGACTGATCTCTAAAATGAAATTCCCATCCGTTGTTTTGGTTTGGGGAGCCCATTTACAGGGAACCGATGGCGGTTGCGTAACCGACGGCGGTCGAGTAGGAACCGGCATCGGTAAGGAAAAAGTAGGCTATTTTTAGTAAAATAGCCCACCTTCCCTGCTTTTCTCCCGAGAGATCAGTTGCGGGCTTGGTCAAGTGGCTAGAAGGTCGGCTTTTGGTGCGAGTAAGGAGGCATTAGTTATGGATGTGAGTCTAGACCAAGTCATGGGTCTTAATTAGGTTAGTTTAGGGTTAGGGCTAGGTCATGATGAGGTGGCAAAGTGAGGTGGTGGGTAAGGTGATGTGGATTTATCAATTACAAGGTAATTAATAAATAATTGTGTAAAGTTTAGGTAATGAGGTTAGGTTGCGAAATGGGATGCGGGTCACAAGGGGTCGTGAGACACGAATTTGATTTCATCATCCACTTGTTTTGATTCATCCAATACTTCTTTCGCTTGCACAAGATCTCGTCAAAGACCACCTTGGGCCATCTACTTGCCTCCATCTACCCAATTGTTTTTAGATATCTTATGAGACCCACCATAAGAATGGATTCAATTGGGAATGCCCTAATTTCATCTAAAATAATCTAATACGGGACCAATACTTTTATTTTGAACTTACTTGTGATCGTGCATTTTTTAATTCTCTCTATTTGTTTCCATTTTGAGTTTGAAATGTTATTCGCCCATTGTTCGCACCCATAAAGCATCGTCCAAATAACTAATAACGTAAAAGAGACTAGGTAGTTTTCCAATCCCATAACTTTGTTTTTGTACATCTATTGTGTAGGGCATGTAATTCTCTCCACCCTCCCAAATTTATCTTCTTCATGCAAGTTTCCCAACAAAGCTTGTTATTGAAGTCAATCCCAAGGTATTTATACCCAGTTACTTCTTATAGAATGTTTCCTTTAAAATAGAATTCAAGTTGATGTTTATGCTTTCTATTAGAGAATATCATGATCTTGGTTTTACTAGCGTTAACCTGCATATTTTTTTACAAAAATGCTCAAGGGCATATAAATACTCTTATAACCCCTAAGTAGAATTGAAAATCAAAATGAGGTCATCTACATACAAAAGAAGCCTTATCACATACTATCCCAAAAGGACTCCCTCACAAATTCAATCACTCTTCGAGTTTGTTTATATATAGGGAAAAAGGGGTAGAGGATAATGAGACTCCTTATTTAACTTTAATGTCACTTCTAAAACTCTCTAAAATGTTTGCTTGAATTTTAATTTTGACTTGCACCTCTTCAAAGAGTCTATGAACAAGTGCTCTAAATTGTTTTGGAATACCAAGCATGTTGTACCGTAGCTTATCCCTAGGGACCGTGTCAAAATCCTTTTTGAAATCAACAAAACAACATTAAACTTCATCTTTTTCATTCCATACTTTTCAATGATAAACCTTAAAGTAATTATATGATCTATTGTGGAGTGTTTGGCTCTGAAACCTACTTGCCCTTTTACTCTCTTACCTTTTTCTTCCACCCATTTATTCATTTTGTGCTTGACCGTGTTGTCAGATATCTTTGCAAATAATAGATAGATCATGATAGTTATGTAGTTGGAAGGATCGTGAACATCTCCGCTCCGAAAAAAGAGGTATGGCAAGGTTGGTAGTCTAATCAGATGGAAATCCATGTTGAATGATGTTGTTAAATATTTCCACAATGTGGGGAGCAAGGATTTTTGACCCCTATTTTAGGTGCTCTACTTGAAGCTCAATTGAGTCCTTGGCCTTTCCTGAACCCAACATTTTAATGTTTTCCTTAACCTCTTGCGAAGTGAATATCTTTGTTATCGTGTTGATCAATGATGGGGCCTCGTCCTTTCCATCATGCTTGTATAATTGTTTTGCATATTCAAACCAATGAGTGGTTGTGAAATTATTTTTTGCTTTAATTTGTTTTTTGTTGAAGTTCCCTTTAAAATAGTTTTGGGTTATTCTTCCCTAAATAGACAAGCTCTTCGTTTCTTTTCCTGATAAGCTTGCCCTTTTTTGTTTTTATGAGTTGTTTGCATAACTTTGTGTTCTCCTTCTTTGTGTTTGGCTCTTTAAGATCTCTCCTTGCATCTTTGCATTCTTCATCAAATCAACCATTTACCAAAAAATAATTTGTCTTCTTGTTCTAATTTTTTGCTCTTTTATACCTCTCAAGCGCCCCTTGAATTATGTTTATTAACTCATGGCTTTTGAGACCTTATAACCTTTCATTCTACTTTTGCATTGATTGTATTAACATTTCCTTGAAGATCCCACAATTTTCTTATGTTAACAAAATGCTCCCCTTTGTTGGAGGTTGTTGACAAGATTATGTTTTCATTGCATGTTGATTTTTTTCCAAACAAGATACCAATATATAAACCGAGCTATGGTTTGATTTTATATCCTTGATAGAATCATCAATCCCATTTTTTTTTATCCTTTCAATAAAAATTTGCAAACAAACTACATAATCAACAAAACTTGCCCCATCATAGGTTTTGCATGTAAAATTTCTAGATTTCTTCCATGTACACATACCATTACAAATAAGCAAATCAAACCTCCCACATAAAGCTAGTAGTTCTTTGCCAAAGTGATTAATGTCCTTGTTATCTTTTGAACACCTTTCCCACTGATTGTTTTCCTCTTCGGTGAGTCATATAGGATTGTAATGTTCCTTACTACACAACATGTTAGATTGTTCATTTTGATAATTTGGTATAGAGTTTTACAGAAGAAGATAATATTAAAACTCTATTATATGTATTCATACAACACCATACAAATATATGGGTAGAAAAATTCCTATAAAGTGCGAATCTACTAACAATTATTATTCACGTGAGTTATTTTAGCAACCAAACAACTTACATATAACCACAACCTATCTTTATTAGATTGTATCTCATAACTAGCAAACCAATAAAGAGTTGAGAATATTGAGTTTGTAGTTTAACATAGTTAGTGTGTACACGTCGTATGTCTTATGGTAAATTCAAAGAGACAATGTCAAAATCAAGAGTCAAAGTCAAATTTGTAGTGTCATCAAGGTCACTACGTGTCATGAGTCATTGTCAAAACTATGAGAAAATAAAAAAATTGTCTTACGGATGCATTTTTGGTTGAAACCAATGTCTTGAAAATAAATGATTTCATATTGTGGAGGAGAATAATAAACAATGTGGAAATCATTGAGCATCATGATTGCATTCCACTGAGTTAGCAGTGTCACATCGGAGGATGGAGGCAATGAAGGAAGAGGTCAAGCAGCACCAGTGTAGAAGGCAACACCTTGTTCAAGACCCCCCCCCCCTGGACCACACCCCCGCCCCCCAACAGCGCGTTCACCCCCTCTCCCACCCCAAACCCCCACAAATCAACAAAAACACCCATCTTTAGACATTTATTTATCCTAGTCTCATACTACTATTTCAAAGGCTCTTGAATGAAGAAATTACTAGTTAATCCCATCTTTTGGCCATCTTATTTTACTTTTATTTTGCCATTTCCACACATTTTTACCTATGTGCCCAATCTATTTTAGAACTTTCTCATCATTTTAGCCTCGGTTGGGGCACCTAGGTAGTACCGTCATTCGGGCACCCATGTGCACCTTAGTCCCACCTGGGGTGCCCCGATCCTTTTTCTACTTTCCCGCCACTTTTTGGGCTCTTTCTAGCCATTTTTCATCCTTATCTTTTTCCTAGTTGGCCATGTTGCGGTTAATTATGAAATTAGATCAAGAGAACCCTATAAATATAAAGTTATGAGACCATAATGAGGGACCTAACATCATCTACTACTATCACTCATCTAGAGTTGCATCCATCTATTGCATTTGCATCCACATAGCTCCATCATCAAGGCATAAGCTAGGAAGTCTGCATCACACTTCATAGGGGGAGGATTCTATTCTATTCCATTCACACATGCTATTACATTTTCTACATTTAGTTATTGCTTGTTATTTCACATAGTGTGACTGGAACAAGAGCACCTAGGGAACGACATGCACACACTCACCAGAACTACATTTGGGTCCAAAATGTAGTGTAGCGCTCAGAGTAGTAAGCCCATTATTGTGGCAGCTGAGGTCAGTCTAACCCATTCATTCCGCATCTTTATTTTTAGGGTTTTGATACTCCTTATTGTCTTCTTGTAGGTCTCTACATTATCCTGGATTATTTATGACATATAGCACGGGGAAGAAAACCTAATGCAACACACAATGAGGGTTTCAAAACACCTTTCGACCCTATGAGAACCAGTTCCAGAGCTTTTTCATAGACCAGGGAACCCAGATTACATACCAGAGCACCCGTCAGTGCCCTAATCCTATTCAAAGTGCCCCAGTCCACTCATATCCTCCAGATCCAGCCTTTATGGCACCTCTGCACAGTCGTTCCTACTTTTGTTTTCTCCAGTCATCTCTACAACACCCTGCGACAGACATCTGTAATCAGCTGAGTTCTTTCCTCACCTCCTTCTTACATGTTATGGTTTTACTTTATTAGTTTTATCATTTAGTAACTTCTATATTAGTGTACCACATTTATTTACAACGTTTATGTCCTCCTAGATTAGATTAACTACCCCCACATTTAACCAATTTTAGTTAATCATTTTGGTGAACCCGATTCGATCATATATGCTTCTAGGCTCCTCTCTTTTACCATGGCTCACTCTCATGAGGAATTCACTGAAGCTCACCTTAAGGCCATCAATGATCACCTTGTTGTGCATCCTTGAGATCTAGACTTACTTTTGCATGTGGCTCGTGAAGAAGCTACTAATTTGGTAGAACTCAATACTTATGTGGCTATAACAACTATTGTTACCACTCAACCGTTTGCTTCCACTCTTCCACCTATCTCTACTATTCTGGTTTTTGTCCCTACTCCTACCAATCATTTTATGCCACCCTTAGTTTCTCATGAAAGGCAATTCTCATCTATTAGCAATCAAGACTTAACTTCCCTTCATCGCGATCTTCAATCTCAAATTCGTAAGTTGCAATAAGCTACTTCACACACCTTTCCATCTTTAGATTCTACCTTATTATTACATACTCCATTTGCACCTACCATATCTACTTACTCACTTCCTCCTAGTTTTCTTACCCCTAACCTTCCCATTTTCAATAGGCATGGTGACCCACAGGAGCATCTTAGAGCCTTTCATGTAGCTTGTCTAGATTTTTTCAATGATCATATTCTCTTAGCTAAAATCTTTCCTCATAGTCTCCATGATTATGCCATGTGTTGGTTCTACAGATTACATGTTCACTCAGTCACTTCATTTATGCATCTTGTTGATGCCTTTCTTATACATTTATCCATCAATATCGGCTCTAAAATTTCTTACACTCAGCTTGCAAAACTTAAACATGGATCCAATGAACACTTAGCTAACTATGTTTTAAGGTATAAGAACAATCTCGCTAAAATGAAAAATATGCTTACAGAGTCTGAGCTTCAGGATCTGTTTATCTAAAGTCTTTTACTGCCTCTCCAAGAGAGCATTCTCTTTGAGACCTCTCCTTCATTTGATCAACTTTAGCATACTCTTAAGCCTCGTAAGTCTAAACTTTTATCCATATGCAAGCTTAAGTATCAGGAACAAGCTTCGCCCTCCACTAGTTTTCAAAGTAAGGCACCATTCAAACCATCTACATCTAAGCCAACTGATGCTAAAATCACCATTAATTTTGTTACTCCATCTAAATAAGTTCAATCACAACCACCTAAATGCACATTTAGCAACCTTCCAATAGCTCTACATCTTATATTAAAGCAAATTCTCGACAACAACCTTATTACCCTTCCTCCACCACTCAAGATAGACCCATCATGACCCAAAGGTAGGAACTACAATGAAAACTTCTGTTGTGATTATCATCGTTGTGTGGGACATTCTACAAATAGATGCCTAAAAGAACAATTATCAAAGATCTAATTGATAACAATAAACTTGAATTCCCATAGTCTACTAGCTTTGCCTTAACCAATGACAAGGGTAAACTCAAACTCTTTAATAATGACTCTCAACAACGTGACAAAAAGACCACAAACTCTTCTGTTAGTCATGTGTATTATGTGGTATCACCTCCAGAATCAGGAGCTCTCGATTTCTTAGTTGCTAACATTGAAGCTTCACCACCATTCATTTATTTTTCCAACACCAATTATCACGCTACATTTACATCTAATCATCTACACATACATGCATCTATTGGCACGACTTCCATCAACAATACTAAGGTTGACCCATCATGGCCCATTAGTGCATGTTCTATGTCCCTCCTTAGGACTATCCGTTACCCCCCACAAATTAAGTACCCTTTCCACAAACCCTTCGGTGTCATTAAGCTACATGTCACAGTCGGCCCTCTGACTATGCTCATCCCTTTCCTTGTTGGAAATATAGTTGAGGGATGTGACATGCTCCTAACCCTTAATTGGATTCATCACTCCCAATCTATCATATTTATGAATCACTTATGCCTTAAATTCATTCACAAATCACAAGTCATTTCTATCAACGATGTTCCTCCATCTCCCCCATTATCATCATCTCCTCATATAGTTACTCGTGTGCCATCTCACCCTTCTAACATGTCTCATTCTATGTTATTAAAAGCGCAGTCTACTCCTAGTTCACCTACTTAAGTACCATCTACATGACTAAATCATTCAGCTAGTCCTACACATCGACATAGGCCTATTCCTAGGACAATCACTGCATCTCGGTGTCGATCATCACCTCAATTTATTTCACATGGTTTCTCATCACCTTCGTGTTCCACATCACATAGATCTCCATCGTCTGACGCATTTTACCACACCTCAATACTCATCGTATATTCATCCATCACATGTGCATAGACTTCATTCATCGACACAACGTTTGTCTACCATACCACCACTATTAGAACATGGCCCTATGCTTTCATCCCCACAGACATCAGGTGGAGGACCTTCGTCCTTCACTATCATTGGTTATTTTACTCATTATCTATATACTTGGGGGGAATAACACCTAACACACCCCCATCGATTATTATAACATTTATACCTCTATCATCTTTGCACTTTCATCATGTGTTTTAGCATCATCGTTACCCGATGACGCACTCTTGTGCTTTGGTTCACACTTAACTGTTGAGGGATTACGCTTACACTGAACCCCACACACTATGCTATAGACATTATACATTGCATTTCATCACACATCACGTGCTATACACCAATACATACTACACTTAGTTTACATTCTACTATTTTTCTATATTCATCTTACATCATACCTAGGCCATTCTACATATCATACATCCTAGTCATTCTACACATTACATAATTACACCGTGTACATCTTCCATATCATACTATTACACATATCTACATCATACACATCTATACATACTATGCTATTACATATGATCTACATATACTACATTTCACTTTCTACATACTACACTAGGTTACATTACATCCTGATTATAGATTTACATTTCTATTCCTACACATAACATATACTCACATTTACATCACTATTATACATTACATATTGTTTACTCATCACATGGTCACACCGCATTTTACAAACCCTACTACTACATTATCTTCTATGTGCCACACTCACTACCCTATGACGTACTTTAGTTCCTCGATCCATACTCAATTGCCGAGGGTTTACAAATCAAATGGACCTTACACTCACCATGCAACATTTCATCATGTGACATTCCTAGGCTAGTGACATACACTTTAGACTAAATCGTCACTCACTCTTTTTATCTAGTAGTGGTATACACTTTAGGCTAGATCACCACCCCCATTCTATCATCTTGTAGTGGTATACACCTTAGGTTACATCACCACTCCTTACCAGTCGTTCTATAGTGATATACGCTTAGGGTTAAATCATCACTCATCCATTCATCATATAGTGATATACGCTTAGGGGCCATTTTCATCATATAGTGATATACACTTAGGCTAAATCATTACTCATCCATTCATTAAGTCATGATATACACTTTAGCTATAGCATTCACACTCATCCTTTCTATAGGTCGCATTTCATCACCACACTTACACACTCATCACAGTGCATTAGACACAACAAACACTACTCGACCATTTCCCGATGATGCACTCTCGTTTATAGTTCATTCTTGACTGCTGAGGGGGAAAACAAAATGAACCTCATTACATACACTTCCATGCACTCGGCGGGCATGGCTCCTATCATTCCATCTTGCATTCCATTCCATCCATCCATTGCATACTGCATTGTCTTGGGGGCATTTATTCTTGCTTGCTAGTGTTTTACATGTTCACTTTATTACACATGTTAGATTGATTTCTTATATGTCATTATCTATACCATCCACACATGTGTGTTCACACCTTTTTTTAGTGTGATTGTAGATACAGGACTCCTACACACGGCATGGATGCTCACCTTATACCCATACTATACTAGTTTTTGTGGGCATCCACATTCGTCTCTTCCAGGTGTTATTACTTCATTTTGTACTTAACATCTTACATTACTTGATCATACACACATTTGACATATTGGTTATTTCTCTGACATGCTAACGGGTGTTCTATGTGTAGCACTTGTTTTGAAATATTTAATGTTTCCATGACTCCTCATTTGTCTATTTGTACTTGTCTATCATTGTATGTGGGTTTTGCCCTATGTTTGTGTGCACACTTACTTTTTTTTACGGCCATGATGGCCTTGCATGTCTTGTGACATCATGAGTGATGTCCCATGTTTGCAGTCTGCTTTGTGTGGCTTACTTGCTTTCTTGTGTGTTTACATTACTGCATTGTTTACATAGCTTACACATGTTTTCTATATGCATGCATTGTTTGTTTACACTTGTCTTTGGCTAGCCTTCTTATTCATGCATGCCTTGGTTTCTACCAAGCACTTTCCAGGGTACACAGTTTAGAATGTGATTGGTCCTCTTTTGGGGCCGTATTCTCCTATCAGCGATATCGCATGCACCCCCAAAGAGGGGGGCATCATTCGGGGGTTTTTACATACTAACACAGAGATTCTACACCAACACGATTCAATTTTCTATAGCAAGTGGGTTCAGACCAGTCTACGAACCCCATACACAATGGATTTTACATGACATGGTGTCCTTAGCATTTCTAGGAAGTAGTTACAGGCTTGGGGGTTACAGTGGGTGTGCCTCTCTACACTACTTTGGTCAGTGGCGTCATATCACCCAAAAAACTAGAATGATACAGAGATCTCCTCACACACATTTCAGCAGAAGTGGTTAGAGCTTAGAGGACACAGATCATTTCCTCCCTACACTTCTTTAGCCAGGGTGGTGTGAGATTACCCCAAAAATGCACAATATAGGATATCCTTCTACACCCTTTCTCTTGACATGGATCAGGTGTACATGTTCCATTTACACTTTTTCATTTTACGTATTTTACATTTGTGTAATTTACATATACATGTTTATTTCACATAGCATTTTTTACATACATACATATTTGACTACTTGATCATTTTCTCCTTGTAGGTCTGGTCATATGAGAAACAAACAGTCAAATTGGGGGAAACAACAACAACACTTTGCGACAGCACATGCTTTACTAACCTTGCAGGTACACTACACACTGTAACATCTACACACATGTTCTGCCCTAGGTTCACTCTCATCACTTTTTATTTGCACATTTTTCATCTTTAGAATCCACTCTCCTCCGCCCTCTTTTTTTCATTCCATGCTTTTGTCTAGTCCTTTAGTGTATTTCTACTACACTCTTAATGGACATCACGTACACACTTCTATCTACTTTATGTTACCGAGATTTCAGCTCGCCAACATAAAGTGGGGGTAAGATGTAATCACAAAATCATGCACTATAGACATTTATTTATCCCGGTCTCATACTACTATTTAGAAGGTTCTTAAGTGAAGAAAGTATTAATTAATCCCATCTTTTGGCCATCTTATTTTACTTTTATTTCACCATTCACACACATTTTTATCTACGTGCCCAATCTGTTTCATCACTTTCCCATCATTTTATCCTTGGATGAGGTGCCCAGGGTAGTGTTAGGGCTCCCATGGGTGCCTCGGTCCCACTATGGGTGCCCCGATCCTTTTTCTACTTTCCCGCCACTTTTTGGGCTCTTTCTAGCCGTTTTTCATCCTTATCTTTTTCCTAGTCGGCCATGTCGGGGTTAATTACAAAATTAGATCAAGAGAACCCTATAAATATAAAGTTATGACACCATAATGAGGGACCTAACATCATCTACTACTATCACTCATCTAGAGTTGCATCCATCTATTGCATTTGCATCCACATAGCTCCATCATCAAGGCACAAGCTAGGAAGTTTGCATCACACTTCATAGGGGGAGGGATTCTATTCAATTCCATGCACACATGTTATTATGTTTTCTACATTTAGTTATTTCACATAGTGCGACTGGTACAAGAGCACCTAGGGCACGACATGCACACACTCGCCAAAACTACATTTGGGTCTGAAATGTAGTGCAGTGCTCAAATTAGTAAGCCCATTGTTGTGGCAACTGAGGTCAGTCTGACCCATTCATTCTACATCTTTATTTTTAGGGTTTTGATACTCCTTTTTGTCTTTTTATAGTCCTTTACATCATCTTGGATTATTGATGACATACAATGTGGGGCAGCGAACCTGATGTAACACACAGCGAGCGTTTCATAACACCTTACAACCCTGTGAGAACCATTTTTAGAGATTTTTTGCAGACCGGGGCATCCAAATTACATACCAAAGCACCTGTGGATGCCCCAGTTTTGTTCCAGTTGCCCCACTCCACGTAGATCCTCCTGATCTAGCCTTTACGGGACCTTTGCATAGTTGTTCCTACTTATGTTTTCTCCAGTCATCTCTACAACACCCTATGACAAACATTTGTAATCAGTTGAGCTCTTTCCTCACCTCCTTCTTACATACTAGGGTTTTACTATATTAGTTAGTAATTTCTATATTACTTTATCAAATTTATTTACAACATTTATGTCCTCCTAGATTAGATTAACTACCTCTACATTAATCAATTTTAGTTAATCAACCACACATCTTCAGTAGTGGCACATTTTTATTTTTAGTTGTGTGTGTGTGCGCGTGCGTGTGTGAATAAGAATATAAAAATACATCCTCTTTGTAAAATAATAATTCCTTTTGAATGTGTTGTGATATGGCATAGAAGGTGCAAAACAATAAAAACAATTGTATAAGAGGGCAAATGACTACAAAGATCCTATTACTGTCGTACTTCGTTGGAATATGGTGGGCCAATGATAAGTTCATTGAAAGTGAAAATGAGACAAGTTCTTGTATGTAGGTAATCATATACAACAAGATCCAAACAACAATATGCAGACCTAAAAGTATGCATTGATATATGATTTAATTTTTAGTCATTCCTTGCCCCATCATCCATGTTCACACTAGAGGGGGATGTTAGGAATTACTAATGTTAGTATGAACCTTATAACGTGTGTATTGAATTATATTATCTAGAGGATAATATAATATTGTAATAGTTAGTTTATTGGTTTGTTAGTTATGAGATACAATCTCATAAAGATAGGTTGTGGTTATATGTGAGTTGTTTGGTTGTTAAAACAACTCACGTGAATAACAATTATTAGTAGATTAGTTTCCCACTTTATATCCTAAACATCATGATATCCTATATGAATTACTAGATAAGATGTTAATCAATTTGTTACCTACTCATTACTACCCCCCCATCATCTTAAAAAATTTAAAGATCAACCATTTTGTAACTATTATAAAGCATTAATGGACATCACGACAATTATTGTTATGCTCTACAGTGATACATCCAACAACTTGAGCATAAGGGCTTTATATCCTTTAATATATAACATTCTCCTATGTAATTATCTCAAGTCCTAAAGTTTCACTGGAGACTGGATTTGGGACACTTCTCCACCTTTTCCCTAACTCCTTAGTTCCATAGAGATCCAAAACACTTAGAAAAAATGGAGAAAAATGAAAGTTTTGGTCATTTTCAATGTATTGCGGGTTTCTAGGTCTCAGATGAAACTAGTTCCTTAGAGTAGGGAGTTCTCTGCATTGGTCTTGGAGTCACACCACAAATAATTTGGGAGTTTAAATGTATTGTGGGTCAGAGATGTGTTGCAGGAACCTAGGGGTCAAATGGAACAAATTCTCTAGGAACAAAGGTTCCCCGCAGATTTATTTGACCTGAAAAGCAAAGGGGAAGGAGTTTAATGTTTTACAGAGAAGGAAGACGTTAGAAGAACCAAAGGCTCAAGGAACACATTCCTTATAGGGTGAAGTTCTCTGCATTATCCTTAGAGCCAACAAAGTGGATGAAGCGGGAAGTTAGTATTGCAGAGGTGAGAGGGTGTGGGAGAACAAAGGGGGGAAAAAGTCTTGTTGTGAGGCGAGTTCTTCACAAGGAATTTTTGCCTGACAAACAAAATAAGTAGGATGACATGAAACGTGGATAGTGTTGTGAGAAAGTGTGATGCAGGTGGAACCTACTGCAGACAAACTAGGTCAAGGTGGAATGGTTCCTCACGAGATGGAGTTCCGCGCAAAGGATTTTGAGTCGAAACACAAAGAGGCGCAACGAGGAGTTAATCAGACTGACAAGGAGTTAGGTGAGAGTTAGTGTTACGGGGAGTGCTCAATGTGGAAGAACTGAGCCCGGGTGGAATAGTTCTTTGGCTCCACCCAACGACAAAAACATCGATCAACACACAAAATCCCAAATCATGTAGCAAAAGTGGAAAACAATAGAACAAGTGGAACAGTTTCATCCCCAAACAAGTTCTCCACACACCCATTTTATCCACAAGACAAAGGAAGGAATACATTAATTGCGGATTGGGGAGTGTACAGGGAACCCGTGTTCCTTCTCGACCCCCTGGATCCGCATGGGCATAACTTTTGCCCAGATTGTCCAAATTGGACAAATTTTATATCGTTGGAAAGGTCTCTTAATGATCTACACCACAGAAGTAGAAAAATTGTAGTTAGGTAAGAGTAGGTGGGAGAAAAGGAAGAAAATATTCTCATCATTAAAGGATGTAGTCTTAGGTTATTCAACAACTAGATATGGGGAGGTATTGTGCCTCTTCCTTCTGTGCCTCTTCCTTCTCCAACAAGTAAGATATTACAGAGGAATGGCTTTGACAGGCTCCCTGTAGCTATTTTTTGGGATTTTATGCATCTAGTTGGTTGGTGGGAGTAGAATTTCAAGTTCCCTTTGTTATCCCTCTTCTATCTCTTTCCCATTTTCTATATATTATAAAAAGAGACTCGTTTATAGGGGTTGGACATTCTTGGAATACAAGGGCACCACACAAATGTTCTCCTTTGAGTTGCATGCCTCAAATTTGGACATCTTGCAAGGTGATCCTTGCCTTTTCTCCTTCAATGTAATGGATTGTGCATATTTGAAGCAATAAAATACTTGTTTTGTGGCTATTGATTTGTCCTAGCTTGTGTTCTATTGCATTTTCTTTCCTTTTATTACATCTATAAGTTTATTTTGCATATTATGTTCTCTTTGCGGGGTTTGTTGTGCTCCATGGAAATGGTGGCTTGAATGATGTTTTAGATTGTGGGACTCATGTATGTCCTCTCCTTTCTCATTTCTCTTCCATTTTCCCTCATCTAAGAGTGTCTCTCCACGCTTTTCTTGGTGCTATCACCTCCCCCTGACTTAGGATTACCATTTTTATGCATCTTTCTCTTCCCTTGGTCCCTTGGAATCATATAATAGGATTAGATAGTTGCATTTCCTTCCGTAAGAGTAGTTTAGAATTAGGATTATGTAGAGGACCCAACCTCCTATGGAGGTTTGTCTCAAGTAGTAAGTCCCACAACTTGAGAGATTATCCCATGTTACCCAAAAACACTCATTGCTCATCCATAAGTTCATGAAAAATCAGAGGTTGTTGTTTTTCGGTGATAACAAAAATCAAAAGATATAACTCCTTTTTCTAATGAGCATACTCCAATACTGATTAATACGCCTCTGGATATATAATGGGATTCATCTCATCACAAAGAGGATTTGAACACAGTGCCACCTTTGGTAGATCCACTGTCAGTACATGAAGCACATCATCCTATTTCACACACAACAATGATAGAAATACCAATTGAGAATGACCAATTACACACCGCATTCAAGAACTAAGAGCATACACAATCCTAAGCAGGGGCACTATGCCAATGGATTATACTGATATATCTAATTCTCTACCACAAAATAAGACACACATTGATCCCAATGATGATATTGACTATGATATTAATTCTAGCACACATACAAATGATCTTGTTCATGTGCTAATTACTAGTCAGGTGACATCTACTACTTATGTCTGGGATGCTTTAAATACAGTTCAAGATGATGATGATATGTATATCTCCATAGGCACAGGCACATATTGACTTAATCCCAAGTTCACTTCTACAAAATTATCTCTCACTACAACTCCCATCGCTAATGAGGATAATACAAAGGAAAGTCAACATGATAGTATTACGTTACCATGAGAACATTTACACAAAGTCACTTTTCATCTCTTTGATACTAATGATTATTTCCTCACCAATGATTACCCTTGGGCTTTTAGCACTAGTGTTCAATCTAAAATCCCTACTCATGTAAGCAAACATTTTTCCCATATCACCAAATTCATAGTCTAAATAAGGATTTTTCCTTGCTATATCTATAAGTCTAATGGTATAACCCATGCTTCTACCTTCCATTCACCTTATATCATCCACATGCACAACTATATGACTCCTTCTCCAGTACTCAAGGGGAATACTATTTCCCTCCTCATTTCTTGATGATAGACTTTGTTTATAGGTTCAACTTGACCATTCAGGGAGTGGTTACACACCTGAACCTCACTTTGCATACACATATTGGGGGCAACCTTGCCTCCCATCTCTAGTCGCATACTCTCTATTAATCAAAAGCACTAAAAATATATATTTCCCTCCTGGGGTCATTATTAGATCACCCTCCCTTCACTTCAGATAATAGGTTTTCATCTATGCGCTTAGGGGGCCTAAAATATAAAAACATTCAAATATTTGTAAAAATACAAAATTAGGACCTATTTCTATGGCATGCATTGATTGCACTTTACATTATACATGTTGTTTATTCCTTTAGTTTGATATATATAATTTCTAGTATACACACATACGTTCATGTGGTATATTGAGCATGATGTAAGACATACACATAGTGATACACGATGACATGTGTTGGTCCGATCTTTACCCAGATTGCTAACCTTTGGGGCATTTACTTTTTCATACTATATCCAGGTGTTATATCTCCATTGTAGTTCCTTTCTCTCCTCATTACACTTGGTTACACACACACACATTATGTATTTGTTATCCTTTGGACTAACAAGACTAACACATGTGTTTTGTGTAACACTTACAATTATTGCTTCATTGGCTCTTTTATATCATATGTTGTATTTTTCATCACATTTGGATACATTTTATTTTCATACATGTTTTCTAGTTTGTGTGTGTATGTTTTTTTGCTACTTTGATTGTGGCCTAAGGGCCTTGACTATCTTGTGACACCATACGTGTCCCATGTTTGCAACATCATGCCTTATGTGGTTATGCATCTCTTGTTTATAGGCTCAAGGGCCTTGATTGTCTTGCGACATTATGGGTGTCCCATGTTTGCAAGCACTTTACCTTTTGTGTGACACTATATGTTTGCACTTGCTTCTAAATTATATGCACTTGTTTTTTTATTGATACACAATTTACTATTATTGTTATTACTATTTTTATACATTCACACTTTTATAATTAACATGCTTCTTGTAATGGTTGCTTTTGTTTTGCACTATAGTTTTTACAATACACATCCCGCTTATAAATACAATTTCTTCTTGGTGGCCAACACATCAGTATTTTAGAGGTTATGAACAAATTCTCAGACTCTCAGACATGGGTATACATATTTTTCTTATGATTTTCATACTCACTTTCTTCATCGCACACACCTCAAAAGAGGGGGAAAACATATGGAGTTTATTATATATTTCTAGTAGACACTGACATTTTTCTAGGCACAGAAATATGCAAAGGCAAACATAAATGACTCAAAATCAAACTTAAATACAAAAATTCATAAAAATATACACGTGTTAGAAGCATGCATACTGGTCAGGATTGTATGGACAATTCTAACCTTGCTACATGATTTTGTTTAGGGGCATTTTGTCCATATTTTTTAGTAGTTTCATAATTTTCACCATTGACACAATGTTTTCATACAGTTTCAAAGCTATATTGACTCAATTTGACACAAATTCAAGGGGCATGAAGTATTCTCTCCCTCCCTCCATGGTACCCAATTTTATTTTCATTTTTGGGCACATTGGGGGCATGGGTCTCCTTTCTCCATTCAGATTTCAACATGCATTGGTTCTACTCAGTTATGCGACACATAGGAAGAGTATGGGGGCACTTATTATCTTTTTACTCTGTGTCCTAATTTACAAAATTTGGCTTATATTTATCTACAAAGGTAAGATCTGTGGGGTTATGGAAGGTATTAAAGTAGCTAAGTTCTTTGTAGGTAGTCCTTCCTAACCCCTTACACTTAAGGGGAAGATATCATAGTTGCTGATTAACTTTGATACATAATCTCCCTCCTTTGCAGTGTGTTTTTGCTCCTCATTTTTTAGTTCTTCTCTTCAGAATTTGTGTGTTGGATTTGTACACCTAATTAATTGACCCCTCTTCAGCACAACTGGGGACTGATAACCCACAATTCTCCATCAGAATTCAACAAATCTAGAATCCCCAAGGCACAAGAACGAGAACACAGTCCCTCCACAAAATAAACATGTATTCCTTCCATGTTTTACATATATTTTAGAATTTATTGTTGCACATTTCTTTACATGCTTTCATTACATTTGAGTTACGGTTCAATTTCCTATCTTGGGCATTGAATACACTTTGTGTTGTAGGTTTCATCTTGGAGCATGCCAAATCTAACACAATAGGACACAAAAAAATAAAGTTACTATGAGTAAAGACAAAGTGTGTCTACAAACTTGGGTATATTTTCCTTTTAAGCATGTAATTTTAAATTTCATTCTTAAAGGGGGGGCAAATGTAAACACTCAAATTTGGAAATCTATCCTTTGAGCTTGTTAATCTTGATATTGCACACGTGTATGGAAAAATGCACTCTCCCAACTCTTACTTAACACATCATAATAACACTTCATATGCCTTCTTATCTTCACAAACCTCTTTATCGATAATTTTTGAAATCTAATTACACACAATACATCTAGAAACATTTATGCTTATACCCGTAAAGTCCAAATGTGTTTTTCTCTCTCCTAGTCAAAACCGTCGGTATTTGTCGAGTTGTGAAAATCCATATACCATCCCTACCATACAGTTTTGGACCGACATGTTGTGCATTACTTTGTTCAATTCAATTACCTTCATATGAACAGACACACCCCTTTAGTTGGCCTTTCATGTCATAATACCCTTCGAAAGCATATATAAACAAGTAAATCATACCTTATTTAAGGGACTTGCCACTTTATGAACTCCTCGTGTAAAAATTTAACACCCAAAGAACATAAATCTCCCTAAATAATGAAATAAATCAGGCACATCCATTAGGGTAACACCCTCTACTGGTCTGAAGTCTCATTCCAAGTTTAGGACTCTCTGTTTTCATCATATAAGCAAGCAAAGTGACCCTTCCCATGCATTTGAGTGAGTGTGAAACTCAAGCAAGGAATTTTCAAAACATGATTGTTAAATTCTAATTATACTATGGTAGATATCACATGCGGAGAATGATGTATGGTTTGAGCCCTTTTAAGAGTAGTGGTGACATCAGCGGTGCATAATGATGCCCACAACTTGACTAACTTTAGTTTGCAAAAACTCCTTACACTGCAAGGGTTTGAGAGTTTGAGTCGAGATTACAAAATTATTTTGAAGGTGAGTGAAGAATACTAACATACAATGACATGTATTTCTAGGCAGGTGGAGCACTCACGAAGTTCCAGACCCATATTTCAAGTAAGTCCAAGACCGTACAAAAGGATCATGACCATACATGCACTATTGACTGAGTTGTATGGTTTTGGCTAGGCTCGGTTACAGGTTAGAATTTCAAAGATATGCATGTTCCTTTATTTAGATCACTCATAATCCTCAGATCCATACAAAATCAACAAAGTGCACTCCATCTCTTATGTTTTGACATTTGTTAGGTCACTCATCACTTTGAAAGGCATTATTTTGATTTGTGTAATTAATGTTGGAAGTAAATTAAATCATAATAATCACCTTTTACATTATTCATCTTTTTTATGCATGTTAAATAAAACATTCTTAAATTAAAAAAGGGTGAAATTAGGTGCTTGCAAATAAGAGGATAAATCTCAAGATGTTCAACGAGTTGATTGGATTGGAAATCCAAACGCTATGCTAGAAGGGCATAGGAGTAAAACATATGCACTTTGAAATAATATAAAACAATGAAGAAAACACACTATCATTGCCCCTCGGGAATGTAGGATTTAGAGACCAGCAGGCTTGATACACAAGGAATGAATCCTATATTAGGTGAAGGGTTTGATCAAAAGCAAGTTCACAAAAATGTTTAACTCTTAATTAAATTTTGGAGCAATTTAATTAGGATTATATTTGAGTTGACTACATATCTGACAAAAATATTACAATAAAAATAATAACTCATATTTGCAACTCAGATTAGATAAGAAGAATATAACATATACAAATCCACCTAACATGTAAAGAGGCGCCTCGTTGATTATAAATGACTTCTAAAGATATTTGGGATTGTACACTACTAGAATAGGGTGATTTTGACTTGAATAACTTTCATAGCTAGAAATGTGACTGTGAATGCACCTGGGGCAAAACCGCACCAAATTTCTAGGACTATACCATACAAGCCTGACCAAGCTATACAGTCTTGGACTTGCTCTAAATTAACTCTTGTAAATTTTTGGGTTGGTCACCTTAATATATGTATTTTTTGTTATCAAATCGTAATTATTGCACATACAACAAGGCTATATGGATGGACTTGTAGTCACAAAATGATGCACTTTAGACATTTATTTATCCCAATCTCATACTACTATTTATAATGTTCTTGAGTGAAGAAAGTACTAATCAACCCACGTCCTTTTGGCCATCTTGTTTATTTTATTTCGTAATATGTGACCTATTGCACCCATATGCCCAGCCATTTTATGAAATTCTACATTATTTTAGCTTCAGTCGGGGCACCCAGATTAGTACTGGGGTACCCATGGGAGCCCTGGTCCCACTCGGGGGCGTCCTGGTCCTTTTTACACTTTCCTGCCACTTTTTGTGCCTCTTCTATCCATTTTCATCTTTATCTTTCTTATGATTGGCCTTTTCAGGGTTAATTATGAAATTAGAGCAAGAGAACCCTATAAATATAAAGTTATGAGACCATAACAAGGGACCTAACATCATCTATTACTATCACTCCATCTAGAGTTACATTCATCTGTTGCATTGGCATCCACATAGCCCCATCATCAAGGCACAAACTAGGACATATGCATCATACTTCATAGGGGGAGGGATTCTATTTTATTCCATGCACACATTCTATTACATTTTATACATTTAGCTATTGCTTGCTATTTCACAAAGTGCAATTGACACAAGAGCACCCAGGGCATGACATGCACACACTCACATGAACTACATCCAAGTCTGAAATGTAGTGCAACACTCAGGTACTAAGCCCACATGTGTGGCAATTGAGGTTGTTCTGACCCATTCATTTACATCTTTCTTTTTTTAGGGTTTTGATACTTCCTTTTGGTCTCTTACTGGTCATTTCTTCCTCTTAGAATATTTGGAGCATTCAACACAGTACAGGGAAATTAATGTGATAACCAACGAAGGTTATCACTCATCTCCAGGACCTGTGAAGATTAGTTCCAGACCTTTTTTCTAGACCAGAGCACCCATGGGCATCCCAGTCCTCTCTTAAGCACTCCAGTCTAGCCATATCATCCAAATCTGTCCTCTACGGACCCCGACATAGTCGTTCCTGTTTCTGATTTTCTATTTATCATTGTGGCACAGTTCGACAGGCTTCTATTATTCACCTGAGTTCTTTCCTCTTCTCTCTCACACATTAGGGCTTAGTATTTCATTTTACACATTTACTTAAACCCTTAAAATATTTCTTTATTGCATTTATTTATTTTAGTACAACTGTTCATAGCTTAGATTAACTATCTTTATACTACATAGTTGAATTCATTTTTAGTAAATCATTTTGGTGAACCCGACTTACGAATTTGTGTTTCTTCTTCCATTTTATGCCCATTACCCATAGCGGTCATTTTGTATCTCTTCATTATTATGAGCTACCCTCATTCACCCATACGATTTCCAGACCAATGGATGATATATATACTTCTATTTCTCCTACTAATAATCCCTTAGATAATTCCAATAATGTGCCTCTTCACGAAATTGAGGCATCTAATAGTGAAAAGTCCTATGACGAAGACACCAATGTTGATCAAGACCAACTCAACGCTATTACTAACTATATCCAAGCATTACGTGAAAACCCTTCTCATCTTCCTCATGTATTGCATGCTCTCATCACACTCTTGATGATTCAACTACCATAGTTGTTTCCTCTGCTCCCATGGGCTCCACTCTGCCCACTTATGTTTCCACTCCTATTCCTAATCCCACAACTCATGTCGTTCACTTTGGTACTCCTCCTTTGCATCTCGGTTCCACTTTGAACTCCCCATATTTGACCTCTTTATATCAGGACTTACAGACATAGATTTGACAACTTCAACTAGCTACGTCACTTGTATCACCATATCTAGATTCTACCTCATTGCTACATACTCCTTTTTCACCCATTGTATCTACTTATACATTCCATCCAAATTTTGTCTCTCCTAATCTACCTATATTCAAAGGCCATGGTGACCCACAAGAGCATCTCTGCGCATTCCATGTAGCATGCCTTGACTATGCAGATGATCATATTCTCTTACCTAACCTTTTTACTCATAGTTTGCAAGACTATGCAATGCGGTGGTTCTATGACCTACCTATACATTCAGTGGTCTCTTTAACGCATCTAGTTGGTGTGTTTCTCACTCATTTCTCTATCAATATTGGCTCTAAGATATCCTATGCTCCACTGACACAACTCAAACAAGTGCCTAATGAACACTTATCTGATTATGTCTTGTGGTACAAAAACAACTTAGCCAAGATGTCTAGTGTCCTTACGGATCACGAGCTTTAGGATTTATTCATCCAAAGTCTATTATCGCCCCTTTAGGAAGTGTTCTCTTTGAAACTTATCCTTCATTTGATAAAATTTGTCATACTCTCAAGCTTTGTGAGACTAAACTACTAGCCATATGCAAGCTTAAATATCAAGAACAAACATCTTCATCCAAACGCTTTCAAAGTAAACCACCATCCAAACCTTCTGTAACTAAACCCATGAAAAAACAAACCATTGTAAATGCGGTTTTTACCCCTAAGGAGCTTCAACCACAATCATACAAACGTACTTTTACTAAGCTTAGTACCCCACCAAGTGTTTTGCTACTAGAACTCATCAATAGTAATCTTATAACCTTTCCATCACCACCACAACTTGATCCATATTGTGATTATCATCAATGCATTGGACATTCCACTAATCATTGTTTTCAGTTCCAACATCTCATCTAAGATTTACTAGACAATGGTTAAATTTAGCTTCCAGAGTCTACAACATCCATCTGCTAATTATGTCTATCACACAATACCTTCTTCCTCAGGGCCTCTCGACTTCTTAGTCACTAACATTGAAGCTTTGCCACCAATCATTTCCTTTTCCAACATCGATTATCATGCCAAGTTTACATCTGACCATTTGCACATCCACACATCTATTGGTTCAACCTCTGTTAACAACACTAAGGTTGACCCATCTTGGCCCATTAGTGCGTGTTTTATGTCACTACTTAAGGCTATCAGGTATCCTCTATCTCAAGTCGAATACCCTTTCACAAAACCCTTTGGTGTTGTTAAGTTGCATGTTACAGTTGGCCCACTTACTATGCTTGTACCCTTCCTCATTGGAAACACAGTTGAGGGGTCCGACATGCTTCTCAGTCTCAATTAAATTTGTTGCTCATAATCTATCATTTCTACGAATCTATTGATATGAGTTTCTAGCTTCATGTCTAGATAAGTGTATGAGTAATCAAGAAACACTAACAACGTCGAGTATACAAGGGCTTAGTACCTTAGATATGACGATGGATGATATGGGCGCAAAGTTGATATCGGACTCCTCGGTGTGATCCCAACAAACTTGTAGTTCACATACATTAGAAAAATAATGATTAGAGATTTTATGCGGGGGTTGCCTGACAAAGTAGATTCAGGAAGCGTTAACTCCCTCGGTCGCCGTCAACCCCCATGTGATAAGAATAATAATAAAATAGAGTCTAAAACAAATAACATACAAATTGATAAACAAAATAACCGGATGATACCGGTGTGCAGATGGTGTTATTGATCTTATGCATGCAACATGAATCTCATCACATGAACCAAATCACGAGCAAAGTATCATGGAAATTTCACGTGTTATCACTAAGATAGAATAATAATGATATTATAAAATGGCTAAAATCTCTCAGTATTTACCTGAATTTTCTAACTTTTTCTTCCTTTTCCCTGGTCTGGTCAGTCCAGGTCTTCTTGAAAAATATATCCTCCCTCCTCGAAATATGGGAAAAAACCCATATTTATAGCTTGGATGTGAGGTTAGATTGGGGTTAACAAGTAACCAGGGTTGAGTAACGTATCCTGTGTTAGGAAATATGATGTGATCACGTGGGGACCACGACTTGAATTATTAGATGGAGTGGGGAGCATGATTGACATGGTGGGTGAGATAAAAGACTCCATTTAAAAAAGGGTGTCGGATGGGTGTATTAATACCCATGGATTGAATAATTTGTGAAGGATGGGGATATGCCAAAAATCAATTATTAAATGGGTTTATATAGAGCCCATTTAATAATTATTTCAATTTGGTTGAATAAATGATGAGGTTTATTGAAATTTAGGAAACATAAAGGTGAGATAGGAAATTACATGAATGTGAGATGACAGAGGGGCGCTATACCAAAAATAGGTGTCTACATTTGCCCCTTTTTGTTGCATGGTTTGCGATAGAAAGCCATGAGACAAAAACAAAAAGGGTTAGATGAAAGATGTGTCTGAGGCTGGATGAAGACATGACCAAGGGCAAGATGCCCCATGCAAAAAAAGGATCACAATAACAATAAAAAAGTATGGTGGTGACTCTAATATCACATCGGTAGAGGACAATTGTGGTCTCAATAGAGACAGACGACAACGTTCTATAGACCAGTGAGTGGGTGAATACCACTGCAGTATGGATGTAAACCAAGATGACTAATGGGTCATAGGAAAACATCAAAATATGTGTAACTGAATGTAAAAATATGTGTGAAATCCTTCGTCTGTGAGGAATCGTGTGAAAAATCATGCATTTGCAAAAGGGATGAGGATGAAGATAATGATGCCCCAACACAGGTCATGAGAAGGACACAAAGAATTGAGTTATATGCGCCGACAAGTACAAGGATAAAAAAATGCCCCAACATAAGACATAGATGGATGTTGAAATAAGATATCCTAGGAGGAATACTGAAAAATGTGGATATGATGAGCAGACATGAATAAAAGGGTGAGATAAAATTTTCTAAAAGGGTGATAAATATAATCACAATCATGTTTCATAGGAATGCATAAATGTTAGAAAATTAGAAGGTGAAGAAGACAGAGAAGTCTTGTTTCTTTGATAAGTATGATAGAGATACTTTTGTGACAAAACAAAAGCAGAGAAAATATTCATGGAAGAGAACAAGATTAGATAGGTGATGGCCCTTATTGTATCTTCCAAGACAAAAATGTAAAGAGAATATGGGAAGAGATTATGGATATGATGATGTCTGTACCTATCCAAAATTATATGTACTGTACAGTCAGAAATTGGTTACGGGAAACCCCAATGATGATTTAGATCTCTTTGCATGGTGTTCAGAATCCAAAAAGCTCGTAAAGTGTACATTTACATCCTAAAATTCCTTACCCAACATTTACATGCTTCATTCTAACCTCTACCCCCCTTTTCCTTGCATTTTTGTCTTTAAGTTACAGGACCACCGCCTTGCCTAGGCGGTGGTCCTGTGACCGCTGCCCAGGACAGGGCAGTGGTCCTGTAACCGCCGCCCTACGCAGGGTGGTGGTTCTGTCCGCCTTTTCCAGAACCTTCTGGCACACTCAGGAATGCAAAAAGAAAGTTACACTTACAACTCTCTGCCACTTCTGCTTTGTTTAGAGTTTCCAGCCACTTGGTAATGGTGGTGATCCATTTTAATGATAAAGCATAACAATTTGAACTTGCCTTTTGGTGAGTAAGAGTGTTATAAATACTGAGCTTGTTTACAAGCAAATGGCCCCTCTCTCTCTATGTTTTATTATTCAGTGTATTTGGAAGTTCCTTAAGAAGTCTCAACAAGTCTAGACTTAGTCTCAGTTCTTAGTCTCTCAGTTGAAGGCTCCTCATTTTGGTTTAGAGATCACTTGATCTCTCTAGTTTAATTTTTCTCCATTGTTCTCCAAATAACCAACTTAGCATATTACAACATCAGTTCTAGATTAAATTCATTTGAAACTCAGTTATGTTTAGAGTTATAGGTTTTGTTTCGTCACAGGAAGAATAGATCCTAGAATTTTAGGCGTGTTTTATCGTATCCCTGTAATAATTCTGCTAGAAATCGCATAGCCAAGCTCTATTCTCTTGCGCTATCTCTCTCCTACTTGCATTTCGTTCGGTTTACCTCCAAGCTGCCACTGTTCAAATATCCTCTCCTGCTACCGCTATCACATCCTCACCTTTCTGGATTCACGAGAACACGAAGGAACGAAGAAATCACACTGAGGGGACAAGCTACGATACAACCGGATTTGCCTCTGTTTTACAAACTCCAGGTTTGAGTTGTCAAAGTTGTAGTTACAATATATCGAATAGAGTAGTGAATCATTTCATTTCAGTTAAAGCTTACTTTCAATATTGCCAGTGAAGCTGTGGGGAATGACAACTTCTGAGAAGCTATGATTTGTTTCTCACTTCTGAGGTAGGATTGGAGGTCTTTCAATTAAATTAGTTATATATTTATATTTGCATCAACTCACAAGTGCACAAGCAAATAACTACATCTGGCTACCTTGCTTGTTTTAGCTTTATTTTTAGATTAGTTACTTGTTATATGAATTTCTAGATTAATTGTTCCTTAAAATCATTCAAGTTTATATCTCTGAAAAATACAAAAACAAGCATAGCGTAGATTCATTTTCATAGTTAGTTTACTTCATTCAGTTAAGTTTGTTTATTTCTTGCATGAGTATTACGGGACCAAGAGATCCCAAGGATTACATATTCGAACCAGTGATACCCCAGTCGAATCTTTGCACGACATTAGCAGATATGGATCAAGGTCTTAGGATTCAAGTCTTCCAAACAACTGGAGACCCATCAACAATTAGTGAGCAATTAAGAGTGTTAAATATCGAAGACGACAAATCATACAACTTCTGGTCTAATCAACCCAGCTATAGATTGCCTTGATAGGATGTCCATATGACCATACAAGAGCCCGAACGAGAACAAACTTTTAGTTGTGATCCATTAGTTTCACAGCCAGATGCAGGAGACCTTCTCACTGACATAGATACAGGCCTACGCATACAAGTTGTTAGGACACCCGTGAGGTATTCCGAGAAGATCACACAACTCTTGATACTAAACGTAGAAGCTGAGATATCTTATGACTATTGGATAGTCAGAAGATGGGACTGATTCTTTACATGACCATAAAAATTCTACAACAACCATGAGTTCACGGTTGTGATCCCTAGGCCGCACAACCCAACGGGCCTGCAAGCCAATTAAACATTGACACCGGTTTATGCACACTAGTGTTCAGATCCTCACCACTCTCGCCAGATATCATCACACAACTTTCTGTGTTGAACGTAGAAACCGATCAAGCCAATACTTTCTGGGTCAGACCAGAAAACCGTCCATAGTCTCATGTAAATCCATTACATCTATCGATACCATTTTCATGACCTTGTCTGGAAACGTCTACGAAGCACCTACATGTCACTTTCCACGAATCCAACAACCAACATATAGGATCTCGGCAGAGCTCGACATTGATTGGAGCCTTCGAACGATTATAGTGTTGAACCAAACCATAACACTAGTTTAGGTTAGAAGATCCTTCTTTGCTTTAGATTTACAGATCCCATTGTTGTGTAACGAGGATTTAGAATTGCCTGACTAATTTGTCCATATTTGCATATATCTCATTTCTACCGGTTGTCTCGGCATAACCTCGGGAGGTCAGGTATAGAGAAAGGCTGCTTGATGATTTTTATGCTCACCTGTCACTTTTCTATTGTACAAAATTGGTGAACCCAACGTGAAAGGAATAGCCGCCCCCTTTTCATTTCCATTTCTTTCATCCACCTTCGCTCTTTCCCATTATTCTGCGGGTATTTATATACCCCCCGAATATGTCGGGATACGATGCATACGGCAGACCTCTCTTAGGTTTCGAAACATATTTTGGTCAAACAAGTAGAAAATAGTCACCCTCGCTTTCTACATGGGCTGACAACTACGCAAGTAACTACTTGTCATCACAAACTCCTCCTCAAAGAGCTGGCTCTAGTTCTTCATTTTGAATTAAGGAGTTAGACCAACTTACACAACAACTGGAGCCCTTAAGATCTAACAATATGACACTTACTGGAGAATCCATTTCATCTCCTCAGTTTTTATCTAGACCACAAATCAGTAGGCAGTCAGATCCACTCCCATTTTTGGATGAGGAGTACTTAGAATGTTACGCCAGAAGCAAACAACCTATAGGAAGTTTGTAAACACAACATGACACCCTAATCCAAGAAAACACCCTCATTCCTCCACCTATGGAGAATACTCTTAATGAAGCTTGGAAAAATAACGATCAATTCATAACAGGGTGCCATACCCCTCGGCAACCTCAAGGGGTGCCGCAACAGCCACTATGACAGAACATTGTATCATCACCAATTGAAGTCATCTCGGCTCTTGTGGAAAGGGTTAGAGGGCTAGAACTTTCTCCAGCAAATCAAGCTTCACACTCGGGGCAAGTAAGAACTCCCAACCCTCCGTATCATCCTAGCCAGGTTGACCTCCTTACAGGAAATAACACGTTAGGTATGCCTCCGCAACAATCCTATAGCTATCCACAACAAACACCAACTAGAACTGCATTTTCAAACGTTGCTCCAGTTGAAAATATGATACCTCCTGGTTTAGTACCAAATAATTCATATCAGAGCAATGCTCCTCCCTACTTAAACATTTATTCAAAATCACCACAGGGAGACATGTTCTCTTCTCCCGGGATGTTTTCTCAACCACAGGGGTTTCCTTACGCCCTTGCAAATACATATACTATGCCATGTCAACAACCCGTTCCACCTTCCCTCCCTCAACAGGCACCGGTTGGGACTTACTCAGAATATCTAAAAGAGCCTTTAGATTTTACCGTATGAAGCGTCGTGCTTCCAAGACCCCTTCCCGATTTGCCTAAATTCAAGGGGGAGGGAGATCCAAATGCTCATATTAAGGCCTATGCCACAGCCATTCGAGAATTGCTCCCTTGGGATGCGGTTGTTGCTAAAATATTTCCTAAAACCTTGGAAGGTATCACCCTCGATTAGTATTATAGAATACCTGAAGCCTCGATACATTGATTCAAACAACTTGTGTCAGAATTCATCAAAGCTTTCAACATGAACAAACTATTAAGAACGGGGATCAGGGAATTCTTACACATTAAACAAGAGCACAATGAATCTACTACCCATTTCATTCAAAGATGGCGTATATTCCTCTACTCATCGGCAAGTGCTCCAAACATGGATCAGATGGAACTATGTGATTTATTCCTTCATTCTCTCAACAGAGAGATAAAGGAATAAGTCCAAAAGTTCCCGCTAAGGACTTATGATGAGGTACTTGAGAGTGCTCTCCGAATAGATCAAGCGACGATAGGCAGCGGACGTAAGACTTATGGAACGAACGAGAGATTAATTACTCCTAATCAAAACACTACAACCTATCCTAACATAGGAAATACCAATCAAGGACCCAAGGTCCTTAACAAAAACCATGGGGTTACAACAGATGGAGTCACTGATCAAGCCAAAAGACCAAATGTTGTGAACACCCCAGCACCTGCTAACAATCAACGCAATAACAAATTTAGTCTAACAATCAATATGGTGGATTTTAATCGTCTGCCACAACCACAACAACGACAACAACCACAAATCTAGTCACAAGGCCCTACCCGAAGCCCAGATGGATATCAAAACAAAACCAAAGGTAACAGTGTCAAAATTACAATTATAACAATCAACAGCCCAATCAAAACTTTGGGCAACAACAAGATTTAAATCAACAACCACGGAATTATAATCCCAATTTATATTGCGGCTTTCACAAAATCCAAGGTCATGATACTAGAACTTGCCACGATTACAATAAATTCTTGGAGCGTTTACTAGAAGACCAAAGACAACTCTTTGTAGAATTTTTTCTAGAAAATTCTATACCAACCACATCAAATACCTACCAGGGGTTGATTTCTCCTCAAAATGTACCTCTCAATATTTTCAATGATCCTCTCCTAAATCATTCTAAAAACAACGGGTTAGATCCAAGCGGAGTAAACAAAGGTGTCATAACAGGGAATAACAATTATGAAGCTTCAACTTCATCAAATCCAAGGATCGTACCCTAATTAGGAACTCGACCACAAGCCAAGATAGTTGGATTGGTAGAATTAGATACCGAGTTACAAGTAGAAACTGTAACAAGAACACGAGAATACTCCTCTCAACCAGTCCCAACTTATTCACTAATACCAGACAACATTCAACAAATACCAGTAAAACTAGTAGGCACCTATGATTTGATTAGTGACTTAACAAAGACTTTCTCTCACATTTCCTTTTTGGATTTGTTGAAGAACTCTCCCACTCATAGAGTCGTTATTTTAGAAGTAGTAGGTCTCGGTCATCTCGTCAACATCATCCCTCCCCCTGAAATGCAAGTAAACCATGTAGAATTTGACGTCTACCCTCTAAGGAAGCCAGATAGGGATACCGAGTTTATATTTGACATAAGTAAAATGCCAACAAATATTGAAATCTCGCATAGAGGCGATCCACCCTTGCATTTGCAGGTTTGGGTTTACAACAACTTTGTTAAGCGTGTAATGATCGATGATGGGGCAATAATTAACATAGTCCCCTTCACTTTTCTTCAAAAGCTAAGATATGGAGAAACAAATTGTTCTTCAATGCGAAACACGCTAAGGGGCTATGATAGCCTTAAGGCAACTTTAATCAGGACTACAGTGCTACCAGTCACTTTATGACCCAAAACAATCCTCATCAAATTTTATATTATGGATCAGGAAACCAACTATAATATGATTCTCGGTCACCCTTGGATACATCGTATGAAGACAATCCCTTCCATGTTATTTCAAGAAGTAAGGTTTCTAAACCTAGGAAAGGTCTTTGTAGCACAAGGCGACCCAAAACCCTTTGACATACACCTAGCAGACTTGAAGAAAAGACCAGGCATCTATTCTGAGTTTGAGCTCCCGATAAATCAGCTTAACAAACTAGTCAATACAAACCCAGAAGCAAAGTTGGTGCCTACGACAGAACTAGAAGTCACAAACTTAATCAAAGGCATCCCAACAATCAAAGATGAGCCCATTGCTATATAAACAATTTCATTAGGAACCACCGCAAAAATTATCAAATTACTGGAGAAAGATTTACCTATTCTCCTGCCATTTGATTATATGGGCATATAGCATACCCTAGGAATTGGTTCCATACATGCGGATGAAGTTTGTATGGTGGAAGTAACTGAGACAAGAGAAGTAGAGACCAAGGGTGTCCCAACTTCCATTTTTCCAAATTATTATTGGACTCTCCACTTTGATGGGGAAAAATGTCGTTTCAGTGTTGGGGCAGGTGTGATACTTACTTTGCCCGAGGGAAAGGTTCTATCTTTCACTTTCAAATTAAACTTCGAGTACACAAACAATGGGGCTGAATACAAAGCCCTCCTTCTTGGCTTTATCATTGCCAAAAGGATGGACATTAGTAATATCAGAGTACTCGAAGACTCCCAATTAGTTGCAAACCAACTATTAGAGGTATATGAGACTAGGGATGAACACCTGCAATTTTATAAAATGACAGTACTAAAACTAACGAAGGGATTTGAATTCATATCGATTAAAGCAATCCCACAAGAACAAAACCTTCTCGCTGATTATGTGGCAATCTCAACTTCCTTATTCACTCTAAGCAATGAATTGGCCGATACAGATTTCATGGTATCAATACGTGTTGAACCTTTGGTTCACAAAATGCCAGTAATCTCGATATCAGCGCATAAGGGAGTTGACAATGAATCCACCATTATAGGTCACTATGAAAGTGAAAAGGCAACCCTTGAATATCTAAACACCTTTGTAGAGTTTCATCTAACTCATTCTGTAGTGGATCTCTCTTTAATTCCATGTTCCTATTCCTATTTTGGAAATCCCATGATAGAATCTCCCCCACAAAAGAATCTCAAAATCTATAAGGTGGAGAATGAAGAGAATTTGGAATTACCTCCAGCCCCTCCTGATTTTGAGGAGGGAAACGCCTCCTTAATCGAAGGAACCATAGACATAAATATCGGAATAGAGGAAGAACCAAAGATTTTGAAATTGGGATCCTCTTTAACTCCAAAGGAGATAGAAATACATACTCAGATCCTCAAAGAACATCAAAAGGCTTTTGCATTTAGTTACAAAGAAATGACGGGAATCGCACCACATATCACGGTACACAATCTTATCACCAAACCAGATGCAAAGCCAATCAAGCAAAAATCAAGACCAATGAAGCCAAAAGTGGCTCTCATGGTGAAAGAGGAAGTGATGAAACTCCTCTAAGTGGGGTTCATCAAACCAGTTAACTATTCTCAATGGGTATCTAATATCGTCCCTGTTCTAAAAAAGAATGGGAAGATACGCATTTGCACATACTTTCGGGACATTAACAAAGTCTGTCCCAAAGATTTCTTCCCTTTACCATCCATCGACGTTATTATTAATGCAACAGACAAATTTGAGTTGTTGTCCCTTATGGATGGGTTCTTATGGTATAATCAAATTAAAATATCTGAGGAAGATCAAGCCAAGACCACGTTTATAACTCCCTGGGGAACCTACTGTTATGCTGTCATGCCATTCGATCTTAAGAATGCTGACACTACATACCAATGGGCAATGACATATATATTCCATGATCTTATTCATAAGATTATGGAATCCTATGTAGATGACTTGCTGGCCAAGGCCAAAAAGCGTTGTGATCACCCAGAAGTGCTTCGTATCATTCCCTCACAATTGATCGAATATTGCGTCACATTGATTCTAGAAAAATGTGTATTCAGTGTAATGTGAGGTAAACTTCTAGGTTATATTATATCATCACGAGGGATTGATGTCGACCCGACAAAAATTTGGGTTGTTCTTGAAATGATTCCACCATCAGATGAGTTTGGTATCAGATCATTTCTTGGGAAACTCAGTGCAATTCAAAGGTTCATCCCAGACTTAAGTTTTGTTGTTCATCCAATCAACAATTTATTAAAAAAAGATTATAACATTGATTAGACCGATGAATGCAATGAGGCCTTCAAAGCAGTTAAATGCTTCTTATTGTCTCCGCCCACGCTAATGGCCCCTAGATCAGATCATCCTTTGATCTTATACTCATGGGCTACTGATGACTCACTAGCCTGCATGTTGGCTCAAGAAGATGATGATAAATGAGAATGTGCAGTTTACTTCATTAGTTGGACATTACTCAACTATGATACACATTACACACAGACAGAAAGAGAATGCCTTGCCATAGTCTTTGGGACAAAACACTTAATACATTACATGCTAAATCAAGAAACAAGGGTGATCATCAAAACGAATCACTTGCGGACATTCCTCACGCAAGGGTCTTTGTCTAAAAAGGCGGGACACTTCATAACCTTAATGGGTGAATTTGAGCTAACATTTATAAACCAAAAATCCGTTAAAGGACAAATCATTGCAGACTGGTTAGTTGACAACCCATTGAATGGAGGTGATCTGGTAGATCTAGCCTTCCCCGATGAGTGCGTATATTTCATCAAAACCAGGCCTCCTATCTTTGCATGTCCTTGGTACACCAACATAATAAATCTCATCATGGACCATATATACCCAAAAGGGGCTACATCCCAACAAAGAAGGTGGTTACGCATCATCATTACTAAATACGTCATCTTAGAACAGGTGCTCTATCGCAAAGCCTTCGACGGGATATTGTTAAGATGTGTTGACACGAAAGAATCCGTAAGAATTCTTTATGAATCCCATAGCGGGGTATGTGGAGGTCACTTTGGTGGCCATGCCACTACTCGTAAAATACATCGGATGGGCTATTTCTGGCCCACCCTAGAACATGATGCAGTAGAGTTTGTGCGTAAATGCCATAAATGCCAAGAATTCTCTCATGAGATTCACATGCTGGCATATGCTCTACAACCAATCGCAACCCCTTGGCCCTTTTCCACGCGGGTCTTAGACTTGATAGGGAAATTCTCTCCCTCATCAACAGATGGCCATAACTTCATAATCACGGCCACAGAATACTTTACAAAATGGGTTGAGGTCATGCCTCTCACCACCGTACCAAGTTTTATAATTGCTAAATTTATTCTAAATCAAATCATCTGTAGGTACAGTGCCCCATAAGTCATTATCTTAGATAATGGAACATCCTTCAAGAATGATGAAGTCCATGAGCTATGTAGTAAATTCAAGATAAACCATCACACAACTTCTCTTTATTACCCCCAAGCCAATGGACAGGCTGAGGCCACAAATAAAACGTTAAAAACTATTCTCCTCAAAACAGTTAGGGAGAACAAATAGGATTGGCATTTAAAGTTATACCCAGCCTTGTGGGCCTATCGAACATCAATAAGAACACCAACAGGGGCAACCCCTTTCTCGTTGGTATTTGGAGTCGAAGCAGTTCCGCCAATAAAAGTCGAAATACCTAGCCTCCACATCTCATTACAAGGGATCTTAGGAGAAGAAGCCTATAGAGAGGCACGACTCTCTCAATTAGAAAGCCTTGATGAGGCTAGGTGAAATGCCGAGCAAAGGCACAAAGCCTACACTGACCGAATGTGCCGTCAATATAACAAGAAAGTCTACGAACGAGAAATATACGAAGGTGATCTCGTTCTAAGACTAGATAGCCGGATTAATAAGAAAACTGATGAAGGAAGGAAATTTCGGCCTAAATGGCTAGGCCCATATTAAGTCATGAAGGACTACGGAAACATAGCATATCTCTTGTGCACATTAGAGGGTGGGGAATTTAACGAAATTGTCAATTCCTTACATCTTTAATGATTTTAGGCATAAGTGATCAACATCACCATTTGTATATTATGTTAACATGCATTGCATTAGTCATTTAGTTAATTCATTTTGTTCACTCATTTCATAAATGTTGTAGTCAAGGAACTTATTCTTAAGAAATTTATTAAAAGCTTCTGAAAATATTGGCAAAAGTATTCAAATCACATCTCTTCAATTTTCATGATATCATCAAATGATTTCGAAATCATCTTATCAATTTGATAGACAAAATCTTGACAAAAACCATACCAAGGCCTGCATACTTGGTCATACTCATTTTCTTCTACTAGGTTAAGATGTTCTTACCTACGATCTACTCTAGAAGCTTCTTGGTGTCACATCTATCCCTCTTACATCTCTTTGAAACAAGGATACTCCAAAATTATAGATCACAAATGTCAAAGTCAAATTGAATCAAAAATATTAAACAAAACAAAATATTTTATTTTTACACACTTCTTTACCCTAAAGGAGTGTAGGACGAGGGTCTGGAAGGAATACATGTGCACCAAACAGCTACACTTCACCAAGAAAGGAGTTGCAAGATAAGGCAAGCAAACTTGTAAGAAGCAATGTGCATGCATAAAAAGCTCAAGATTCAAAAATGGAGTGGAATAGAATGCTCTTGGATTGCCATGGACCAAAAAGAAGAGGAGTACAAATAGAGGAGTAAATGTGTAACTCCCATGTAAGAGAAGATTCCTCCATAATGGAGAAGAGGAGTTACTTTCCCAAATGGGAATGTAACTCCTATGACACACTTACACATATGACAGATTCTGTAAGAGAATCTGTATTAACTAAGATGACACCTAGATCCATGTCCACCTAAATGAGTTGACTCACATGGTGAGGTGGAAATAACACTAAATAATTAAATAAAGTGATAAAAAAAACACCTACACCAACACCCCCCCTTCATCGAAACTAGGATGGGGTAGGCAAGTCAGCAAGACAAACAAGAAATGGGTCCCGGCTATAAGCCTAATGAGGTACCCATGCACAAAAGGTCTCAAGTAGTGAGGGGAAAACCTAGTGGGAAAAACCTCAACTTACAAGAGATAGCAAAAAACTCTCCTAAACTACTAAGAAGGAGGAGAAGAAGAAGTCTATCCAGCCTCCCAAGAAGATGATCCAGTCACAAGCCACCTTGTGCTAAGTGAAGAGGATGAAGAAGACCCCCGAAGTGCCAAGGTGTTGTTCCAATCAAGGGAACAATGCTCCGTATGTGAGGTGGGAAATCCAGCTGCTCTATGAAGAAGTGCAGATCCGGAAGTAGTGGCAATGAAGGAAGGTGGAATGCCTTGAACCTGTGAAGGAGTGTGCCCAATGCCTGATGAGTCCTGAATCATAGTGTCTGCTCCCTGAAGTGTCTGAAGTGGGCCAGAAGTGGGCAGATCAAGAGACAACTCCTCAAGATGTGGTAAGTGATAAGTGGATGGTGGAGGTGGGTCCCCATCATCATGACAATCAACTATGCTAGAAGAGATGTCCTCAACATAAGAAAATGGGCTCAGAAGTATCCTCAAGTCTAGCTAAGTCGGATGAAGAATCTGAAGGAGCAAAGTGAGAGAATGAGTACAACCGAGTGTGATGGTCAGCTATACCAACTGCAACAATAGCATCACTGTGGAGCTCCCTAACATAAACTGAGTCCGGAGTGAACTCAACTCACATGCCCTGTCCAAGATGAGTGATCTGATAGACCGAAAGAAGGTTTGTTGAAAGTAAAGGGATACTTAAAACATTATTGAAAGTACCACCACTTACTTCAACCGATCCTCTTCCAAAAACCTATGTAGTGGTGTTGTCACCAAGTTGAATAGAGGACATGTCACATGGCTCAAGTGAATCAAACTCAATCTCTGATGATGCCATGTGATGAGTTGCACCTGAAACAATGATCCATGTAGAGGTAGGTGGCACAACTGTAACTAGAGCTCTTCCCTTTGGTTTCTCCTTGTTGGATTCTTTTACTTTTTCTTTCTCTTGCACTTTCTTTTTTTCACTCTCTTTTTCCTTAGAACTTTCGTGGGATGATGAAGGTGTTTTGAGAGAATCTGGGACTCCAATATTGTGCTTCTCAAGCAGATTAGTGAGGAGAGCAATCTTTTTCTTCAAGCACTTTTCTTCATCATGCATGCCATGGCAGTATCCACATTTGATTCGTTCTTTGGAATTTTGGGAGGTGGAAGAGTTGTTTTGGGGTTTGTCCTTTTCATGATCTAGTTTCTTCTCCTTAGAAGCTCTCGGTTTTTCCTTCCAACAATGAGAGCATGGGATTTTGTGGATTTCAAGGTGCCCATTTCAATCAATTTATTTTGTTCCCTGATCAAATCTGCAATAAACTCATCAAGACAGGGCATAGACCAACTTTTTCCAAGTGCCCTTTTTGTTTATGGAAGGTGGAGACAAATACGGAGTATTCGGGACCAAGTTTGGTAAGGACGAATAAAATGAGTTTAGATTCCTTTTTCTTTATTCCACAATCTTCTAACTGCAATCTGAGTGATATGAATTTGGAGAAGTCTTGAAGGGTGTCAAAGTCATTGGGACTAAGGCTTATTCGGTTATTCTCAAGTTCATGTCCCCGCATTTCATCCTGTTTCCCAAAAAGTTTTTGGAGAGTCTCTTGAACTTTTTTGGGTGTGGTGGAAGAGGAAATGTGAAAATGCAGCTCTGGAGATACACACATGGTCATGAACCCAATGACTTCATCACACTTATCAAGCCACTTTTTTCTGTCTCTTTCATCATCAGGTTCAGCTTGCAGACCGGTGGCAATGCGGAACAATTGCTTTCCTTTTAAGGCAGTGATCATAGCATTCAACCATTCTTGATAGTTAAATGGGGTGAGCAAGGGAACACCATGATTATCCATGACAGAAAAAATGTGCAAAAAAAGGAAAGATGATACCCCCCCAAAAAGTGGCACTTTATAATATAATGCGTTTTACAAAACTAATATTCCCATCATGTAGTTTGTAGAAAAACATCCAATTTTGACTAAAGAAGTGCTAAAAAATGAGCAACGAGTCAAAAGTTATGGCTTTAAGAAATTCCCCGCAACTGATTAAAAAAAGCTAGTTAGTCCTGCAAAATATTAAAAAAGTGCCCGAAACATATTCAAAAGGTATTGTGTTTGTGCCCGTTGGAAACGACATCAAATTTCAGAAGGGGTTTGTTTTGACTGCGAGGGGGGATTAGCCTCCTGCCAACCCCAGACCTCACCCTCCGTCTTTGACACTCGAAGGAAGGGCCACCAATACAAGTAAAATGCCCAATTTTTTTTTAAAAACAGCCAATAATATGAAATGTGTTTTAACACCTTAAAACATTTAGAAGAGGTCTGATTTGATTTAAATTACCTCCAATCACGTTTTAAGAGGGAAAACCAAGCTGAATTGATTTTAAACGGCCGGGAGTGTATGACCGAACCAAGTCAGGTGCCCAACCTAAGTTCCACGTGGTGTAGGGTTGTGTAACCTCCACGAGCAGTAACGGTTGGAGCTCCCACGTCCTAGTCCAGGCTTGTAACGGTTGTTGTTCCCACGTCCTAGTCCAGCAGACCAATCCACGTGCAGGGGCAGATCAGACCAGGCGAGTGAGGGACGGTTGGGAATGTGGCAGAGAGACCACACCACGAAGCAGCGAACCAGGACATGCAGAACGTAAGGAATCACGTTGAACGTGCAGAACGTGCAGCGAACCAGCGAAGCAAGGTTGGTGTTGGTGGAGCAGAACGTGAGATCAGAACAGTCATGCAGAGCAGAGCACCAAACCACAAGGTTGAGCCAAAGCTTGAGCAAAGTGATGAACGAGAAGCACGAGCGGTCCAAGTCAGAGGCAAATGAGTAGCAAGGAGCAACCAACCCAAGAAGCGTCCAAGTCAAAGAGACAATCACCAACAAGCCAATACGTATGAAAAAACACACCAAACAGGCGATGCACGAGCACAGGACGAGCTTGGATCTGCACCACAACCGTAACCAACAAGGAGTACACAAAGAAACCAAACAAAAAAAAAACCACTAGAATCTTAGAAATATGCAAGTAGAGCACATGCAAGAAGGAGAGCTTGCACAAGCAACTACATGGTGGAGCAACAATGGCGAGCAACGTGATTCCAATCCCCTAGCTCTGATACCATGAAGGAGTGTAGGACGAGGGTCTGGAAGGAATACACGTGCATCAAATAGTTGCACTTCACCAAGAAAGGAGTTGTAAGATAAGGCAAGCAAACTTTTAAGAAACAATGTGCATGCATAGAAAGCTCAAGATTCGAAAATGGAGTGGAATAGAATGCTCTTGGATTACCATGGACCAAAAAGAAGAGGAGTACAAATAGAGGAGTAAATGTGTAACTCCCATGTAAGAGAAGATTTCTCCATAATGGAGAAGAGGAGTTACTTTCCCAAATGGGAATGTAACTCCTATGACACACTTACACATATGACAGATTCTGTAAGAGAATCTGTCATAACTAAAATGACACCTAGATCCATGTCCACCTAAGTGAGATGACTCACATGGTGAGGTGAAATAACACTAAATAATTATATAAAGTGATAAAAAAACACCTACACCAACAAAATACGTAGGTCTAAATTTGGTATCTGTCGATACTTTGTCTTTCTTTCATCACTTCCACTCAATCAAAATCACACAACTTGCACCCTTTCTAGCTCTTGGTGTTGAGCCCTCGCATCTTACTAGTTGCGTGGAGTTAGGAATGGGGCAAGTTCATTTCATTATCACTATATATTCATCACATTTTTCCAAAACAAGAAGAAGCAACGAATATTGCCCAAAAAAACCAAAAGTTCAGTACTACAGTATGTTTGTATCATCTCATATCAGTATTAAAAAACAAACAAAAAGAGAAACCTTTTGTTCAAACATTTGTTATCACTTGTCATCGATTGCATACATTCTGAAAAGCATATAAAAATAGAAATTCTAAAACATCTAGTATACAAATGAGAAACAAACCACAAAAAACTCTAGATATAAGGAAGATCCGAAATATATATATACATACATACATACATATATATATATATATATATATATATATATATATATATATATATATATATCATGTTTTACATACAATGCCATCATGCACTAGGCATGGTCAAAATGCTCAATGAGCCCGAAAAGTACAAAAACACTTGTATAAACATCTGACAAAAATCACTACAAAAAGACACCATGGTCTCTCAATCCCTGTGGGATCCCTCAGAGGGTGCACAACCGCGTCTAGGACTCTTGCTACGACGACGCTCTAAATGAACTGAGGGCTCACGATCACGGCCAGTAGCTGTAGTCTCACTGTGAGAATGGCTCCTCCTCATCAAGCGCTCAACAGTCCTATATCCAGCCAACTCAGTATGAAGAGAGGTAACTAACTTCGCTGCCTTCCAGACAGGGGCAACACATCAGTATGTCTGCCAGTTGTTGAAGGCTCTCCCACGTCCTCAGTAAGCTTGACTCGAGTACTCCTTGAGGGGAGTAATAAGGTGTCTACGCACACTTGGCGAATCAAATCCTACCATCCCTCAGCAATCGCTGCAATTAAATAAAAAGACAAATAAACAAATTAGAAAATTACCAAAAATGAAAAAAAGCAAAACAACAAAAATATCAACTAAACATCTCTAGCTAACAAAATCGAGAGAAGAGTAGTAACTCACTTGGATCTCCAGGCATCCAGGTGGGATATCTAGGATCTGTGCCTACCACTGACGCTGTTGCTGACTGCGGAGCCTCCCCCAAATTTGGAAAGAAGTGACATCCTGCCATAGACTCATCATCTCCCCCTAAGTCCTGAGAAGGTAACTCCTCTGAGATCAGGGTCACCGTCTCTACACTCTCCTCCGCCCTCTCGGCCCTCAAGATATCCTGAGTGTTATGCCACTCAGAATCGCTATCATCCTCCTCATCTCTCCCACCAGTCCCACCTCCAATCTCATCTCCCATCATCTCCTCCTTTGTCTCCTCTCCAGTGAACTCCTTAGAGTTTGAGTCCACATCAATGGGCTCATCTCCCTCTCCACTATAAGCAAGACCAACCTCGATCATAAATAAGGGTGCTCAATGAGCACCAACTGCCCCTCGAGCACGAACCACCCACCTAACTACAATGGGAACTCTAGGGGTAACCATGGTCCAACCTCGGCCTCCTCTGGGACCTCCCATGGCCTCATGAACAGACCTGTACACTGGCCCCACTGGAGGAAGCATATCGACGTAGGGGAGGCCAAACTGCTGAGGTACTCTATCAAATGGGTGTTTCTCCAACCTCCCTGTCATGTCTACCAGCTGACCAATACAAAAGTAGGCAATTAATGTATGCATCTCCTCTCCCCACAGTCCTGCCATGGCCTGATACGGAGTGGCCTCCATGTCTGCAGTAGTCAGTGAAGCCACTAGCTAGTGTGGCATCCTGGGCACTGTCATCCCCGTCCACCTCGCTGCCCTGACGACCCCTGGATCCTCTACTTGTATGCCCCTCCCATAGGGAATGATACGCTCATACACCCAACTCATAACTAGAGCAGGGTGACTCAATGACTGCCCCTGTAATCTGACCACCTTGTATAAATCATGGTAGGTGGTCCTAAGAATGTATGCTCCCCAAGCACAAACACGGCCATGAACCTCAATTTACGCAATCACGAGAGACCAGCAGTAGAGTAGAGTATCCCCTCCCTTATCCCCAATCAACCGTGAGGCCAAGATACCCATAATGGCCTTACAGATGGTGGGGATAGGAGCAACAACAATGGAATGGACCTTTACCCCATTCTTTGAGCCCAAGGAGACAGCAACATCTTCCATATAGGTAGCCCACTGAACTATCTGAGACCTAGATCCTGCTGTCTTAAGAGACATCCACCTCCCAAGAATTGGAACCCCCAGTATGCGATAGACATCCTCCAGGGTGATAGTCCACTCACCCCTAACACCTGGTAACTGGAAGGTATTCCGGTCTACATCCCAGTATGAAAATAAGTCACACAATATATGACTAGTAGGCGTAACATGAGGAACCTGTGAAATCCTCCAAATACCGACCCTCTGCAGAGTGTCTCGCTCTGTCTAGGTCAGTGCCTCTAACACTGCTGGGAGCCAATCACACTCCCTCTTTCTACACCATCGGATATACTTCTCCTTCTTCTGCATCCACCCAAAATAGAGAAAAAGAGCAAGTTAGTAACATAATCCAACAGACAAGTTCATCAAAAACATATCAAACTATCAAAAATGCAAAAACAGTTAATATTTACATCTTTTTTTACATTTTGTCTAGAACAGCTGCCCTATGCAGAGCGGTGGTTCCGTAACTGCCGCCTTCTAGGGCGGCGATCCTGTGACCATAGCCATCATAGGGCAGTGGTCCCATGACTGCCGCTCTGTGCAGGGTGGCAGTCCTGACTGAATTCACGAACACCCCCAAAGCCCTAAAAACACTTTAAAAAGGCAAAAATACACCATTTTTGACAAAATAAAAACCTACGCTATGGGCGCCCCCCTAGAGACTCATTTAACACTAACATTTTCGAAAATAATCCCCCCAAGACAAAGATTTCAACATTTCTATATTTTAGGTTTAAAAACAACAAATTGAGAAGAACTAACCTGAGACTTCGCGGGTTGATCTCCCGCTCTCGGAGGCATGATCGTGATCTCATAATGAACGTTTTGACTGTACTCTTGTCAAAAACGGTTATCATGGGCCCCAAAGCTCAAAAATTGCCAAATCGATACGCACAAATAAATAGTAAAATGAGCTCGTTATATATATATATATATATATATAATTCTAATCTTGTTTTGAGTGTTTTTACGCAGAGATGGAGCGCCGACGAAGGTAAGTTCTTATCCCCGCACAAATGGTAAGTCCTCATTTCATTTTAATTCAGTATTTATTTTATCTATCTACACTTGAGTCCCCTTTTCGTTTTGCAGATAGTGGGAACTTGGATGGTGACATTATGACACACGGGTGTGTCAGGTATAGCTCCTAAGCTCCCCATTTTGGGACCTCCATACTTAGACCCACCATTTTACGCCTCTTCATGGCTAAAACGCTTCTTCGAGGAGGTAATATGTATGTACCCAAAATTGTATGTACTGTACATTCGGAAATTGGTTATGGGAAACCCCAATGATGATTCATATCTCTTCGCAAGGTGTTTGGAATCCAGAAAGCTCACCAAGCGTACATTTACATCCTAAAATTCCTTACCCAACCTTTGCATGCTTCGCTCTAACCTCTACCCCCCTTTTCCTTGTATTTTTGTCTTTAAGTTACAGGATCGCCGCCCTGCCTGGGCGGCGGTCCTATCCACCTTTTCCAGAACCTTCCGGCACACTCAGGAATGTAAAAATCAAGTTGCACTTGCAACTCTCTGCTGCTTCTGCTTTGTTTAGAGTTTCCAACCACTTGGTAATGGTAGTGATCCATTTTAATGATAAAGCATGACAATTTAAACTTGCCTTCTAGTGAGTAAGAATGTTATAAATACTGAGCTTGTTTACAAGCAAATGGCCCCTCTCTCTCTATGTTTTATTATTCAGTGTATTTGGAAGTTCCTTAAGAAGTCTCAACAAGTCTAGACTCATTCTCAGTTCTCAGCCTCTCATTTCAAGGCTCCTCATTTTGGTTTATTGATCACTTGATCTCTCTAGTTTAATTTTGCTGCATTGTTCTCCAAACAACCAACTTAGCATATTCCAACATCAGTTCTAGATTAAATTCATTTGAAACTCAGTTATGTTTAGAGTTATAGGTTTTTTTTCGTCACAGGAAGAATAGATCCTAGAATTTTAGGTGTGTTTTATCGTATCCCTGTAATAATCCTGCTAGAAATCACATAGCCAAGCTCTATTCTCTTGCACTATCTCTCTCCTACTTGCATTTCGTTCGGTTTACCTCCAAGCTGCCACTGTTCAAATATCCTCTCCTGCTACCGCTATCACATCCTCACCTTTTTGGATTCACGAGAACACAAAGGAACGAAGAAATCACACTGAGGGGACAAGCTACAATACAACCGGATTTGCCTCTGTTCTGTAAACTCGAGGTTTGAGTTGTCAAATTTGTAGTTACAATATATCAAATAGAGTAGTGAATCATTTCATTTCAGTTAAAGCTTACTTTCAATATTGCCGGGGAAGCTATGGGGAATGATAGCTTCTGAGAAGCTATGATTTGTTTCTCACTTCTGAGGTAGGATTAGAGGTCTTTCAATCAAATTAGTTAGATATTTATATTTGTATCAACTCACAAGTGCACAAGCAAATAGCTAAATCTGGCTACCTTACTTGTTTTAGCTTTATTCTTAGATTAGTTACTTGTTATCTAAATTTCTAGATTAATTGTTCCTTAAAATCACTCACGTTTATATCTCTGAAAATACAAAAACAAGCATAACGTATATTCATTTTCATAGTTAGTTTACTTCATCCGGTTAAGTTTGTTTATTTCTTGCATGACTATTACGGGACCAAGAGAGCCCAGGGATTACATATTCGAGTCTCTACATGGCATTAGCGGATATGAATCAAGGTCTTAGGATTCAAGTCTTCCAAGCAACTGGAAACCCACAAGCAATTAGTGAGTAATTAAGAGTGTTAAATATCAAAGACAACAAAGCATACGACTTCTAGTCTAATCAATCCAACTATAGATTACCTTGATAGGATGTGCATATGACCATATAAGATCTCGAATGAGAACAAACTTTCGGTTGTGATCCATTAGTTCCGCAGCCAGATGCAGGAGACCTTCTCACTGACATAGATATAGGCCTACGCATACAAGTTGCTAGGACACCCGTGAGGTATTATGAGAAGATTGCAGAACTCTTGATACTAAACGTAGAAGCTGAGAAATATTACGACTATTGGATAGTCGGAAGATGGGATTGATTCTTTACATGACCATAAAAGGTCCACAATAACCACGAGTTCACGGTTGTGATCCCCAGGTCCCATAACCCAACGGGCTTGCAAGCTAATTAAACATTAACATTGATTTACACACACTAGTGTTCAGATCCTCACCGCTCCCGCCGGATAACATCACACAACTTTCTGTGTTGAACGTAGAAACCGATCAAGCCAATAATTTCTGGGTCAGACCAGAAAACCATCCATAGTCTCCTGTAAATCCATTACATATATCGATACCATTTTCATGACCTTGTCCGGAAACGTATACGAAGCACCTATAAGTCACTTTCCATGAATCCAACAACCAATAGATAGGATCTTGGTAAAGCTCGACATTGATTGGAGCCTTTGAACGGTTATAGTGTTGAACCGATCCATAACACCAGTTTAGGTTAGAAGAGCCTCCTTTGCTTTAGATTTTCATATCCCATTGTTGTGTATCGAGGATTTAGAATTGCCCAACTAATTTGTCCATATCCGCATATATCTCATTTCCACCGGCTGTCTCGACATGACCTCGGGAGGTCGGGTACGGAGAAAGGTTGCTTGATGATTTTCATGCTCACCTGTCACTTTTCTATCGTATAATGTCCCTGCAAGAGGACTGATGAAGATAAAAGATGTGATAAGGTTCTCAAAAAGAGAAGAGGTCAATGTTGCAAAGACAAGAACAAGAATGGTAATGAAAGGGATAGATGGTGATACTTAAACGGAGAAACATTGGCATTAATTGTGAATTCCAAATGTAAGGGATGTTGAGAAACAAAAAAGGGAATAGACAGGAGGATTGGTTGATTATGAGAAGAGTAAGGAAGATTGAATATGAAGGCGACAAGGATATGGAATAGAGGGACAAAGATGGAGGAGGAGAAAATAAGGAATGAAAGGGGAGGAAGAAGATAACAAGGAAGGATTATAGAGAAAGGGGGAAATGAAGTAGGAAAAATAAAGAGAAGACAAGAAAAGAACAGAGCCGAGGATGAAATTATGAGAAAGAGAGAGAGTTATTCAAGATGAAAGGCATGATGAAGGATGGAGCAGAGGAAAACAGAGAGGTAATAGAAAACGAAAGATATGATAGAGCAAAGAAAATTGAGGGAAACAAATCATAGCGAGGAAATCCAAGGCAAAGAATATGGAACTGACCACATGGAAATAGATGTGGATGATGAGATGATAAAGGAGATGGGATAACGCTGAAGAGTCAGGTTTTTGACGGGGAAGTAAGGAGGAAGTGCGAGGTAACATGGGGAGAAGGAAGATGTAGAGGAAGTGAAATAAGATGAAGATCATAAAGGAGGAGAAGACAACAAATAAATTTATATAGAAGAAAGAGAACCAAGAATGAAGATATTTGATAAAGAGTGAGAAACATAAGGAACGTAAAGAGAAGCTTGAGGGAAGGAATGCCATTGATTGGAAAAGAAACAGAAATGCATGAGATTAGGATATGTTAATGACGAGAAAATAGAGAGAGGGTATATGATGAAGACAATGAAGAAATTGGCAAGGAAGAATGGAAGATAGAGAGGTGGCGAGGAAAAAGAAAGGATGGGATAGGAGAGGCAATGCTAGTGAATGGATGTTAGGAGAAATCCACTGATAATGATCAGTATAAAAAGATGAGACAAGGCAGAAAGTAAACGAAGAATGGGAGGGGGAACGCCAATGAAGGGACGTTAGGAGAAGTCCTCTAATAATGATTAGAGGACACAAAGGAAGGAAGGAATGAAGATAGAATGAAGGAGGACAAAGAAAAGGATTCAGGCTATGCAGAATGGGGATGAGTGATTTTTAGGAGAAGTCCACCGATAATTACTAGCGTGGAAATGGAATATGATGATGAAAGAATGTTAGAGGGAGACCAATGACAATGATGGGTAAATATGGGGGTAGATATTTGGGAGAACTCTAGAAGACGGAGTAGAAAGAGTAAAGAAAGGAGGGATAATGATGTGTAGGAAGATGAAGGTGAGGAGAGGATGTAGTGGATGAGAATGAATGAGAGAGAAATGAAGAAACAAGACACGAAATGAATGGAGAAGTAACGGTTAAGTAAGATTACCTAGCGACGGATGATGGAGATGAGGATGTGATGATGGGGAATACCGAGAAAATGTAGATGGAGAGAATGTGGGGTAGTGGGGGAGTGAAAAATGACAAATAATGCTTAAGAGGGACTCTTAAGTAAGATCGCCATGCCGCAGGAGGATTTAAGTAAGATCACCAAACCGGCAGTGATGATATGGAAGGAGAAAGACAACATTGTATTGGATGCAGGTGTGGAAGGGTTGGATGGAATGGATGAGTATGATGAGAGGCGGGAGAAAAAATATGAGGAAGAGATGATGGGAGATGGAAGGATCATACGACCAACCATTCTTAAGAGAAAATCTTAAGTAAGATTTCCCTGTGACAGAGATGGTTAAGTAGGATCAAAGAACCGAAGAAGAAGAATGATGAAAAGACTGAGCAGTGTATACCAAAATGGAACAATAGATGAAAGGAGGTGATATCAAAGTGATAACAAAGAAACAAAGGAGTATGACATGAGTGGATGGAGGAACATATGCAACATAGATGGAGAGTGTAAGGGCAATCCTTAATTGGGATGCCCACGTGGTGGTAGTGATGATGCAAGAGTGTTAAGCAGAAAAGGAGGCGTGGAAAGACGTTTATGGTGGTTATTTTCGTCTGTCGAAAAAGGAAATGGTGGAGAAGCTTCTACATCGAGAGGATCCAAGGAAGAAGATATACCTTAACTAAGATTTTCTAGTTATATAGATGGTTAAGCAAGATTGTCAAACTGAAAGTGGAAGAGTAAAAGAAAAAATAAAGAGGAAAGACAAGTAAGATATATGGCATCGTGTAAGGGGACATAAAGGTGAGAAGGATGATGTGGAGACAAATGGTGATGAGTGGACATAGAGAGCGAGGAGAAATGGATCAAAGACATCGTTGAACATGTTGAGAGATAAGGATCTTCTGGATAACGAACTTGCCTTGAGAAGGATCCTCAAGTAGGATTCGCAAACTGCAATGGTGATCAATTAGAATTCGTAAAATGAAAAGTGTATTTGCAAACGCATTCATGGTGATGATGGATATATTTAAAATTCATAGTGTGAAATTTGATGTGATTTTTATAAAAGATGATTTGGATGAGATGAATGGAACATAGATGTAGCAAGGGCGTACAGTGAAACTATGTTTCGAACTGGATTGGATATAAACAAGAAAAGGTTACCACTCAAAGTATTACACTTACTGTCGATAACAGGTTTTAAATACATAACCATCAATAGTTAGTTATACCAAAAGATCATGAGGGAAATATGGATGAAAGATGCTCGTAATCCTAATATTGACATGACAAAGGGATCAAGATGTAACTTGTACACGGGAAGAGGGAAATCCAAAGGTAGTGTTCCTTAAGTCTATGCCCCAACTCTGGAAAAGGGAAAGAACAATAGCAGAAAGCTGATCAATGTGGGGAGCTTTCGGAAAATGTTGATAAAAGAAGGTTGATCAATGCAGAAAACCTTCTAGATGCTATAATAACAAAGTAGCCATCCTTCGAGGGTATGTTCTACATAAGATAGATGGCAATAATAATATGATAGTCATCCTTCAAGGGATTGGTCTATCTCTTTTGATTTTTCTTTGATTTTGATTTGTATACCTTTTTTTTTCTTTTGTATTTTTGCATGAACAACTATCCTTCGAGGGATCAATCTATTTTTGATAACTTTGATTTTGCCTTTTGCATACTTGAGTTTGAGCTTCACATGGGGGAGAGCTAGGAATAGCTAAGTAAACCACTTAAGAGGGGATAAGGAATGTACAAGAGACACCCTAGACCCTTTGCATGGCTGCAATAGGAGAATGAGAAGGTAATGGATGTAATGGTTACGGTATCACATCAAAGTAGTGAAGGTGGACCACATAATTCAGATTATTACAATGAAAAATGGAAGGGGCTAAAGATGGTAGAAAAATCTAAGGATGTAACTAAGTTCTCATTGGTAGATATGCTAATAGTAGATTGGTTGCAAGTGCAATGCATTAAGAGGTTCCATTTCTGGTTTACCACCATGAGAGGGAAGACAGTGTAGTTGCAATAAGATGAGATGATAGCCAAGCAAGAAATAAAACTAACATATGACCACAATGGTGGATTTAGATGAAAATAAATGATGCACCAAGAGAGACATAAATATGGAAGGAAATTCATGGCCTTAGAGGAGGGCTTGATGAAATAAATGGTGTCCCAAAAGAGACACAAATATAGCCACAATGGTGGACTTTGAAATAAATGGTGCCCCAGAAGAGACACAAATATAGCCACAAAGGTGGACTTGGAGAAAAAGGTCCCTCAATGGAGAGACAAACATGGCCTCAAAGGAGGGCTTTGATGAAAAAGATGATACCCCCAAAAGGAGCATAAACATAAAAGAACAAATATGGCCTCAAAGGAGGACTTATGAAATAAACGGTGTCCCAAAAGAGACACACATATAGCCACGATGGTGGACTTATAAATAGATGGTGCCCCAGAAGAGACACAAATATGGCCACAATGGGAGACTTTGAGAAAATGGTCCCTCAACGGAAGGATGAACATGGCCTCAAAGGAGGACTTAGAATGAGATGAGAATTTGGATGTAATTAATTTAGATTGGATGGATGTGAAGGAGGTAGATAAAACAATGTCAGAGAGCAAAGTCCCCTAGTAACAAAGGGGTTGTACAAGGGTGATGGAAGGTTGTTACCCCAATAAGTTAAATTTGAAAGAGGTAAAGGATGTCGAAAGATGAGAGATTGTTTTAGATTTGGATGGGGTAAATGATTGGAGACCACAAATGTGCTTAGTAAGATAAGTGACATTGATGAACAATGAAGGGCATTCCTTAGGAGGAATGACATGGGCTGGATGGATATTAAGGGATGATGTGGATGGAGGGATCATGGGAGATTCGACAGATGGGATGTGGATTGGATTCAAGGTAGATGGAGAAGGAACTTTCCCCTGAATGAGGAAATCATCTTTCTCAATAAGGTTGTGGACAATTGACCGAAAGGCCTTATAATGTTCGATGTCATGGCCTAGGGTATGAATGATAAGTGCAACTACAATTAGGATTGAACCATGATGGCTTAGGACCATATGGATTAAAGGCTTTAATAGGAGGAAGTTTGATGGCAGATGTTTGAGTTAAATGTCAAAAGATATTTGTGTATGACCCCATTGAAGTGTCATGGGGAAGGTAACTCTTGTGGGTTTTGATAGGATATATCAGCTTGGAGTTGGGAGAAAAAGTGGATGTAGATTGGATGGGTGAATTTCGTGTTTTAGAGGACAAAAAAATTAGTTGAAGGATGGTATTGTTTGGATGTGGATTGATTATTGCAAGATGTCGTTGATGGAGAAACTGATCCTAAAATAGATATTGTGGCATTGGATTATTGAGAAGAGGGAAAACCTGAATGTTTTCAAGGATGCGCAGGGGACTATCGAGAATGTTTGCCCTGAGCCTTAGACTTCAACCGAGAAGATTTACCGCTAGCAGGGATGACAATAATTTCAACTAGAGGATCTGATAGTGGTGTTGTGGTTATTAATGGAGAAAATGTCCTAAAACAAGATGAGGACATTAATGGAGAGATAGGTGTTTGTATGATGTGATTAATGATATCTATGTGAGATGTGGATTGTTTCGGTTTTGGCATGGGAAGAGTTGATTTTTTAGAGGGAGAAGGTAAAGCATCTTTATTTGATTTATTAGATGTGTTGGTTCAGTAGATGATCCAAAGGGTATATTTGATAGGGTTAGAGATCGAGAGGATTTGGTTGGAGTGATAGAAAAATTAGGAAAAGAGTATTGGGATAACACTGTTGATGTGGCCATGAGCGAAGATATAGGTAAAGATGCCAAGGTAGGGATAGGTGTATTTGAGGCAGATATGGGTGAAGAAATAGATGGGAGAGATGTAGGGATATATGTGGATACAAGTGGGGCCAAAATAAGTGCTAAGGATGAATCTAATGTGGTAGATTGGGGTGTATTTGAAGTGGCAGGAGTAGATGGTATAGTTAAATTTGATGTGGATTTGATAAGGATAGGAGAAGGTACAGGTTCAAGATAGGTAGTGAAAGTTGATGTAGGTGTAACAGGTTCTGAATAAGAGGTAGGAATAATGTCCAATGTGGGAACATGTGGAGTTGGTGATAAGATGGGATCTTGATTGACAATGTTAACCATACAAGCGTTTGATAGTTGATATGTAAAGGGGGTGACGTGATTTGTTGGTGGTTGATTAGTTTGCACAGTGGAGGTATCAATTTGGATATCCCCCTGATTTACAAGTTGTTGGACATGATCTTTGAAGGAATGACATATCTCAATGTCATGACCTTTGACTCGATGATATTTACAAAAGTGGGCCTTGTGATACCGAATAGGCTTGGCTTGCGAGTTATCCACGGGTCGTATGGGAGGAAGTTGTATGAAGTTTACGCTCATCAACTTATCAAATATAGAACTGTATGATTCTCCTAAAGGAGTATAGTTGGTTGTTGATTGAGGAGATTGGTGTTGAGACCATGTGCTTGGTGTAGATGGGGATGAGGGTTCAATGACCACAGTGTTGGCCGCACCCTTAAATTTCTCGTTATGTGTGAATGGTCTGGTAGATTCAATTTTTGGTTTAGTTGAACTTAGTCTAAGATGACCCTGCTCAATGGCACGTGTTTCGAGCTTGCAAGCCATTGTGAAAGCTTCATCAAAGGTTCATAATGATTGGATCTGAAAAGTGGATGATATATGTTTGGCACACGAATGTGAGAATAAGTCGATGAGTTCAGTTTGTGGGATAGTGAAGGATAGTTGGTTTATAACATCATGCCACTGTGTAATGAAGTCAGCGATGGGCTCGTCTTTATACTGTCAAATGGTATATAGATCAATGAGAGTAGTTTTGCATGTGACATTGATAGAAAAGTGTTATAAGAATGACTGTGCAATTTGAGTGAAAGAGAATAAGGAATGTCGTGGGATACTATTGTACCAGTCCAACGCGGGACTAGACAAAGACATGGGGAAAGTGCGAAGAAGTAAATCATGATCATGCACAATAAGACAACATGCGTGTTTAAATGCGAGGAGATGTTGTTGGGGATCTTATTTATTGTTAAACTTATTAAGTGCAGGAAGTTTCTAATGAGGAGGGTAAGGTTTAATTAGAACCAACGGATGAATCGGTTCGTTACAGATTTGTTCATAGGATAAGGTGTTCTTGGGTGGTACGGTAAGGGTTTCTAAACTGGCTAATTGATTCATTAAGGTGTGAATTGAATCACTCGAGGTGTTGTAAGGTTGAGATTGGATTGGTTGTGTGGTTTGAAAAGTAGTTTGATAAGGCAAATGATGTGTTTGTGGGTGTGTGGGTGTTTGGTGAAGTGTCTGATAAGGTGGTTGATAAGTTTGTGGATAGGATGTTTGCGGAATGGTTTGATAAGACAATTGATTAATTTGTGGATATGTAGGTGTTTGGGGAGCTGCTTGGCAAAGACTAACATGTGTCATAGGTTGGGATCATTGCATAGGCTAGTATTGAGCAATAGGGGCATGACGATGAGCGGGGATATGTGTGTTATGAATTGGAGATGACTAGGGTATACAATAGGCAGGAATGTTAGTGTGAAGAGGTTGAGATGGTTGGGCAGACCTAGTAATGGTGGATAAAATAGGATTGTCAAAATGGGAGGTGGGTGGAATGCGATCCACCAATTTAGGGGATTGGGAAGATTGAGAGATTATAGGAGATTTGTGGAGTAAGAAGTCATATATGAGGTTAGGAGGAGATTTGAGTGTATCTAGAGGAGCAGGAGATGGTGGTGCGATCGATTTAGAAAGACTTTAGGAAGAGGGTTGGTGTTGATAACTAGAGGGATATGAGGGTTGGTGTCAAGGTGGGGATAATTTTGTATGACATGGTTCTCATGAGGTGAGACCATGGAGACTGGAGGTTGAGTAACTGAAAGCGTGGTTTTGAGTTTAGAATCCTATTGGGTGAGATCGTCAGAGGAAGTAACTTTATTGGATAGAGTAGATTGTTTTTTGTCTCAATTTGAGAGAGAGAGGGAGAGAGAGAGAGACAATAGGTGTGAAATAGAGAAATATATGTTTATGTATGTTGTTGACAAACAAATCAAGCAAAATATTTTTTTAGCATCATGATTAATTTAGAGGATGTGAACAGAAAAGAAAAGTAGGTAATGAAGGCGCCTAAAGGAGTCTAAAGCTAGTTTCAAGTAGTTATGGATTGGGAGATGTATAAGGTGGTTTCTTGTTGGGTGTTTAGGTCCCAATCAGTTAACTAGGTGAGAGGAATGTTTTGATGTGTTAATTATGTTTGTGTAATTTCAGGCAGTGTGTGATAAGTGAAATGTAGAGAGTTAAATCACTTACTTTAGCTATGTAAGCAAGCAGGATGCAAAATGTTCGCTTTAGAACAAAATGAAACATGATATTCGATGTAGACAAACACTCAGGAAAGAGAAAGTTTGATGCAAAAAAGATAAAATAGGGAAAAATGAGAAATACCTGGAGAATCTCTTATCGGTGTTATTTGATTACACTTGATAATGGTATTTTTGGAAGCGACAATCAGTGGCCAGGAACGCCCGAGTACCCTAAAATTGCAGCATGAACAATCTGAGATGGGGTCGGTGACATGAGATCGGTGGCATGTTAATGGTTTAACAATTGATCTTTGACAGCGTAACTCTATGGTTGCAAGGTCTGTAGAATTCACCTACAAAAGGATAATAAACATAATTAAATAATATGGCCGAATTAATAAAAAAATTATGTCTTGAAAAACGCCTAAGTGTGTATTTGAGGTGAATTACATACGGGACTCAAGAAAATTGAAATGATCGAAGTTAATTAATGTCACAACGGAATTTTCAAATTGTACCTAACTAAAAATTGATAAAGCGTTAATATACATAAATTTATAAGGCGATAATCTAAATTAATTTACGACTCGATAAAAACTAAATAGGGCATTAATTAAATAATGACATAATATCATAATCTAAATAAATAGTTCGTATGACTCAAATTATATCATCCTAATATTATTTGTGAGTGTGATGTAAATTTTGGTGTGTATGACTTAAAATAAAGTATATAATCCTAAGATGATTTGTGAGTGCAATGATTTGATATAGTGTTATTATTAAGTCAAAGCATGCAATGCGTTAATATATTCTAAATGATAAGCGACAAAGTAAACCATAAAATTTAAAAAAAAAATTATAAGACTCATCTAAGAAGTAAACTATTAAATAAACAAGGAAACGAGATAATGGATTATGTTGCTTTTTGATCTTTAAGAACAAACTAACAAAAAAAATCTAATTAATTAATGGGCAAAATCTATGGTCGGTTTGGCTTATAGTAGAAGTGGAGACAATGGGTCGGTGGGTTAAGTGTGAAATGAAAGGAGAGGTATAATAGAAGTGGAATGATTGGTTGATAAAAAGGTGAGTGAGTTGGTAGGGCCGAGTATAATGGTCGAGTGGGAGAGGGAAATGACTCGGTTGATGCAAACATTGGAGGGAGGTGGTTCGAAGGAAGGTGGTGAGGATTGAGTGGAGTCGGAGTGGAAAGGTAGGTTGAGGATGGTGACAGGGACGTGGAGAGATCAGATGGATAGTGGGTGAAGTCGGTGGAGGGAGGGAGCTGCATGGAGGGAGTTGAAGGAAGTGAGAGGAAGAAGATGGGGTAGGAAAGGAGAAGGAAGGTAGTTACATAGTTGTGAGTTGAGGGACATTGGATGGGAGGAACATAGAATACTAGAACAGAGGAGGATAGAGATCAAGATCAAAGGAGGGTAGCGCAAGAAGCAGGGAGTGAACTCATGGGTGGAAGGAGAGTCTGTTGAGGGAAGCCGGTAGACAGGTAAGGAGTTTGGCGAGGGAAGCGATGGGGAGCTACGTGGCTCAGTCCGTGGGATAAGAGGGGAGTTGTGTGTGTGGAGCGACTTGGTGGGTCTGCATGGGAGGAAGTGGTTGGAAGAAGCAAAGGATGGCTCGGGTTAGATGGAGAGTGGAGTGGAGAGGGGAGATGAAGATGGATGTGGGTGTGGAGAGCTCGGATGGATGAAGCCGGACGAGAGCTTGGGTAGGGCGCAGTGAAGAAATAATGAGCTGAGCGAGTGATAGGGGTCGATGAAGATGGAGACAACGATTGGAAGGTGAAGAGAAGAAGGATAATTGAAACAGAGCTTGAGGCGGGGAGGGATTGACAGGCTTAGTGACTGAGGAAAAGAAAAAGGGAGTTGCGAATTCAATAGGAGGGGGTCGAATTGGATAAGGAGATAGGGAGCTCAGATGGAGTGGGAAGGGTGTATAGAAGCTCGGGCAGATGGGAACAAGGTGGAGCGAGGTGGATGTGGGGAGTAGCAAGTTAGAGAGCTGGACAGGATGTGAGGCCGGAAGGGAGATAGGGAGATAGGTAGGGGAGGAGTAATCTAGGATAGTTATTTTTTTAATTTAATAATAATATATTATTTATATTTATTTTATTATTATATGTTTTAAGTATAAATTACATTTATTTATTTATATATTATTATTAATTAATTGTTTTTAATGGAACAAATATAAAACTATAGACCGGTTATAAACTACTAAATAAAAAATACATTCTAAATAACAAAACCATGTATTTCATGACAGAGAACGACGATAAAATGTAACTAACATGTGAAACAAACAAAGATAATACTCAAACCCATGAATAGGTGAGTCGGAAAGACAAAAGATATAAAATATAAGATGTGACGACAACTAGAAGAACAAGGTTAATTTATGGATTTATATCCCATGCGGGTAAATGTCAATAGAAAACATGAAGAACACGTACCTCCTAGTGATTTCAATGAGTGACCATACTGACATGAAATTGACAAATACTAAGATGTTGCAAACAAACAAGTTAGGAAAGATGAATAAAATAAGAAACAAAACGACCAGATCTAGGATCTGGTCTCACCGGGCGTGCCAAATGTTGATTTGAGTTTCCATCTTCCTATCCAGATGAGTGTATGAGTAATCAAGAAACACTAAACAACATCGAGTATTCAAGGGCTTAGTACCTTGGAGATGACGATGGATGATACAGGCGCAAAGTTGATATCGGACTCCTCAGTGTGATCCTAGCAAACCTGCAGTTCACATACACTAGAAAAATAATGATTAGAGATTTTACGCGGGGGTTGCCTGACAAAGAAAATCTGGGAAGCGTTAACTCCCTTGGTGGCTGTCAACCCCCGTGTGATAAGAATAATAATAAAATAGAGTCCAAAATAGATAACATACAAATTGATAAACAAAAGAACCTGGATGATACCGATGTGTAGATGGTGTTATTGATCTGATGCGTGTAACATGAATCTCATCACATGAACCAAAGCACGAGGAGAGTATCATGGAAATTCCACGTGTTATCACCAAGATAGAATAATAATGATATTATAAAATGGCTAAAATCTCTCAGCATTCACCCAAATTTTCTAACTTTTTCTTCCTTTTCCCTGGTCCGGTCGGTCCAGGTCTTCTTGAAAAATATATCCTTCCTCCTCGAAATATGGGAAAAAACCCATATTTATAGCTTAGATGTGAGGTTAGATTGGGGTTAACAAGTAACCGGGGTTGAGTAAAGTAACTTGAGTTAGGAAATATGATGTGATCACGCGGGGACCACGACTTGAATTATTAGATGGAGTGGGAAGCATGATTGACATGGTGGGTGAGATAAAAGATTCCATTTAAAAAAGGGTGTCAGATGGGTGTATTAATACCCAAGGATTGAATAATTTGTGAAGGATGGGGATATGCCAAAAGTCAATTATTAAAAGGGTTTATATGGATTCCATTTAATAATTAATTCAAATAATGGTTGAGATAAATGATGAGGATTTCATTGAAATTTAAGAAAAAGAGAAGGTGAGATAGGAAATTGCATGAACGCGAGATGACGGAGGGGCGCTATACCAAAAATAGGTGTCTACATTTGCCCCTTTTTGTTGAATGTTTTGCGATAGCAAGCTACGAGATAAAAACAAAAAGGGTTAAATGAAAGATGTGTCCGAGGATGGATGAAGACATGACCAAAGGCAAGATGCCCCAGGCAAAAAAAGGATCGCAATAACAATAAAAAAATTACACGCCTACAAAAAACTAGGACAATACAAAGATCTCTACACACAGTTCAGGGAATCAGTGAGAGCTAGGAGGACATAAATCATTTCCTCCCTACACTTCTTCAGCCTATGGCGTGAGATCACCTGAAAAACTTGCAGTACATGATATCTTTCTACACTTTCTCTCTCGACATAGATCAGTTGCACATGTTTCATTTACCCTTACATTTACATTAGCGTATTTTACATACACATGTGTCTTTTACATAGCATTTTTACACTTACATACATACATATTTGAATACTTTATCATTTTCTCATTGCAAGTATGGTCGTATGAGAAACAAACAGTCAAATGGGAGCAACAACAATGACACCAACAACAACAATGTTCCGCTACAACACACATGCTTTACTAACCATGCATGTACACTACACACTGTGCCGACTACACACACACGTTCTGCCCTATGTTCACTCTCATCACTTTTTCTTTACGCATTTTTCATCTATAATTTCCGCTTTCTTCCATCTTTTTATCATTCCATGCTTTGTTTATTCCTTCGGTGCATTTCTACTACACTCTTTATGGACATCAGGTACACAACTTTATCTACTTTATGTTACCGATCTTTCCATTCTCCAACATAAAGTGGGGGAAAAATGTATTCACAAAATCATGCACTTTACACATTTATTTATCCCGGTCTCATACTACTATTTAGAAGGTTCTTGAGTGAAGAAAGTACTAACTAACCCCCATCCTTTTGGCCATCTTGTTTATTTTATTTCGTAATTTGCAACCTATTACACCTGTATGCCCAACCATTTTTTGACATTCCGTGTTATTTTAGCCTCAAATGGAGTGCCCATGGGTGCCCAAGTCCCACATGGGGGCGCCCTAGTCCTTTTTGCACTTTCCTGCCACTTTTTGGGCCTCTTCTAAGCATTTTTCATATTTTTCTTTCTTGTGGTTGGCCTTTTTGGGGTTAATTACAAAATTAGAACAAGAGAACCCTATAAATATAAATTTATGAGACCATAATGAGGGACCTAACATCATCTATTACTATCACTCCATCTAGAATTACATCCATCTATTGCATTAGCATCCACATAACTCCATCATCAAGGCATAAACTAAGACATCTACATTACACTTCATAGATGGAGTGATTATATTCTATTCCATGCACACATTCTATTAGATTTTCTACATTTAGCTATTGCTCGCTATTTCACAAAGTGCGACTAACACAAGAGCACCTAGGGCACGACATGCACACTCATCAGAACTACATCTGGGTCTGAAATGTAGTGCAATTCTCAGTTAGTAAGCCCATTATTGTGGCAGCTGAGGTCAGTCCGACCCATTCATCTGCATATTTATTTTTTTAGGGTTTTGATACTTCCTTTTGGTCTCTTTCAAGTCATTTCTTCCTCTTAGAATATTTAGAGCATTCGGTGTAGTACATGGAAATTAATGCAACAAACAACAAAGGTTATCAGTCATCTCCAGGACCTATGAAGATCAGTTCCAAACCTTTTTCCTAGACCAAAGCACTTGTTTTGCTTACCTGAGTTCCCGTGGGTGCCCCAGTCCTCTCCCAAGCACTCCAGTCTAGCCATGTCACCTAGATCTGTTCTCTGCGGGACCCTAACACAATCGTTCCTACTTTCTGATTTTATGTTTATCACTGTGGCACATTCTGTCAGGCTTTTGTTATTGAGTTGAGTTCTTTCCTCTTCTCTCTCACACATTAGGGCTTAGTATTTCATTTAACACATTTGCTTAAACCCTTAAAATATTCATTTATTACATTTATTTATTTTAGTATAGTTGTTCATAGCTTAGATTAACTATCTTTATACTACATAGTTTAGTTAATTTTTAGTTAATCATGACTGGTCATCATCTCAAACCATTTTCATGGATAAAGATTCATTTAAAACAAACATTAGAAGGGTTTTGGGCACCCTCGTGGATCGTTAATGTTGGCACTACTCCAACGAGATCTAAAACTGTACATCGTTCTCCACCTAGCACGTGACATCTAGATAGATCAATCAAATTTTGAATTTTTTTTACCATGCCTGCTATGAATTTGTTCTTGCTAAGATGCTTGGAGAGAGGGTGTTTGAGAGCTTATGGAAGAGAGATATGACTTCTTTGTTTGTAACTTCAAACTTTATGTGGGTGTTACCCTAATGACTTCCAATGTGACAGTGTGAGATTTCAATGCATTTTGCATGTGTATGAAGTGAGTGCTCTAACACATTGCCTTAGGAGTTCTAAGTTAGTAAATGAGGCAGTGTTTAATTTCTTATACATGTTTTCATAAATGATTTATCTAGGAAAGGTTGACCTAGATGAAGTATAACACCTAACGAAAGATGTCAGTATGAAAGCAGAGTTGGAGGACATGCCAATCCTAGATCATACAAATGGATCAAGACTGGATATAAATTCCTAACCAAACTATATAGTCCTGAGTGGGAGTAGGAAATATGCTAAATGAAGTTTGGAGCAGATAATTGATGTTTTCCTATTGATTTTGTGCATTGTATTCTTAGAATGTGTTAACATGTCAATGTGCAAGGATAAATAAGCAAAATAATAGACCTCATAAAGTGTTAAGCGGGAATGGAAAAGTTGTATTCATCGTAACAATAATACATAGTCAAATGAAAGGTTTTCCAAAGTATAAATTACCGAATTTGAGTGTCTGCAGTCAATGGGTTGATTGACAAGTCGAAGACTACGTCGAAAGGGTATATGAGGAAAACATATACAATCTAAAATAATATAATGTAATCAAGAAATAACAATAACATGATCTCTAAGGCAAATAGGGTTTTTAGATCAGCATGCCTAATACACAAGGAACTAAGGAGATCAAATATTAGGTTAAGGGTTCGGTCAAAAGCGGGTTCACCAAAATGTTTACACCCTTTTATATTAAGACAATGTCAATCTAATATCTTTAGTAAATTAAATTTACACTAAGTGGATGTAGGGCTAGATACAAATGGCTATTTTGATTAATTAACTTCCAACATTAATTATACAATATCGTTCTCCACCTAACACGTGATATCTAGATAACTCAAACAAATTTGGCAACTTCTTTTACAATATTTGCTTTGACTTTGGATATTGCTAAAATACTCGGAGGGGGATGTTTGAGTGATTGCAAATGAGACATGATGGTTTATTTACCTAGTAAGAAACTTAGAGCCTAATGTGGGTGCTACCCTAATGATTGTAGGTCTACTATTACGAGATTTAGTGAGCTTTGAATGCTTTTTACAAGTGTAGGAAGTGACTGTATCAATGCATTGCCATATGATCTACATGTTAGTAAATGTGGTAGTGTTTACTTGCTTATACAGGGCATTATAGACGATTATCTAATACAAGAGAACCCAGATGAAGTGGAAGAGCCAACAAAATATATGAATTTGAAAGTAAATTTGGAAGACATGTCGGTGAAAGACTGTACAAGTCAGCTAAGACTAGATATAAAATACTGACCAAATTGTACAACCCTACCTATGGATTTTATGAATCGTCATTTTCAAAAATTATCGGCATGTCAGTGTGCAAGGATAAACATGATCAACAAAAGACCTCAAAAAGTGTTATGCGGAAATGGTGAGATAGTATTGATCATGACAAGAGTGTATTGTTAAATCAAGTGTTGTTAAATTGTAAATTTCCAAATATGAGTGTCTATATCCGTGAAACATATAGTTTCATATTCATTTGTTTAATTTGAGAGTAGTTTACTTTTTACTTTCCATTAACAATATAAAAATGTTTGGATATGATATTTAAAAGCAAAGGTTTTGAAAAAAGTGGGCTTACCTATTCCCTGCATGTCAGTGTAAAAAAATTGAAAGTTTGTTTCTCGATTTTCTATCGCCACACTTGCCACATCTGCCATATGCAACTATATATAGAGAATTTTTATTTTTTAAAAAGAATATTCAACATTACCCTTAGAAATGGGCCCCAAAATTTATTGAGAAGGATTTTGACTGTTGTTTTTTTGGGCCCTTAGATGAATTTGTTATTGTTGACCTTCCTTTACCTCATCTGTTTATAAAATTAAGTAATTTTCCCTTTTCTCCAACGTGCCCTCGGTGCCCTAAAAGTAAACACACATCTGTAGAGGAAAAGTGACCAAATGTAGTGATACTCTATGCACAATTGTAGATGTTTCTTTTTAATACAGACCTCTATTTTTCAAGTACTCCAGATACTGCACTAGGAAATGTATATTGTTGAAATGGTGTTATTTGATAAGAATATATGATTCCTTAATAAATTTTCATTATGGAGCTTCAACCCCAGTGCCTATGAAAGAGTCGCAATAGACTAATCTAGAGGGAGCCAACGTAAGTCAATAAGGACCATCTTCATTTGGAGCCAATTTTGTTTTTGTCTCTATTACTTGTAATGCAACGACACTAGAAATAGTAGTAGGAACCAAGCAACCCAATGCTACGATGTCCTTTCTTATTATTGTCACAACCTCATATGCTTTGATTGTTTTGGTTTTTTCTGTGTGGGTCTTTGTGTAATTAGAAATTTAATTAGGAAGGAAAGTAAATGTAAAATTACTTTGGAAATGTTTTTTGATGTGGAATCATTTATTTAGCATTGTATGTCTCACACAATGCACCTTGTTAGAGTGTCAATGTATGTCCAAAAATTTCTTAACATATCATCACAAAAAATCTCTACAAGAACATTTTCCTTTTTGAAGTGATGGAGCCACTTTACATCTCTCACAACAATTTCCTTCACAACAATCTTGGAGAATTTTTTTTTAGTTGTGTGGAATTCAACACACACGCAAAGGTTCTTTACAACACCATGAGTTGTATAAGGGGCCATGTTTAACAATCTAAACACAAGTGCCAACTTATCACTATGATGGCAGAGGGAAATGTTTTTTCCTCTCCTTGTCCGTGTCACTCAGTATATGTTTAGAATATGAGAAATATCTTGTTGCCTTGTGTTCACGGGTATGATCTATCTCCTACACAAAATCCATGTACCATTTTATGGAATTTAATCCAACTACATGCAATATGCATCTAAAATTTACACACATGTCTATTAGGTTGTTCACATCTACGACATCTAATAAATATCCAATTTCAATTACATTTTAATGGATTTTCATACCTTGAATTCTAATTAGTAGTTTTGCATTCTTGGCTGAACAAAAACTGGAAATATGTACATTTGTTCAATCATTTTTAGGTTTGTATTTTGATGCCACCGATTACATACTACTAAATTTTTATCAGGGCCAATTCTTACACCCAACGTCAGATATGTATTACTCAGTATTTTGTTGAATGCTTTAACTTCTCATTTTCTTGTGAATGGTAGGGGTTATCTTTATGATGTGCATTTTGTAAAATAGTCCTCATGCATTCTATATGCCTCTAAATTTTACATATATGTCTAATGACACATTTCAACAAATCTATAAAATTAGCTTTCCTAGATAAACCTTGGTGGTTTTCCAAACATTATACTAATCCTCTCATGTTGGTAGCAACCTCAGTCGATCTTGTTAAGATAGCTACAAAGGTCACGGAGTGTGGCCTTGAAGAACCACTTTTTCCACCACTAGTAGCTTGCATGGTAATAGGTTCATTGACATAGTTGTCAACTCAGTGTAGTATTTCATGGCATATGGTATTTTCTATTGCAATACTTCATGAGACGTACCTTCATTAAGCACCCATCCTTGTGCAATGTGTTGTCATGTGTACTCATGTCATCAGTTTCAAATCTTTGCGCTTTTAGAGTGCCTAGAAAATAACTGACAATTAGTATCCTCTTCCCATGTTTGTGTACATTTTCTATAACAAAAACTGGACAACTTGTTATCTAGTACCTATTAACTATCCTTGACAAGCCAAGTATTCACTTCCTCATCATTAACTTATATTGTCATCCATGATGTGCTTAGTCATCGGGTATTATGATATCTATGTCACATGAGAAAGTGCGACATTTTGGTGTATCTAGGAGGATGTGGGCAGCATTTCAAGACCAGGCATATAATTTCAATGCCCTCTAGCAATAACCTCAAACTTCTTGATTTTTCAGGAAGGAATTCACGTTTCATCATGAAAATCTTAGTATGTTTTGTCCACTAACTTTCTCCACTTAAAAGCTAGGTACCAATGTCCTTGATATCTAATCTGAAAATTCTTCAAGGAAAAGCACAAGGTTCCCTTTGAAGCAGTAGGACATTTCAACTATGGCACTTTCCATCAATATTATTCAATACCTTATCAACAACTCGCTGATCATTATATGAGAGATCCATGTTATAATCAAGTATGTATACCCTCAACTTTATCTTCCTATATGCATTGTTCACATGGGAAATAAACTTATTCATTCATAAGGAAGTTCCCAATTCCTAGATCTCACTATGATCTTCTTGAGATCTCTAGCTGGAAATTCCACATGCGTATGATTTGTGTAGACTCACATCGAAGAAGTTGAGACTATGCTTCATAGGTTCTAAGATAAATTTGACACCATGTATTTAAGGATGTATGCTATAAAACATACATTTCACGAATAAATGGAGATCTACAACATGCTCCCAGGACATTGCATCATGTCTTGTAAGCCTCTTGGTACTATTAAGGAGATCCAAGGGTAAAACTTCCCATATTCATAAGATATTTCCTCAAGATAGAAGATGTTTGCACAATAACCACAGGATTGAGTTTCCTTAGGCATTTTGTTGAATAAAGTTTCATAGAGATTATCATACAAGTTCTTTTCCACCTGAAGTCCTTGAAAAGAAATTGGGGGAGCATTTTTTGTGACTGATCATGATTATTGCATGAAATCCATTACTTCTATATATCACCTTTCCACATTAGCTTAGAGGATTCTCTGGTGCATAATTTAGAATATCATTCTTGTACTTCACCATATCATATTAATAGTAATGGGTCTTGGAAACAGAACAAAAATGTTGCACATCTGGTTTGGTCATACTTTTGTGTGCATGGTGGTTTAAATCAACTTTTAACAATTAATATGTTGAACATTGGGTTACATTCATTTAGTTGTTAGACCAGGGAGCATAGAATTGAAATGGTACCTATGATGTATACATGGTTATAGTTGATTTAAGAGTTTGGAAAGGAAATAACTATCATATAACAATGCTGAAAGTGAAATAAAACTTAGACTTGAAAATGGACTATTGCTAAATACTATTGCTGAAACAAAGTTGTAGATTTAGAGAGAAAATTATTCCTAAGGGAATATGCATGCAATGAAACAATGGAGGGGATTTAGTAGACCTCAATTGGGCCCTAACTTTGGTGTTAATCCCTTCCTAACTATGTAACTAAAAACTAAATGAAAAATCTAAGAACAAAAGAGATTACTTTTATTCTCTTCTAACTCTGTTCACTCTTTTGTCTCATTCCAAATATGACTTACTTACTAATTTTTACAAGGCACAAAACATTTCCTTTATATCCTATCATTTACAACATGTGATAAGAATAAAAATAAAACAAGATTCTTTAAAAAAACAAGTGAGAGATTCAACACATGTTTGAAACACACAAGTGTTCAACTAACAATCAGTTCTTCACTAGTTCTTAATCAATGACCAAATCAAAGATTGATTTATTTCTCAAATTTCCAAGTTTTTGTTATAAAATAATTTTACAATGGGGCACAAGGATTTAGTGCCACCACTTCATGTTTTAAAAGATCTTTATAAATGCAGGTTATTTACTGTGAATGATTTCCTTATGCTGCAAACGAGTTACTACAGACAAGTTATTTGGCTGCAGATGATTTGCTGTGGACAGGTTCCTTTGTTGCATATGAAAAATTTCTTACAATCAAGAGTAGCATCAAAACATATAATCATCCAAAAAATTTATTATAATAACAAAAATAAATGCACACATAATATCACAAAATAAAGACAACTAGATATAACTATGTAAATTAGTCATTATGTCAAAAGTTCATGGTTGTAATAGTGATGCTCAATAATGTACTTAGGAAATACATAAACATGGCTATAATGGTCTTATCAAAATACAAAATATGAGTTGTTAATAAATCAATTAATATAAATCATCACACCCCCAAGATTAAATGTTTGAATGTCCTCATTCAAGAGCTTCATATCTTCTCTGTTAGAAACTAAATTCTTTCCTGAAATATATGGGTGTTCTTATTCCTTCCTCTTCTGATAAGAAATATCCATAACTCCTCCACTATATGTCCCAAAATATTTATCACACCCTATGATTAATTGGTAAATTTCGTATCCAAGGTGAAATTGGGAAATGAAATATTGGAGGATGATAAGATATAGGAAATAAATGATCCTCACATTCATTTTCTATTTCAATATACTTTGTTCACCATACGTAACATTGGGAAGTATATTTGGATGTGAGTGCACTTCTATTTCATTTGGAGTGTAGGTGATAAATCTTTCCATCTAACTCTGACACTGCCATGTTAACCTGAATTGATCATGTCCCTGACTTCTGTGTGGGCTTCCATTCTCATTCTCCACACTCTATTTTTTAATTTCAGTCCACTTCCATATAGCTTTTCATATTATTTTGTAATTTCATCTGATTATTGTTTCCTTAGCTCTAATATATAATTGTGTAACCTTCTCCAAATGTCTATATGCCTCCATTTTATTGAGATATTTCCATTTCATTTGAAATATAAGAACATAATGCCTTAACCTACACATTCCCAATATATAGAATTGGGATCCAATCTCTGGTCATATGGAAAGGCATGACTATGCAAATATAGCTCACATAATAAATTATGAATTTCATGTGTATTATGCTAATATAGAGTAAAACAATTCATGGCTGATCTAATTTCATATATCATATCAGAATTTATGTAAGGAAACTTGTGGTACAACATCTTTTATTTTAGGTATATGGCACAAAAATTTTATGGGGGTTTGCAAATTAACATGCCAAATGTTACTTGCATTGTTTCCTCTTGTTTTTGTTTCATCCTTTTAATCTCATTGTCTTTGTCTTCCATTTCCTTCTTACATTTACAGATAAGTTCTTCCTTATCCTTTTCCCATTTCTTCTTGATCCTGTTAATGTAAGCATACCTTTATAGCAACGTATTTTCAATATTGGGCCCCATAGTGTATGTTCCCATCTCATTGCAAGATGGTTTTTCAGGTTCCTTTATGATTTCATGAATAATAATTTTGGGCTACATTGGTTCTACACTTTCTTATTACAGACTGTCATTTTGTGATTGTTTAACAATTTTCTCAATGAATTATTCATTGACATTATCTGCAGTCATTTATTGTTGTTCATTTCCTCCTTCCACTGTCTCTTCTACTTGTCTCACTTCATGACTCTCTACGTCATGAATTATGCCCTCATTCTAATTTGATTCTTTTTTTCATTCCATTGGTTGTTCATGGTATTCTGGCTCTTGAGTTACTATGGGAGCAATATCTCTATACTCTTTTTCCAATGGTTTAGGCTCTGAATTTTCTTCTATGGTTCCAAATCAATATCCAATGATATGTTTTGAGATTTTCCGGAACTTGAGTGTTGTTGCACGACATAAATCTACTAAGTATACATTGTGCATGAGGATATAAGGCATGCGCGAGGTGGGCACAAAGGGGTGTACACAAGACAGAAGAAATGGGGCATGAAGGCTCACACCCAAGCATGAACTATCCCAAATCTAGCCAATTTTGGAGCCACGGGCTAAAAATAGACAATGCTGAGATTGAGTGGCGTTCAAGCAACATTCCAGATTTAGAAGAAAACATGAAGACTTGGAGATAAAGGAATGACTATTTTTGGAGATAACGCACATGCATGTGAAGATCACAGGTCATGCGTGGATCAAGCAAATAATAGGAGTAAAAGTGGAGTTTAATTACTTGATTGATCTATTATTAATCCTTTAAAAAGTATGCATGTTATATAGATGCTTTTGTATGTGCATGGCTATTTTGAGCATGGAGGATATTTTGGGAATACATAGGCGGTGAAGGGCAAGTCCCCACCTCTATATATATGTATTGTATAGCATTATTTTGGACACAGTGTGATGTAATAGATTTATGTTGCTCTGATGTTCTAGCGTGCGTGACTCTCTGGTGACTATGGTTATGTATTTAGCTTCTGCTATGTAATATTTTGGTGATTAATGGATCATTGTCGTTGGATTCCAATAATGGATGTATCTAAGTATGGTGATAAAATAGTACAATTGATCTTAGTAATGGTTTAATCTATTATGTTTCCTTATTACATGTGTTTCCTTGTGATATTTGTAATGATTTGTGAATGAATGAATGCTCGGTATTGGTAATCATGAATATACATGCTAGCACCTTGTCAAGCAAGTATAAAGGAGGGACTTGATAGCTTCGCATGCTTCGATTAAGCATTCAAATCTATCTAGAAGAAGTGCTAACACGCCTAGGCATTTAATGGAAATAAAAGACTACATTTTGATTATGTTGTCGGGACCTCTTTTCAAACTGTTTGTCAGGATATTGCATGTAGATGGCATACCGATTGACTCTGAAAAGCATTAAAAGTTGGGTGGAAGACAGACAAGATCAATTTGCATAGAGATATGGTTATGGACCTGATTTCAATGCACGTAAGTGGGTAGAAGATCATCTCTATTATGAGCTCTATGAGATGTTTTTCAACCTTTTCCAATAGAATTGTATGAGTGGTTGTCAGCATACGCATAAAAGAAAAGCTGGGTATACAGGTCGAGGGTTTGGACACAGGAAGATTACCAAACTTTGTTTGATATAGATGAAGCTTTGACTCATGTTGTAGATAGTTGGTGGGTTGGTGTAGTGCAAAGTTACACTTTGGAGTACGCTATCTCTACATATTCGTGTCCAAAAGTTGCTGAATTTGAATTCTTGCACAAGCCCAAAGGGTCTTATTTATGTGTTATTCCTTTGATGATTAAGATCTTGACGGTGATACTAAGTTTAGAGCAACTTCTTATGGCTAACTAAATCACGACCATGCTCAGGGGAAGGAGCAGGTGTAGTGAAAGATGGCAGACCTAACAACAGAAACGTTGAGTGTTACGCACTTACTATTTCTGGAGGTCTTAGTACTCCTTAAACACTCAAGGTTATTGGCTATCTCAAAAAACAGAAGGTGACGGTGTTGATTGACTCGAGGAGTACTCATAACTTCATAAATAGTAAGTTAGTTGCCCGCCTCAATTGTTTTATTTACCCAGCTCAAGAAATGCAAGTTATGATTGCGGATGATGGGATAGTCAAGTGCATAGGAAAATGCCATAGTATCAAGATTTCCATGGGAGACTACATGTTAGACTCACCTATGTTTGTTATTTCTATGGGAGGGGCAGATATTATTTTGGGTGTCTAATGGCTCACAACCTTAGGTATTATAGAGATGGATTTCCAATAATTGTTCATGCGATTTCATTCAGATGGAAGGAAAATACAATTGAATGGGATGGTAGCTAAGCCTCCACAGATTTCTAGCTCTCATCAGATGCAGAAGGGTCTCAGAAAAGGAGTAGACGGATTTATATCAAAGTTATTTTCCATAGAAGTACAAAATACATAGTCTTCAATGCCACCCAATCTTTAGAAGATTGTTGATGCTCACTCATCTGTTTTTGATGCAATTCCAAAGGGACTACCACCAGTTAGGGATCATGATCATGCCATTCAGTTGATTCTAGGGAGCTAAACACCTAACATTAGACCATACAGATACCCATATTCCTAAAAAAGTGAGATCGAGAAAATGGTTCAGGAAATGTTTAAGGCAGGTATCATCAGGCCTAGTCAGAGTGCCTATTCTTCCCCAGTGGTCATGGTACATAAGAAGGATGAAACATGGAGGATGTGTCCAGATTACCAAGAACTCAACAAGTATACCATCAAAGATAAGTTTGCTATTCCAGTAATTGATGATTTACTTGATGAATTGCATGGTGCTATTTATTTCACAAAATTAGATCTTCGTTCGGGGTACCATCAAATTAGAATAAAAGAGGAAGATGTTCATAAAACGGCTTTCAGGACTCATGAGGGCCATTATAAGTTTTTGGTAATGCCTTTTGGTCTTACAAATGCGCCTTCAACCTTTCAAAGCTTAATGAACACTGTTTTCAAGCCATTTTAAAGAAAAATTGTATTAGTTTTCTTTGATGACATATTGATTTACAATAAGACATGGGAAGAACACTTACAACATGTAAATAAAGTGTTGGAAGTTTTGGAGAAACATACTCTCTATGCAAAGCCATCTAAATGTTCTTTTGGTGTACAAGAGGTATAGTACTTGGGCCACATTGTATCCCATAAAGGCGTCAAAGTTGATCCTCAAAAGATCAAAGCTATGGTGGAATGGCCAAGACCCAAAACTCTCAAAAATCTTCGTGGGTTCCTAGGACTAACAAGATACTACAGAAGATTCGTGTGGGGATATGGTAGAATAGCAACCCCACTCACTGCATTGCTAAAGAAGGATGCCTTCCATTGGACAGACTTAGCCACTAAATCCTTTAAGCAGCTGAAGGAAGCCTTGTGCAACACCCCAGTTTTGGCTACTTCCAACTTCTCAAAAACCTTCATTGTTGAATGTGACGCTTCAAGATCAGGATTGGGAGTAGTTCTAATGCAAGAAGGAAGACCAATTACATTTGAGAGTCACCAATTCAAAGGAAAATATCTGCTCAAACCGGTCTATGAGAAAGAAATGATGGCTATTCTTCATGCGGTCAAGCAATGGAGGCCCTATCTCATAGGTAGACACTTCAAGGTAAAAACTGATCATGATAGTCTCAAATACTTTTTGGAGCAAAGGTTATCATCTAAGGAACAACAAAAGCGGGTAACAAAAATGTTGGGTTATGATTTTGAAATCATATACAAAAAGGGTAAAGAAAATGTAGTAGATGATGCATTGTCCAGAAGGGATACATCCGCATATGCCTTACTGTGTGGAATGTCCATGTTGACGGCCGATTGGGTGGATGAAGCAAGATTGGAATGGGATCAAGACAAGGATACACAATCTCTAATACAAAATATCAAGTAAGGATCTATGACATCTAAAAAAATTGAGTGGAAAGGTAATGCCCTATGGTACAAGGACAGGTTATACTTCAGTAAAGATTCTGAGTTGAAGCATAAGATTCTTGCAGAGCTACATGCCTCACCTGTTGGAGGACACTCTGGGTTTTTGAAGACATATCATAGAATAAAAAGAGAATTCTTTTGGGAAGGACTCAAGGGGGATGTACAAAAGTTTGTGTCAGAGTGTTTAGTGTGCCAATAGAATAAAGGGGAAACAATTAAGACACTAGGTCTGTTGTAACCCTTACCAATTCTTAGCCAGAGATGGGAGGAGGTCTCCATGGATTTCATCACTGGATTGTCTTGTTCAGAGGATAAGAATGTAATTTTTGTGATTGTGGACAGGCTCACAAAATATGCCCATTTTTGTGCCCTATCACATCCATTTGCAGCTAGTACAATTGCGGCTATTTTTTTGGAGATAGTTCAAAGGCTACATGGAACCCCAAAGATAATTGTAAGTGATCATGATCCTATTTTCACAAGTAATTTTTGGACGGAATTGTTTTCATGTTTGGGTACTCAGCTAGCTCACAATTCATCTTATCATCCTCAAATTGATGGGCAAATGGAAGTGGTCAACAAATGCTTAGAGGGGTATCTACGTTGTTTTGTATCAGATAAGCAAGAAAGATGGATTAAATGGCTATCGCTTGTAGAATGGTGGTATAACACATATTTTCATACCTCTTCTCAAATGACCCCATTTTTAGCATTATATGGTTACCATCTACCTTCTATCACTTCCTCCTTGAGGGTGCAAACTACGGTCAGAGATGTTGAGGAACACATTCAACATCAACAACAGATTTTGGCTAGTTTGAACGAGAATTTAGCATTAGCACAAAACATGATGAAACAACAAGCAGATCAACATCGTAGTGAAAGACATTTTGAAATTGGTGATTGGGTTTTTGTACGTCTCCAGCCTTACAAACAGATGTCTCTAAAGCAACAAAAATAGGACAATAAACTTGCTCCTAAATACTATGGCCCTTATCAGGTTCTACAGAAAATTGGTAGTGTTGCTTATAAACTAGAGTTGCCTCCATCTTCACACATACACCCAGTATTCCATGTTTCATGCCTGAAGAAGGTTATTGGATAGAAATTTGAAGCCTAGACAGAGTTACTAGAACTTGACGAGGAAGGAAGAATCATTTTTGAGCCAGAGAAGGTTCTGCAAACACATACTAAGAGGCTGAGAACTAGAGACATAAAGTAATAACTGATAAAGTGGAAGAATATGAGCATAGAAGATTCCACCTGGGAGGATGAAGGTTTTCTGCAGCAACATCTAGGATTATTCAACATTGAGGACAACGTTGGTTTGAAGGGGAAGGGCATGCTACGCCCTTAACATATTGCTTGTATTAGGATATGAGTAGCCTACTTGTGGCTTACCATATCATTTTATTATATCATTTATACTTTCTCATGCTTAATAGGTCGGCCTGGGTGATGGCCATAACATATGAATAGTATATATAGAGGATTGTAGGTAGTAGTTCATTATCATTTGAGCATTTGAGTCTTATTATATGGTGTGGAGGTTGCCCCCTCGAAGTGGCGAAGCTATTACAATTGCATATTGAGATCATTATTCTGAAATATTGTGTTATTTGGTGTTAGATTACTGCTCATAATCTAAATTATACTAGTAATTTCATTACATTGAGAGAGGAAAGATGACTCAAGTATAATGAGGCACGAGAGAGGGAATTGGCAAGGAAGCGAAATGTTGAGGAGTCTATGGAGTTGTGGAGGCAAATGGCTCATGAAGAATTTGAATCTCACGTGGAAGACATGGAGCCGGAGCATTAGGAACTCCCAAAATCAAGCAAGCTTATTAGAGAATCCCCTTCAGCCTCGGATGAGATCGCGGTAGAGGAGAAAAGTTTGAGGACCGCAGACACACATATGATCCTACCTAGCAACCTAGCCTTTATGCATGGTGTTCTAGGTCCAGAAGTAGTCATTGAGAAGTAATTTAGTCTGGGTAAGCAAGCAGAGATGGGTAGGTATCATTTTGCAGTAAATTTAGAAGTGCATGAGACAACACATATACCTATGGCAACATAGACAACATCATTGTTTGGGGGTCCAATTGGAGGAGTATTTACACCTCATCAGGATAGAGTGCGGGTGTGCAAAATATTGGGAATACGTTTGAAAGTGCTACAACTTCACAGAATGTGGGAGTTCAGTTTAGCACTATAGTTGGCATGCAAGGAAGTACATCCATTGGTTTGATTCCAACTATAGGAGGTTTGGGATCAAGTGGATCAGGCAGTCCTGGAGGTGAAGGAAATACTATTGGGGGCTCTGGTTCTGGATCTGATGGGCAAGGCCCTCACTCCCTTCAGCCACATACAATTTACTATGAGATGTCCTTTCATTTACCGTAGTATAATGGCATTGAAGATGTAACAGAGCATGTGCAAAAGTGTGAGCTACTATGGTGCGCTAAAGGAAATACAACATCATATAGAAAAACATGTCAATTTGCTACCACTCTTCAAGGGATTGTGCATAATTGGTACAAAAACTATGACCCGCATCAGATTGATGTGGATTATGATGCTCTGTGCTCTACATTTATAGCTAAGTTTCATATTCCATATTTTTAGGAAAAGAGCATCATCTTGTTTAAGGACATTAAACAGGGCTTATCTAAGAGCGTATGAGAGTATGACGCACATTTTAAAACTTTGATGTTAAAATTATCTTCTGATATACATTCTAATTAGCATGCAAAATGGTTTTTTGGTGGATTGTTGACTACTTTCAGATAGATGCTATCTCATAAGACTTTTGTGGATCCACGAAAGGCCATGTAAGTAACTTTGCGCATTGAGGTAGTTGGAAGTGTGGACACTAGAGTGAGTCCATTCTTAGAAGCACATATCACAACCATGGTGAAGTAGTTGGAAAGGCTCTATGTTAATTCATCTCATGAGACGCATAGTGGCATATGGTATATAGATTGCGAGGTTGAAGGATATACTAAGGATAATTGCCCTCACAAGTCGGTGTGCACCATATTGTTGGATTTTGAGATTTGTTATTTAGACCATGATGCGAGTAGATTCCCTCTCTTACAGAGCACGATCAAGAAGAATGTGTCTATGTATTGTTAAATTTGTAAAACCCATACTCATGACACCGTTGATTGTAGATTAATTGATCATATTCATGAAGCCATTGAGACTGGTGTGGGCCAGATCAATGTGGCAAGTGGATCTAAGGAACAAGTAGAACAACACAATGAAGGGAAAATGCATGAGAATAATAGGAATATAGGCTTTCATGGGGGATATAGAGGTCGAGGTTACGGTGGTGACAAAGGAGGATTTGTTAAAAAAACCTACTTGTGGATCTCCTAATCATTATCAGTGTGACTTCCCTCAGAATGTGCTTTTCTCATGGTGTGGGAAGCAACAAAAGTTAAAAGAATGTCCTGACTTATATGAGCATATGAGAAAACATCACAAACAAGACAAGGGTGCAGGAATGATTAAGGCACAATGCACAGTTAAAGATCAATGAATGTCGAAGATAACACCTAATCTTGAATTACAACCTGTTTTAGTTACTATACGTGTTGAGGTTACGCATGCACATGAAACTCTGAAGTATAAGCCAACTGTAACAAAACAATAAGTGATAAATGCCAAGTATCTAGATGCTACACCTAAGAAAGAGGTTTACTATGAGACTATGGATGTCATCAGGGATTTGTAGGGTGAGATTCAGTGCTTGAAGGAGCAGGTGCGTGTTATGGATCGAGCAAAGAAGGTTGAAATCCCACATAAGGACGTAGATGACCTAAAGGAGGTATATCAAATGTTGTTCCAAGAGAACATCATCCCTTTATTAGGAGAATGACTGCGAGAAAAGGTAGTGCGCGCTGGTTCTAAGCGCAAGAGGTAGATACTCCATGCCTACACCCTTATAATCATGAATTTGAAAAGGAAATTACACTTAATGTAGTCATAAACGGGATGCTTCAGAGAATCATTATGATAAATACAGTTGCGGAGGTTAATGTACTCATGTTGGATACATAGAATCAAATGGGAAGACTACCATTTTAGCTTTCTTCGAATGTGTTGTATATGACAAACAGAACTATGGCTATGCCTATTGGAGTACTATAGGATGCATCTATTACAATTCAGGGAGTCAAGTTTACTGGGGACTTTAAAGTATTAGAGATTGTTGAAGTGGATAATTTCCCAACACTACTCGGGTGACCCTAGTATTATGCCAATAATGTAGATTTACACTTTAACAAGGGGTACATTAGCTTTGAGAACAAGGACAAGCGTGTCATTATACCTTTGACTAATGCAAATGTTGCTCTGTATGTTGAGCCCTTGAGCTAAGATGACTTGAATAGGATATATGTGTGCACGATTAGATACCCTAAGCTAACTGAGCCATTTAAGGAAGGAGTGATATAGTGGGATAATGCTCAATTAGTTAGTGACACCATGAGTATTGCTTGTGATGATTAGGTGCATGACATGTATGAAGTAGTTGGGCTAGAAATAAAGAACATAGTTACTTGCATGATCAGGTCGTGCATGGTTAGGCACTTAGGAAACTACCGGATAGTAAGGTACACTGGTGATAGGAATCCTTACACATTTTAGCATGCCATGAAGAATCAGTGGCATAATGAAGGGGATATGAGAAATATGTTGGTCTATACTTTGCATGGGATTGTAATGTGTTAGTGGGCAACACATAGAGATGGCCTTTTGGAATGGCAAGAAGTGAGAATCACTTTCTCCACCAAGTCTACTCGGAGCAATGCACCTACAGAAACATGTGAATTTCATGGGAAGTCTCATGCCTCTCACCATGTAAAGGAGTGTGAGAGATCTTGAGCACACAGGAAGGAGGCATTACCACCATCACTTTGGGTACATAAGTTCTACTCCACCTTACACAGTTGCACATTGTTGTCACCCTCAAAATTCCCCTCATTTTAAAGTCAAGCTTTCAAAAAATTTGAGTTGGTGCCTTTGAGAGATGTTTGAGCAGAGTGAAAAGTCTGAAGAGATAGAAAAAATTCGTCCTTTGAAGAAACTATTGCTCATCCGCTGTCTCGCCCTGTTAATTTAGAATCTTGCAGTCCGCATGGTTCTCGTTTGGATTCTTGAGAATTTTTTCCTCCATTCAAATGAGATTGTCAAATCCTTTTCTATGGCTGTGGATTGCATCAAGACTAGTATTTTTTATAGTTCTTCTTTCCACAAGGAGCAATTTGCTTTTCGAACGTAAACCATGGAGCCTTCCCTCTCTATATTTTTCCCACAGTCGTGGATGACGGGTGAATCTTCCCTGTCAATTTCTTTTCCAACGTCCACGAGTACGTGGACATTTCTTATTGGATGCGGGAAGGCAATTCATCGCGTCACTTTTAGAATTTTTGTTTTGTATGAAGAAAGGCAGTGTTCAATCGAGGCCCAAATCGGCTAAGTATAGAAGGACCACAGAAGGTGCCACGTGTATCTGTGGCACACTTTTGGTATGACACACAAAATTGGAGACCCCAAATGTGCGCAAACCCTCCATGTGTCTAGAGTCTGAAAAGATAAAGCCAGCTAATAAATTAGCTAAGTATAGAGAGCTGTCGGAAGCCTCCATGTGTCTCAATGGTGCACTTCCAAAGGCCAAATTCAAAGCAAGATCCTAAGTGAGCACAAACTCGCCACGTGCCTCATTGGTGCAACTTCAGAAGTGGGAGCCAAGGGACAGACCCCAAATGAGCACGAAGCTTCCACGTGTCCAGAACCCAACATAGTCACTCCTAAATAAGTAGAAGGGATCCAACCAAAAAACGAAGAAAAAGGAGCATGTCCAAATCGGTTAAGTACAAAAGGGCTAGCGAAATGAACCATGTGTCAGTTCGACACAACTTTAGAAGTGAAGCCAAAGGTGGTTCCCCAAACATGCACCAGCTCTTCACATGCCTCATCGGTGCACCTTTAAAGGCGTAGCCCAAAGAGAAACCTTGAACTAGCGCTAGCCCTCCACGTGTCTAGGGTCCGATAAAAGTCAAATGGGCAGCATGCCCGAATTGGCTAAGTATAAAAGAACCAGCGGAAGTCTCCACGTGTCTCAACAGCGCACCTTCAAGGGTCAAAGCCAAAGGCGGTCCCCTAAATGAGCACCAACTTTCCATGTGTCCCGGGTCAGACTTATGACCCTGCCAAACAAAAGGGACTTGGCCAAAACACAAAGAAACTAGGCGAGACAGTGAAAGGATCCATGTGTCTTTTTGACGCTCTTTCAAGAGGCAAATACAAAGTGAGTCTCCAAATGAGTAGGAAGCCTCCACGTGTCCCGGGTCAGACATGAAGCTTTTGGGAAGGCGGGCTGGTGGAGAACTTTGAGATTTTGAGCCTTGTTTCTGTAAAAGGCGTAAAGTAAAAAAGTGAACTGCAACCCCACTCATGTCAAGTGAAAAAGTCAAATATCAAGTCTGCATGAAGAGTCAAAGCGGGGAGGTGGATCGTCAGAGCCTTTTGAGATTTTGAGCCTTGTTTCCAAGAGGGAAAAAGTCAAATGTTGAGCCCTCATCAAAATTCAAAGTGGAGAGGCAGGTGTAGACACCAAATTTAGGTCTTACAACACCCTATACCCCATATCTCGTCCCGCAACCTAACCCTACCTCACCACCTAAACCTTACACACTGAATTATTTATTAATTACCTTATAATTAATAAATCCACATCTCTAACCCTGCCACCTCACCTCGCCACCTCACTATGACCTAGCCCTAACCCTAAACTAACCTAATTAAGACCTATGACTTGGTCCAAACCCACACCCATGACTCATCACCCCTCACCCGCATCAAAATGAGCCTAATAATGGCTTGACCAAGCCCACAACTGACCCCTCGGGAGAAAAGGAGGGAAAGTTAGCTATTTTACTACAAATAGCCAACTTTGACTTGAGTGACATCGATCCCCACTCGACCGGCATCGGTTACGTAACCGCCATCGGTTCCCTGTAAATGACCTTCCCCAACCAAAACCAAAGGATCTGGATTCACTTGCAAGAGAGAGACAAGTGAGAAGGAGAGAAGGTTTTTGCAAAGAGGGGCATCGAGCTCAAAACTAGAACTGAGCAACTAGAGCATTGTCACACTCATCCAAACCTTAGGAGAGTCGGAGGATAGCTTCATCAGATCACTTCCGATTGTTGGATCATCCCAACTGGGCCTTGCCTTCGCCACTGCATTCTTTGGACCTGCATCCACATCAAAAACTAGTATGTAGTCTCTTTTATCACCGTGTATGCTTCTAGACACTACTTTGTGAACTTTTGATTCATAGGAATTATAAGCTCACTCCTGGATCTACTACCCGGCAACAACCTGCACCTAACCTTCGGTCATCCATCTCTATATTACCCCAAAGATAGCTCTCTCACTCTCTAAGTCTTCTCTATCACCCTACGACTCCCCTCAACCATCTACCAACCTTCCAAACCTCATAACCACCTTACACCAACCTCCATTTAAAAATCCCTAAATCACTACCCCTACCGATATTGGTTATTCCCTACCGGTACCGGTTTCGTAACTGCGATCGGTTATCCAGTGACCAGCATCGGTCACTGTGACTTATACCAAAACCAACCTTTCACCTATTCACCTCAAAACAATCTCGTGTCCAGCCTGGTCTATCCCTGTAACTTGATCGGAACATATCAATAACCAGTGACCAAACAAACAACATGACATTCTATTGTTGGTAGTTTAGTCTCTATTGCTTTTAGTAACGAGATACCTAAATTGTGAGTTCGCAATAGCTTCTTTATTATCATTTGCATCAATTTGTATTAAAAAGGGAACTAACCACCTTCGAAAGGAAGTCTAATATTTCCTGGGCCCAAGGCAGTTCCCTCACTTGTTGTCTAACTAAAATATGGTGGTCTCGCATTCTTATTTACAGGTAGTCCTTCCCAGACAAAAATGATCTCTTCACAATCGGTCTGATCTCTCTACGATACGCGCACACCTTCCCAACACTCAACAGGTATTCCTCCTAACCCTAACCCCTATCTGTTTCTTAAGAGAATGAAAGGATAGAAGTAACTCTATTCTGGAACTAAATTCTATGTGAAACATTTTGGCACGCCTGGTGGGACCCTTCTCGGGTTTCTTTCTTTCTTACTTGTTTTAATGTAGGGAGCACACTTGCTGTTTCTCTCTTCTAAATATTCACAAAATATTTTGTCATTTTGGTAAAAGAACTTGTCTTACTTTTGCATCTTTGCATTAGTGAAAGTCATCTTCTTGACCTCTTCTCTTTCTTTGCTTCATCGAATATCATTTTCGATTTGGGTTTAAAACACGTGCATCACATTCTTACCTGTTGTTTTTAAATTCTAGTGAATGTAGATTAAGTAATAGGTCATACACGTGGGGTAATATCCATGGTATTGACGAGAAATTAATCTTACTCTCACTGCACAACACATACCAAATCACATCATAATCTACACAACATCTCAAATATCCCACCTTTCCATGGTATTCCTCCGCCCGATTGAGGTAGCCTTACAAGCCAAAACAAACTTGACATCTCCCTTAGGTCTTTTGTTTAGGATTGACATCATCTTGCGTGTAAGGCATAATCCCAAAGTGATTAAAACTAATCCTAGGGTTATTCTCTTGATTTACTTGTTCATCTTGCCTGTTTTCTATTCTTTCTTTCAGTTCTGATTCTCTGTTATACCCTGTCTCAGTGATCACTTCAGACAATTTGGTGGGTATGCTAAGCCTTGTTATCCCCAAACCAACAGTCTCTTACATTCTCTCTTTGCCTTCACAGTGACCGGCACCGATCCTCTTCTACCGACATCAGTTACCCGACCGACACTGGCTACCGTCTGACCGATATCAGTTACCAGACTAATATTGGTTACTGTGTTTCACAGTTCCTGACAAACCAGCAACCTACCAATTCCAATGTTTTGTTGTTGTTTTTGTTCCTAATTGACTAATTCCCTATTGTATCCTCTTGTCCATGGTTGTTATCACCCGAAAACAAATCACAACGATGGTTTCACATGCTTGTTCTGTGTCTTTGCCTGAGTCACCCCCTTCACATCCTATGGGGAAACCTACGGACACCAATGCTTTTCCCAAGATCTCTGTTGAAGATCCGGATTTTGCTAAATTTTTGGATGCTAATCTTAGCGCCGTACAGTATTATTTGTCTCATACCTATGATCGTACACCCGACGGTCAACTCCTCTTGGGTATGCCTATCAATATAGCCGCTCACTTAGCTCCTTCCCCACCTAATAACTCCGCCTCACTGTCTTCATCCTTAGCCCCGTCTCCCAGCTCAGTGGATTCGATGGTCCAATCTGCACTAATTGGCTTTCCTTTGGTTAATTTGGGGCCCCACATATCACTACCGTCCACTGCCACTACCTCATCCCTCTCACAAATTGCCTCTATTATAACTTGTTCTCTACCACCTATCCACACGAGCTTTCCCTCTCAGGCTCCGCCCAACTTTTCATTTCCGCAAACGCATCCGGTGGCCTCAACATCTTATATAGGACACCCTTATTTGGCCACCCCAACACATTCATCATCAATACCTTATCAACATTTAGCCCCACCATTGTCTAGTAGTGGCTCTTGGCCCAATCCTCCTCCGTTTACGACGACAACACCATCATCTAACCCAACCAATGATTTAATCAAACAAATGATGGACAAGATGCAAAATCTTGAGGCTTCTGTTTCAGGAAGCCGTAACACCCTGACATACGAGCAAGTTTTTCGGGAGCCTATTCATTCTTCTGTCCCCCTTCATACATATCCTCCTCAATGGGAATTACCAAAATTTACTCACTTTAATAGTAAGGAGGACCCTCAACAACACTTGTGATCATTTAGACATGCTTGCTATCTGATTGCTCATGACGATGCCTTACTACTCCGTACCTTCCCCATGTCCTTATCAGGACCTGCCTTGGAGTGGTACAGTGCTTTAGCCCAGCACTCAATCTTCTCCTTTAACCAGTTAGCCCAATCTTTCTTGGATCATTTCTCCATCAATATTGCCAAGAAAGTATCCATTACCGATCTCTATGCCATCCGACAATTTGAAGACGAATCTATCGTAGATTTCGTTGGATGATGGCGGGGCCTCATCAACCAACTTACTTATGCCTTACCTCAGGCCGAGCTCATCGAACTCTTTACGCGGGCCTGCGCTAAACACATTTCTCCCACCCTCCAAATTCAAACTTTCCACACCTTTGATGAGGCCTTTACTATGGCTCGGAAACTAGAGATTCAGGCCTTAGAGGAGGAGAAATTGAAGTTGCGCAACAAAAACTCAAATTTCTGAACCCAGGACTCCACTAACAAACCCAACACCACCAACTCTCATGCATCGGCTGCTTCGAAATCAAAAGGAGTTGTACACGCAGTAACGGTCAAATCTCAAGCACCGTCTTATACCCAGCCGAAATCCACCTATAAGTATAAAGCTGAGCCCATCAAGTACACTCCCTTGGGAGAAACTTATGATGTGATCTTGGACAAATTGCTTAAAGCAGGAGCTATCACCTTGCCTCCTGTTAAACCTCATTCTGGGTTTGATTCCGCCCGTGCTATACCTTCTTGGTATAAATAAAATGACTTCTGTAACTTCCATCGCGTGAAGGGACACAGCCACGAAAACTGCAAGATGTTGAAAAACATAGTGCAGGAAATGGTTGATGCAGGGGATATAACCCTCGATAATCCTAATGCCCCTGCTAATTGAAATTTAAAAATCTTCAACAAACCATTTCCAAACCATTCCTCTAACAGTAACACAAACCAAGAAACCTTAGCTGAGGAGAAGAGTGTGCATGAGATCCATGTGGTTTTCAACTCCCAACCAAGGGCTTCCATCAAGGAAATTCTGAATCGAGCCTCTTCACCGACGCAGGAGTCCTTGCCCCTTTCTCCTTCATCAGTACAAGAGGACAACCCCACTATTCCTTTACCCATAAAGGATACAACCACCCAAAGTTCTCTTCTCACAGAAGAGCCTTCTTACACTACATCCCTGCAAGACTGTGAGCGGCTGTTATCCAACTTATCTATTTCCCAAACATCTCCTTCTACCACTCTTGCTACAAAAGAAGAAGGATCATCACTTTTTCTGTTATCCTTAGAAGAGAAACCCCTTGAGCCTACATCACCAAATTCCTTAACCATGACGAATCCTCTAGAACATGCCCTCCTCCCTATCAGTTCTTCATCACCTAAATCTTTCCAGCGACCGGTTGACCTCTTAACACCCATTGATAAAGCGCCTCATTCGCCCCCTGTATCACACCCCCAGTGGACCAGAATCATAGCCCACTTCTCTTCCATACCAAAATTCCCATCCATACGTGAAGATTGTCACCCCCCAGAAGATAGATGACTCTTATGGGAACGTTTGAATACACCATGCTCTACTCAAATGCAGATGACTAATCCAGACACCTCTACTATGAACCTGAAGTTTTTACAAAAGCTCAAAATGCCTATGTCCTCACCTCCACCCCCCTCATCTCTACCAAATACCTCATCCACCTCTATCAACCTAGCCAAACCTTCCCCTATGCTTGGGACTTCACCAATACCCAGCCTGACGCACCCACCTAAACGGTTAGACTTATCCGAAAATAAAGCCGTTAATCCACCTAGGAGACAAACCCAATCTCCTCGAGTCCAATCTATGCCTCCGCCACAACTAAAACCCTCAACCCCGATCACACCACTACAGTCGGCACGACTTCAACCCTCGCCGTCACACCTACCTTCTATATTGGGGCCTCACCCCTCCACCTTGCCTCAATACACCATGCCTCCCATGTCTTCTTTAACATGACCAGCACCTTCTACACCCATACAGAAATCCACAGGCATCTCAACACCATCGCCCCAAGTATCTTGCCTACCTACCAACCCTAAGCAAACTCGATCATCGAAGGACTTGTTTGCTGCCACTCCTCTTTCCCCGTGGTTATTTCCTGCCACCACGTCACCTGTGGCCTCATCATCTAACCAGCTAAACATAACTTCTGCGCAGAAGAAGCCACGCCTAGTTAAACCCAATCATCAAAATCCCTTACCTAAACCACCACCCATACCCAACCATTACCAAAACAATCAATGATCTCACCCACTCAATCAATAGCCTCATCTGCATTTGACCCACTCAAAGGATCTTACGCCAAGATCCTTGATATGCTGGTAGGGGACGCGACCATTTCCCTACCCCCACTCAGACCCTATGATCCATCTAAACCTCGACCTATAGGTTATGATGAATCTAAAATCTGTGCCTACCACCGCACACCAGGACACAATGTAGAAGGATGCAAAGCTTTGAAAGCCATCCTTCGCTAGTTGCCTATCTCGGATAGAAAATCTCAGAAGGACAACTTACCAAAATATCCTATACCACCTGTCCTCGCCTCGCCAAAATCTATCATCATTACAACCCCACCTCTCGAGAATAATGACTTATCCCTGTCATCTTCCTCGTCTCGCATTCATGAGATCAACATGATTAGCATTGCTACTCAAGGTTAGAAAACAATGGAAAAGCTAAAGAGAGCACACATGCAGCCTCTCTTTCTCCTTTCGCCATCCCGATCGCACCACCACCTAAAGTGATTATTCGTGGACCTGCCTATCTAATCTCTGATGGAGTTGCCCATCGCACCATGATCAAACAACTTCACCAATCTCCTGTAAAAATGACACTCTATGATCTCATTCAAACATCTGAATCGCATCGACAAGCTCTAATTGAGATCCTTCAAGGGATAGAGGTCCTACCTAATGAAACCTTTCCCATCGCCTCCATCTTAACACCCAACCACATCACTTCTCTCACCAAACAACCTACCTCCAAAACCACTTTTGTCCATGTTCGGCAAGCCACTGTTGTCAGTTTTTTTGAAGAAGAAATTGTCGTCTTTGGTGTAGAAGATCCTGATCCCGCTCTTTTCATCTCGGCTTACATCCGAGACATCCAGGTACGTCGTGTTATGATTGATGGGGGCGCTAGCCTAAACATCGTCTCTTCCAAAGCCTTCCAACAGATGAATATCCCTCCTAGTTGCATGTGTGCCAACCCTACCATGTTGCAATCATTCAATGATGCTATTACTTCTACACTAGGCACCGTGATCCTTAACATTCATGTAGGGCCTCGTACCTTACCCGAACTCTTCTATGTCGTTAAGGGAGAATTCCAATACAACATGTTGTTAGGCCGCTCTTGGATCCAGGCTATGGGATGCGTTCCCTCCACCTTACATAGATGCATCAAATTCGAGTATGAAGGGAAGTCATACACCGTCACAGCTGACACTTCCCCCTTCAAAACTTGTAATATGTTATACCACCCTAATGATGTGCTTGTACCCATCAAGACACCCATTGATCCAACCCAACCATCTACTTCAACCACGCCTCAACCATCCACCTTAGCCGCACCCACACCTTCGACCAATGAAACCACCGACGCAAATACTTCTTCCTTTCCCGCGGACAACATCCTGACCTCGGATCCCTTGGTAGGTGTTTTTAAACACCTTACGCTGGGGGAGTACCGCCTATACAATGTTAGCACCTTCCATACCCCACAAGAGTATAGACAGTTACAAGCGCATCCTACCTACGACCGTCGTGTGGGGGAGGTGATCTCCTATGGACCACCTAATTGCCGCACCAACCTAACGTATGGGGGTGTCGACGCATCCTCTGTCACCCTCAAACCTCCCCTTGGTGTGATTCCCTTCCAATCAGATTTTCAATATCTAATCAATCGTAGTTTCGCCCTCACCTTCCTGACATGCTGTGCTTGGAAGGGTTTTGGTTTCGATCTTTATGAGTAAGGATGACATACGGTTATTCCCATGACTACACGCAAACACAAAGATCGTAGTGGTCTTGGATTTTCTGAACCACCTACACTGAAGAAACCTCGTGTCAATTATATCCTGGAAGATGACGAAGTCACCCATTCTGAACAATCATCGCCCATTTTACCACCTTCACCCACGGAGTCGATAGACCCGGAATCTATCCCTCCTAACTTTTTTTTTTTTCGTGAATGCTATCTTCCTAGGTCCTCTCACTTATCAACGCGATGGTGAAGACCCATCTTCTCTTCCCCTTTTGTATCCAGACATGATCGAAGAAGACTCGCCTTCGATTAATGTTGTGGAGTGCCAGGATGATGACTCCATCCTCACCTACCTTGGTGCGGACGACTCTTATATTCAACGCACCTTACCATCTGAAACCCAAACCATGTTGAATGAGTCGACTATAGAAATCAACATCCACATGGAAGATGATCCTCACATTGTAAAGATCGGACAATCTCTCGACACATCAGAACAAGCCGCCTTCACTACCTTTCTCCGTGCCCACAATCAAGCTTTCGCTTGGTCCTACGCCGACATGCCAGGAATCAATCCTGACATTGCTGTCCATAACATCACTCTGAAACCAGACTCCAAACCAATTAAACAGAAGCTGAGAAAAATGCATCCACGCATTGCCCTTTTGGTTAAAGAAGAGCTTCAACGACTCCTTTCTATTTCTTTCATCTTACCTATTGACTATCCATAATGGATTTCTAATGTTGTACCTGTCACTAAAGCGACAGGGGGACTTCAGATATGTACGTATTTCTAGTATATTAACCTCGTTTGCCCAAAGGACGACTTCCCCCTACCTAGTATTGATCAACTTGTCGATCTCACTGCGGGCCATGAGATGCTTTCTCTCATGGATGGTTTCTCGGGATATAATCAAATTTTAGTAGCCCCAGCCGATCAACATAAAACTGCCTTCATTACCCCCTGGGGCACCTTCTGCTATCATGTCATGCCATTTGGCCTTAAGAATGCTGGTGCAACCTATCAATGGGCTATGACTTACATTTTTCATGACATTATGCACACTATCCTTGAGGATTATGTCAATGATCTTCTTGGAAAATCCAAACATCGCAGTGAACATCTCGATGTTTTAACCATTATTTTCGATCACCTGTTACAATACTGTGTTTGTCTTCAGCCAAAGAAATCTGTCTTTGTCGTCCTTTCAGGAAAAATCCTTGGCTTTATCATCTTTTTGCGTGGCATTGAGGTCGACCCCGCTAAAGTCAAAGCTATTTTAGAAATGCCCCCACCCACTAACCTAAAAAAATTACGTAGTTTGCAAGGCAAACTCCAATCTATCTGTCGTTTCATCTCACAACTCTCGGATCGATGTCAACCTTTCCATCATCTCCTTAAAAAGGACATTGTCTTTCAATGGAGCGAGGAGTGACACAAAGCCTTTGAGGCTCTTAAAACTTATCTTTTGCAGCCACCCGTGTTTATCCCACCTCAGGACAATTTCCCTTTCTACCTTTACCTTTCTGCCACCGACCATGTTGTAGGAGCCATGCTCACACATCGTGACTCCGAGCATCGAGAACAAGTAGTTTATTACATAAGCCGTACTCTTGTGGATTACGAAACTAGGTATACACACGTCGAAAAGTTGTGCCTAGCCCTATCATTCGTGGCCACCAAACTCTGACATTACCTCCTGAATCACAAAACTTTTGTCATCACCAACGCTGACCCCATACATTATATGTACACCAAACCTCATCTAAACCAATGCATCGCCCGATGGCTTATGCTCCTCGCCGACCTCGACCTTGAGTTCGTACACCAGAAATCAGTCAAAGGACAAACTATCACAGACCAACTCGCGGAAGCCCCTCTACCTGGGGAACAATTTACCAATTTTACTTTCCCTGATGAACTCATCGCAACTCTTTCGCTCAGTGATGCGTCTTATCCAATGACTCTCTTCTTCGATGGATCTAAATGCCAGCGTGGCAGAGGGGCAGGCGTTGTTCTCATTCCTCTTGAAGGTGAACCTATGCCTCTTTCATTCAGGCTTGATTTCCCCTGCACTAACAATACAACGGAATACGAGGCCCTTGTTCTGGGTCTCCACGTTGCGTTACACTTAGGTGTGAAGTCTATTAACATTTTCGGTGACTCTCAATTGGTAGTAAATCAAGTTACTGGCATCTACCAATGTAAAAATGAGGAACTTCAAAAGTACAAATGTTACGTAGATTCACTTTTGACCTTATTTACCCATTATACTATCCAAACCGTTCCACGCTCAACTAATAAATTTGCGGATACTATGGCTTGCTTGGCCTCACAAATTCCTGCATCACCAACTGACTCTGACATATTTGTCTTGGTCCAACAACTCTTTGCCCCATCTTACTTAGTCCCGGATGTTTGTATGGTAAATAATGCATCTGCTGACTCGCAGGATACCTGGTATCACCAATTTCGTGACTACCTTACAAACTCTGTTCTCCCACCTGACCTTAGTAGTAATGGCAAACGCACTTTTCTTAAAGGTGTTTCTCGTTATGTCGTCATGGGGGGACTCCTCTATAAACGTGGCTTCGATGGTATCCTCCTTCGATGTCTAACCAGCGCTGAAGTCACTCATACCATCCAACAAGTCCATGACAGAATTTGTGGTGGGCACTTTAGTGGCTTTGCCATGGCCAAGCGGATCCTTCGCCTAGGATATTATTGGCCTACTCTTAATAAAGACTACTGCGAATATGTTAAGCGTTGTGTTATGTGTCAACAACATGCCAACCTTCAACATACTCCCAGCCATCTGCTACAGGTCGCACGAGATCTTTGGCCTTTCTCACAATGGGGTTTGGACCTTATTGGTGAGATTCATCCACCTTCCTCGCAACGTCACCATTGGATCATCATGGCAACCGAATATTACACTAAATGGGTGGAGGTCGTTCCACTCGTTTCAACCAAAAAGGAGAAAATTGTTGAATTCATCAATCATCACATTATTTTCCATTTCAGTGTTCCTCATCGCTTGATAACCGATAATGGCAAATCTTTCAAAAATAAGCTGTTACGAGCCCTTTGTGACAACTTTGGTATCAAACTTAGCTTCTCGTCACCCTACTATCCACAAGAAAATGGTCAAGCTGAATCTTCTAACAAAACCTTAACCAAAATTCTCATGAAAGTTGTTAACGATTCTAGTCAAAATTGGCATGATCACATCCCCTTTTCCCTTTGGGCTTATCGTACCAGCATTCATACTTCCACTAATGCCACACCATTCTCTCTGGTGTATGGTACCGAGGCTGTCTTGCCTCTCGAAATACAAATCCCTTCCCTCAGAATATCTCTCCAGGATATTCTCACCAATGATGACTTCCACAAAGAGCGGTTAGCCCAATTGGAGCTTCTTGATGAGCGTCATCTTACCGCTCTTGACCACCTTCAAATTTATCAAAAGCGCATCAAGCGTGCTTATGATAAGCGAATTCATGAGTGTACCTTTAAAATTGGTGATCTTGTCCTCAAAGAGAATCAACATGTAACCAAACTAGAAAAGAGAAAACGTGGAAAATTTGCTCCTAATTGGATTGGGCCTTACATTATCACTCACACTTACGGATCATGGTACTTATCGTTTAGCTTCGCTTAATGGTAAACCTGAGCCTGAACCCCTTAATGCCTTGCATCTCTGACCATTCTTCTGTTGAATTTAGTGTTACATCACTCCTTATCCACCTTGCGCTCGTCCCTTGAGCTCTTTTACCACCTCATACACCTTTTTTTTCATGCATCTCAAAGTAAAATCAAACCCACGTGGTTTGATCATCACCTCCTCTTAAAGAGGCCTTCTCCTTTTTAGTCTGGTCCATGACTTAAAAGTATCAAAATAACAAGTTCTCAATTATACAATTCTGGGATATTCTTGAGTCAAACTTCCTGCAAATTTAGATGCTTCATGCCAAACAGACATCTAGACCTCCAAGCTATAAACTAGACTGCTCCCTCAAAGGACAGCTATGTGCAAATCCGCATCTACTACTATAACTAGACTGCTCCCTCGAAGGACAGCTATGTGCAACGCCACGTTTGCTACTATAAGTAGACTGTTCCCTCGAAGGACAACTATACAAAGTCAACCTCTATCAGAAGCTTCTCGCATTGATCAGCTTCGTGAAGACCTCAAGAACAACAAAATGCATATCCCATGTAGACTTCCCACATTGATCAGTCTATATCCAAAAAAATCAAAGCAGTATTCAAAAGTACTTTTGAGTCATGGACTTGTCTATTTTGGTTTGGTTCTCTTCCGTCAGAATAATCACCTTATAACAAGTTCTCTGCACCTCAGCTATACCATCCACCTCTCCTCACCATTCTTCACAATAACAAAACTCAAGGGACATGCGTATATCCGATATATTGTGATTATACAACTCTTTTCACCTATCGACTTCTCGCCTATGCAAGGTACCTAGGGATTCAAGCTCATCCTACGATGATACGTGGTTCGTTTAGCTCTTTCCAACTATGGGACACTTTTGCCTCTTTTACCTGAATCTAGGATTGTGTGTTGACCTTAATTAGGACATGGTTTCCTATGCTTGGGTAAGTTAACCCTCACTTCACCTATACCCACACCAACACCAACAACATTACTCTACCAACATCAAACTTTTACCAACCAACAAATTTCCTAACCACAACCAAATTTCCTGAATTCACCTTTCCCTGGTCCTAAGGGAGAACTACATCGGTCTGAGGCCCCTCCTTGCTTTGTGCAATGGGCTATGTAGGCAACACTTAGGAGACATGGGGTCTCCCAAGGTTAGCTCGACCATCCCCTACCATAACCTATCATGTGTTGTGTTTTCTTTAAAAATATAAATATTTTCACGTATTTTTATTGATAACACTCACCTTGATCCTTTATCAATCCAAACATTCAAAACACAAATATTCTTATAATTATCACAAACTCAAATCAACATACATATTCCATTTTATTTAGATGTTAAACAAATACATCTTCTCTATCATCGACGCACAGGTCGGAATCCTTATTTATTCTTCTACCCCTATGTATGAAACTCACTTAGACCCCCGCACCTCGTCCCGAACTAGGTAGTGATGGTGATCGTCGACGCCGCTCACCTGGCCTCTCCATACTCAAAGGTACCACTGCTATTGGTTCCTCCCACTGATCCACCAATCTCTCCTGTAACATACAAATCTACCCTCTCACGTGGAGGACTCTTGCCTCTAGTCTCTCCACTCGAGACTGCGAAGCCTCTAACAATCCCGTGGTCTCGTTCACCTGTGTTTGAAGCTGGTGAACTAAACCCTGCAGGCGGTCTCTCTCTGCGGTAATCATAGCTATGTCAGGATGATCGGCCCTCTCGTGTGTACTTCGCAGCTCTGCTGCCCACCATAATCTATAAGACTTTGTCACTCCTGCATCCATTACCCTGCGATCGGCTGCTATCTCTTCTAGTCCTTCTGGAAGAGTTGGCCGTGGAGGTGAGAATGGTGCCTCGGTGTCGATCCTTCTGTATGGTCTATGATCCATGGGTATATCCTGAACAAATCCAAATTGTCATCACACGCGATCTAGAGGAATCCTCTCGTACTCTCCTGGCCTGTGTCCTGCGATCCACCTCACTCACTCTACACCCCTCAAATCCTCGGCTATGTTCGGTGTCACCATGTAGTTCCCATAAGGCCTCCAATGGATATCCGCAATCATCATCGTCTCCAACTTCTGCCTATAATACTCGATATTATCTGTCACAATCTCGGCTCTTGCCTCTTGCTCTGTCTGGACCCATCGCCTGAATCCCAACCTCTGCACTCCTGTCTCTCCTGCCTAGATTGGTCGGCCTATTGGTCGCACACACACAATGTGCTCATAGGCCCAACAATGTAATAAGTATGCACAATCCAGTGTAGTCCTGTGATTTCACCTGCATGCCCATAAACCCCTGTATAGCTCCACTAGATATGCGGGTGCCCATGCAAAAGTAACACTACCTTCTATCATCTCACGAATAATACACATCAATGATTTTGGAAATCTTCCCCCGTCTACTCTAGGTAATGCATAATACCCCACCGCTATCATTAATACCACGACCAACCTTGTTGCCTCAGGGTGTGCCACAAACATTATACCATAAGTAAATGTCACGCCTCGCTGTGTCAAATCTCGTACAACTGGACCAAATACTGTTGTTATCACTACCCGTGCCACGTTGGGCCCTACCTGATACACTGGTCTTCCTGTAATTGGAAGTCTCAAAATTTGAAACACATCTTCTAACATCACTGTCATTTCCCCTGTTGGCAGATGGAAGGTATTCTTTTCTGGATTCCATCTCTCAATCAGCACCTGCAACATAGCATGATTGCGTGCGATTCGTGAATAATAGCAGATTCCGCTTAACCCCACATGGTTTATTAATGCCCACTCCGCTGGTGTTACATCCGCTTGGACCCGTGACAACAGCGCTGGTACCCTATCATTCATCATCAACCTTGCCTCTTCCTGCACACATCAAACCAACGAACAACAAGCAGCAAATGAATCCCCAAGTGTTTTTTATCAGAAGCTACAACTTTACACAGTAACCGATATCGGTTACCTAACCGATACCGGTTAGGCCTAAACCGATATCGGTCACTGTTCATAATACCCATCCTGCTCAAAAACACCACCTATGATACCTTATTCGCTGGTTTACCCCTCTCTGTACCTACAAACATATCTAAAACACCTGATTACCTACCCTATAACACTCATCCCATCCCAAACCCTTGCCTATCACCTTTTTACCCACTTATCTTACCACATCCTATTTATAAGCATGCAAAATCTCATTCCAACCAAAACTTATACCTCTTGGGATGCAGCAGCTTGAGGTGGAACCTGTCTTCTCTCTCCTCTCTGCCCACTGGACGCTTCTCCTTGTTCAGCCATGTTCACCAGACTCTTCACTATAACTTGCCTTTACACCTTCTTAATCCAAGCCCACGATCACTTTACCTGTCTCTTTCCTCCTTATCACTCAATTCTCCCATGTAACTACCCTGTATGGATGACAACAGCCTCGCATCCTCGTATTTAACATGTTGCATGACTCTAAAAATATGAATTTAAGTTGCCTCCCAAGCTTTTCTATTTTTAGAAAAGCTCATTTTAACATAACCGATGTCGGTTACCTAACTGGTATCGGTCACATAGTGACTGACATCGGTTATTTAACCGATATCGGTCAAACTGTCTCATTTTGCTTATACCTAGGCCTTTTCTTTGTTTTTTACAAAATTTTAGCGGCGCATGCCTCTTTTCCTTGCATAACGACATCATTATCAATATCCATCATCATAATACCTTCAAAATTTCAACACATATGCATATAATCCACACATCATCAACGTCATCTATATACATCAACTTCCAATACCATCAACAAAACACATGAAACATTATAATATATACATCAAATCAAACATTATACACACCATGTGGATCAAACTCATCATCTATATATATCCTCAAATCAATGTCACAATATACAAATTACCCTGCATGGGGCCTCTATAATCCAAAAAAATACAAAGTCGGCATGCAGGCCGCTATCTCTGTCAAAATCTCAACTTGGCTCGTAGGCCGGTCTCTCATGTCAAAAATATACTCGGCTCGCAGGCCGGTATCAACTATACAAAATGTACTCAGCTCGCAGGCCGATATATACAACAAAAATGAATACATAAATCCTATGTGGGCACGCAAGCCTCTATATGCACACTCGGTTCGCAGACCGGTGTCTCTATCAAAAAATCAACTATCCAAAAACATCTTCGCTCCTGGGACGACTCAGCTCTCTCCCCCTCCCTTGGCTCGTCCCTCAGCTGGCCCTGGTCTCAGATCTCACCTCCTACCTGTCACTTTGCTGCGGCCCCTTGTGACCTGCGACTCCGGGAAGTCTCTGCTCTGTGAGCCGCATATGGCTGATAATCAGCACCTAGTACCATCTAGTACGTCCTGATAATAACGGGCCTCCGCTCTCACCTCCATGTATCGGGCCCGTGCCACCATGGCTAGTGGGGCTGGTCCCCTAGCTCCTAATAAAAGTGGGCCCTGCCCTGCCTGTACACCCTGACCCTGAGCCTGTACCTGTGGTGGCGGTGGAGCTGCCATCAGAGCCTAAACAGGGCCTGTGCCTGTGCCTGAACATGGATCTGTGCCTGTGCCTGTACCTGTGCCTGAGCCAACTTCCCCTGTAACACTCTGATTTGTGCCTGTGTAGCAGCAAGCTACCCCTATAATAACTGCACCTGACCCAAGAGACGGTCCCTCTCCGCTGTAACAGCGGCCAAATCTGGTTGTGCTGGATGTGCTCTCATGGCTGCCCTCTGCCCTGCCCACCAAACAAAAAATGAACCTGTAACCCCGACGTCGTCCATTGTGTCATCTATCGGTCTCTCTGCTACCCAAACTGGGTCAAATGGCTGTGGTATAGGTAGTGGTGCCTCTACATCCTCCCTCCGATACTGTGGGAAGGGAGGTGGCTCATCCTGCTGTAATCCCAGCTGTCGTCGTACCCTCTCTAGAGGAATCCTCTCGTACTCCTCGGGTCTCCGTCCAGATATCCCGAAGATGTACTGGATCCAACGCAGCTGTGCTCGGGCTCCCCCATGGGGCTGATGGCCTCTGTATGGCCTCCATATAATATCTAAGGCAGTCAAGCCCTCTAACATATGCCTGTAATAAGTGGCATCCCACCCTGCGATAACTGCGGGTATAATTTTATGAACCGACGTTGGTCGCCACATGACCGACGTCGGTCTCTGTAACCGCTAATCTACACCTAGACCTATGACATGGCAGTCAACTAGTGACCGACATCGGTCACTGTGGGGTTTCGGGCCGAAAAACGGCCCCCAAATCCCCTTTTTTTCCTATTTCTACCCATCTACCTAGACACAATTACCTAAAAACTTACCCACCCTGACTGTTTTGGCCTACCTAAGATATCTACCCAATCCATTTTACTGATTTACCTTCATGTCTTCATTATTTTATCAGGTTTTGGATTCCTACCCCAATACCCAAATCTCAACTAACTTCATAAAATTGACAGATATAGAGATTCAGAGCCTACTGGTATGACTACACGTCGTCGTGGTGAGATAGGTGGTGGTGGTCTAGCACCTCCTGCTCCTCCAGGCTGTGCCATAGCTCTACATCTCCTCAGCATGGTCCTCAACCAATCAAAATCTGCCTCCTGATCTCTGGGGCCTACCAATACCTCACTCCCCCACTCAACTAGTGCCAACTCTTGGCCCAAATACACAACCTAATCACTTCAAAACTCAAACCAGAAAAAGTTGGCACTCAATTTCACAATGTGAAAATGACATGCCGTATTTTGAATTTTTATCGGTTTTGACCTCTAACCGATATCGGTTAGGTCCGTGCCCTAGAAGACTGCAACTCAGTCTCCTAACCCATAGGCCGTCAACCACTAACCGATATCAGTTACCTGCCTAGTGTACCCTAACTCCTTCCCTTATCAACCAATCTCCATTTTTCACCACATGGCCTGACCTTAAGGCTTTTGCTACACCTAGCCTTATTTTGAATTCATCGGCCCAACCCAAGGCCGCAATCAACCCATTGGCCCGACCCAAGGCCGTAATCAATCAATCAGCCCGACCCAAGGCCGCAACTAACCCATCGGCCCAATCTAAAGCCACACCCAACCAACTCAGCCTGACCCAAGACTGCAACTAACCAATCGGCTAGACCCAAGGCCACAATCAATCAATCGGCTCGACCCAAGGCCGCAACCAACCCATCGGCCCAACCTAAGGCCGCACACAACCAATCAGCCTGACCTAAGGCCGCAACCAACCAATTAGCCTGACCTAATGCCACAACCAACCCATCAGCCCGACCTAAGCTGTAACCAACCCATCGACCTGACCTAAGGCCGTACCCAACCAATTAGCCTGACCCAAGGCCACAACCAACCAATCAGACTGACCCAAGGCCACAACCAACCCAATCGACCCGACCCAAGGCCGCACCAATTATGTACCTCAACTGAGCTCACAAATTATGATTATATCCACCCATCCTGTAGCTGTTTGTTCAATTGAGGCTCACCCGTTTGTGTTTTAGCATGCCTAGGATACTTGAATTGATCATCCGACTAGCTTTTCCTAAACCGAGATCATGACATTTATCTCAACCAAACCAACCATTTGGTACTACCAAACATGCCTAAACATTCCAGTACCTTACCCGTTATATCCCCTAGAGCTATTTCCTATGCCTTGGATACCAGGATTATACCAACCTTGTTTGGCTAAACTATTGACCTTTGCCTATGAATTGCTTGTTTGCTCTTCAAATCATGTACCCTGGTCACACTACTACATTTCAACATATGTCTAGCTTCCTTGACCTTATCCCACCATCTTACCATCATCTCATCATCATTCCCCCTTTATCAACCCTACCCACTGATTTCACGTCACCCTCAATCTTTGATTGATTTGAGGGGGATTACCTATACCCTTAACTGCGGGCAACCACTTCTTATTATTGTCAGTGCTATCTTTACAAAACAAGCTACACGACAACAAGGGTCAAATGTAGACACCAAATTTGGGTCTTACGATGCCATGTGCCCTGCATCTCGTCTCACAATCTAACCTTATCTCACCACCTAAACCTTACATACTTAATTATTTATTAATTACCTTATAATTAATAAATCCACATCTCCAACCCTACCACCTCACCAAACAACCTCACTACGACCTAGCCCTAACCTTAAACTAACCTAATTAAGACCTATGACTTGGTCCAGACCCACACCCATGACTCATCACCCCTTACCGGCATAAAAAATGAACCTAATAATGACTTGACCAAGCCCACAATTGATCCCTCTGAGAGAAAAGGAGGGGAAAGTTGGCTATTTTACTAAAAATAGCCAACTTTGACCTAACCGACATCGGTCCCTACTCGACTGGCATCGGTTATGTAACCGCCATTGGTTCCCTATAAATGACCTCCCCCAGCCAAAACCATAGTATCAGATTTTATTTTGAAAAGATCCCGAATTCATTTGCAAGAGAGAGACAAGTGAAGGAGAGAGAAGAGTTTGCAAAGAGGAGTATCGAGCCCAAGACTATAACTGAGAAACTAGAGCATTGTCACACTCATCCAAACATTGGGAGAGTCAGAGGATAGCTTCATCAGATCACTTCCGATTGCTGGATCATCCAAAATGAGCCTTGCCTTCACCACTACATTCTTTGGACCTACATCCACATCAAAAACTAGTAAGTAGTCTCTTTTATCACCTTGTATGCTTCTAGACACTACTTTGTGAACTTTTAATTCATAGGGATTATAAGCTCACTCCTGGATCTACTACCCGGCAACAACCTGCACCTAACCTTTGGTCATCCATCTCTATATTGCCCCAAAGATAGCTCTCCCACTCTCTGAGTCTTCTCTATCACCTTACTACTCCCCTCAACCATCTACCAACCTTCCAAACCTCATAACCACCTTACACAAACCTCCATTTAAAAATTCCTAAATCACTGCCCCTACCGATATCAGTTATTCCCTACCAGTACTGGTTTTATAACCGCAATCGGTTATCCAGTGACCGGCATCGGTCACTGTGACTTATACCAAAACCAACCTTTCACCTATTCACCTCAAAACAATCTCATGTCCAGCCTGGTCTATCCCTGTAACTTGATCGGAACATATCAATAACCAGTGACCAAACAAACAACATAACATTTTATTGTTGGTAGTTTAGTCTTTATTGCTTTTAGTAACGAGATACCTAAATTGTGAGTTTACAATAACTTCTTTATTATCATTTGCATCAATTTGTATTAAAAAGGGAACTAACCACCTTCGAAAGGAAGTCTAATATTTCCTGGGCCCAAGGCAAGGTAGTCCTTCCCAGACAAAAAGGAGCTCTTCACAATCGGTCTGATCTCTCTACGATATGCGCACACCTTCCCAACACTCAACGGGTATTCCTCTTAACCCTAACCCCTATCTGTTTCTCAAGAGAATGAAAGGATAGAAGTAACTCTATTCTGGAACTAAATTCTGTGCGAAACAGCAGGTCGTTAGAGAACTTTGAGGTTTTGAGCCTTATTTCTAAAAGAAGTAAAATTATAAAGTGAGCCGCAACTCTGTTACCACTCAGGTAATGCCATGTGTCAGATCCAAATGCAAAATGTGAAGTTGTGGGCTTGCGGGGCTGTGGGGAAATTTTGCACTTTTGCATCTTTTGTGCTAAAGGTGCAATTTCAATTTCGCGCCCGCGAATGCATTTTTGCATTTTCGCCATTTTCATATAGATTCGATTCAAATGGGCATAACTTTCACTCCAGTGCCCGAATTTTGACAAATTTTATACTGTTGGAGAGGTTTTGGTCTCCTCTATGCCATGAAATCATAAAATATTGTTTTCAATAGGATTTGATGGTTGGAAATCTAGAAAACATCTTTCACACCATTAATACAAGATCTGATTACTTTAACTACCTAGATCTGATCCGATTACCATCCTTTCTTCTCTAACACACCAAATAGACATGGGAAACCGATTGGATATCTTGATTTGGGTGAAAATTTGGAAAACGTCTCTCAAGCCTTTAATGTGGGATCCGACTGCTTCAACTAGATCAAATCTGATCCGATCTTCCATTCTTCCTTCTTCAACACGCTAAAGACATGCATAACTAGATTTGGCGGATTGAAATTGGATTTGCAGGGGCATTGATGTTTGGTGGTTGAGCACCAAATCAAATTTTCTTCCTTCTCTTCTTCTCCTCTCTTGGCTTCATCTATAAATGTACAAACTTGGCTCATTGCAAAAGGTTGGACTCTGATACTTTTGAAGTGTAATTATAGTTGAAAGTAAATTAATACAGAAGGATTTTTCCCCTTTTCTCTATCTTCCTCCATTGTCCCTTCTTACTCATCTGAAATTCGTGGATCATTTATCTTCTGTGATAAGAAACTTTGTGTTCTTATTGATATGATTTCTGGAACTTTGTGTATATGGAATGATATATTATGTTGTGAATGTGAATGATGTTTGTATCACTCTTGCTCAGTACGTGTAGGGTTATACTCTGTTATCTATATTTCCTGAAAGTGTTGTTATATTCTACTCTTTCCTTTCTTCAGCTCTTCTATTCATTTGTATTGATAATCTTTTGGTATAAAAGCATTTCAAGATGTCAGAGGTCTAGCCTTAAGATGAAAGTGTACATTTGTATATAAGCTTTGATGCTTGCTTTCAATAAGGGAACCTCTCACATAAAGAGGAGGGACTTGCTATCCCCTGACTATGGTTTTGACTAAAGCACCATTTTAAAACCCAACACACATGCACATAGTATGTCCATGTTGAGTTGAAGAGGGAAACAACTAATTGACAAGAGATGATGTTACGGGGGTCAACACTTAGTTTTCTTGTATTTGGACTTTATTTATTTTGGATTGAAGGTTTAACATTCACCATGTTTGCTTTAAGGTTCTCAAGAGCTCCAACTTTCTCTAACTGACAACACCCCTACCTTGAGGATCAACTATTTGAGGCTCTATGCTACCATTTGTATGCTCTTTACACATTAAAATCTAATGAAACCTAGTGCATACTCATACATGAAATACAACCATTAGAAAATCTTACCTTATCTCAACTAATTAGAGGTGATCACATTGTGATCACTAAGCCCATGTCTAATAGATGTACAAGACTGCTATTTTTCACATGCAAGACAACTTCAAACTACAAATCCACTTATGAGCTTTAATACTGCTCTTCATAAGGGAGTCCTTCTCCATATGCAACTCTAAGACTATTTATACATGTTCGAGATAAATATTTAGAATCTATTTGAGTGATCTAGCATAGGCATTCAATGTAACTTATAGAACTGTGCCCCTAGGTTTCTTATAGCCTTCTTCCATGCCCAATTTAAGGCCTTCAATAGAATTATAGGGTTGTTATGGCATACTTAACTACTCAACAAACCTTTCTCATTACGATTGAGGTGTCCATGCTCTTCCATACACTGCCCTATGGCTAATTTGGCCAATTCACCTTTCTTAACAGCCTTTCACAATGATCTAGTAGAGTCTTACTAGTTGCAATATCATTCTAGATCCATTTATGAAGGCAAATGCATATAGAATCCTCATATAATCAATCAAAAACATCTATTATACTTGAATAGTTATATTCCAACTTGCATGCACTAGTTCTTCATCATGTGAAGCTCAACTCCCTTCATTTGTAGCCCTCCTTAGTGATCTAGTACAATGTACTAGTTATACAGTGAGAAATTTCTTCATAAAACCATTTAAAACCTTACTCTAACTCCTTCATAAGGTTCTGAGGTAACATTCAGATCCTTCTTGTTCATGATCTATTCAAATTTCATCAAAAATTCACCAAATTTTCTCATACTCTACAAATTGTGTTTCCCCAATCTAGTTCAAAAAATTTGTCATCGATATCTTTTATTACATGTGTTCAATCACTCTAATAATTGGGGTATCTCCAATTCATGCCAAGAAAGAGAATTTTTGCAAATTACAGCCAATTCCATCAGTGTAATTAAAACATAAACGAGGCTAGTTCAGGTCTGAGAGCCTAAAATTTGCAATAACAATCAAATTGAGCAATTTCAAACCTTATAAAAATCATGCATGCATTCCTTGATGTGTGCAGAAGCTTTCCACTTTAGCAGTCAGAAGAGTTCAATCAACTAAGTGGCATGGAGGATTTCATACCCATTGCCCAATCACAGTCTACATCACAGTCTATTAAAACATGCAATTTTCTTCAAACAAAGGTATATTTTCAACTTCAAATCCTCGTACATGCTTTATTATTCATTATTCAACTTCTAAAACCTCTGTCCAGCCCATTCCATTCGAATTCCTCTCCCTTACTATTAAATTACATTAGAATCCCCTAAAAATTGTGGATATTGACTAAGTTTAGACTCAACAACTTCCCTAGAATAGTGTAACTACTACCACTCTTGGGTCAACAAGAGCCTTGACTTAGAACATCACTAAAAATCACTTATACCAACCCATGAATACAGATAAGAACAAGCCTTGCATCTTTTTATGACCTACATGGCCCTTATTAAGCATATACCTACCTAATCAAGCCTATCTACCTTTACAATAGTAAATTACATATATATTTGAATTTGAACACTCCACAAATGGAGGGAAAACAACTTAGACCTACGTATGGACTCTAATGATGCTCCTACATCAAATGACCTCTAGTATGATTCATACTATTGATTATTTTTCTACTAAGCCTCCGGTTGATGAAGCACTGCAGATTATGAGGTGCCTTACGTTGGGAGATAACGTGAAGGCCAAAGAACTTATGGTAGAATTGTTTTGGAGACTTGATCTTGAGGTGTGCCCAGACCTTGAAGAAATGGACGAAGAAGAAATGATCTACCTCTGGAATGAAAAAGAAAAGGGCAAAATTGTGTACATGATAGATGATGATGAAGTGGATAATGCGGATGTTGACCACACTAAAGGTACACGCGAGGTGATGGACATTGCGAATGAGAAGGCACACACGTATCATGCTCCTATGAAGATAAAAAAGGTTAACATTGGTACAAAGGCAGAGCCTAAGGAGGCCATTATTGGTGATTACAGGTCAAAGCAAGAAGTGACTAAGATTATTGAAAATTTACACGACTTTCAAGACTTATTCCCGCGGGGCTATCATGAGTTAAAGGGAGTACACCCTTCTTTAGGTGAGCTAAAAATCAAGCTGAAAGAAGGTGCACATACGGTTAGGGAGAGGCCTTATCGGATGAATCCTAATTTAAGCATAAAGGTAAAGGAAGAAATTGATAAAATTCTCAAGTCTGGTATAATTGAGTCTATTGAGGATTTTGAATGGGTTAGCCCCATATTCATAAGCTTTAAGAAGGATGGGCGAATAAAGATATGTGTTGACTATAGAGAATTGAATGCTTCATGTGTTATTGATCCTTTTCCCACCCCTTTCATAAAATAAATCCTTGAGGGAGTTATTGTGCGTGAGATATACTTTTTCAAAGATGGGTTTTCAGGTTATCATCAGGTACACATTGCAAAGGAAGATCAAGAAAAGACAACTTTCACGATGGAATGGAGAAGTTTCGCGTATATAGTTATGCCCTTTGGATTGAAGAATGTGCCTGCGGTGTTCTCGCGCATTGTTGTGTAGGCCTTTCAAGACTTTATTTATAAATTCTTACAAGCATATCTAGATGATTAGACGGTGTACGGTTTAGTCAAGGAACATTGTGACAATTTGAGGCTCATGTTTGAGAGGTGTAGGCAGTTGAGAATCTCTCACAACATTTAGAAGTGCATCTTTGCAACACTTTTTGACATGTTACATGGGATTATAATTTAGAAGGAAGGATTGTTGGTAGACCTAGCCAAGATAGTTGTGATCTTGGGTTCGGAAGAGCCTATCAATCAGAGTGAGGTACGCAGATTCTTGGGACACACATGACACTACAGTAAATTCATCGAAGGTTATGCAAAGATTGTCGTGCTCTTGGAAGAATTGTTGAAGGCCAAAGGGAAATTCTATTGGGGTAACACGCAACAATGGGCATTTGAAACATTGGAGGACAGGCTGACCATTGCACCCATTTTTTGTTTTCCTTCATGGGACAAACCCTTTCATATTCATGTTGATGATTTTGACATGACAATTGATGCAATGTTGGTGCAACCAGGAGAATGAATCATGGATCATCCTATCTATTTTTCCAGCAGGAAGTTGACACCCGTGGAGCAGAATTATACAACTACTGAGTGTGAAGCTTTGTCTATGATCTACGCGTTGCACAAGTTTAGGTAATACTTATTGGTAACACCATTCATTTTCTATATTGATCATATGGCACTTAAGTATTTGGTCAACAAACTTGTTTTGCAAGGGCACATTTGTAAATGGATACTTCTATTTCTAGAGTTTGAGTTCACAGTTGTTGTAAAACCGAGGAAGAGTAATTCATGGCCTGATCATTTGTCAAGGATCAATTCTGGCGAGGAGGACACGTAGAGAATTGAAGACATAATGTCAGATGCATAGCTTTTAAAGTTAAACCACTCGCCCACAGATTTAGAGGATATTGCAGTATTTTTGCACACTGGACAGGCACATGAAGGAATGAAGACATTAAAGAAGAAAAATCTTGCAATAAGTGTGACACCTTATCAGTTGATTGGTGGAGATTTGTACAAGTTGGGTCGAGAACAAATTTCACGTCGTTGTTTTCTGGAGCATGAGCATGAGGCTATTATAGAAGAAGCTCATGGCGGGATTATAGGAGGTCATTACGTTGGCGATGCTACAATGAGGAAGATTTTGATGGTTGAATTTGGTGGGAAAAATTATACAAGGACACAAAGGAATATGTCAAGGCATGTGATCATTGTCAACGCTTTGGAATACGTAGAACTAGAGATGAGATGTCATTGTGACCTATTACAAGTGCAAATTTTTTTGAGAAGTGATATATTGATTTTGTAAGTCCTATTTCACCACCCTCGTGTAGGACTGACGTGTGTTATGTTATTACTTACACAGATTATTAGACATGGTGGGCAAAGGCAACACCTACAAAGGATTGTATAGCAGCAACAACAACAAGATTCTTATGGGAGAATATCATTGACATGTATGGTTTTCCATTGAGCTTAACAAGATAGAGGAACTCATTTCTTAAATGAGTAAATCAAAATTCTTTTGGCAGAGTTTTTGGTGGCATACCACAAGACTACTCCTTATCACCCACAGGCTAATGGTACTGTAAAATATTTCAACAAGATTTTGGGACATAAATTGACAAAAATATTTGATGTTGGAATAAAATATTTGGATGATAAAGTGTCAGCTGTACTTTGGGCATATAGGATACTTATAAAATGTTGAATAAGGGCACACATTTTTAGTTGGTGTTTGGCGCAGAGGTTGATTGCATGTTGAATTTATGTTACCATCCCTGCATATTGCGTGCGTAGGTGGATTGGCTGATGAGTAAGTTGTTGAAGAGCTCATTGACAAAATGATGTAATTAGATGAGCGTCACGCAATTACCCAAAGGAACCAGAACACTGAGAAGGAAATATAGAAGGCATGACATGATAGGCACATAAGGAACAAAATATTTGAAGTGGGAAAAATGGTTCTTCTGTATGATTCCAAGTTTTTGCACCACCCAGGAAAATTAAAATTGCATTGCTTAGGACCTTTTGTAGTAACCAAGATACTTGAATCGGGTGCTTGTCAGTTGCAGGCGCTGGATGGCACCTTATTTCCTAGTTACTTTAATAGGAGTAGGTTGAAGCCCTACTATAAATAAGGTTTATTGGTGTTTGTAATAAGGCAGTGTTTCCATTTAGATTAGGTTTCCTTTTGATGTGTTTACTTTCAATTATTTCTATGCTTTGTCACTTCAATTCATTGTTTTGTTGTAATAAGCATGCTTGTGTGTAAGAAGCTGATTATTATCTATTGAGTTCATGCACAAATGACTGTGCATAATTTTAGTGTGGGGTGTAGCACGTACAAGAAAAATGAATCTATTACTATTGAGATTCAAATACAGATTTGTGCGAGAGAGAAAGGTGGTATAGGTGCTATGAATGAAAGTGCTCTTAAGAAAATTTCCTCTTCTACTTGTCTCACTTCACGACTCTCTACGTCATGAATTTTGTTCTCATTTTGATTTGATTCTTTTTTTCCTTCCATTGGTTGTTCATATTATTTTGGCTCTTAAGTTACTGTGGGAACAATATCTCTATATTATTTTTCCAATGTTTCGGGCTCTGAATTTTCTTCTATGGCTTCCAAATTACTATTCAACGAGATGTGTTGAGATTGTCCGGAACTGGAGGATTTTTTCTCTTTGTCCTAAGCCTATAGGAGCGCCTAGTTTGTTTTGGAGCAGAATGAGTAGATTTCCTTTTAGATTTGGAAGTGGAGATACTTGTTTTCTGTGTAGCAGAATGAGTAGATTTCCTATTATATTTAGAGGTGGAAGTTTTAAGGGAGGAAAATTCCCACAAAGTTTCAGAAATAAAGACTCTCTCTTGTGAAATAGCTACAGGGGTTTCCTTTTTGAAAGGAAGTCTTTCATAATTTATTGGTTCTTGAGGTGGGGAAGAGGGTGGTATAGCTTCTGGAACATGTGAAGTAGAACTTTCAGTGTTGTTTCTCCTTTTTCTCCTCTTTCCCAACAAGGTTTCTATATTGTTCACTCACACAAAGTCATCACATGATATTTGAGGGTGCTCCCTCTGTAAAGTGTGCTTGACCACTAGGGTTATTAGACAATGATGTGACAGGGCTACCCTACCCATCTAAACCTCTTTACCCATTTTCTTAAGCATCTCATGAAATAAATTTGGAACATTCAATTGATGATTGTTTTTCAAATGATTTAACAATTTTAAATCACTCTATTTAACATTGAATATCTCCCTTCACAAGTATAATATTGAATGAAAAATTTGGCATCTTGTGCCCATAAAGGTTTGAGAGATGTTCTAAGAGTACCTTGGTGGTTTGATATGAACTTCCTCATCATTGTCCATGAAATTCCTTTCTTACTTATTTTGGCTCAACTTTGTTTGGAAATGGATGTCCTTGAGCTGGTAAACTAGTGACCTCTGCTAAAATCTCATCACTTCCCTTGATGGTTAACCCTTTTACCTTTTCCTCTCCATTATTCAAGAGCATTTAAAAATTCCGCCACAAATGCCTCATTAAAGCCTTGAAATTTGTTAATGTATTGCATCCAACATTGATTCTCAAAGTATTGCACAATATTAGGATTATTTAGAAGTTGTAAATGTAGTAGGAGGTTCATATCTAATCAGGTCACCTCTCATGGCGGATACACAAATTTTCCTAGTGTAATACAAAATCACACATTTTCCTTTGAAATAGCTTTTCAAAAATTAATTTTGTTGATGGATTTTCATTACTTTGAAATTTATTACCAAGGGGAAAATTAATATATATAGGGGTTATTAATCATTAGGTGGATGTGATAATATGAAGAAAAATGATGTGACACATAAGCTTATGTAGAGGGCTTAAGTGGAAACAACATAACTAAAAGGTGATGGTATTTTAATGTGACACATGCTTCATGACTTGACATAACTCATAATTAAATACAATTAATATAATCATGCTTTATTAAAGTAATAGATGTATGCACTTATCTTGTTGTGGCTTGTAATGATTTATGTGCATGCTTTATTAAGTTAGAGTCTTTACTGCATGAAAGTTCCTTACGATGCTATGCAGATGTGGGTTTAACTTATGTTGACTTCTCCTTACTACAAATATATACTTATTGAAGAGGGAACTCTAATTGGTTGGGGTTCTAATCATTCCTTTATGTATCATCCACTCATGTATGCTTCCTTGATGTCTTTTATGTAGCCGTGAGTTCTGTCAGATGCTCAAACAAATAACATCTTATTTCTTGTGGCTACAAGTCAAGCCCTTGGTCATTGCACTCTCTCCTTGTGATGGAGATCATGTGCTCCTGCAATCACTTGTCAATATAACATGCAAAATAAAAACTTATATAAAAAAATGGGTTAGCAAAATGTTGATGATCACCTAGAAAGGTAGATCTCAACCCTTTTATTTAGCCTTAAAGCATTCAGCAAGCTAAATGTTATAAGGCTACTAAAATCTCATCAATTCTCTGAAATCTATAAGGTGAGCTAGTAGGCTCAACCTATGAGGTTAATTATGATGTTTCTTTCTCCATTATTCTCTGATATCCTCTGAAAATTTCCATAAATGAGCCTTTATCAATTGGCTTTTTATACAATCTTAACCTATGGCCATTCACCAACAACTTGAATCTCACAGGATCAATAGTAGTAAGCTTCATAACTCCATTAGGGAAGATCTTCTCTATTTCATAAGGGCCTAGCCACCTTGTTATGAGCTTCCATATGTGATCATTGTATTTTGAGTCAAACAAATGTGCCCAGTCACCTTCTTGGAATTATCTTGTTTTAATATATTGGTCATGCCATTTGATTCTTTATTTTTGCACTAACTCTGTGTTATGAACTTCTTACTTTCTTAATTCATCCAACTTGTTGAGCTGAAGAATTCTCTGTCTTTGAGCTTCTGATAATTCTATTCCAGCTCAAGTGCAGTTCTCAATGTTTTATGCTCAAATTCTATTGGCAAAACAACAGTCTTGCCATATAATAGTTCAAATGGTGTGAAGCCAGTTGTGGTCTTGTATGTTGTATTGAATTTCCATACTGCTTCTGGAAACCTTTCTACCCAGTCTCTTTTGTGGAGTGTTATAGTCTTTGTCAATATGGCCTCTATTTCTCTGTTTGTAACCTCCACTTTGCTGTTAGAGTGGTGATGGTATGGTGTAGACTTTCTATGCATGATTTCATATTCACTAACCAAATATAGAAATCACATCAACAGTAAAATGTGTACCTTGGTATGTTACAATCTCCCTTGAGGACTCCATATCTGGTAAAGATGTTCTCATATAAGAATTTAGCTACCTTCTCACTTTTTTGGTTTGAAAATGCTTTTACCTGTATCCACTTGGTTAGGTAATTTGTACAGACCATGATATACTCTTTTTGTCTAAGATGGAGGGTCTATAGGGCCAACAAAATCTAAGCCCACTTATCAAAAGGTTACAAAACCAATTGAGGTTGCAATGGTATCTCATCATACTTAGTGGGCTTGCCCATTCTCTGACATTTTTCGCATCTCTTAGTGTATAATACTGCATCATTATGTAACATTGGCCAATAGTATCTAATAGTCAACACCTCTATGTGATGTTCTCTTTGTAGAAAAATGAACTCCACAAGGTTCATTGTTTTAGGCTCTGAGGACATCAAATATCTCCTCATCATCTATACACCTTCTCGTTACTTGATCTTGACCTATATAAAAGAGAAGTCTAGCTATCCAAGAAAAGGGTAAAAAATTTACAACTAAATACATTTTCTCAAAGGATGAAAAATGTGGAGGTTTTACCTGAGACTAAGTAGTTGGCTATGTTTGCATACCAAGGTGTTCTTGTAGAAATAGAAAATAGGTTCTCATCTGGAAATGAATCATCAACTACTTGCTCTTCACTGTTGGTATCCATCCTTGAGAGGAAATCTTCCACCACATTATCTTTGTCCAGATCTTTTCCACTATGGTGACATCAAATTCTTGTAAGAGGAGAAGCCACCTTATGATTGTGCTACTTACTATTGGTTTGTTTACCAGATACTTGATTGCAACATGATCAATGTGAATAAACATTGGGTATCCTGTGATATAATGTATGAATTTGTTTATGGAATATACTACTACCATGAACTCTTTTTCTATTACTGTATAGTTCAATTTATGCATGTTACAAATTCTTGCTGAAATAATATATTGCACAATTCAAACTACCATTTTTTTGACCTAGAAAAACTCTAATAGCATGATCTGATGCATCTGTGTGCATGTGAAAAGGTAGGTTCCATTCAGGTCCTCTTAACACAGAATCGGTAGTTAGCATCTCTTTTAAAGTTTGAAAAAGCAATTTCACAGCTTTTAGTCCATACAAAATCAACATCCTTTCCTAGCAATGCAAAAAGTGGCGTTGAAATTTTGTTAAAGTCTTGTATAAATTTTATGTAATAACCGACATGGCCTAAAAATAATCTAACATATTTTTGTTTCCTTGGTGTGGGAAAGTTGACTATGACAAACACTTTTGTTACACTTTTGTGTTGGATCTACTTGAATCATCATGTAACACTTCTTGACTCAGGGACAAATCCTTGCCCTTAAACATCCATATTTTGCATAGCCCAAAATCTGCCATGAAAGTGAAGTCATCCATATAGACTTCTATGCAATCATTTGTTAAATTAGAGAAGATACTCAGGACTTCCCTCTGGAATGTGGCAGGTGCATTACACTAGCCAAATAAGAGAACTGAATAGGAAAATATCCCCCATGGGGAATGTGAATGTAGTCATCCATCATGTAATCTGGATTTGAAGTAACCATTTTATCCATAGAAAGGTATCAAGCATTTTTTACCAACTGAATGACAATAGGAAATGGTCTTTCTTATGTGGCTGAGTTTAGATCTCTGTAATCCACAAAAATTATCCATTTTCCATTCTTATTTAGTAAAATTATAAGAGTTTATACCCAGTGACTGTGTGATATGGGGTATATGAATCCAGCATCTAGCAACTTTTATAGTTCATCCTTTACAATTTCTCTTATTGTTGGGTTCATGTGCCTTCGCAGCTACCTAATTGGTTTACGTTTTTCTTTAATATAAATTCTATGAGTACAAAGCCTAGGATGAATCCCACACATATCACTATAATCCCAAGCAAATGTTGTATTATGTTCTTGAAGAAGATCAATCAACAATTGCTCCTATTGAATATTCAACATCTTGCTTACATTTAGTAGTCTCCTTGTTGTTATTTCTACTTTCTTAGAGAGGTCCAACATTGAACACACATCTACTAAAGGAATTTAATATGCAGTCATGAGGAAGAAGTCAGTGAAAAATACAAATTTTACCTGGAATACTCATGGTGTGCTGTTGTGGTAAGACTTGGTTCAAAGGACAACTCAAGCACCTTAATTTGTCATCAATTTCTTGATATCTTCCATATTTGTTTTGTTGAATATTAGAAGAACAATATCTTCCTCTTGATCTTCAATAGTGCAAGAATTTTCCAACATCATCAGTTGTTGGATAGAGCATTGATCAATTTATGGTTCTTCAACCCAAATTGTTTGATCTTCGTCATTCAATAGTTGGGAAGGAGGATAGAGTATAAGTTTATTAGTGTCATTTCCATTCGAGATGATCATGTTGCCAGACATGCACCCTATAAATGCATCAACAGTGGCAAGCTATGGCCTTCCCAGTAGAAGAGGATAACCTACTAAACTTGCCTTTGGTTATAGGACAATGAAACTAGCAGGGTATTCCCGAGAGTACACCACCACAAAAATGTCCTCAAGGATTCCTTCTAGCCTTACTGTTGATCTGTCTGTTAGTTGCAATACTGTGGATATTGGCCTTAGTCCTTCCAACTTCAGGTCATCCATGACTTGTTTGGTCATGATATTGATTGTTTCCCCTAAGTCAATCAGAGTATTTTTTATTGTAGTTACATTAATAGTGACATTCACCAAAGGAATGTCTGGATCTATGTACTTAGGTAGCACAGAGTTTCCAAGCATGATGTGAGCCAACTGTCCAATGAATTGTACAATGGATGGATCTTTTCTTTTTCTATCTGGATTTTTTATACATAGATCCTTGATGAGCTTGTTGTAAATAGGCACATCCTTCATGGCTTGAATGAGTGGAATTTTTACACAAATGTCTTTCAACGCATTGACAAAATTAGAATCATAATTTGATTTAGGATAAAATTTTATCTCTTGCAATCTTTTTGTAAATGGGGGTCCATTTACTTGCATCTTACTTTTGTTGAAATTATATTAATGTTGTTGTGGATCAACTTATAGTGTCTTCTGGCTTTGCTTCAAGTCAGCTTGCAACAACTATGGTTCATCTGGTATCTCTTTGATTGTAGATTTACTTGGTGGCATAAGTGATCTTCTTGAACGAAGATGGATATTATTGACATCAACTACATAAGCATAGTTTTTGGTTGAATCTGTATTATAGGTTGGCTGAGCAGCTTTATTATTGGGGTTAGTTGTTGGTTGATCTGGTAATTTAGTAGTTTTTGGTTGAGAGATACATTGGAAGCTTGGTATAAAATCTCGTTGTTGTGGGTAGGGAGGTTGCTGAGTAGGTTTTTTGGTAGTTAAGAGGTTGATTGCTCCATTTTTGTCCCTCCTCTTTAAGGTTGTTCCCATGAATAAGGGGGTGATGCCACTGTTGGCATGAGAACTGAGGTTATCACGGCTGTTGGTGTTGGCTAGGGTAAGGAGTCCTTTCTTGTCTGAATATTATCCCAAGGTGGGGGTTGCATATTATTATATGAACTACTATCCCAATTTTCAAAATATTGCATGGGATCTTGTGACATACCTCCTTGTCTTGGTGGCCATGGCTTCCTTTGGGAAACATAGAAAACTTTCCCATCCTCCATTTCTATCATTTTGAACTCTGGTGCAGCCTCCTTTCCTTCTGTAATGTTGGCCAGTCCCCTACATGTGTAATCAAATTTCTTTCTTCTACAAGAATGACAAAACTCTACAAGTGTTTCCTCTACATCCTCTCTCTTATTCTTTACATGTAGAGCATCAAGCCGGGTGGTCATGTCATTAACTATTTATTATTTCATGTTCTTAAACATGTTTACAATTTCTGATTTAGATATTTCCCCAATTCCTTTGGTAGTTTCTCCACCCTTTGATCTAGTACTTCTTATTCTTTTTCATGGTTGCTCTAGAATAGTTCCTGCAGGCTTCACAAATTTCCTCAAAAGTGGCTTTGGAGATGTCTCCAACTCCTATTAAGTCCAAAGCATCCATATCTTCCTCACTGAGTCCTTTTAAGAAAAGTAACTTGAGAGACTCAGGAGGAAACCTTGTATGTCTTAAATTTTGAACACAAAATAGGAATCTCTCTAGGTAATCTTCTAGTGGTTCATCTTCCTTTTAAGCCATATTGAAGAGTTCATCTCCTCCTCTGCTACTTGGCTTGTAGTAGTCTTGGTACTTGGTCAAAAAATTATCTTTCATCCCCTACTAGGTAGTAACAACATTTCTTTTTAGGCCCATAAACCATCTCAAGGTTGCATCCTTGAGTGTATCAGGGAACAACTTCAGCTTGTGTGCATCATTTGTGTAGTCATAAATCCCGCATAATACATCAAACTCAAATAAGAAAGTGTCTGGGTCTTCAGTCATAGATCCATGAAAATTAGGAAGAGCTGATGGAGAGATGTTCTTCATTTGAGTAGGTTGATTGTTATTAGAGATAGGAAACTCAAATGTGCTTGGTTCCCTTTCCTCATCTTCCATGTTTTGATTCACCTCCTCTGCCATGTTAGATTGTTCAAGAATAGCTTCAAAAATATCACTTGGGAGGGAGTGTTCTATTAGCAAACCTTGTACAAAAGAGGATGTTTCTTCTTCAAAATTAGAAATAATTTCTTCTATTTGAGGATTGGGTAGGAATCTACCATAGGCATCTCTACTATGGTGCATACATCAACTGACTCAACTCAATCAACATTCATTAGTGGGGGGTTTTGAAGGTGGAATTTCTACAACCTAATATGTTCTAAGAAATTCATAAATGTAAAACCTCACAAACTCCTATAACTTTGGCAATATCCCCAACAACGGTGCCAAAAATGGTGGTGTAAATCAACTTACAACAATTAATATGTTATACATTGAGTTACATTCATTTAATTATCAAACCAGGGAGTGTATACTTGAAATATTTTTCGGTGTTGTATGCACAGTTATAGTTGATCTATGAGGTTGGAAAGGAAATAACTGTCACATAACAATGTTGAAAGTAAAATAAAACTCAGACTTGAAAATGAACTATTTCTAAATGTTATTACTAAAACAAAGTTGCAGATTCAGAAAGAAAATTGTTCCTAAGGAAATATGCATGAAATGAAACAATGGAGGGGATATAATAGACCTCAAGTGGGCCCTGACTTGGGTGTTAATCCCTTCCTAACTCTGTAACTAAAAACTAAATGACAGAAGTTAGATTTCTTTATTGATTTACATAAAACATTACATCTAGGAACAAAATATCAGAGTAATCTCTTTTCTCTAATTCCAAATCTGACTCACTAACTTCTTACTACTTTTACTGACTTGTTACAAGGCACCATCCCTTTCTTTTATATCCTATCATTTACAACATGTGAGATGAAGAAGAATACAACAAGGAGTCTTTAACAAGTAGAACAAGTGAGAGACTCAACATGTGTTTGAAACACACAACAAGTGTTCAATTAACAATAAGTTCATGTTCAACTAACAATCAATTCTTCACTAGTTCTTAATCAATGACCAAATCAAAGATTGATTTGTTTCTCAGTTTTCCATGTTTCTGTTGTAACTACTTCTCCAATGGCATGTAAGGACTTCAGTGTTATCACTTCATGTTTCAAAATATCTTCATAAATGTAGGTAACTTTGCTGTGAATGATTTCCTTATGGCTGCGGATGAGTTGCTGCAGACAGATTCCTTTCCTTTGTGCATATGAAAAATTGCTTACAACCAAGAGTGGCATCAACACATATAATCATCCAAACAATTTATTGAAGTAACAAGAATAAATACACACATAATATCACAAAATAAAGACAATTAGATATAACTACATTAATTAGTAATTATGCAAAAAGTTCATGGTTGTAATGGTGATGTTCAACAATGTACTTAGGAAATACATAGACATGGCTAAAATGGTCTTATCAAAATACTGTAGATTTAATCATATACTACTAATGCGAATAGATGATTTGGAACCACAAGCAACATAGTAACATTTATATCCCCAAACATGTCATAAGTGATCAATATATCAATACCATAGTTAAAGAAGAGCTTGCAACCACAATACAACCTGGAATAGAGGTAATACATTCTACTGAGAAAAACCACCAACAAAATGGTGGCTATAAAGGAGACTACCAAGAAGTAGATGGTTGTAAGATGACTCCATGAATTATGATGCTTCTTAACCATTATTCACTTTAGTGTAAGACTCCTCTAATGTAATTACCTCGATAAGGTTTCTGGAAATGCTTATTACTTCATAGAGATTCTTGTACGCACCCAAAAATTACATGGTGAAAAATGGAAAATGTGACACGTCTCCGGTAATGAAAAACTCCTTCCAAGGTAAAAATGAGATCAAGATCCCTCTCTCTCTCTCTCGCCTTTTCATTCCCCTTTTGAATCGGCTTAGCCATTTGCTCCAAGCTATAGAATTCATTTTGCTCACAGGATCACCTCTTAACACCTATTTCCTCGCATGTCAGCAGTGGTTATGCAACTTCCATGGTAGTTGTACAACCGCTCCTATTTCCAGAGTGGTGGTTGTGAAACCGCCCCTCTGGAAAAAGGGGTGGTTTTGACACCATCTGACATGAAATTAGAACACATGTTTTGATTTTGACTTGATTTTCTCTCACGTTTCTGGGTCAAATTGGCTAAATTTAGGCTTGTTGGATTGGTTTTGAGTTCCTCTTCCCCTTTTGCTAAAATATAGTATGTTGATTTATTCTCCTCAAGCTGAGTAACAATTTCTTGATCGACATATCTTCTTGGCATCTTCTCCTCCAAAAAATTCTAAAAATGACACTTTTATTCTTATCATGGGTTGGGCAGTTTGTAATTTTGAGAAGTGTTATGCTTCTGTATTTTGGAGAGGGTTTACATAAATAACCAGTTCTCTAGTATGTTTCCTTACTACTCACATTCTAGTTACGTTTCCTACACAAAGCCATCCATCTAGTTTTTGATCTTTTGTTGATATTCGTTGCCTTGCCTACCTAGATCAATTGGAGCTCATACTTTGGAAGGATATTGAAGTTGACGAGACATTAGATGCATCACACCACTAGAACAAGCTACCACAACATTGTATTGACCAAGTTGGAGTTGTATTCAATTCTTTAAGGTTTTTAACATAAACATTATTTGTTATAGATAAAATAAATAGCTTGTTCAACTTGTTAAAAGAGGAAGATCTCATCAATTCCCTTACATCACATTATTTATTTTCAAAATATTCCCCATATAAGATTTCTTCCCTTGATATCCTCTTCATGACTTATCCCTGTTGATCTGCACAGGAAATTGGTTGGAGGAAGAAGTGGCAAAATCCACTTTTTTAATTTCTTCATTGTTTATTTATTCGATTAATTTAAGAACAATTCTACCAAGGAAGGTTAAACGAAAAAGAGGAAATTGCTTCTGAGAAGCTTTCCCTTTCCGAAAAACTTGAGATAAAAGGTGTGTCAGAGGAAGTTGTGCTTCATTAAATAATACCTTTTGAGTACTTGCACATCAGGGTAGTACTTCCATGGAAATCCGCAACATAGGGATAACCATACCTGATTATTCCCTGTTTTAGATTTTTTTTAGTTCAAAAGTTGATATGTAAACTCTTCAACTTTGGAATTATCCACAGAAACACAAATAAACATTGTTGTTCTACTTTTTATTAGAAAATGACAGGGATAACTAGTGAATGAATTATGCTTATGCTTAGAATCCACAATTGTAGGAAAGGAAAGAATTTAAGCTCATAAACACCAAGAAATTTTATCCTAGAAACCTCAAGAGGAGGAAAAACCAGTCGGGAAGGGAGATTGCTCTTTCTTCCCACTTTTATTGGCTAATTCAAAATAACAAGTACAAAATTTATAATAAGTATGAAATAGAAGTAGATAATATCTCACACTTCCTCCCAAATACTTGCTTGCTCTGTCTCAATACTCCTTTCTTCTACAAAACACAATTCCAGCACTAAGAACTTCTTGCTCACTTGCTTTCATGCTTTGATGATACTATTCTCTTCTAAAAACATGTATTTATAGCCTCTCCCATGTCCTCCCATGCATTGGAGGATGGGAAAAGTCATGGAGGAGAAGAGCCACGAACAAACTTCCAAATTTTGGGTTGTTCGTTTTGTAATTTTGTTTTCTGTCGAAAAGAGCCAGGACCACCTTCCAATGCAAACCAGTGGTCTCAGGACCACCACCCTAGTTGGGTGGCGGTTCTGTAACTACCTCTCTGCATAGAGCGGCGGTCATGTTACTAAAAAGATAGAACCTCTGTGTTTCATTTTCCCTTCTTTGTGCTAACTATTTTGATGAAGTAGATTCATTTTGGATCCCTATAGATCACACCTCCCTTACTTAGGAGGATTTTGGTCCCACAAAAGCTTAGTGGGGGAGTAGATGAGGAAATAATTCCCTCACTTGATCCTTTGAGTACCATCGGGCATGCCTTGGTGTCTTTCCTTTCAGTCCAATCTGCCAAGACTCTTGCAGACCTCTCATTATCTCTCTGACCTTTTGTTGCAGCACTACATCCTCCTCCAATTCACCTCGTGAGTCCAAGACGCAATCCTCAAGGGAAGGTAGCAACTATAGTCCTTCATCTACATCTAACATGGATGGCTCATATAGGTGCAAGTTCTCATAGTTTACTACAAAATACATCCTCATTAATGGTTGGCAAGTCAAGTCGAAAAGCATTTTCTCCAACTTGATCCAATATGGCGAAGGGCCCATATCGTAGTGGCTTGAGTTTCCGTGCTTGACCTTTTAATCTCTCCTTGCTCAAGTAAAGCCAAACTCTATCTCCAACATGTAGCTTATGTTCTCTCCTATGTTGATCATACCTAGCTTTGTACTTGGCTTGAGATTTCTCTAGCTGTTCTTTGACTTTGAGATGGATTTGTCAGATCCTCTCAATGAATTTGTTTGTTGTAGTCACCTCAGTGTCTTATGTCTCCTCCTCATCTTACTGCCCAACTGCTATATCCAGTGGATTTGTAGGTAGATATCCCAAGCATGCTTCAAACGGTAACTTCATAGTGGATGTGTGTGCTACCTGATTATAGGAATGCTAAATGTAGGCTAAGGACTCATCCCAAGTCCTTGGATATTTGTTCTTATACCCTCTAATCAACTGTACCAAAGTCCTGTTTACCACATCTATCTGTCCATCTGTCTGTGGATGGAAAGTTGTACTCCTATGTAACCTGGTATCCATCTCATCGCACAAAGTAGTCCAAAACTTCCCCAAGAACCTAGAATCCCTGTCAGAAACAATAGATTTTGGCAAACCAAAATGCACCCATACATTAGCAAAGAAAAGATCTGCTACCTCATGTGGTTTTATTGTCTTTTTACATGCCATAAGAACACACATCTTACTCAATCTATCAAGAACACCATATAAATAGTTATGGCCATGTTTAGACATAGGTAATCCTCCTACAAAATCCATAGAAATGTCCTCCCACATATGAGTAGGTACTGGCAAAGGCATATACAAACCCTCCTTCCTAGTCTTATGCTTGCTAGTACAACAAAGTTTACATTCATGTATAAATTTTGATACTTCTTCTTGCATATTGGGCCAAGACACGTACCTTTACAAGTGGTCTAGGGTCTTACCAACACCGAAATGTCCCGCTACTTTCTAGGTATGTGCTTCCCTCATCAATATAATTCTCTCTTCTTTTGGCACACAAAGGTTCCCCCATCGGTAGAGCAGCTCGTCTTTGAGATAACAATCTTCAATCCCTATCCTTTTAACCCCTTGAGACAACAATTACTGAAATGTCACCCCAAAGTCTTTGTCCTGGGCATATGCCTCTCTGTAAGCTTCCTTTGTGAAGGGCTCAATCTAAGAGATAGTGGCCTAACAGGAAAAATTCTCCTCTGTGGGTGGCCTAGATAACATATCTGCCACCAAGTTTGTACTACCCTTCTTGTATTTGATCACCAGATGGAACTGCTGATGGAACCCCATCCATTTGTAGTGCCTTGCCTGCTGCAATTTAGATTGTGCTTGCAAATACTGGAGAGGTTTGTGGTCAATGTGCACAATAGTTTCTTTACCCAACAAATAATGCTTCCATTTTTTAATTGCCTAAACTAGTGCATACATTTCCTTATCATATACAGAATATCCTTTAATTGCTCAAGTGAAAGTTTTAGAATGATAACATACGGGTTTACCTCCTTGAAGCAACATTGTGCCCATGGCGTAATCATTAGCATCTATTTCTACTTCAAAAGCCTGCTATAAATTAGGAAGAGAAAGTACTGGAGCATGACTAATCTTGTATTTCAATAACTCAAAGGATTTGTCTTATTCCTTATCCTAGTCAAAACCCTTACTCTTTACGGCCACTATGTGTGGAGGTGTTGCAATCGGGGAGAAACCCGGAATGAAATTCCACATGTACTATACTGCTCCCACAAAACTCCTAGTCTTTGTGGCTCCTGTAGGTGTTGGCCAGTTGGTGATGGCTTCCACCTTCTTTAGATCCACTAGAAGCTCTCCCCCTCCAACCACGTGCCCAAGATAAACAAGTGATTGTTTGGCAAACTCACATTTCTTCATATTACAAAGTAGTTGTTTATCCCTAAGAACTTGTAAGACTTGTTATAAATGGGTTAGATGCTCCTCCCATGTGGCACTAAAAATTAGAATATCATCTATATACAATGACACATGAATCTATGAAATCCTGCAATACATCATTCATCAATCTCATAAATGTAGCGGGTACATTGCATAACCCAAAAGGAAGTATTAACCATTCATACAAACCTTGTTTTGTTTTGAAGGCAGTCTTCCATATATCTTCCGCCTTCATTCTAACTTGGTGATAACCAGACTTGAGATCCAACTTCGTGAAGAATTTGGCATGCTGAATTTGGTCCAAGAGATCATCTATGTGGGGAAGTGGATATCTGTTCTTTATGGTGATCTTGTTCAAAGCGTGGTAGTCGATGCACATTCTCCAAGAACCATCCTTCTTTGGCACCATCACAATAGGTGAACCACATGGTTAGGTGCTTAGATATATCACTCATTGGTCTAGTAGTTCCTGGAGTTGTTTCTTTACTTCAGTACTCTCAAGCAAGGATTGGCTATACAACCCGATGTTTGGTAGAGGGGACTTTGACAATAGCTGAATCTCATGCTCTACTTTTCGTTTTGGTAGTAACCCACTGGGAGCCTAAAATAATTCCTAAAAATACTGAATAATACTATCCAAATCATGCTTTCCTTGGTTAGAAATCTCTGAAACTTCTCCCCATTTTGTTTATCCTTTAACAAAAGTAAACAAAAATGATTATGATTTGCCTGAATAAGTCATTTTACTTGGTTAGCACTTACCATAGTAACCTGTGTCTTACACGGGTGTGCCCAAATGTTGTAGTTGATCCCTTCCTTGACCAATCTGTACCAGTTTTCCCTTCTCATAAATATAGCATCCCTGATATACAAGTAATGACTCTTGAATACAACATCAAAAGCATAAAGTGGAATAACGTCAGCTTCTAAAACATCAATATATTGGGAATTTATCCCAAACTTGACCTCACATCTTCTTGTTACATGAATTTCAACACCCTTCTTCACCTAACCCAAAGGATAAGGGTGTGGATGCTCGTAAGTCTCAAGACCAAGCTTCTTTACAACTGCTTCAGAAATCAAGTTAGACTGAGAACCGGTATCCACCAAAGCATTTACCTTAGTTCTCTTGATCTGGATTTTGATTTGGAATAGTCTACTCATATCCTCTTCCTGGTTGTCCATGTTGGTGGCCGTGCATCCAAGCCTTTCGTCTACATCAGAGTGATCTTTGATTTCAACCTCCCCTTTTGTTTTTACAGCTGTCATGGAATTCTTCGAGTCCTTGGTTTGGTTCTTTGGATGCAACTCCGGATGCAACTTCCAACATGTAGCGTCGGTATGACCATTGATATCACAGTTCTTGCAAAAATTCTTGGGATCTTTACAAGTATTTAAAGTAGTGGCAACTTGTTTACCTTTCTCTTTCCACTTACCCTTGTTACTTGTTTGCCCATACTCTTTTTTCTGCTGATTTGTTGACTACTTTGCCCTCAGCTCTACTTCTCCTTACTTCTTTCCATCATCTATGTAGTATGCTTGCACACATGCCTCATTGAGATATTTGGGCTTGGTGGAGATGAATTTTCTTTGAAGGTGAGTATGAAGTCCCCCCAAGTACTCAGTCAGAATATCCTCATCCTCCAAGTCCATGTTTGGCAACATGGCCTGCCTCCAAAACTCCGTAGTATAGTCCTGCACACTTTGATCACTCCCTTGTCTAAAATACTACCATTTAATCATTTGGTCAGTCTTGTGGCCAATAGGATAGAAGTTAGCTCTAAGTAATTCTTTAAATTCTTGCCAAGATTTTATAATAGGACACTTCTTCTTTTCACAAGTGGTTAGATGGGTTTCCCACCAAACCAGAGCATGTCCCTCCATTTTAAGACATGCAAAGGTGATCCTCTGTGCCTTAGTGACATTATGGATGCTAAAGTAGAATTCTAACTGTTTTAACCATTTATCAAGCAACTCCACGTCTACTTGTCCTGCAAAGCTTTTAATATCAACTTTCGTCTCAACTTTAAAAGGGGTATGATCAGATTGTACCTTTTCTCTTGTGTTTGAAGTCTCTTCTTCATGCTCTTCCCCATAACTTTCCTCATGGTGGCTCCTTCCTATGCCAAACTTTTCAGCTAATCCCCAAACCACTGAGTCCATGGAATCTTCTTTGATAGAAGTTGTCTTCTGTAAATCAGCAAGCTCTTCTTGCCTTCTAAAAATCCTATCCATTATGGTCTCCAGCATCTCGATTCTACAGGTCAAGTTCTCTTCCTCCATTTGTCCTCAAATTATATGTTTCCACTTCTTTGTAGAAATTTTTGGATCGCAAGGTAAAGCCTGTTCGCCTTTAGATCTCGTCACTGTCATACAAATGCAAGAGTGAATACCACAGTCCTGGATAATTGTTAGCTCTGATACCAAAATGATCTGTAAATTCTTCAACTTTGGAATTATCCATAGAAACACAAATAAACATTGATGTTCTACTTTCTATTACAAAATGACAGGGATAGCTAGTGAATGAATTATGTTTATGCTTAGAATCCACAATTGTAGGAAAGGAAAGAATTTAAGCTCATAAACACCATGAAATTTTATCCTAGAAACCTCCAGAGGAGGAAAAACCAGTCGGGAAGGGCAATTGCTCTTTCTTCCCACTTTTATTGGCCAATTCAAAATAACAAGTACAGAATTTACAACAAGTATGAAAGATAAGTAGATAATATCTCACACTTCCTCCCAAATACTTGTTTGCTCTGTCTCAACACTCCTTTCTTCTAAAAAACACAATTCCAGCACTAATAACTTCTTGCTCACTTGCTTTCATGCTTCGATGATCCTATTATCTTCTACAAACATGTATTTATAGCCTCTCCCATGTCCTCCCATGCACTGGAGGATGGGAAAAGTCATGGAGGAGAAGAGCCACGAACAACCTTCCAAGTTCTTGGCTATTCATTTCGTATTTTCGTTTTCTGTCGGAAAGAGCCAGCATCACCGCCCAATGCAGACCGGCGGTCCTAGGACCGCCGCCCTGGTTGGGCATTGGTCTTTTTACCCTCCGTTCTGCACAGAGTGGTGGTCCTGTTACTAAAAAGACATAACCTCTGTTTTTCATTTTCCTTTCTTTGTGTTGACTGTTTGTATGAAGTAGATTCATTTTGGATCCCTATGGATCAAAAGTAATCATAGATTTGTTTTATTTTGTTAGAAGCAATTGTAGATTTGTTTTTTTAATTATTTCTGCATGTAGAAGCAATTTCTATTGCTTTTAAAAATGATAGAAAATATAAAAATTATTAGGAATTTAGTTATTTTAATTATTTCTTTTCTGTGGGATTGGTAAGGGAAGCGGAAGAAGATGGCCGGGAAAAGATTGGAGACTGTTTTAGAACGGTCATTTTTTTCAAATTTTAAACGTTGCAATGGATCCAAACACAAACCCATCCATGACTCGGAAGGGGTGAAGGACTATTCAATGGGCCCTGGCCTATCACCTGCTTTCTTGAATCGACTTGGACCAAGAGTGGTAGTTTTAGAATGAATTTTTGGTGATTGTGAGGGGAGCACGTTTGTCCAAGAATATTCTTTACTAGCGGAGTTTGTGTTTGTCTCTTTGGAGGGTTCAGATGACCTTGACTCTCAGCTTAATCTCCTTGGTAAGAGAGAAATAATAACCAAATTTATGGGTCGTCACCTATCAGTTGAAGGGATCTAATGTTGGTGCGACACCCAATGGGGGAGAGGCCTTCACATATGCTTCTTGGATAAAGGTTTTTTCTTGGTGATCTTTCGCAACAAAGCTCAATGGGATGATTCCTTAGCGAGGAAATATTTTTCGCTATCGGACTATGGGATTCATAGTCATGGGTGGATCGCTCATTTTGACCCGGATCAAGCTGAAATGGATGGATTTCAAGTTTGGATCCGTATTTATTCTCTCCCTAGTGATTTTTGGTCCCCTAATATTCTTAAGAAAATTTTCTTTAGCTTGGGATATGTTATCTGTATTGATCCGGTGACCCTCGAAGGCTCTCTTTCTTCCTTTGCCTGGGTCTGCATTTTTGTAGATCCTTCTAAAAAACTGCAAGATTTCATAGTGATCTTTTTCTCTAATGGTAAATGGGTTCAAAATTTCAACTATGAGGTAGTCTCTAACTATTGCTTTTTTTGTAAGCAGCCTGGTCATTTTAAAAATACTTGTAAAAACCCTCCCTCCTTGAGATACATTTTATGGAAAAAAAGATCTCTCAGACTTCGGATCTTAAAGCTATTGTTCCTTCTTCTTTGGTCAAGGCTTCTAGCCCTTCTACAGATATTACACATAAGGTTCTAGCCTAGTAAGCCCCTATCTCTTAACCCAAGTACCATATCTCTGGTCAAATAGACAGTGTCGGTGGTTCACGATTTCACACGCATCTTTTCTCTATTTCAAGAAGGTATTTCTTTGGGACTGGGTGTCGATGCCACCTCCTTAGAAAAATGGGTTAGTAATAAAGAAGATCTACTTAGATCTAAAGATGTGGGTCCTGAGGAGGAGCATAATGACTCAGAGGCTGAAATCGAGCTTCATTACAAAGATATCGGTGTGTAGAATTTTATCCTTCAGACTGCTACAATCCATAATACGGATTTAGGTCTGAAATTTCCTCTCGATCGCCCTTCTAAAGATAATATCTCTTTAAAGGAGGTTGTTGTTGGTAAACAATTCCAACTCCATTCTTTCTTCCCGTCTTCAAGTAGGAGAGGCAAGTCCTCTTTGAAGAAAAGACGAACCTTCTTTCCTGGAATGTTAGGGGTCTTAATGCCCCTAACAATCAATGTCTGCTCAAATGCTATGTTACAGAGTTGGATGTTTCAATTTTTTTTATTCAAGAATCGAAAATGTCTAGTGTGGATTGTCTTGTTGGTTGGTTTCGCAGTTGAAAAGGCTAAGAGAGTCTTTTTGTCAACTCAGACGGAGCCTCTGGCGGGTTGGGCATTCTTTGGAAAACTAGTTCCTACAATATTGAACAATTTTTAGATAATCATAATTACCAGTGGTGCAAGGTTAGTTGGAAACATTCATATGAGTTATTTTATCTTTGCAATGTATAGGATTTCCTTGGCTCCTTCAAGGACTCCAAATCTATTATTTTCAGGGATTTCAATGCTACCCCCTTAGATAATGATAAGCAGGGTGGTATTCATTGGCATCTACATTCTCAGGCTGATTTCATTTCCTTTGTTGACACCTCTAATTTAATGGATGTTGAACCTCACATAGATTGGTTTAATTCGAATAATCAACGTCCTGGATTTGGCTATATGGCTATTAGGCTTGAAAGATTCCTGATTTCTGAAGCTTGGCTTCAACAAAATTTTCTTCTAAATTTTTCCGTCAATCCTCTATCTGGCTCTGATCATTTCCCAGTCTCCCTCAACATCAACTTCAATTTCCCTCCTCATCACTCTCCTTTTAAGTTTGATTCCATGTGGATGCAAGATCCATCTTTCAGAACCCAAGTCAAATCTTGGTGGAATTCCTTCGCACTTGCAGGTATCAGAATGTTCATCCTTTCCAAAAAAAATTCTTTACAAAGATCAGTTAATTGCTAGGAATACTTCCTCTTTTAAAAATATCTTTCAAGAAAATTTGAGGGTGGTGAATGATCTTCACACTCTCAATGATTTAGTCTTTAGAAATGGTATGCGTCAGGAGGACCATCGCAAAGAAAAAACCCTTCTTAGCTAGCTTGGTGATCTCCTTTTGAAAGAAAAAACTTATTGGAGGAAAAAATCAAGGGAGATCTGGTTGAAAGATGGGGATATAAACACAAAATTCTTTCATGATTTGGTTAAAGCTAGAAGAATTTCTAACTATATATCCTCCCTGAAGTTGGATGATGACACACAGATTTCCACCCAACCATAGATAAAAGCTAAGGCAATGTCCTTTTTTCATAATATTTTAAATGATGAATCGTAATCTTCATTGGTTTCTCATCTTCCTCTTTTAGCGCACTCTTAAAAGATGATTAATAATGATGATAATGATGGGCTAATCCCCCCCTATTCCAAAGAGGAAGTTCACAAAAAAAAATTTCCTATGGAAAGGGACAAAGCTCCCAGTCCAGATGGCTTTCCGGCTACCTTTTTCCAAGACTTCTGGGATGTCATTGGGGATAATTGTTGGCATGCTATGGAAGAATCGAGAAGCAATGGTAAAATTTTAGGTGTTTTGAATCACACTTTTATTTGTATGTTCTCCAAAAATTTCTTTTTTATAAGATTGATTACTTTTGCCCCATCTCCCTTTGTAATACTTCATATAAAATCATTTCCAAGGCCACCACCTCCCAAATCAGTCCCCTTATTCATAATATTGTAGCATAAGAACAAAGTGGATTTATTCACAGAATATTATTCGCTGACAGTATCATCATTTCTCATGATTTAATCCATACCCTGCACCTTTCCTCTCATCTTGGTATGATGATTAAACTAGATTTTAGTAAATCCTATTATCGTATTAATTTGAGATTCCTTCTCAAATCCCCTTAGGCTTTGGGATTCTGTAAACACTTATGTGATTTGGTGTTTAACTACATTTCTTCCCCTTGCTTTTCTATCCTAGTTAATGGTTCAATGGAAGGTTTTTTCAGTAGTATAAGGGGTCTCAGGAAAGGGGATCCTATTTCTTCTTTTCTCTTTATTCTAGTTATGGAAGCTCTGAGCCACAATATCAAATCGGTGATTAGGAATGGTTCCCTTTTAGGATTATCCCTCACTTACAGCCTACCTCCCCTTTCTCATTAATAGTTTGTAAATGATACTTTCCTCTTTGACTCTGTTATAGTCCTGAAATCTCATGCTTTTTCTAATATACTAAAATCCTATTTTATTGTTGTTGGGTAGGTAATTAATTTTCATAATTTTGTTATCTTCTTCTTTAATGTTTCTCCTCAAATGTAGCATAGGATTAAGGATGTCTCGGGCTTCACTATGGGATCCCTCCATCATAAATATCTGGGAATTACTCTATTTTTTGGCAAAGTAAAAGATAGTTTATGGAATGATCTTCTCTAATCTCTCTCGTCGAGGCTGTAATATTGGAAAAGGAAATTGATCTCTTTGGCTGGAAGAGCTTTTCTGATCAAATTGGTCCTCTGCACCTTTATGATCTATATGTTGTTAGTATTGGTGATCCCCATATCGGTCTTGCTTAATTTTAAGAAGGTTTTTAGATCCTTCCTTTGGTAGGGGAATAGTGAGGAAAGAAAAATTCACTTTTTAAAATGGGATGTTATCAAACTACCCAAATATTTAGGTGGTCTAGGGATTGTGGATTTGGCACAAAAATATATTTCCCTTGGAGTGAAATTAGTCTGGAACTTTATCTCTAATGCTAAGAGGTTGGTCTACCATGTTGTATCCCATAAATATTTGGAGGCAAGCTGACCTAAGCTCATTATTTCTCGTGAAGAACTTCCTAAATGCTCTCACATTTGGAAATTCATCTAAAAATGTAGATTTTTGATTGCAGACTTAGTTTTGTGGCACGTTAACAATGATTAATTGATTAATTTCTGGGAGGATAGTTAGAATGAGCACTTGCCACTCAATCTTGATCGATCTCTCAATCAAGCAATGAATGTCACCAAGGTCATTTGGGGTGGTAATATTGCTAAATATGGTCACCATCATCCAAATGGATCTCCCACTTGGTTATGGAGGGATATCTCCTCTCTAAGTGATTCCTCCTCAAAACATTTCTCTTATAAGGAGGATATTTCTTTCAGAAGTGCAACCTACAGAAAATGTGACAATCATTTGATTTGGTTAGGATCATCTTCAAGGGATTACACTTTCAAATAAGGATATTCCAAGCTCCTTTCTATGTTAGGTCAAGGGGTTCCCAACAAGTTTGGTTGTTGGAATTATTCTATCCTTTCCAAATTGGTGATTTTTGGTTGGTTGGTTCTTAAAAAAAAGCATACTCAATTGCATAGAAGATCTTGGGCATACGTTGGGCCCTCTAAATGTATCCTTTGCGGTACAGCTAAAGAAGATATTGACCATCTCTTTCATTTTTATTATTTTTCCTCTAAGTCTTGGAAATGGATTCTTGGAAAAATCAATCTTTCCTGGGTGCCCTTGTGATAACATCAAACATACTCTTATTGTTTGGTTCACAATGGATTCTAAAAGATCCCTGACCTCTATTTGTCCTGAAGCTCCTTTTTTTCTTATTTGGCATATTTGGTGGGAGCACAATTTGTGTCTCTTCAAAGAACAGGCCTCTGACTTACCCGCTTTTCTAAATAAATTGGAAGTGGCCATTTCTGAGAAAGTTAGTAAAAATAGTGTTAATAACCCTATGTTCTCCTCGAGTAATGATATCATAAGAAAATCTTATCCTCTCATTAAAATTCCTAACCTCGGGTCCATTGTCAGGCATGGTTTATCCCAAGTGGAAGTTTTTTTGAAGGAAGCAAGTCAGATGGAGACCTCCCCCCCAAGGCTTTTAGAAATTGAAATTTGACAGAGCTTCTAGAGGTAATGTAGGGAATTCAAGCATCGGGTATATTCTTAGAAATGAAAATGGTCTTCTTATTGCAGCTAGTTCTTTTCTGCTTCGTGATTATTCATGCAATTTGACCGAAGTCCAAGCCCTTTTAGAAGGTGTTAAATTAGCATTCCAGTATAGTTGTAAATCTCTATTCATATAAGGGTATTCTTAAATTATCACACATGCTATTACAAAAGGTTCATCCCTTTCTTGGAAAATAAATCCTTTTATTCACAACACACTTTTCTGGCTCAGAAAACTAAAAAAAAGGATCATCCGTCATAATTTTCAAAAATCCAACTCTGCAATGGATCTCCTTGCCAATCATGTGATTTATTTCCCTTTCACTATCAAAATTTCAAGTGATACGAAGCTCTGAGATTGGCTCTTGTCTATCATTTAAATAGAAAGGTAGGACATTTAATCATAACTCCATGATGTCTCCTCATATTTTTTCTTTGGTTTTAAGCCACTTGGTTTAGCTTTGGCTTACTCAGTGGCTTTCGGTTCCTTTTCCAATGGCCTTTGTGGGTTTTCCCTTCATTTATCTCTGAAATGAGCATATGGAATTGGAAACTACTCACAAAATTGACCACAATTGGTTGTTAAAAATTTGTCGATATTCACCTCATAATGAAGTGGTGGCCATTGAAACCATCCTTGGTGACTCCTATCAGTTCCACTTGCATCACGCAAGATCTGACTCAGATATCACTTCATCATTTTTTCTTTCTATCCTTCTGCTACATCTGGATACATCAGTTGTGGATTTCATGGCAGTTGATGAGATTTATCCAGTCCATCATGTGGAATTGCATGAAGAACTGTTGGATTTCTCTCTTCTTGATCCACTGTCGTGGGTGGAAGAAGTAGATGAGCTCACTTTTGGTTTGGTTCAGGGTATTCAATGGCTCTGTGGTCAATATTATGATTTGCTACATTATCACAATATGTAAAGTCTTTGTTTATATATGGTCAGCTGGATCATAAACTCCTTCCCCTGTTAACATTGGTGTTGCTCTCTTTCTAGTTCATTCTATTGTTGACAACCTGAATGAACTTAGATACCACGTCGATAAGGTTTTCAGACTTCTTCTTAGGTAAGCCAATTCCCGTGAAGGTATGTAGCTCGTTGTATCTCCTATTTTTTGATGGTTTGGTTTGGTACGTTCGTTTCCCTTCATCACTCTCCTCTAATATTAGAATTTTTGGTTTTTGCCCTTCTCTTCTCCTTCTCTTTCTTTTCTTGTCTTCCTCTGAGTGGTTCTTCTTTTCCCTTCTTCCTCTTCTTCTTTCTTCATTTTTCTTTATTCTTTATTGGGTTGGGGCCCTTTACCCTCTGGTTCATAACTCTGGTCAAAAGCGTTTAATCATTAAAAAAAAACTTTTCTGAAAAGCTTTGTTAAAAACATAAAAAAAAGATAGATGCATCTATTGTATTCAAATAACAGTAAAAGGGATCTAGTTGATTAAAAGGGTAAACCAATTTGTCTTTTATTTAAACTAGATTTGGTTTACGTTATTTATTTAGAATCAAAGCTTAATGTAACTTAGGAAAAGAAAAAAAAACAACAAGCATAGTCGTTAAAGGCTCACACTACCAGATCATGGTCCCTGACCACTATTTGACTATCTTTTTTACCCTCATTTTCCTTGCTCATGATTAGGTGCCTTCACATGACCATTCTCGATCCAGACCAACCTTGTAGGAGGATATTTGAGCTAATCATCCATCCACTAGGCATTGATCGATACTAAGGTGATATAGATTTAGGCTTATGAGCATTAGTTTTCCAATCTATTGCTTTGCCCAACAAATTATTAGTTAACTTGATGCATTAAATGAACAACTAACTGTAGCTAAGCAATTATGGGCCGACCAAGAAAACTAAGTAAGATGCCCAAACCCTTAGTTTTCTCTTTTTTTCCTTTGTTCTTGTTCTCGCCTGACCCTCTCTGGAGAGGAATATTTAGGGAGGAACAAACAATTTCCATGATTATGTCAGCAAGGTGGAAGCATATTCGGTCTAACAAACATAAAATGAGAGTTAGGTATAATAATCATCCTTGATCGTAACATCACACACATAGAGGTTAGACAACCGTTTGTCAACCTTGACAAATAAGTTTCATAATTGAAAGCTGATTAAATGGGATTATCTCAACCTTATAACCTTGGTCCATAATCATCCCCCATCTATTCCACATCTATCACCTATATCCCGTACTCATCTCATCTTCCACATTTCGGTTGTCTCGACGTGACCTTGGGAAGTCGAGTACACTAGGAATCACGTGTCATTTTTCCTGTGTACAATTTTTGGTGAACCTGACATGAAGGAATAGTTTCTTCTCATTTCCATTTTTAATCTCTTTTTCTATTATTCTACCTTCTCCCTCTCTTGTTATTATATGGGTGTTCATACACCCCCCGAATATATCAGGTTAGGATTATAACATATCCATTTTAGGTCTTGAAGCTTATTATACTCATGTGAGTTCTCAAAATTCATCCTTTTTGTCTGGGTGGGCTAAAAATTACTCCTAAAACTCCCCTTCACCATGTGTTTCTTCTACCCGAATATCGAATCTTTCCTCTAGTGTGAGGATTGAAGAGATTAATCATCTATCAACCTATTACGGCCCAGAAACGAAGTTTTCTAGCTCTAACAACAAGACATTTATTGAAGAGCAAGATTTATACCCATGAGTCTTAACAAGGCCACAAATTAGTGTATAATATGATTCTACCCCATCCTATTTACAATATAAAGAGGAGATTTTAGCACAATTTGGCCAAAACAGTGATTGACTTCAAGCTATAGACGGATCCCTAAATAGGTTGTAAGAATACAACGATACCCTTTTATAAAAAAATGTTCCTTATACCTCACCAAAATTAGAAAATATACCTCAAATGGGGGAAGTAATAAGTGAACAATTTATAAAGGGATATTACACACGATACATACACAAACAAGGGGCTCAAACCTCACTTGATGATGTCATTTATACATTAGTAGGGAGGATTAGACAACTATAGGTGTTTAAACCCCACAACTAACTCGTGTGATAGGGTAGAATCTAAGTCACTTTATCGACAATGAAGGTTACACCTCTCTCACTAATGCATAAGCAATACAACATCTCATACAATAAAGTTATCTAGTTCAATCAAACCCGGGTGATCTTCTTACAGGAGATGGTACACTTAGAATGGGTTCCCAATCATACTATGTATATTCGACTCAAGGATTTAATAGGAATGTTTTCCCATATACTACCCCTAATAATGCAAATTTTCATAATTCAACACCCATGAATGCATTACTAGTGCTACCCCTCCTTACGTGCATATGCATTCAAAGTCACCGTAATTGGATGTGTATGTATTTCCTGGTCCTTTTACATAGTATCAAGGGGGACCATATGCCTCATCTAATGCCTACACCACGACCTATCAACCTCCTCCTCCCCCACCTCTTCATCAGGAAACCTCACTGATGGAGACCTACGTAATGGAAACTTATGTTGAATACCTAAAGGAACCCCTCAATTTCACTATACGGGGTACCATTGTCAGATATTCTTCAATTTAAAGGATAAGGAGATCTTATGCTCATATCAAGTCTTACACTACTGCTATTAGAGAGATTCTTCTTTGGGATGAACTGGTGGATAAGATATTTCCATAGAATCTTCAAGGGATTGCCTTAGGTTGGTATTATCAAATCCCTGAAGCTTCAATACATTCCTTTAAATAACTTGTTTATGAATTTATCAAAGTCTTCAACATGAACAAGATTTTATGCAAATGAATCAAAGAATTCTTTCATATCAAACAAGAACAAAATGAATTCACCACTCATTTCATATAGAGATAGCGTCAAGTCATCTACTCTTCCGCAAACGCACCTAATATGGATAAAATATAACTGTGTGACCTTTTTCTCCACTCACTCAATCGAGAAGCTAAGGAGGAAGTGCAAAAAATTCCTTTCCATAGCTATGAGGAGGTGTTAAATGGTGTGTTTTGCATTGATAAAAAACTATTGATAGTGGATCTAAAATGTATGGTCATAATGGGAAGTTGGTAGCTTCTCACCAAAACAACATGAATGACCAAAACAATATAAATAATAACCAAAATTCCATATTCTTGAATCAAAATCATGATGTTATCGATCAACCAAACAATCCTAGCACTATGAACACAGGTAACAAGAATAAAAACAATGGAAACATGGGGAATCAAATAAATAACAACCCTGTCCCTTTTATTAACATAATTGATTTCAACCACCCTCTCCCTCAACAAAACCATGCCCAAGGACAAAACTAATACCAAAATCCTGACCAAGGGGCACCAAATTACAATTATAAAAATCAACTTGAGAACAATAACAGAGGGTTCAATCAACAACATAACTTAAACCAAAGGCTAAGAGATTACAATCCCAATTTATATTGTGTCTTTCACTGTGTCATCAATCATGATTCAAGCACATGTAGAGATTATAATAAATTCATTCAAATGCTCCCAAAGAATCAAATATAATTGTTCATAAATATCTTCCTAAGAAACCCCGAAGGATCCTCACAAGTTGGTTATACAGGACTTATTGCACCTCATAAAGTGAATTTTGGGATCTATCGAGATCCACTTCCTAAGCACTCCAAAGATGAAAAGGAAAACTCTCAAAATACTAACAAAGGTATTCTTGTAGGTACCCATTACCATGAAGCTCCGACTTATGAGAATTATTGGGTTGCCTCCAATATAGACCAAAGAAACAAAACAAATATTGTGGTATTGGTTGAATTAGAAATGGAGTCTGAAATCAACGTAATGACTCAAACAATATAATATACATCATAGCCTCTTCTAGTTTATCCCCTATTGCAAGATGATCCCCTATAGTCCCAAAGCCTGTGTGGGCATATGATTTGATTATAGATGTCAATAAAACCTTTTATCACATTTATTTTCTATATTTGTTGAATAATTCCCCAACCCACCATTTTTCCTTGTTGGATGCGCTAGGTCTTGGTGATTTGATCTATGTCACGCCTCCCCCTAAGGCTTAAATCAACCACATCGATTTCAACATACATCCTTTGGGGGAAATAAATAGGGTTCCCAGGTTTGTGTTTAACATTAGTAAGATGCCTTATGATGCCGAGATATCTTAAGGAGGAGACCCCGCATTATACTAAAGTTGTGTGTTTATAATAATTACGTTAAGAGATACATGATTGATGATGGGGTTACGATGAACATAGTTCCCTTTTCTTTTCTATAAAATTTAGGATATAGAGAGACCAATTGGTCTTTAATTAGGAAAATGTTGTGAGGCTATGATAGTTTTAAGACCACTTCAATTGGAACTATAGTTTTCCTAGTTTTCCTTAAACCAAAGATTGTTCCAACTGAGTTCTATATTAGAGACATGGAAACAAACTATAACATGCTTATAGGAAGACCTTGTATTCGTAGGATAAAAAGAATTCCCCCCACGTTATTCCAAGAAGTTAGATTCCTCCATTTAGGTAAGGCATTTGTCAATCAATGAGATCCTAAACCCTTCGATGTACATTTGGCAAATCTCAAGAAGAAACCTGGAATCTATTTCAAATTTCAACTCCCTATAAACCATTTAAACAAAGAACCTCCTTCGAAGGAATTGGTTATGACCACAAAGTGGGTTCTAAACACCAAAGGAGATAAAACAAACATAATTGAAGTTACAGAAAAGAGTCACAATAAGGTCATTGTGGTAGAAACTATGTCCACCAAAATAAAGATGAAAATCTTAAAACTCTTGGAAAATGACTCACTTATCACTCTTCGATTTGAACCATGAGGAATTAGTAATCTTCTTAGTCTAGTATCTCTCCCTATTGATGATATCATAGATATATGCATCGTAGAAGTATCAGTGGTGTGAGAGGAAACTATACGTACCCAAAAATGTAGGTACTATACTGTCAAAAAGAGGTTACAAAAACCCCAATGATGATTTAGATCTCTTCGCAAGGTGTTCGGAATCCAGAAAAGCTCACCAAGTATACATTTTCATCCTAGAAAGCCTTGTCTAGATTTTACATGTTTTGTTCTAAACCTCTGCCCACTTTTTCCTTGAATTTTGTCTTTAAGTTACGGAACTGCTGCCCTGCCTGGGTGGCAGTCCCGTGACTGCTACCCAGGATAGGGTGGCGGTCCTGTAACTGCCTCCATGCGCAAGGCAGTGGTCCTGTGCACGTTTTCCAGAATGTTTCGACGATTTCATCAAACATAAAAATTCAAATTTTTATCTACATTCCTCAACCACTAAAGCTTGCATTTATGCATGGGCGGTAGTCCCATGACTACTACCCAGGATAGGGCAGCGGTCCTGTAACCGCCTCCCTGCGCAGGGCGGTGGTCCTGTGCACGTTGTCCAGAATGTTCCGACGATTTCATCAAACATAAAAATTCAAATTTTTATCCGCATTCCTCAACCACTAAAGCTTGCATTTACATTTTAGCCGCCCAGTAAATAGTGATTTCCCTTTGTTTAATATTAGAAGAGTTCAATTTAGACTTACCCTCTGGTAAATCCAAATGCTATAAATACTCAGCTTGTCCACAAGCAAATGGCCCCTCTCCTTCTGTGTTTGATTATTTAATTTGTTTGAATTTTTTGCATGAGTTTCAATAGTTTTATATTTTGTATGAATTCTCAGCATCTCTTCTACTTTAGAGATCATTTGATCCTCATTCTTTCATTTTACTCCATTGTTGTCCCATACAGCCAACTTAGCATAAGGTAGTTTCAGTTCTAGATTAGAATCCATTTTGATAATCTTAGAGTTGCAGGTTTTGTTTTGTCACAAGAAATAGATCCTAGAATTCTCAGTATTTTGCATTGTATCCCCGCAATAAATCCTACTAGGAATTTCATAGTCAAGCTCTGTTCACTTGCACTATCCCTCTCTTACTTGCATTGTATTCGGTTTATATCCAAAGCTTCCATTGTTCGAGCATCTTCTTTTTCTCACACTATCACACTCACATTTTTTTGGATTCATGAGAAAATGAAAGAACAAGGAGATCACACTGAGGGGACAAGTCATGATACGACTGGATTTACCACTATTTTGTAAACTCCAGGTTTGAGCTATCAAAGTTGTAGTTACAATATATCAAATAGAGTAGAAAATCATTTTATTTGAAGTTAAAATTCACTTTCAATATTGCCAGGGAAGCTATGGGGAATGATAGTTTATGAGAAACTATGATTCATTCCTCACTTTTGAGGAAGGATTGGAAGTCTTTCAATTAAACTAGTTAAGTTATTTAATATTTAGGATAAATTCACAACTACACAGGCAAATAGCTACATCAGGCTAGCTTGCTTGTTTTAAATTATGTTATTAGATTAACTGTCCATTATCTAAATAAATTAGAATAGCTGCTCCTTTAATTTCTTTAAAAAATGCATCATTGAAAATACAAAAATAAGAGAAATATAGGCATAGTGTAGATATATCTTTCATAGTTAGTTTACTTGTTGCGGTTAAAGTTTAATCTTCTTTTGCATGACAATTACGGGACCCAGAGAGCCCATGGAATACGTGTTCAAAACGGTAGTATCTCATCTGAATCTCTTCACAACGTTAATGGATATAGATCAAGGGCTTAGGATTTAGGTCTTTCAAACAACAACAAACCAACAAGTAATTAGTGAACAATTGAGACAATTGATTATTGAAGACGATAGAGCATACACATTTTGGTCAAGTCAACCCAACTATAGATTGCCCTGATAGGATATCTCCATCACCATACAAAAACATGAAAGAGAACAAATATTTTGCTGTGATCCGTTAGTTCCGCAGCCAGACGCAGGAGACCTTCTCATCGACATAGATACAGGGTTACATATACAAGTTGCCAGAACACCCATAAGGTATTATGATAAAATCACACAACTCCTGGTACTAAAAATAGAAGCTGAAAAGGCTTATGACCATTGGATAGTCGAAAGAAGAGATTGATTCTTCACATGACCATAATAGGTCCACAACAAACACAAACTCATGGTTGTGATCCCCAGGTCCCACAGCCCAACGGGCCTGCAAGTCAGTTAAGTATTGACACCGGTTTACAAACGCTGGTATTTAGATCCTCACCACTCCTGTCAGATATCATAATGCAATTTTCTGTATTAAATATAGAAGCCAATCAATCCAACATTTTTTGGGCTAGACCAAAAAATCACCCTTAGTTTCTACAAATCCATTGCATCTATCACTACCATTTTCCATGACCTTATCAGGAAATATATACGAAGCACTTACAGGCCACTTTCCACGTATTCAATAGCCAATAGATAGGATCTCGGCATAACTCGACATTGATTGGAGCCTCCGAGCAGCCATTATATCTGAACGATCCATTACACCAGTTCAGGTTAGGAGAGCTTTCTTTGCCTTAGATCCACAGAATCCCATTATTGTGTGTTGAAGATATAAGATTTCCCAACTAGCTTGTTTATATCTACATATATTCCATTCCCACGGGCTGTCTCGGCACGATCTCGTGTACGAAGAAGAGCTACTTGTAGATTCTCATGCTCACATGTCACTTTTCTAGTGTATAGAAACCCCCAAAAATAATGAAGGATCTGTTTTCCCCACTAATTGTTAGATGCTTTATTATGATGGAGCCAAATGTTAGTAAATCCCTAGGGAGAGAAACCAATTGGTTGATTCTATGGCCTCTTCCCCTTCTCGTTTCTACCCAAATGATAATTTAATAGAAATAAAGTTCATTGTATCCATGAGAACTGAACTCCTAGTCTGAAGAATTATAAATGTAGTGATATTATCCCTTATAGAAAATAAAGATGAACCTGTCACTCTGGATTTTACTAAGAATGATAAATTAATCTTATTTTTCTTACATGTTCACAATGACCCCCCTCCTACACACTACAAGAGGGGATTTTATTTTATCCCAAATCCCTTGTCCTATTTTAGGGATAAGGTTGTTTCCATTCCCTCCCCTTGAGATCTTGAAGTTTACAAAGTGGAATAAGAACCTCTTGAACTTCCTCCTACTCCTCCTGAATTGGAAGAAGGAAATGCCTCTTTAAGAGAAGGCACAATAGATGTAAACATTGGAATGGAGGCATACCCTAATATTTTAAAACTTGGCTCTTCACTATCTACAAAGGAGGTGGAAGATCATAATAGGGTCCTTAAATAACACTCAAAAGCCTTTAAATTCAACTATAATGATATGAAAAAAGTATATCCTTGGGTAGTAGTTCATAACCTTGTAACTAAACCTGATGCTAAATTGATCAGTTTGAAATTGAGACCAATGAAGCCTAAGGTTGCTTTAATTGTCAAAGAGGAAGAAATAAACCTCCTATAGGTAGGGTTTATAGATCTAGTGGACTACTTTATGTTATTATCCAACATTGTCCAAGTTCTTACAAAAATGGTAAGATCATGATCTGTATTGACTTCAGAGACAATATTTATGCCTTCCTAAAAGAAAATTTCTCACTGCCATCCATAGACATCAATAATGATAAAATCATTGGGTATGATTTTTTATCTCTCATGGATGTATTTTTTAGTACAATAATATAAAAATATTTGAAGAATATCAAACCAAGATGACCTTTACCACACCTTGGGGGAATTTCTACTACGTAATTATTCCTTTTGGCCTAAATAATGTCAGTGCTACTTATCATAGGACCACGACTTACATATCACATGACCTCATCCATAATATCATTGAAACTTATGTTGATTCCCTTTTTTTAATGAAAAGGAAGAGAGGAGATCACCCTAATGTCCTCTGTATCATTATCTCACACTTGATTGAATATGGTGTTACCTTGAATCTTGAAAAAAGTATTTTTGGAATCACGGGAGGAAATAAATCATGTTACATTATCTCCTCATGACAAATTGATGTGGACTCAAAAAAAATTCAAATTCTTGAGATGACTCCACCTATAGATGAGTCTAGCACTATATATTTCCTATGTAAGCTTGGAGAAATCTGAGGATTTATTCATGACCTCACATATATCAAACATTTCATCAACAATTTTTTTAAAGAAGAAATATTGTTATTATTTGATAGAATAATATCACAACACATTTGAATTAGTGAAATGATTCCTCCTTTCTCCATTGAATCTCATGCTACCTAAGTTTTATCGTCCTCTATTTTTTATTCTAGAGCCACATACGTGTCGATTATGTGTATACTAGCACAAGAATATGATGACAGTCATGAACACTTTATTTATTTCATTAATCATGTGCTTCTTGACTATGAAACCTAATATAATCAGGAAGAGAGAATGCTTGGTCATTGTATTTGTAACCAAATGATTTAGGCATTACATGCTCGAACTAAGAGACAAGGGTTATTTTCAAGTCCGACCAACTACAGAATTTCCTGACTCAGACAATGCTATCTAAGAAATTTGGTCAATTCATAATGCTTATGAATGAATTTGAACTTACGCTAACCAAATTTCAGTTAACTAAAAAATAATTGTCAATTATCTGAAAATCCATTAGACTTCAGAAAACTAGTCGATCTTGATTTCCCCTACGAGTGTATATTTCACATTGAGAAACCCAAAATATCATCGTTCCCATGGTATTCTAACATAATGAGCCATATAGTGGATTGAACTTACCCATAAAGTGCCAAATCACAAAAAATGTGAAGACTCTGTGTTATAACCACTAATTATGCCATCATATAAGAAGTCATAGATCAAAAGGCATTTGATGGCCTATTACTTATATGTGTAGATGAAGAATAAGTAGAAAAGGTCATTTTTAAAGCTTACTATGGAGTTTTTGGTGGGATTTTTATTAGGAATTCAAATACTCAAAAGATTCATTAGATGGGCTATTTTTGGCCCACTCTCAAGCATGAAACCATGGGATACATGTGAAGGTGTCAAAAATGTTAGGAATTCTCACATTTCATTCATATCTTATCTCAAGTTCTACACCCTATAGTAACTCCTTCGCCATTTTCTACATGGGCATTGGATTTGATAGAAAAATTCTCTCCCACCTCCACTGATGGTCATAACTTCATCATTACACTAACTGAATATTTTACAAAATGGGCTGAGGTCATGCCTCTAACCATAGTTCCTGACTCTATCATAGAAAAATTTATTTTAAATCAAATCATTTGTAGATATGGAATCCCATAAGTCATTATCTATGATAATGGCTCTTCATTCAAGAATGATTAGGTACATGAGTTATGTGAGAGGTTCAAAATTCCCGCCACACTACCTCTTTATACTTCCCTCAATCCAATAGTCAGGGTGTGGCTACTAAAAATACATTGAATTCCATTCTCCTTAAAACAATCAAAGATAAAAAAGGTATTGACACATAAATTTATTCCCATCTTTATGGGAATATAGGACCTCCATTTGTACACCAACAGGCACAACCCCATTTTCCCTCATTTTTAGTTCAGAATTTGTTCTCCCTTTAGAGTTGAATATTTTGATTCTTATTGTATCCTTATAAGGCCTACTAGATGTATATGAACATAGAAACACGTGGTTGATATTCTTATAAAAATTGGATGAGAAAGGCTCAAAACTTAGAAACACCACCAGGTTTATGTAGAAATAATGTGTCATAAATACAATAAAAGGGTATATAAATGACCCATTCAATTGAGTGATCTAGTACCAAGATTGGATAGACGAATATATAACAAATTCAAAAAATGTCATAAGTTCGTACCTAAATGGATACGCCCCTATCAGGTTACTGGGGATTTTTAAAATGGCACTTTTTGTTTGTGTACTTTGGAAGGTGAAGAGTTTGATGAATCCATTATTTCTCTCCACCTTAAACATATATATATAATATATATATATATATATATATATATATATTACATTTTCACATTATCCTATTACATTTTAGTCTTTGTGTTGTTTGTGTTATCACCATGTTTAGATTATACTATGGACTTACCTATTTGGAAAATGATTTTAAACTCTTCATACATTGGAAAACATTTTAATCAAAATCCCTCTACCATTTCTTCATATTATTCAACTTTACAATCTGTATTACCATTTTTAAACATGAGATAAGGTTTAACAATGATTATATAAGGTCTTGCATGTCTTGCTCCTCTTATGGTTTCTCCCATTTTAGATGCTTTACCTACAGTCTTTACTAGAAGCTCTTTTATGGCAGTTCTTCCTCTCAAAAACTTTCACTTCCTAACAAGCAAGCTCCAAACGCTTCATTTGTAGCTTATGTTCACCCATATCAATATTATGTGATGATCCCTCACATCTTAATAGTCACATGGGGATGATATTGGGGGAAAACACTCACCCTAAAAAATCATAGTGTAAAATAAGGAAAAATAAAAAAGTATATATTCATGTTACAAATCATCACACCCTTCATTATTTCCATTATTTTGTAGTGAGACCATGTTTCTTACTAGCATCATGAGGATGGGATAGGATAATGGTTTCCTTAATTTCTTACATCTTACCTTCAATCATGAGCTCATGATTCTTACTAGTGGCATGGGACAAGATGTAGGGGGTCATTAAAAAAGAAAAGAAAAAACTTAAATCAATGAGTAATGAAATGTGCTTGAATGTATAAATCCCAAATAGATAATTTGTATGCCTATGTTAGAAGAGACAAATATCCCCTTTAACCATATCTTTCCAATCAGTGGGCCATCCACATTTCTAAGTCTACTCATGACCTATAACATGTAATTCATCTTGAATTTGGATAGACAATCTTAATTGGAAGTTATTCAAACATTCTAGTTGAATCATTGTTAAAACTTGTGTCTTCATCTTCATCACCTTCTTATTCACATCATCCACTCTTATATCGTGCATCCTTCTCAGATCCCATTTTTGAGCCCTCGCACCTTACCAGTTTCATGGGGTTGAAAATGGAGTAAGATATCTCATTATTATATCATCTACAACATATATTTTTCAGTGGTATGAAGTGTTTAATGTTGTTTGAAAAATAAAGAAAAGTTCTAAGTAAAATTCATAACCATTCATGTTTCATTTTATTTACCACATTATACTATCATCCATGGAATTCATTTAAAAAATATAAAAAACATCAAACATCTCTAACCATTTTAAGTACACAAATGAAGGAAAGCATAAAGAAAAAATGTACAAAGGATTTTTTATCCAAATATATATATATATATATATATATATATATATATATATATATATATATATCAATGTCTCAAGTTCAATTTTGTCACATCATAGGACAAGTGTATCAAAAATGCTCAATCATGAGCCAAAAATACAAAAAATAAAATATGTACACAAAAATGAGATCGGATAATAAAAGCACTCGTCCTATCCATCTCTCAAATACCTCTATGAGGAAGCAAGTCGAGGGCTCCTACTACGGATCTTGTGACGGGGTCTTCTAGGTCTGACATGAGAACCTCTATGTGTCAAACAATGGGAGTTTCTATGGGAAGTTCCATGAGATTGTCCATGTGAGGCTATAATTATAGAAATACCCACTTTGAGTGGATCTTCCCCCTCTTAGCATCTCTCGGTAATCCTAAACCTATTGTTTGAGCACTGTAATCTTAGTCTACATCTGAGAGAGATCTCATGCTACGTGTCACATGGACAAAAAAATATCTATGTGGAAGTTGGCTTAGGTTATGAGCCCTAGATATGCTATTAAAGTGTCTTGAGATTGACCAAAAGTGATTGATAATAGGTCTAGGTTGGTCTGTTTGATAATCTCTCATCATCATGTTGTTATAGCTACAAAACACATGCCCACATCAATGAATGAATAAAGTAAAACAAAATAAAGCTTACTAATATCTAGGAAAATAACTCTAATCTAGGAATTTGGGGAAAGAGAGAATCAATATTACTCATTAGGATATCCCTCGACACAATTAGAATTGACAACCACCCCCTCTACCTCTGTAGACCCCTCCTCCTCTACCTCTGTAAACTCCTCTTCCCTGATTGCCTCCTCTACTTTGCTACCCTGTCAATCAAGGTCTTACTCCTTTGATCTAAATATCATATCTTCTTCCTCCTCCTCAATCTATATTAGTTCCTCACCAATCTATAATACCTAAGACCACCATTTCTCTCCTCTAATGGCATGTCCAGATACATCTCTAGGTGCTTTAATCAGTACCTAAGGGACTACTACTATCCATATCATTTGGTGCATACAACTTTATTTTCCTCCCTCCTACCTTTTGAATATATTGTTAACTATGGTAAGTTAATCAATGTAGGGTAGGCCAAGATGTTGGGGCACTCATGCTATCAGGTGAGTCTCCCTCCGCATTACCTCAGTCGATCAACTAAGTGGTGGTTATATAAGCTATCAACGTGACCCCCTCCTCACCCCACTATCCTAACATATCCTAATATGGTTGATCTACCATATCTAATGTCATTAATGAACCTACTACCTATGGTGTGACTCTAAGGGGTTTCATGTCTACCCACCTCGTTGCCTTGATATTATCAGTGTCTCTAATCCTAATACCCCTCTGATAGGGGATCACTCTCTCATATACCAATTATATGACTAATGTAGGATGTATAAGTGATGTAGACTCACATATAAATACCTGATATAAGTTTTGGTAGGTAGTTACAATAATATCCTTCCCCATGCAAACACTCTACCATGTTGTTATTAGTCTCACACCTTGCTTGGCACTCATATCGAGTGCCCCTGTAGATATAAAATTATGCACTTTAGACATTATTTAGTTTTGGTCTCATATTATTATTTAGAATGTTCTTGAGTGAAGAAAGTACTAATTAACCCAAGTTTGTTGGCCGTCTTGTTTTATTTTATTTCGTCATTACCAACCTCTTGCACCCATATGCCCAATCAAATTCTGCCATCACATGTTATTTTAGCCTCGACTGGGGCAATCAGATTAGTACAGGGACGCCCGTGGGCACCCTGGTCCCACCAAGGGTGCCTCGGTCCTTTTTTCACTTTCTCGCTACTTTTTGGGCTCTTTCTAGCCATTTAGATCTTTATCTTTCTTGTGGTTGACCTTTTCGAGGTTAATTACGAAATTAGACCAAGAGCACCCTATAAATATAAAGTTATGAGACCATAATCAGGGACCTATCATCATTCACTACTATCACTCACCTAGAGTTGCATCCATCTATTACATTGGAGATCACTTGTATCCACATAGCTCCATCATCAAGGAACAAGGCCAGGACATCTTCATCACACACTTCATAGGGGGAGGATTCTATTATACTCCATGCACACATGCTATTACATTTTCTACATTTAGATATTGCTCACTACTTCACAAAGTACGACTAGCACAAGAGCACCTAGGGTACATGATGCACCACTCACCAAAACTACATTTGGGTCTGAAATGCAGTACATCACTTAGTTAGTAAGCCCATTGTTATGGTAGCTGATGTCAGTCTGACCTATTCATTTGCATCTATTTTTTTTTAGGGTTTTAATACTTCTTTTGGTATTTTACAGATCTTCACGCCATTTTTGAATATCAACAACATCCGGTACAAGGAAACCAATCTGATGCGACACACAACTAGGGTTTCAGATCACCTCCCAGCCCTGTGAAGATCAGTTTCAAAGTTTTTCGCAGACTAGGGTGCCTAATTTACAAACCAGAGCACCCACAAGTGCCCCAGTCCCTTCCCAGGTGCTCTAATCTAGGGAATCAGTCCATATCCATCCTTTTTGGAGCTTTTTCATAGTCGTTTCCACGTCCAGATTTTCTAGCCACCTTCGCGACACAGTCCCGTGAGCATCTATTGTTCAGTCGAGTTATTTCCTCTTCTATCTTGCACATTAGGGTTAGCATTTACTTTTGCATAGTTATTTAGCTCATTTACATACTTCTTCATTATGTTTATTTACAGATGTTCATAGTTTAGATTAACTACCCCCTTATATTACATATTAGTTAATTTTAGTTAATTAGCCCCTACATCACCCAAATACGTTGCCCATATGCGAGCCTCATTTGATAAGCTAGTACTTTACAATGTGAGCCTCCTCTCTATAATATGTACCCCCAATATCATGTATATGTCCTCTAGAGTGATAGTCCACTCCCTGTCAATACTAACAAATTAGAATGTGTTCTAATCTACATTTCAGTAGGTCAAGAAGTCACAAAGAACCCGACTAGCTGGGGCAACTGGTCTATTCTATGTTAATTGTCATATCTCTTACACCTCTAACAAGACTATATTAGCCTGTGTCAATAATAAAAGCACTTAAGCAAGTTACTCTTGCTCTCGAGCTCTGCTCCATCGTACATAGGCCCCTTACACAAACAAAGAGTACAAAGAATCATATTAGATGCCGGAGAATGAATAATAAACCTATAACAAACTCAAAGTAATAAGTAAAAACTAGCAATTTTTCTTTGTGTGGCATTTACCTTGGACAATTGTGATGATTGCGGAACTGCCCATCTTAGCAGGGTAGCAGTTTCACAATTGTCATGACAGTTGCGCAACCGTCGCAGGGATTTCACAATTGCCACTCTATTTTTAGCAGCGGTTGCGTAACCACGCGACAACCATGCCACTAATTGCCAAGCCATTCCCTCTAAGGGAAAAACCTCAAAGAAATCTCAAAAAACACCAAAACACTTTGAATAAAGTGCAAAATCTACGAAACGTCCCCCCAATGGTCATTTTGACTGTAAAATTATCAAAATATCCCCTCTACATCTTGTTTCAAGCAAAAAGAGAAATCTATGGCAAAAATAGAAAAATAGTGATAACTCACCTGTCCATGCCCTTCAGTTGTTATCACTTGATTTGCTACCATCGCGTCTTAATTCCTAACGTTTTGATAATACTCGTGCACGAAACGATCACCATAAATCTAAAGCCCCAAAATAACAATGATGTATATGGCAAATGATTTCTAAAAAAACAAATTTTGATATGTATAATGTGTTTTATCTTTCTAATGTCATTTTGGGTGAGAATATGCACCGCTGAAGTAGGTGGAGTAGGTATATTTTAACACCTTCATGAATGGTGAGTAAATTTGTCCTTTTATTTCAACTTTTTTTCTAATATTATTTATTACTGCACTTGATTCCTAAATCTCTTTTACAAGTGGTGAGAAGTCTTGGTTCACATTGTACCGACACACGATTAGATAAGGTAATTTTATAACTCTCCCATTTTGGGAATCACCATTCTCAGATAACATGTTTTAGCTCATTCATAGTTAAAACACTCCTCTAAGGGGTAATATATACGCACACAAAAATTACATGGTGCAATATGGAAAACACAACACGTCTCTGGTGATGACAAAATTTCCTCCCATGGTAAAAATGAGATCCAGATCCCGCCCTATCTACTTTTCGTTCCCCTTTTTAATCAACTCAACCTTTTGTTCAAAGCTATAAACTTCATGTTACTCGTATGATCACCTCCTAGTACCTTTTTCCTTGCATGTCAACAATAATTGTACAACTACCCCTCTAGAAACAGGGGCAGTTTTGACATCGTCTGACACGAAATTAAAACACGTGTTTTGATTTCGACATGATTTTCTCTCACATTTTTCAAGTAAAATTTGCTAAATTTAGGCTTGTTAGATTGGTCTTGAGTTCCTCTTCCCCTTTTTCTAAATATAGTATGTTGATTTCTTTTCCTTGATACAAGTCATTGTTTTTTGATTGGCATGTGTTATTGACATCTTCTCCTCTAACAACTTATAAAAATGGAACTTTTATTCATATCACGGTTTGGGAAATTTGTAATTTTGAGAAGTGTTATGCTACCAAATTTTGGAGAGGGTCTATACATGTAGACAAATCTATACTCCGATTCCCTACTACTCACATTCCAGATACCTTCCTTGCACAAAGTGAACCATCTAGTTTCTTGATTTTTTGTTAATATTCACTTCCTTGCCTACCAAGATCAATTGGAGCTCATACTTTCAAAGGAGATTGAAGTTGAGGATGCATTGGATGCATGACATCGTTGGAACAAGCTACCAAAACATGACTAGGTTGGAGTTGTATCAATTTTTTAAAGTTTTAAACACAAACATTGTATGTTAGAAATAAAAGAAATAACTTGTTAAACTTGTTAAAAGAGGAAGATCTCATCACTTCCCTTACACCACAATATTTATTTTTAAAATATTCCCCATATAATATTTATTCCCTTGATATCCTCTTCCTGGCTTATCCCTGTGGATCTACACAGGAAATTGGTTGGAGGAAGAAGTGGTAAAATCCACATTTTTATTTCTTCATTGTTTATTTCTTTGATTAATTTAAGAACAATTCTGTCGGGGAAGGTTATACGGAAAAAAGGAAATTGATTATGAGAAGCTTTCCTTTTATGAAAAAGTCGAGATAGAAGTTGTGTTAGAGGAAGTTATGCTTCAATAAATAATACTTTTATGTACTTCCACATTAAGGTAGTAATTCCATAAAAAACCCGTAAAATGGAATAACCATACCCGATTATTCCCTTTTTAGATTTGCTTTCATTCAAAAGTAATCATAGATCTATTTTATTTTGTTAGAAACAATTGTAGATTTATTTTTTTAATTCTCTGTGTCTGTAGAAGCAATTTCTATTTCTTTTCAATATTCTAAAAAATACAAAAATATTAGGAATATAGTTATTTTAATTCATCATCTTCCTCCAAAATAACCTAATAACCACATTCTACATGGGTGATCGATTTAACCCTAATTCGGTCACTCACAACCCCTTTCGCACATCACAATGACCCTCATTCACACACCCAAGGATTTAATTAACATCAATTAATTAAATTCCCCCTTTACCCACTCATCAAGCCACTCACCATGCCACTAGACCGCCACCTCACCCAACCACCTCACTCTTCCACTACCCCACTTGCCCCTCCACCTCACCATTCCACTACCCCACTTGCCCCTCCACCTTTCCACTCCCCACCTTGCCCATACCTAGCCCATACCCTTCTAGAAAACCCTAATAGTGGCCACTCCACTCATAGGACCCCTTTCTGTCCTATTACCCATTCTAAGGGCGGAGGACGCATGTGCTCCACCACTCAAAATCAAGTGGGGAAGGCATATTCCCCACTTTTCAAAAAACAAATCTCCCCGACATAACTGGTGTCGGTTACAGTCTGACCGATGTCGGTCAGGTGGGACCAGCGCCGGTCACCTGCAAATACCCAGTCCCAACTCTTTCCAAAGGGTTGGTTCATTTTCATGGTTGGTTCATTGGTTGACATTCTTGGTTGTTGGATTCATTGGCATTCATTGGTGTTCGCATTATCATCGACAACTCACTGAAACAACAAGGCCATTGGAACTCCCAGCTGAGACCATCGGTGGAAGCACTCACAAGAAACCTTTGTGAGAACATCCATTGGAGGAACCTGAACCAGACAGAGCTCGGGAAAGAGCTCTCCAACCAACCTACCAACCTTCATCAACACTATCACTCTTCTTCACCAGCTGCTCAATCTTCTACATGCATTAGACTCCGGGTAAGTGGATCCTTGTATCCTGCACTTGTGTTTTGGTACTTTTCTTCTCTATTTCACTCCTCGAGAGTAGAACTTCCCTCTTACTACTCCAACCTCGCCTATTCAGCCCACACCTACACCCAGGACCCTCTTTCAGCCTATTTTGCTCCCTATCAACCCTCTGGCCAGTCATAGAAGGCACCCTAATCCCCATTTCCAAACTCTGACCCAATACCAGTGACCGTCACCGGTTAACCCTAACCGTGGTTGGTCTACCCTGACTGTCGTCGGTCACCCTGTCATTTTCCACCTCACCAATCTCTACCTAAACACACCCAAAACCACCTCCACAAGACCCCAACACTCTGACCTAAACCTACCATTCACCTAACACTCACCCATACTCTCTCAACACTCTGTTCTGAGACAGAGTGGGACCCGAACACCAACCGCCTATACTTCTGTCACTTCTACAGTGACCGATACCAGTCAACCTTAACCAGCATCGGTCTACCCTCAACCGGCGTCGGTCTCTGTGTCTGTCACTAACACAGAGCAGACCAGTAACCTACCTCTTCACCCAAACCACCTAGAATACCCTACCCAACCCCAACCTGACCCTGTCTGTGACCTACAGACTACCTAACCTACCCAGAACCTGACCCAAACACCTTTTACCTGCATAGTTTAGTATTTAATTGAATCGACGTTGATAGCAACCTGAGGCACCCAAATCAGAACGCTAGCACTAGATTCCATTTATTTACATGCTTTTGTCATTTAATATTGATTTATAAAATAGTGGATTGACAGCCCTCTAGGGAGTATCACACTTCCTGGATCTAGCATACGCTAGGCAGTCCACTGCATATGTTGTTTAACTCTCTCTTGTGGTCTTGTTTTCTTATTTCAAGGTAGTCCTTCCCAGCCAAAAAGGAGTTCACACGATCGACCGAGATCAGAAGTCAACACGTGCGCATTCCACCCATCAACCAAACAACAGGTAAACCTCCTACACCCTTATCTGTTTCAGTCTCTGATTGTACGCAAAAAGGATCGAAACATTTTGGCACGCCCGGTGGGACCCATCCGGGGTTCCTTGCATTTTTCATTCCTAGGAAAAAGTTGTATGTTTGTTTCCCTTTCTAAAAGGCTTTCACATTAATCTCCTTCTCTATAATCTTCTCTCCTTCTATTGTCTAAAAGCAATCATCTTTTGGTGCTTTAAAATGAACATTTCTTCCCTTTCATTAGTATCACATTAGTGAAAGAGCATCCCTTCTCCTATTCATCTTTTGTGTCATCGAATATCAATATTTCGATTTGGGCTTTAAAATCAACTTCACTTCATTCTACTTTACTACATTAGCTCACATTAATCGAGGGCAACCTATACGCTAGAAGTCATGCCCAGCTGATGGTTGACTAATCAATTATAGAAAGCACTTTCTTTCTCTCTCTCTCTCTATGAGTCTTACCAAATTGCACAAAAATTTAAAATACACATCATTCTTAAATAACATCTCACCCGAAAGAAGTTGTAGGTGATCACACGATCGCGGCACAGTGGGCACCCATCTCGCTACTTCTGTCAAGTCATACTTCAGAGGAAGGCCCGCCCCCACCATAACATACCTGAAACCTCTCCTTGTAGATCTCCTTCTTCGTAGGAAGCCATCCTCACCAAAAATTCTATTCTAAAGTTCATGAGTCAGTCCTTAATAGCATAAGCTGAACAAACATAATAGAAAAAGCACTCTTAGGATCATATTTTTCTTAGTGTTTCTGCTTGGCTTGCATTTTGAGGTGAGAGGTCACATTCTTCATCTTCTTATTTTCCCTGGCACACTCCTCATCATAGTTGGTGTATTCTAGCTTCATCTGAGTGTGCCTGGACCCTATTTTTCATCATTCTCAGAATTCTGGGTTTGATTCCATATCTAATTTTAACTCACAACCACCTTTTCTTCATTGTTGTTTCAATTTCACAGTAACCGGTGTCGGTCCACACTCAGTTACCCTCTGACCGTCATCGGTTTTACCCAACCAGCATCAGTCTACTGTCCTTTTGGTTAACTTAACCAAAAGACACCTGCTTCACCTTCTTTGCTGTCTCAGAGTCTCTGGAATCACTCTCCTCATATTCACTTTCCTGCCACAAATTCCATCAACATCTTATCTACTTAGAGATCATCACCATTTTTGCTTGTTTTGATAAACTATCCACTTTATCTCTCACAGTAACCAACCGCGGTTAATCCTAACTGATCGGTCACCCCTAACCGGCATCGGTTAGCCTGTTCAAATTTTAACTAGCACATTTTATACCTAATCTACCTACCACCACCCATTCTTCTTTATCTTTGCTATATTTCTGTGTCATTTACAGAAAGCAATACTACCACGATATACACCCCTTTCACATGGTGTTGACACGTAACCAAGCCAACACACTTGTGTTCCACGCTAGCCTCCAACCTCTTCCACCTAGTCTGTCACCCCCTTCCGTGTCATCCCCTATGGACCCCAGTTTCCCCGCCGTTGTTAGTATGGGCGACGTGGACTTCACATGATTCCTGGACCAGAACCCAGCTGCTTTACAACATTATCTAGCCCATGCTTCCACTCGGGATTCCTCGGGCCAACTTATCTATGGTATGCCCATGTCCATCCCTCCTGCTCTCGTACCTACCTCCGTGCTAACTACATCTAGCTCAGCTCTATCTACTTCAACCTTACCACCCGTGGTGTCGCAGCTCGACCCTACCACGATGATATCCACCCCCTATACGACATTTACCACACCTTTGACGTCTTCACCCTTCGTGGCACCTACCATGCCCACATCCATGGCCATTAGTCCAAGTAGCCCCACGCTGACCACTACCTACATACCTGTTCCATCTCAACCACCGCCAGTCTCAGCAAACCATACCCCCCTCCAGAATTTAGTGTTGTCTATTCCCCAATCACTTCCTCCCATTGCTACCAGGGTGGTTACCCCGACCCCTCCTCTATACACCCACTTTCAACCTCCGCCCATAGCCTCTACCTCCTATTCAACATATTACCCACCCTCATCCTTCTCCTCACACATACCTCCACAATTTTCATACGGGGCTCCTTCGCACAACGTGATGCCTTCCACATCATATTCTTCTTACCTTCCTCCCCCTCTTGGAAGTCAACCTTCATCACAACCGACCCCCGACCTGATCAAAATGATGATGGATAAGATGCACACACTAGAGGCATCTCTTTCTGGTTCACACACATCTCTGACCTATGAGGAGATTTGTAATGAGCCCATTCATTTCTCCATTCCTATCCGTCCATACCCCCCACATTGGGAAATGCCAAAATTCAACCGGTTCCACAGCAAAGAAGACCCACAACAACATCTGAGGTCTTTTAGACACATGTGTTATCTCATTTCCCATGATGATGCTTTGTTATTGCAAACATTCCCCATGTCCCTCAATGGACCTGCTCTCGATTGGTATAGTGCCCTACCTAAGCACTCTATCTTCTCTTTCAACCAGGTGGCCCAAGCCTTTTTGGATCACTTCTCCATCAATGTAGCCAAGAAAGTCACCATGACTGACTTGTATACCACACGTCAATACGATGACGAGTCAATCATAGACTTTGTTTCTCATTGGCATGGCCTGATCAATCAACTCACATTCCCCTTACCACAGACCAAACTAATAGAGTTGTTTACATGAGCTTGTGCTCACCACATCTCATCCACCTTACAAATCCAAACATTTCATACATTTGACGAGGCATTCACCATGGCCCGAAAGCTCAAAATCTGAGCCATCAAAGAAAAGAGGATTCAATTACGCAACAAAGGTGCTCCTTTTAAACCACAAGAACCCTCTTCCACTACCAAAACACCACCAACCACTCCTCTTAACCCTCCTAGAGCCAAAGGCTCCGCCCATGCGGTAGTCCTGAAGGCTGGCCCGCCTCACCCATCCAACCTGCCAAAACCTCCGCCTAACCTCTCGCCAGTGCAAACATTCCTCTTCAAAAATGAACAAAAGAAATATACCCCCATTGCTGAACCATACCCTACTGTTCTGGAAAAACTCCTGAACAGGGGCTATCACTCTTCTGGCTATCAAACCACACCCTGGTTTTGATCCTGCCCGTCCGATCCCCTCATGGTATAGGGAAAATGAAATCTGTGACTACCATCGTACCCGAGGGCACAACACCAACAACTGCATCACCTTCAAAACCATTGTCCAAGAAATGTTAGATAGAGGAGATCTCGTTCTGGACAATCCCAATGCACCTACAAACCAAAACCTGCACATCTTCCAAAAACCATTTCCTAATCATACACCCCCCACCCAACACAACCATTCTGCCATCGACAGTGACAATATCCAGAAGGTTCATGCCATCTTTGATATCCTACCCATACCGCTTGCACCATACCCCCCAACCGCACCTACAGAAGAACTTCTCGAAGAAATGCCTTTACCCATACTAGCATCTTCACCCTCTTCACCATTACCACCAGAAGTTAATCTAATGCAAACAGATTCCTCTTCTTCGGACATCATAACTACCATACCTGACCACATGTCATTGACCCTCCTACCCTCATACTTGATGAATCACCATTGACACCTGCTTCCATACCCATAGAGGAGTCAGAAGTACCTTCCCCTTCCTCCACCTCACCCCACATCGAGGAAGATCCTTCTTCATCTACCTTACCCACACCTCACCACGAAGAAGAGCCCATTCTGAGTGCAATTGACCCACTACCATCTCCTACAACATTAAATGATCTCTTCTCATCTCTCCTTCCTACAGAATCAGATGTAGAGGGCTTCCCTGTTTCACAGATATCCATTCCATTTACAGGGATCACCACCAAAGCCACCCTCATCCCCTTCCTCTCTTCATCACCTTATTCGATGGACCACCCAGAGTATGTTGATCATTCATTACTTCGGGAACGTCTTCAAATCCCCGTCTCCACACAGATGCAGACCTTACCTACCGACTCACCCACTATTTACCCTACAATAGTGGCAACATCCACACCTATCCCACCCATAGAGGCAACCGCAACACCTCCCACATTACCTCTGACCATACACATACCTCCATCATCTACATCATCTACATCCTCACTTCCCAACCCCTCATCGACCTCCACCATCTCTCGTATCTTGGGGGTGCGACCCGCATCAAGCCTAACCCATCTAATAGTCAAGCTTGATTTGACTACCCCCTCTCACCCCCTCACCTCAATTACACCACCACCGAAACTAAAACACTAACCACCCCAGACACCGATACTAGCGCATCACCTACTACCTCTTTGTCCCCTTCACCACTACCATCCCTCTTGGGTCCCCATCCATCCAACCCTAACCACAAAATTGCATATACCCAGTACAACCAAAAATCGACAAATGCCCCACTTATCACCACCTCCTCTTCTACCCAACCCTACGAAGTTGCCTTTACCTATTAGGCAGCACCAATCACCACTACCGCCTATCACCCCTACCCCCACAGTGTCACCCCTCTCACCTTGGGTAACCCATCCTCTCCCACCTTCAGCATGCCCCTCTTCATCACATCATCGTTCTACATTGCTGACCACCCCACCTCCCAAAGTGACACCTAAACCCAAAACCAAATCATCCACTACACCCTTACCTAACAAGGTGTGGCCCACACCCCAACCCAAACCTAAACGTACCCAAACTACCCAGACCACCCCCACACCGTGACCCATGACACCCACCTCTAAGTCACTACCGAGTTCCTCACCCAAAACCATACCCGCTTCACCATGCGACCCAATGGCAGGATCCTATGCGACTATCCTGGCTAACCTACTCACCTCTTCCCACATCACCTTACCACCCATCCGACCCTACGACCCACTCAAACCAAAACCAAAATGGTTTGACGACTCCCAGATCTACGCCTACCATCATGCACCAGGGCATAACGTGGAGGATTGCCAAGCTCTCAAAACACTCCTTCTACAACTCTTCACTGAGGATGATCTATTGGACACAGATGTAGCTCCTCCTACACCCATAATCACCCCATCTATACCATTACCAGCTCAACCATCATCATCCCACACATCATACCATTCCTACCCACCACCAATATTCGAAATCAATATGGTTCGAATAGCCACTCAGGCTCAACGTGATAAAGGGAAAACCAAGGGCAGATGAACCTACTGCCTCCACTATACCTCACATCACACCCGCGCCCACACCAAAAATCACCATCCAAGGACCTGCCTTCCCTGTTTCCAATGGGAAACCCATCGTGCCATGATCAAACAACTCCATCAATCACCACTCAAAATGTCATTGTACGACCTCATCCAAACTTCTGAATCTCATCGCCAGGCCCTCATTGAGGTCTTGCAATCCATTGAGGTTCCACCTAATGACCCCACACCGGTTGCATCCATCATCACACCACACCACGTGGCCTCCCTTATTTCTTCACCTCCCACCTCGACACCTGTCGCCTCATCTCAGGTGGCTGCCCTCACTTTCTCCGATGACGAGATCGCACCTCACCAAATAGAGGACCCTGATCCCACCTTATTCATCTCTTCCTTTGTCGACAATATATGTGTTCGACGTATTATGATAGATGGCAGAGCTAGCATCAACATCATCTCCTCTCATGCATTCAACCAAATGCGCATTCCTGCCAATTACATGCATAATGATCCAATTATGCTGCATTCTTTCAATGACGCCATAACCACTACCTTGGGGACAGTGATCCTACACATTCGTGTTGGTCCCCGTAGCATCCCCAAACTCTTCTACATCCTAGAAGGAGAGTTCCAATACAACATGTTGCTTGGCCGACCCTGGATTCATGCCATGGGATGTGTCCCCTCCACCCTTCATCGGTGTCTCAAATTTGAACATGAGGGACACAACTACACCATTCCCGCTGACCCTTCACCATTCAAAACCTGTAACATGTTATACCGGCCCAATGATGTCCTCATACCTATCACCGCTCCCACCTCCACACCCACTTCCACTGCCACCACCTCTACCGCTTCTTCTTCAACCCCTACATCACCTCTTATCACTACCACCACAACTCCTGCAGAACCATCTTTTGCGCCACAACCCACAACCTCCTCATCTCAAAATCCCATTGAGACCTCCATCCCCGCCACCCATATCCCAGATACTAATCCACTAGAAGGTGTTTTTCAATGCCTGACACTGGGGGAGTACCACCTCTACAACGTTGACACTTTCCATACCCCACAAGAGTATGGAAACCTTCAACAACATCCCCATTATGACCCCCGCATTGGTGAAGTTCTCACCTATGGACCCTCACACCTCCACACCAATCTGACCTATGGAGGTATCGACACTCCCACCTACACACCTGAACCACCTACCCCAACCCTACCATTTACCACCACCCTTCCCTCGTTAACCAACCCACATTTTCCCCATACCTTCCTACATCATTGTGCTTGGAAGGGTTTTGGCTTCGGTCTTTATGAACAAGGTCGTCACACCATTATCCCTTGTACTACTCGCAAGCACAAGGACCGTAGTGGGGTGGGATTTGTTGAGCCCGCGCTTAAACAATCCTGTGTCGACCTCATTACGGAGGTGCCTCAACCTCACAGCCCCCCACCTAGTTCACCCACTTCACCCGCAGGAGTCTATAGACCCAGAGTCTATTCCTCCTACCTTTTTTTTCCATAAACACCATTTCCTTGGGCCCACTCACCATTCAACGAGATGGCGAGGCTCCTACTTCTTTTCCCATCCTCTATCCTGAGATGATCGATGAGGACACCCCTTCTATCAACGTTGTACAGTGTCATAACGACGACTCCATTCTCACCTACTTGGGTGCGGAGGACTCCTATCTCCACCGCACACTACCTTCTGAGACCCAAAACATGCTGAATGAATCCACTATCGACATCAACATCCACACATCAGATGACCCCCGCATTCTAAAGATAGGCCAATCTTTGGACTCCACTGAACATGAAGCCTACACTTCTTTCCTTCGCGACCATAGCAACGCTTTTGCTTGGTCGTACGCCGATATGCCCGGTATTGACCCCAACATTGTGGTCCACAATATTGTCACCTTACCCAATTCTAAACCCATCAAACAGAAGCTGCGTAAGATGCACCCACACATTGCTCTTCTTGTCAAAGAAGAGCTCCAACGCCTCCTCTCTGTCTCCTTCATCCTACCAATCGACTACCCGCAATGGATTTCCAACATCGTACCTGTTACCAAAGCAACAGGGGGACTCTGCATATGCACCGACTTCCAAGACCTCAACCTAGCTTGTCCTAAAGATGACTTTCCTCTACCTAGCATCGACCAATTGGTTGACCTCACCACCAGACATGAGATGCTATCTCTCATGGACGGGTTCTCGGGTTATAATCAAATATTACTCACCCCCGAGGATCAACACAAAACCACCTTCATTACCCCTTGGGGGACCTTCTGACTATTGCATGTCATGCCCTTCGGACTGAAGAACGCAGGCCACCTACCAACGAGCCATGACCTATATCTTCCATGACATCATGCATCACATCTTAGAAGACTACGTCGATGACCTTTTGGGAAAGTCCAAAAGTCACGCTAAACATTTACCCATCCTCAAAATCATCTTTGACCATCTCATCCAATATTGCATATGCCTTCAACCTAAGAAGTGTGTTTTCACCGTCCTCTCCGGTAAACTCTTGGGCTTCATTGTTTCCTTGCGAGGCATTGAAGTTGACCCGGCCAAAATCAAGGCCATCCTCGAGATGCCTCCACCCACTAACCTCCACCAACTTCGTAGCTTGCAGGGAAAACTGCAATCTATCCGTCGCTTCATTTCTCAATTATCAGATCGTTGCGAACCCTTCCACCACCTCCTTAAAAAGGACATCACCTTCCATTGGAACACGGACTGTCATAAAGCTTTTGAAGCCTTGAAAGCATATCTATTACAGCCACCCGTGCTTACCCTGCCTAAGGACGATCAACCATTCTACCTCTACATTTCCACCACTGACCATTCCTTGGGCGCTATGCTCGCTCACCGTGATGACCAACACAGGGAACAAGTGGTCTATTACATCATCCGTACCCTTGTGGATTATGAGACTAGATATACACACGCAGAAAATTTGTGCCTTGCTTTAGTCTTCGTGGCCACCAAACTTCACCACTACCTACTTAACCACACCACCTTCGTCATAACCAACACCATCCCCTTACATTACATGTACTCTAAACCATTCCAAAACCAACACATTTCACAATGGCTCATGCTACTCACTGATCTAGATATCACCTTTCTTCACCAAAAATCCATCAAGGGTCAGGCTATCACCGATCAACTGGCTGATGCCCCACTCTCTAACCACCAACCCAGCAACTTTGAATTCCACGATGAATCCATCGCTACCCTTTCCCTCGACGAACCTGCCGAGGAACCTCTACACTATCAAATGACCCTATTCTTTGACGGATCTAAGTGTCAACGTGGGGGTGGAGCTGGAATCATCCTCATTCCACATGACAGTGAACCCATACCCCTTTCTTTCAAACTTGACTTTGAGTGTACCAACAACATCACTGAATACGAAGCACTCGTACTAGGTCTCCAAACTGCCTGAACCCTAGATGTTAAATCCATTAATATCTTTGGTGATTCTCAATTGGTAGTAAATCAGGTCAATGGACTATACCAATGTCGCAATGAGGAATTACAATGGTACAAACACCACATAGACTTCTTGTTAACCACCTTCACCCACTATAAACTACAAACCATTCCCCACTCTACGAACAAGTTTACAGATACCATGGCTTGTCTTGCCTCACAAATACCCTCATCACCTACCGATTCACAAATCTTTGTTGTTGTGTGAAGATTGCAATCACCCTCCTACCTCTCTCATGTGGTCAATCTCATTGAGAAACCTACCACCGACCCATCAGACCTCTGGTACCAACAATACTCTGACTACCTCTCCCTTTCCATCCTTCCTCTAGATCTTACCCACAATGGCCGACACACCTTCCTCCAAAAAGTCTCCCGGTACGTCATCATGGGAGGTCTCCTCTATAAATGTGGCTTCGATGGGATCCTTCTCTGATGCCTCACTAGCTCTGAAATACCCTATACCATCAAAGAAATACACGATGACATTTGTGGGGGTCACATCAGTGGCCTAGCTATCGCCAAACATATCTTACACCTCGGCTATTACTGGCCTACCCTCAACCATGATTGTTGTGACTATGTCAAATGATGTGTGAAATGTCAACAACACTCAAACCTTCATCATACCTTGGGTCATGCCTTACAAGTCGCACGAGACCTCTGGCCCTTTTCTCAATGGGGCCTCGATCTCATCGGTGAGATCAACCCTCATTCTTCTCAACGCCACCAATGGATCATAACCGCTACCGAATACTATACCAAATGGGTAGAAGCCATTCCACTCATCTCTACCAAAGCCGAGAAGATTTGTGAGTTCATCAACCATCACATTATCTATCGCTTCAGTGTTCCTCATCGCCTTATCACTGATAATGGAAAACAATTCAAAAACAAAACCCTCCAGAAACTCTGTGACACCTTTGGTATCCAACTCAGTTTTTCTTCACCTTACTACCCTCAAACCAACGGCCAAGCCGAATCAACTAACAAAACTTTGAACAAAATCCTCATGAAAGTGGTCAACGATACTGGGAAGGATTGGCATACGCACATTCCTTTTTCCCTATGGGCATACCACACTAGTATTCGTACATCGACTGCTGCTACACCTTTCTCTCTGGTCTACGGTACCGAGGTTGTCTTGCCTCTCGAAGTCCAGATCCCATCTCTCTGCATATCACTCAAAGACATGCTCACCAATGACGACTTTCACCAAGATCGTTTGGCACAACTAGAGTTGTTAGACGAATGACGTCTACATGCTTTAGATCACCTCCAAATATACCAAAAATGTATCAAACGCGCTTATGACAAGCGCATCCACCCCCAAACCTTCCAAGTCGGTGATCTCGTCTTGAAGGAAAATCAACATGTCACCAAAGTTGAGAAACATCTACGGGGTAAATTTGCTCCTAATTGGCTTGGACCCTATATCGTTACCCATACCTATGGATCAGGTGCTTATCATTTATCTTCACTCGATGGTAAACCCGAACCTGAGCCCCTTAACATCTTGCATCTTCGACCATTCTATTGTTGAACCAATGGATCTATCACCCACTGACTATTACCGGCTCGTCCCATGAGCACTCACTCCTCTTATCACCACCTCTCATACCTACGATTAAACAAGAATCATGTGACTCTCTGTCACTTTTTCAACCTCGTCTTCAATATGAGTACCACGGCTCTACTCATGGCATGATTCTCATGGATACTTTTCATCTCCTCATAGATGGAATCCCATGGTCGTATACCATTCCTCATATACCCTTCACAAACAACCCAACTATTCCTCCACCTTCCCTCCACCTTTTGATATACCATGTTTGTATTCCTCTATAGCCTTGTCCATGGCTTAATTGGTAAAAAAAAATTCACCTATCAAAAATGGGATCACCCTCCTTGAGTCAAACTTCCAAACATAAAGATGAATCCCTCAAAAGGACATCTACCATTTGTATCTAGTCACCATAAATAGACTGCTCCCTCGAAGGACAGCTATACCGCACTAGCCATACTCTACCTAGTCCAAAAAAAACAAGACTAGGCCCATTTCGAAGCTTCCCGCATCGATCAGCTTCACGAAGACCTCAAGGAGATTATCTAATCATCCCACATAGACTTCCTGCATCGATCAGTCTATCCTCCAAACATAACACACCCTTTTTGCCATGGACTCGCCTATCTGGGATATCAACCATCTTATACAAGAGGTGTTTTATTCCCCTTCATGTTTCCAACCTTTCACCATATCACCATCTTCCCACATTACCCTACTTTTCCTACCTACCATGGGACACTGCCACAAATACGATCTGTCGTGATCCTGCACATTGCTTCACCTTTGGAACCATCCAACCTGCAAGGTCTTTTAGGGGCTTGAGGTTCATCACACCTACCCTTGGTCTGTGCATCGATGGTCCTTGCCAATTCAGCCACATCATCTACCCTATTACAGTTCCCTATTTTTCAAACTATTGACCTTCTTCAAACCAAAACTAAGATTTCACTTACCTTCTAACTACCTCCCATCACACCTACCTCAACCTATCAATCTCTATTTCACACCACATATGATCTTCATCACCTTACCCATCGCACCCATACCTCTAACCTAGCATCCTTTCCCCGCTACCTATTACCCATCTACCTTGACCCACACACACCCACCTTGACCTCACCTCACTACCCATACCCATTGACCCTACCTATCTACCCACACCCATTGACCTACTCACCATACCTTTTATCAATCTACCCATACCTGTGACCCACCCATTGTACCCATACCCATTGACCCACCTATCTACCCATACCCATTGACCTACCCTACCTACCCACACCCATACCCTCCACCTTTTCCATACCCATGACCTATGTACCATCATTACCCATACCATGGACCCACACTCTGGCCTGGTACCCATTGACCCATCTACCCATACCCATTCACCTACCTATCAACCCCACCCTTTTACCCTCACCTACCTATACCTTTTATCACCCATTTACTCAACCCATACCTTGACCCACAGTCTACCACACCCATACCCATTGACCTCACTGACCCTTGACCCTACCTATCTACCTCAACCCAACCAACCTACTAACCATACCTTTTACCAATTTAGGTCCACTCTCCCTAGCTTAAGGGACCCATACCTTGACTACATCGGTTTGAGTCACACCCTTTTTGTCCTATCTATGTAGGCAGCACCCTCACCTGGCATGGAGCCAAACCTTTTATCAGGTTACCTCGACCATTAGCCCATTCTCACCCAAAATTTTCTTGACCCACAGTTCTACCATTTACCTGTTGACTATCACTCATCTACCCATACCCATTTCCAATTTATCTACCCACAGTGGAAATTACCACACCTACTTAACCATACCTGTTTATCAATTTCACCTATTTACCACATTTGCACCATACCTTGACCCCTCCACTCAGTCTCCACCACACCCCTTACCCATTGACCTCCATGTTCCCAATACCACAACATCCCCTACCCTAGCTACACCCATTAACCTATGCATACATACCATTTTGACCTCACCACTCATACCCACTGACTTACCTACTTACCCGACCCATACCCATTGAACCATGCTACTTATCTGAATCAACCATGACACCATTGATCCTCCTACTTACCCATCCACCCATGCCCATTGACCCTACCTATCATCCATCCCATCTATACCTACTCAACAATCATGACCCTTACCTATTTACCCTTACCTACATCCTTTGAATCATACCTGATCCATCTGTACCATATACCTATTCTGTTCCTCCCTACTTAATTAAACTACATCAGTCTGAGGCCCCTTTTCACTCTATGTAGGCCCTCAACCTCCAGGGCATGGGGCCCTAGAGCTCGACCATCGTCACCACCTTCTTTACCTTTTCTCATCCACACATGATCCCTCTCTTGCCTCTGCCATCACCCAATAAGCCTAATCACCTCTAACCAACGAAATCACTCAATCTGATGTCGCGGACCCGCCTATCAACTTCCTATCACTTGCTATGCGGCTCGCTAACTTAGCTCTCCATTCCATTTAGACACTTTCACCCTTTCTCTCTCTATCATGTCATTTTCTTCTATTTTTACATAGGACAAATGATTCCAAAAAACGTGAGATTTTCCTCTTTTATTCCAACCTCAACCTAACCGGCGTCAGTTTTACCTCAACCGACATCGGTCCTATGCCCTAGCTTACCGTGGATGGTTTCCCTAGACCAGTCATGGTTAACCTTGACCAGCATTGGTTACCCTTGACCACCACTTTACCACGAATTTCACCCTATCACTCTGCCTGCCACCCTTTTTACCTCACCTGCTTCTTACCCTGACCCTTCACCTCATCCTCCTGACCTCATTATTCATTACTCACCCTCACCATCAGTTGGGGCATATTTTTGTCCCTCCCGTGGCCTTACCTACGCTACGCATGCCGGCCCCTTAGGGTGACCATCGACCTTACACACTCACTCTACCTTGCGATGTTGTTACCACGTTGTTAGCCTACCAACCTTACCTTGCCTATAGCCGTGACCTTTACCCAAACAAACCTTGACCTTTTGGATGTACCAGAACCACCCTATGTGTTCCTGCATCTTACCTCGTTGAGTGCCCGGACCATATCCTTCACCCTGGATACCATACCTCAACAACCCCTATTTGGATAACCCGATCGACCTTGGACGATGTAGAGTTCGAAATCTCTTCACCATGGTACCGTGTTGCAATCTTTATATGTACATACGCTTGATTAACACTACCCCCCCTACCCACATCCTCCTACCTACCTATGCCTACCTACCCCACCCGTTGATTATGTGGATATTCTCATGTCCTCACTTGTTGCATCTTGTGATGATGGTACCTAAATTGGTTAGCCTTATGACCTTACCTCACCTATGGTTGTGACCCCTATCTAAACAAAGCTTGACCTTTTAGATGTACCAGAACCACCCTATGCGTTCCTGCATCTTACCTCATTGAGTGCCCGACCGTATCCTTTACCCTGGATACCAGACCTCAATAACCCATGTTTGGATGACCCTTGCGACCTTAGCTGACGTAAAATTTATTATGTTGAGCAACCCTTGTACCTCATTGCATTTTACAATGTGTGCATATGTTTGAATGCCCTACCTACTCACTTACCTTACCTGTTCGTCCTCACCCTACCCACCCACCTCATCTCTTTCACACCTCTCACCATACTCTATCAAACCACCTACCGACTCTCTCTATTCTTCATCGTCGATGTCCGATTTGAGAGGGGGATCACTTAGGCCCCTATTTGGGGCACCCAACATCTACCTTATCACCCTACATTCACATGGGGCAAAAACCAACCTTTGTTTTTGTCACGTTGCCTACCACTATAGGCTGCCCAACAAAAAGGGGCAAAATGTAGACACCAAAAACACGTCACCTTTCATCATCTTCCTCCAAAATAACCTAATAACCACATTCTACACGGGTGATCGATTTAACCCTAATTCTGTCACTCACAACCCCTTTCACACATCACAATGACCCTCATTCACACACCCAAGGATTTTAATTAACATCAATTAATTAAATTCCCCCTTTACCCACTCATCAAGCCACCTCACCATGCCACTGGACCTGCCACCTCACCCAACCACCTCACTCTTCCACTACCCCACTTGCCCCTCCACCTCACCATTCCACTACCCCACTTTCTTGCCCATTCCACCTAGCCCATACCTTGCCCATACCCTTCTAGAAAACCCTAATAGTGGCCACTCCACTCATAGGACCTCCTTTTTGTCCTATTACCCATTCTAAGGGCAGAGGACGCATGTGCTCCGCCACTCAAAATCAAGTGGGGAAGGCATATTCCCCACTTTTCAAAAAACAAATCTCCCTGACATAATCGGTGTTGGTTACAGTCTGACCGATGTTGGTCAGGTGGGACCGGCGCCAGTCACCTGTAAATACCCAGTCCCGACTCTTTCCAAAGGGTTGGTTCATTGTTGGACATTCTCTTGGTTGATTGGCATTCAACATTGGTGTACATTGGTGTTTGCATTCATCGTTGATAACTCACTGAAACAACCAGGCCATTGGAACTCCTAGCTAAGACCATCAATGGAAGCACTCACAAGAAACCTTTGTGAGAAAATCCATTGGAGGAACTTGAACCAGACAGAGCTCAGGAAAGAGCTCTCCAACCAACCTACCAACCTTCATCAACATCTATCACTCTTCTCCATCAGTTACTCGCTCTTTTACTCGTATCAGACTCCGGGAAAGTGGATCCATGTATCTTGTACTTGTGTTTTGGTACTTTGCTTCTCTATTCTCTCCCCGAGAGCAAACACTTCCCTCCTACCACTCCAACCTCACCTATTCAGCCCACACCTACACCCAGGACCCTTTTCATCCTATCCTACTCCCTATCAACCCTCTGACTAGTCACAGAAGGCACCCTAATCCCCATTTCCAAACTCTAACCCAATACCAGTGACCGTCACCGGTTAACCCTAACCATGGTCGGTCTACCCTGACCACCATCGGTCACCCTGCCATCTGCCAGCTCCACCACCTTCTACCTAAACACACCCAAAACCACCTCACAAGACACTCACAACACCCATCCTAAACCTACCCTTTACCCTCACTCCCACCAACACCACTCCAACTCTCTGTATCAACCTGAGATAACCCAAAACACCTCTATTCTGACCCTCTGTCACTTCTACAGTGACCAACATCGGTCCATCTTGACCGTCATCGGTCATACCCGATCGGCATCGGTCTTTGTGTCTACTAACACAGACCAGACCAGCAAGCCACCATTTACCCAAACCACCTAAAATACCCTACCCAACCCCAACAAGACCCTGTCTGTGACCTACAGACCACCCAACCTACCCAGAACTGAACCCAAACACCTCTTTACCTGCATAGTTTAGTATTTAATTGAATCGACGCTGATAGCAACCTGAGGCACCCAAATCAGAACGCTAGCACTAGATTCCATTTATTTACATGCTTTTGTCATTTAGTATTGATTTATAAAACAGTGGATTGACAACCCTCTAGGGAGTATCACACTTCCTAGATCTAGCATACACTAGGCAGTCCACTGCATATACTGTTTAACTCTCTCTTGTGGTCTTGTTTTCTTATTTCAGGGTAGTCCTTCCCAGCCAAAAAGGAGTTCACACGATCCACCGAGATCGAAAGTCAACACGCGCGCATTCCACCCATCAACCAAACAACAGGTAAACCTCCTACACCCTTATCTGTTTCAGTCTCCGATTGTACGCAAAAAGGATTGAAACATTCTCTGGAGAGGAATATATCAAGACAAATGGATAATTTTTGCGATTCTATCATTCAGGTCGAAGGATATTCAGTCTAACAAACATAGATCAAGAGTTCCATACAACAATCATCCTTGATCATAACATCACATCCACATAGGTTAGACGTGCCTTTTCTGTCCTTGACAAGCAAGTTTCTTACTTACAATTTGATCGAATACGATTAGCTCTACCTTAAAACCCTGGTCCATAATCATCCCCCATCTATTCCACATCTATCACCTATACATATCCCATAATCATCTCATCTTCCACATTTTGGTTGTCTCGACATGACCTCGAGAATTCGAGTACACTAGGAATCATGTGTCACTTTTCCCATGTACAATTCCTATAATAGAGCTGAGCTTTGACACCAAAAAACTTGTATACATAATGTTTATCATAAAAAGATGACTGTTTTTCAAATGAACACTTTTTTATTTAATATGAGAAATAAAATTTTATACAGTTACAATAGTTATGATTTATGTAGGTATGGAAAGTGGTTGTATATACATAAATACACTAAATATACAAAACATAATGCAATGTGGATCTAAATAAAAAATAAAACTAATTATAAAAATAAAGACTAATTTATAACATACTCTAGTATGGAATTACTTGAAATAATTGAAGTGCTTGGAAAAGTTAGAGAATGACGTTTCTATATAATAATACTCAATTTTGTATGAATCTAAAGACAATCACCTATTGTGATAGGTGGCCTAAGGCAATTCTATAAAAGTAGATGATTCAATCCTTAATAGTAGGACCCAAAAACGGTGATGACCATAAATTTAGAGATGAGGAGAATCAAAAGGTTGCGATTTTAGTAAAAATCTACAAAATATAAGTGTCTCGATCAAAGGATAATATAATTGCGTGATTGTGATATTCATGCCCTAATTTGTGAAAAACTGGCTCACTTTCTCTGAATTTGTCATGAATGATTGGGAACTTTTTCTTCTTCCTCAAAACCCTACTATAACCTTGTGATGCATGAGCATATGAGTTCACTTGTTATCATCCATTAACCAAAAACATATTAAGAGTTTAAAAATGAGATTAAGCATGGGAATATGCAAAGTTTCCAATTGTGCATAGGTTTTGTTTGCAAGTTTTACTTGAGCCATGTTTTGCGTGAGTGTTTTATATAGTTTTGTGCAAACTACAAGCATATAAATGTTGTGTTTTTATTTTCACCTAGTTATTAACATTCTTAGGTTTGTAATGTTTGGTGCAAGGTTTGATTTGCTAGTTATTTGTCGGTTAGTTGTTTGTGTCTTGCAACAAGTGTAGACACCTAAAATTAACACCACTAATCCTCATGTCCGCGCCCGCTAGCATCCCGTCATTATCACATCACTTTCATATTATCTATTAAATCCTTATCCCAAGTCTTATTTCTCCCTCATCGTATTTAATCCCCGTAAATATCACTCTACAACTGTAAAATCCTATTTTACCCCTTCTTAGACAACCTAAAACCACTTAGAAACCAAAATCAAATAAAACAAAACAAAATCAATAACTTCTTAACCATTTCACAACCTCCCTGACCTGCATAATAACCTCTTTCCAACACACATCCTTCATCAAAACAAACAAAAATCTTGATTTGGGAAGCGGTTTCAACCTTTTTCCCATCAATCCCGAATCACCGACGATTCTCCCTGGTCGGTGGCAACCCTATATAAACAAGTGCTAGGCCTTCATTCAAGGTCATCTTGAGGTTAGATGTTAGCTTCCTCCATTTTAACTTGTTAGTTGGATGTTCTTCAAGATATTCACATTGTAGTCTTGTTATATCACAGCCCTTCATCACAACAACATTTCAAGCCACCAATTATCTCTTCTTCAACCTTTAGATGTCACCCAAACATCTAGACATCAACTCATTAATAATCTGGCATCTACAATATCCCTCTCTCCGGTAATGTTATCCTTTCAACTTTGTTTATCAATTTAAACAAGGTAAGTACCTTCCCTTTTGTATTATTATCTTGTTTACCCATCATTTACAATCTTTAATCGACATTATCATGTTTATTATCAGCCTGCACATCTCTACAATAATTACTGATGATTCCCCGTAATTACTGACGATCGACCCCAATCGCCAACAATCGGCCTTAATCGCTAGTGATTCCGGTTTGTCAGATGATTTGACCCCTAAACATGCTCTTCAGGTATCCAGATCCCATATTTTATTACCTTAAGGCCCCTCACGTATCTGTCCAGTCATATCAAGCTCCTTTGAGCCATCGATAACATTCTACCAATTATCTAAATCAAATCTATCATCCTGCTCACCTTTGTGAGTACATAACTATCATCCTTACTCTTTTGAGCCATTTTGTGATCCCTATACTCCCTTTGGGTCGGGACTACGTTAGTCCTTTGCCTTTGCATTGTTGGTTATATCGTCTATTTATCGTTTTATACTATCATTATCAAATTGATTTCTTGAATGTGGATTGACATCCTTGCAAGGAAGTCCATTGACTTCTGAGGACTGACCTTTGCCAAGTGATCCACTATATATCTATCTAATCCTATCATTTATTGAGTGTCTGTGTATTGCAGGTAGCTTATCCCATTAGAAAGGAGTTGTGTGCACGCTTGGATCCATCAACATCAATCATCCATCAAGATCAATATCACTTATCTTCACAGGTATCAGTAAACCCCTCCTTTTTCTAAGGTCAGTTTGTTTTTGTTATTTCACTTCATTAATTAAAGTAGGAAAGCAAAAACTCTCTAGTACAACATGTTTAAAGGAGTTCATCAGGTTTGTAGTATCTTTTAGAGTATAAAGAATACGTTAGAAATTGACACAAACACGTATTTTGATGGCACATCACAGAAAAGTGTCTTTAGTAGGATAACATCATGCACAAGTAATAAAGAGTCAAAATACATCATGACATCCTCATGTTATGCATAAATATACAAATGGATGGTGCAACAGTTTAGATGAATAGGATGAGGTTTGATCGCTTGTCATAAAGGTTGGGAGACATAAAGTCTATGCAAAAATAATCACTTCTTTCATGTACGATATCACATAAAAAAGTTTCAAAGACTCGGGTTAGGTTCATCTCAATGTAGCACATGTCCCTTTGAAACCACAAATCCATCTGAGTTGATTTTAAAAAATGTTTGGGGATTTATTTGGGAGACTTATGTGTAATATTATGCACTATAAGTGTAACATGTGAGTGATCTTTGGGAAACAACGTAATTTTATATATGACATTGTTTTTAATGGCATGGCGTTTACACCCTAAATAAAAAAATAAGTATATGTGTATAGATTAGTTTCTTATTTATTAAAGGCGTAAGGATGATACATGTCGGAGTGGGACAAAATCTCGGATCACGACTAGATAAGATAGAATGTGCAAAGCAAAATCATGTGTGTAGTAGTGAAATCTAAAAAAATCAAAAGAAAGAAGTTTGTCTTCAACAATCAAAAAATTGTTCATTGATGCATAAATTCATTAGCCAAAAATGTGCATAAGAAGTTACATTATATAGTGAGGAATTAGGTCACCCAAAAAGGTAATTAACTCAAGTCACAATTAGAAAATGACTTAAAGTACATGTCCCGTAATGACCTATTATTAACCTAATGTTGTCATGTGAAATTACCAGCCCGAAAATGTAAAATTTGATCCATGACAACCAAGCCACAAAGTGAAAATATGCTTGAAAATATCCCTGAATCCCTCACCCGGTCAATATGTCTTTTGTGTCACGATCATATTAACCTTACAGGTCCTCCCAATATACTAAATAAACATGTACATGTTCAAAGCGATGTGATAAGGTCAAATATTCCATTCAACAAAGTACAACGGAAGATTGGTTCTGCGACAGGCTTAGAAAGGCCAATTTTGGTCCTTTCAAGGCATGTGTGCATCCTCTAGAAGGTTATGAAAATCTCATAAACATGTGGAGGCAGTATTGGAGATAATTTAATGTTATGGAAGTAATTTAGGAAGATTTGAGGAATATTTGGTGGTTTAGGGATAGTCTATGGAAAAGCGGGTTTTCAGGTGTAAGAAAAGAACAGTCAAATTATGAACCTGAACTTATCTAGATGATTCCGAAAGCTCCATAAAGATTTACAAGGAAAACAAGTAGGAAATGGAAAGTTGGAGGAATTATCTACTTGGGGGAATTAGCATATTTGATTTAAGACTTGATGGCTTCTTGAAAACTTTCAATTTTTACACGTGCACCTCTCCGTCTCGAAGAAAAAAGGGGCATTTTTTGGAGTTTCAGGTATAATCAAGATCTAAAACTTGTTCCATTGGTCTTATAGTGGTCTTTGGAGTCCTGTTAATATAAAATTTCATCTCAGAAGACCATTCCAAGCTTTGGGAGTGAAGATTTCAAGTTCTCACTAGTGAAAAGTGTGTAGACTCCATACTTAGCCAAAATTTTGACTGCCACATGTCTTACTTTTGCTCCAGGCATCCATTTGTGTCCCTCTTGTCCCTTTTTCCCAAGGGGATAAAGAGGAAAAAAAGGAGCACCCATGTGCAATTTCCTTCTCTGGTCCCCCATGTGACCCTTTCCAGCTCCGCATGGTGCTTATTTGGCTAACCCCATTTCCTCGGGCCTGCTCAGATCCTGCCACTTATAACCATCTCTCTCCAAGCACCCTTTTGTGTCCCTCTTATCCCTTTTTCCTAAGGGGAAAGAGGGGACAAAAATGAGCACCCATGAGCAATCCCCCTATGTGGTTTTTCATGTGACCTTTTTGTGCTCCTTGGGTGCTTGCTTGGTGTTCTCAATCTTGCTCACACTTGCTCCCGTGTTGACACTTGACATCATCTTGCTCCAAGGTGACCTTTGCTGCACATGATGTCACTTTTTCCCCATTGCACCATGAAAACCATATCTGAACTATGTAAAAAAGTTGTTCTTACCAATATTAAACATATGGAGTAAACGGAATATTTGACGATATTTAATTTCTAAACATACAGAGAAATATTTGACCATATTTATTTTCTAAAATTTAGTTTGATTTGATTGACAAAAGTTGATTCTCATACATCGAATTTCTTAACAATTTTTTATTACAATATTGTATCAACCTAATTTTTTAAAAACAAAAATTCTATGAAATAACACCTCAAGTTATTATTGAAACTATATATAATATTCATAATTTTTTATTCAATGATATACTTCTATTTTTATATGTTTACAGTATTCGTCAGCTCGGTTGGGGCTCGCTGATTGCTCCTGAGCTGCGCACCCTCGACGACTGGGATCTGCCACCTCCGCCCCTGCCACCTTCGGACAAGTTCCCGCGGATTCCCGTTGCCATCTCACCCACGCGGGTGACGGCTGACAATGAAGAGGAGGACCCTCCTGGTTTGGGGTGGGACATACCTGATGTTGGCAAGGACCCTCCTGGTCCTGGCTAGCTTGATGATCACGATCCCCCCTTTGTTGGTATTTTTGCTGCGGCGACTTGAATCTCTCTTTTTGATGTATTCTTAGGCTCTACCTAGTGTGTTTGTTGCTTTCCTAGGCTTGACCTAGTTTGTTTGTGGTTTTGGGGTGTGCTCTCATACCGCCCACTTTTTTGTTGGAAAAATCTTGTATCATGTTGTATTTAATATAATATAAGATCTTTTTAATCCAAAAAAAAAAAAATATTAAAAAAAGAATAGAATATTTGTTAAACTCTTATCCACATCACATTAATTAGTATTTCTAACCAATAAAATATTTAATCATATATATATATGTTTATAAATAATACTTTACATTTGAAAGAATAGTTTGTAAATTAAAAATTTTATATTAGAAAAATTAAAATTCATATTTGTAATGTTTAATAATAAATAAAATTAATTGAATTTAATTAAATATAATAATAATTTATATTCAAACAAATCTTTGTTATATAAAAATATTTTATAACTAAAATAAAAAAAATCAAATTCCTAACTACATAATATATACTTCCATACTAATTAGTATAACATCCATCCAAAACAATTAAACAATTTTATACTAGCTTTTTCTTAACCAATAAAAACTAACTATTTTAATATTGTATCGACCTAAATTTTTAAAAACAAAAATTCCATGAAATGACACCTCAACTTATTATTAAAATTATATATAATATTCATAACTTTTTATTTAATGATATATTTCTATTTTTATATGTTTATGATATTCGTTAGCTCGGTTGGGGCTTGTCGATTGCTCCCGCACCGCACATCCACGACGATTGGAATCTGCCACCTCCGCCCTCGCCACCTTCGGACAAGTTCCCTTGAATTTCCGTTGCCTCTCGCCCACGCGGGTGGCAGCTGACAATGAAGAGGAGGACCCTCTTGGCTCGAGGTGGGACCTCCTGGTTCTGGCTAGCTTGATGATCATGACCCTCCCTTTGCTAGTATTTTTGTTGCGGCGGCTTGAATTTTTTTTTTTTGATGTATTCCTAGGCTCTGCCTAGTGTGTTCGTTACTTTCCGAGGCTTGACCTAGTTTGTTTGTGGTTTTGAGGCGTGCTCTCATACCACCCCTTTTTTTGTTGGAAAAATCTTATATCATGTTGCATTTAATATAATATAAGATCTTTTTCATCCAAAAAAAATAATATTAAAAAAAGAATAGAATATTTGTTAAACTCTTATCCGCATCAAATCAATTAACATTTCTAACTAATAAAATATTCTCTCTCTCACACACACACATTTTAAGATGTTTATAAATAATACTTTATATTTGAAAAAATAGTTTATAAATTAAAAATTTTATATTAGAAAAAATAAAATTCATATTTATAATGTTTAATAATAAATAAAATTATTGAATTGAATTAAATATAATAATAATTTATATTCAAACAAATCTTTGTTATATAAAAACATTTTATAATTAAAATAGAAAAAATCAAATTCCTAACTACATAATATATACTTCCATACTAATTAGTATAACATCTATCCAAAACAATTAAACAACAATTTTATACTAACTTTTTCTTAACCAATAAAAACTAACTATTTTAATTTCATATAATTAATTATAACTTTTGCTCTTTATTTTCCCTTTAATACTTATCAAACTAATTTTTAATTAAATCAATTAACTTTATTTACTGTTCATTAAAATTTTATTCGTGTTTTAATATTTTAAAAATTCATTAAATAAATAAAAAAATTAATTTACTCTAAAAACATCTTCCTCACAATTTTTTAATTTTTATTTTCAAATAATCAATTATTTTCTCAGGTGCTCACATTTGAAAATAAAAACCCATTTAAAAAGTCTTAATAAAGTCAAATTTGTTGATTCAAGAAGGGTGTGTGGTCAATTCTTGAAGTTCCAAATAGGGTCCACTTGTCAATATTTTCTACTCTGTAATCCCCTCTAAATTTTATAATTCCCTCCCCTGCTCTCAATGTTGATTAAAAACCAATAGAGAGAGGAGAGAGAAACTTAATTGAAAACACAAATTAAAGTGCCTTAAAAGCAAAAGATAAAAGATAAAACTGCTATCCATCTGTGAAGAATCATTTTTTCAGTACTCGCAGCAAAATTTGCAGTTGGAAGGGGGAAAAATGTTGATACAAGGTGAGCAATAAACATTAAATCTTGTTGGTCTACATTTTTTTTTTACTTCTGTCTCATAATTGTAAATTACAGGACTGTTCCTTGTCTCGTATAGAAGTTTTTGTTATTAAGCATAGGAAGGTATTCCTCATGGTTTTTTAGAATTTTGTTTTTCCGTTTGAGTGATGTTTTTTTGAGCCGGTGTAAGTTGGGTTACGTTTTTTTTGAGCTGGTATAAATTGGGTTAAGTTTTTTGAGCTCGTGTAAATTGCTATTATGTTTTTCTTGAGCTTGTGTAAATTCAGTTTATGTTTTTCTTGAGCTTGTGTAAATTGAGATTGAGCTTGCGTCGTTTTTATTTTGAACTCTGTGTAAATTGGGTTATGTTTTATTTGAGCACATGTAAATTGGGTTTATATTTTTTTGAGCTTGTGTAAATTGGGTCATGTTTTTTCTCTCTTTTGAGCTTGTGTGGGTTACAATGTTGCAGGAAATGGCGATACAGGGACTACTTAGGGAGCATAAAGGAGATAACTGAAATGCCAGTTTATAAGGTTAGTAATCACTACAATAACTTGCAGCAGTAATAAGATTTCTCAGAAAATAGCCTGTCGTGAAGACTCTTAAACTATTCTTATATTACAGATGAACTACTATTGGCAGCCTAAATTGGGTTGATGTTTGTTGAGCTTGTGTAAACTGGGTTTGTGTTTTTTTTGAGCTTGTGTAAAGTGGTTTATGTTTTTTCATTTTTTGAGCTTCTGTAATTCTGTTTAGTTTACAATGTAGCAGGACAGGGCATGATGGGGGGACTACCTAGCGAGTGAAGAGAAGATCAGTGAAAATTCCAGTTTATCAGCAGTGTTAGTAATCATTACAATAACCCCCGGTAATAATAATATTGCCCAGAAAATACCCTGTAATGTAGCAGTAGCCTCTTATACTATTCTTAAATGTCAGATGAGCTATTATTGGCAGCCTAAATGTGATTCATTCATGGATTCAACGATTAAATGTTATAACTCCATTTTTTTTCATTTCCTTTCTGCCGAACAGAAAACTTTGAAGTGCTCTAACAAGTTTTTTCTCTCTCAAAGAGGAAGCTTAAGTGTTTTATAACACTGTTTTATTTGTTTATTTAGGTTTTCTATTGAATAATTAACTGTGACATTTGTAAACCATTCTTTTACTGACGTTGGGCTGAGGGGTGGCTTCCTGTCAAATGTTATGTATCCTGTGATTTACTTCAAAGATGCTTTTGCTATTGTTTATTCACCCACAGCTATTTTCATTTGTTTTTTATTCGGGCTCCAGTGATTTGGTACAACTGTCTCGGGTCACCCCCTCTAGCTTTGATATTGGTTCAGAGTTTCAGTTAGGATTATGTAGTCTTTAACACTTATCTATCAGTGTCTGTGATACTTGGAAAGTTGGATGTACTCTCCAGCCCTATTTACCTATTTTGGTCACACTTGGACATTAATATATTTTCTTTCTTTGGGGTTCCCATAGCTAACAATAGATGGGTTTCTAGAAGCTCCATCCTGTGCTGATGATATGCATGTTGTTTGTTACTTAAACCTGAAAGATTTTTCTCAAATGATCTCTTTATATATGCAATAGGCAGTCAAGTTGTTATAATGTTACCATTCAATGAAAATACGAAGAATCTCTAAGTGACACTCACTTTTCCTAAACATTGCTTACTGCTATTTCAGGATTCTTCTGTTTGTGTATATAAGATAAGTTAAGATGACTTTTAAGGTCCTTTCAGCCAAAATGCTCTCTAGAACGTATCAAAGTGTGTCTCTTTGTTTAGAAGATTGTTTTCACTGAAAATAAATTCTCAAAGTTTTGTTTGCTTGTCTTGATTTAAGAATTCTGTGTATTGCTTATGACTGATATAGTAGGCAGTTTAAAACTGAATGTCTTTCATCATCTGCTTCATTTGAGTAACACAGTTTACAGATTCTTTGTTTCCAGGGTGTCCTCAGAAAGGTCTATCTACTGTATAGTTTGTACGAATTTAGACAAATATTAACCTTAAACTTAAAACCAGGGCACTAGAGAGTCTGAAGAGGTCCTAAGTTTCAACCCTACTTAAATATTAGGGCCTAGATAATAGTTTATATTTTTTTTCTTTCTCTATAACCACATAAAATCTGCATATAAGCCTCATTTTAAAAGGAATTCAACTTTGATTTTGCATGTGGAGTGGCAGCTGAACACCTGAACGCTGCTGCCAGAGAAATTGCATTTCCATCTCGAATAATGTCATTGAAGTACCGTGAATGTTCTCATATAAACCCTCAATATTACTATGGTGTTATAATGTGCAAGTTATCTTGACATGGGATTGTTATATCAGAATCTCCACCTGCCTAGATTTTATGAGATATGTCGAAAACAAATCTCACCTTGAATCAAAATGCTAAACTTAAGTTAGCCATGGGTCTAAACTGTAAGGAGTACGAAGAATTTGTTATTTTTCTATAGAAAAATTCGTGTTCATTTTTTTTTGTTGTATTATCTTTTGGCATGGGATGCAAAAATCCATATCTACATTCTTTTGATCACATACTTTCGGCTTTTCCAGATTTACCTTGCATGGAACAAATGCCTGCGAGTGTTATGCATGTGCCTGTGAAAGTAATTGAACTTAGCGATGATGAGGATGTGATTGGAGACATAAATTCCAGCCAGAAGTATCAGCAATGTCAGAATAGGATGGACTGGGTTCATCCAAATCAAGGGTCAGAAGTTGTTTTCCAGAGGCCACAGGCAGAAGAAATTTTATCTCCTATTTCACCTTTGGTTCAGAACTTTTCAAGTATAAGCACCAAGACAAATGTATTTCACCAGTTCTGGAAAGCCGGGGATTATGATGTCCAAGTTGCACAAAGGCAATTCTTACCAGGTTCAATTTTATTCTTTTTTATGTGATTGTTTCTGATGATACATATAAATCAGAATAATGAAAACATATTGAACATCATAGTGCAGTGTTCTTGTAGAAACAATGTGCCACAGTTTCACTATTTATAGGCAGCACAATGCAATTTCCACTTCAGAAAAACTTGACACGCCTCGCTATGAGAATCTACATGTTAACCATTTTTTTTACAACTCTTTTGAGTCCACATGAAACGAGCCTTAGTTTCTGCTTTAGAAATACATATGACAATGATACAGGTAATTGTGTTTTCCTGAGTCCTCTGGTAGACTGGAGCAATAAAGAACATTGCAACAACTATAAACTGCTTCAAGATTAACTTTACGGTCACTGATTCTATTTTTAATTTTATTGTATTGTGTGACGGATTTTCCCAAATAATCTGATTTTCTACCATGATTTCTCTCCCACTTGAATCGCACCCGACCTCCTGTTTCTTGAAGTTGTTGCAGCTGCTAAGATGTTCACTGTAGATTTAGGGACGTATTTTCTTGAAGATGCCGGAAAGAATGCCACAGTTTAATTGACACCCTGTAGAAGGTTCTTTAGAGCTTTCAAACAACATGTTGTAAGAGAAGCCCCTAGAATGCTAGCGAAGAGCTCAAACAGAGAGCTAATGGAAATTATTTAAGCAAACATAACAACTGCGGGTGGGTAACAGGATGGGAACTTTGGCAAAGGGCAGATATAAGGACTGTGAAAAGAATTGAATGGAGAAAATGCTGGTAAAATTGGAGGCCAAGTTACAATATATGGAGGGAAAATTGAAACCAACGGAAGACAAAAGAGAGTCAAGGAAAATAATGGTGGAGGCAGAGAGAGAAATCACCAAATGGATAAGAGAATCATACAAGATTTGAGAAAGCCCAACAGAATGGAGGGGGATAGGCAATAATGATATAATCTGATTTATATTGATTAGCAATAGAAAAACAAATGTGTACAATGGTCAACAACTGAAGCATTAACAGGGAAATAGTAACTAATTATTTGTAAGAAATAAAATCTTATGTAAATAATGATAGATAATTATAAAACAGGATTATCTTATTTGTATTGCTTGCTGGTTGGAATTTAGATACATTCAATCCATAAGTTAACTAAACGACTAAGTCTGTAATTTATTAGTTTTGGTTCTGAATAGATAGACGGTCCCTTATGAGGGTGTCTTATGAACATTGAAAAGGTATCTTTTCTCGAACTCGGCCATCTCTCATTTCAGACTCATTTGTTATCTCCATAATGTATGCATATTCTGCGAGAACAGATAAAAGGACTTTTTTCACCCCCTCCTTGAACTAATCAAACTTCTAGAGAAGTGCACTTTATGAGAGGGATTGATTTTCTTTGAAACCAACACTGGACCTTAATGCACTGACAACCGTGACAGCTATGTTGGATTTGGAAGCCAAAATCAGATGATTAGCTTGCTACTTGTAAGGATGATACTTGGATATTTGCTCAGAAACCCGGAAATGCTCCTCAGGCCCCTGTACCCACGTACAAATGTACCTGGTATGGATACAGGGCTGAAACGTCCCAGAAACTTGTCACAGTCCTGGGTACGGTTCTGACATACCCAGGCTGTACCTGTCCCGTTTCAGCAGTGCTGTCACTATTTAAAACGCCAAAAATATTAAAAAGCACTTAGAAACCAAAAAAAAGTAACCATAACCCTAATCTACCTACCCAACCTCGTAAAGACACGATCCAAAAGCTATATAAGCACCTCTTTGCTCCATTTCAAAACACACTTTGAGATTTTCAGTTTTTGCAAATTGAGGAGCTTGAAGAAGGAAGTTAGGAGCTGCTAGTGGCATTTATGGAGCTGATTTTGAGGAAAATCTACATGATATATTCTCGATCTAGGTTGTAATCATGTACTTATGAAAATTGAAGCAAGTTGAATGTTTTGAACCATCATGAATACAAAGTATTTTAAGTGTTTTATCTTTTATGGACTAAAAATGAGTATTATGAATATTTTATATATACATTTGTATTTTTTTAATAATATATTGTATGGACTTTTCCATGCTGTTTCATATCCAAGGTTTTTTGAAAATTGCTGTTTCCGCATTTCGTATCCGTTTCCGTTTCTGTTTCCTGGCAACATAGAATTTAACCATTCGTAGATATAATAAGCAGGCTAGTTTTTCCAATAAACACATATGTAGACAGTGATTCGGATAAGTGTATGAGGGACCAGGTACTTATTTGTATTTTTCTAATTAAAAGCACATGGTTCAACATAATGAATAATTAAACAATGTCTGATGCACTTGGGCCTATTTCAATTTATGATTATGCTGTTAGTCATGTATGGTTACATACAAATAGTTGTAACCACTTGACATACTATCGTGTCTCATTTAATATGATCTTCATTGATTACTAACAAAGTTAAGAGAGCTATCTCCATTGATGTAAAGGTCAATGTTGTATGGAGACAATTTGGATTGTATATAGAATAATTAAAAGAATGTGTTCACAACATCTCTGTACAATGTCTACTTTAAGGTAAGCGTTTTTGTACCATGCACATAATAATGCATGGATGCTCCATGCGAATCTGTCTGTCCAGCTTATGAAGAGTTCTAAAGCAGATTTTGCTGTTCCCTTAACCATCTAAAATAATTGTTATCACTTTTTCCCATTGGCATATGCACAGTCATAAGTTATAACAATATTAAAAAAATTCAAAATCGAACATTTAAGAAAATTACAAATTGATGGTGTGAATTGGAATGATAAAAAATCAGGGAGAACGAACTCCCAAGACATTTCGGTTTTCTTTATAAGGAAAATACATGCAACAAACATCTCCGAAAAAGATATTATGGACACATGCACAGTTTTGCAATCAAGTGGGATGGCCGTGGGATGTTTTTACTCAGAGCAATGACATGTCTAAATGAGATAAAGGAAAAGCATACATTGGAGCTCATCTAGATATATCAATGAAGTCTTATGTGCCTAGGAAAAAGTTTTCTAAAAGACCTAAACACTACGATCCAGCTCCTATTTTGCATGGTCACTTCCGTCTGCCCCAGTCGACTTGACTAACTAGGATAGATAGCTTTGGAACTCTAAGACAAAACAACTGTTTATGCTTTGCATATTATGGCAATGTGTTTTAATAATTGGCCAACCTCTTTATATGACTCCATGTGTGGATAAGCTTGGGAAAAGCACTCCTTTGATGATTACAGTGGTTGTAACATGGTAATAAATTCAGGATTTTCACTTGGTTTGCTTTTTCAGATGAAGGGGCTGGAAAAAGGGATCTATAGTAGTTTAGAGGAGTAAGTCCATATATAAAAGTCACAAAAAAATTTAGGAAAGCATGGAATGGGATAGAGTGATGGTAATGTACATGGAGTGAAATGTCGAGAAGTAGAAGGCGAGGATTTACCATCCGACACTTAGGAAATCAATGCAGGTGTTGGTAGTGGCATTGAATGCTACCACCTATCCCTTGGGATTTTGTGCTCCACCAAATTTTATAGCCCTAATTCATTTGCTGTGATTCTACTCCCTTCACACTGCAATTATCTTTTGAACATTGTATTCACTCAAACCCTATTATAACTACCTTGAAATCCATATGAACTGGAACGTGGCTTGGATGGTGAAGGACATTCTGCTCATAGTGATGTTTCTCGTCAATGGGGATCCTAGCCCCTTCCCAAGTTCTCCATGTGACCCAATTTTAGCCCTTCATGTGCCTAAACAAGTTTTTCACATCTCCCTCTCCTCTCACTCTGTTGTGACACGTGTCATGATTCCGAAGAGGGCGGGTTTTCTTGTCCCCCTCGTCCCGGGAATTTTTAAAGGGGACAGAAGGGACAAGAAAATGCACCCCTCCCCCAAGCCATTGAAAACCTAATTTTAAAGCTAGCTTTTTCCCTTGCACATAAACTTAATAATAGACTATCAGGTTGCTCTAAAGAGCTTGTTTTACTTTCTTCATTGGTCCAACCCTGAAGCTACCATTGGTAAAGATGTAGAACCTCCAAATATCTGCAAACACAGCAACCATGTTGTCAAAGTCATTGGCAAGGCATCCATAACTAAAAGAAAGGAGCTTTTCTCATTGCCAATGAACCAAGAAACTGATCGTACAAAGGGTTTGAAATGATTTTTCTCTTTTCAAGCATCCTTGAAATCATTATAACTCCAAGACTCCATTAATGGCTGTCATAACAGCTTCGGACCTGAAACCCTTGCCCTAGAAGTTGTTTTTTATATATTTCCAAGAGTTTCAGCAGGTAAAACACAGCAAAAATTGGAGCACGAGATCGCAACAAGGAGCCGAATTCAAAAATGATGTTTCCGATGCAAATTGAGGCCAAAATGACCGCTTACTAAAAATAGCATATGTCATGCCCATTCACATGCTAAGAATAGTAAGTCCTTCAAATTTCAAACTCCAATCACTTATCTCATCTGGAAACAGTGCAAAATGACAAGCAGGGTAAAATTGGCGATTTTTCCAAAATAGTAGGTCCAAGCCCTTTAGAAACTTTCATTAAAGGATGAAAATCCTAGAAAGGGGTAAAATATCATCAGTGGAAGTCAATTGAGTGTGCCAAAAGACTCAGAAGATCAAAATTGAGCGAAAAAACAAAATATCCCAAAATAGCAGCTCCTGGTCCTACCTACTAAAAATAGAAAGTCTTAGTTTTGGATGCAGAAAGTTGCAACTGGCTACGATTTCACTCATCTTGTTGTTTTTTGCCATCCTCACAGGGTTGTAAGGTGGTTGCATAGCTCAAACGAGGAAATTCACTCTTCACGAGGATCTCAAAGAATCATCCTGGTCACAATTGTGCCAAGGAGCGAGAAAGGACATAGCAAGGTGCAGCAGCTGAAAGTCAGGGACATTGTGCAATGTGAAAGGATTCGAAAAGAGTCAAAAACTCTATTGTAATTCAAGCTAAGGGGATTATCATAACTCACTGGTCAAGTTGGATCAACCATCATCACTCTGAGGCGTTGGTTAAGGTGAGTCAAGGTGAGTCAGGTGGAGTGAGCTCAAAGAACTAAGTGAGCCGAGATGAGTGGCGAGTCAAATGAGTTGAGCAAGCAAGAGGTGCCGATTGGATTGAGCTCAAGGGAGCTAAATGAGCAAGGTGAGTCAGTTGGAGTGAGCTCAGTGAGCTAAGTGAACCGAGATGAGCTAGTTGAGGCAAAGCATTGTAAGTAAGAGCTATCCATCAAGCATGAGTTTTTCAATGAACAAAGAGCACAAAGTGATTCCATATTCTAGGAGAGTTTGTAAGAAGACGAAACTCATTGTAAATCCCACATAACTTCTCGAGTCAAGCAAGAGTGATACATTGCAGACTCAATCTTTCAGGGGGCATCCAGGCATGTCTTCCCCAATGGCGGAACTTCCCCACGATGAATAATAAGTGATCTTGCATCAAGCTCTCGAAAGTGTTCCGGCAAGCAAACATCAAATCAACTCTTGAAGAGTCATTCCCGTGGATTCAAGAAATGCTTGAGAGTGAGCCAAGAACAACGCAGCAAGCTATCATGCCCAATCTCGAAGCTATGTCAAGAACTTTGAAATCCACGCGAAGGAAGAAGGCCCAGACAACTTCCCGCTTCTTCAATGGCACCTTAGGTAACTAGTATGTAGAAGTTGTTAGGCCTAAGAATGAAAAGCCTATTGAGGAAATGACTCTGTCAGACTATGAGTTGATCTACGTCTCATTGGGTCATGCTTCTCACAAGGGTGATTCTCATCTGTTCAAGGAATCTTCTTCCCGCCTCCTTACTTGGAACGAAGAATACAAGCGAACAATTGAGCAATTGGAAGAACAGGTAAAAACTCTCAATGCTCATATTCAGCCCTTCTTAGATCTCGATTCAACCTCTTCTCTTATTGTAGAAGACGTTCCTCCATTCAACAGTGTTGATCATGAGATAATCAAGAAAGCTCAAGGTTACATGATGCAGGGGAAGGCTAACGAGAAGTGGATTGAGAAGATCATCGAGAAAGGTAAGGCATTGTTTCCAGAGATCATCTTTATAATCAAGTACATTCTTGCCACTCTATCAAAGGTGAAGAAAGCGAAGGAGGAGATTGTAAAAGAGAAGATCCATTGGGATGAGGTGTTCCCACTTGTTTCTGAGACGAGCTCCTTTGACTCTCACACCCTCATGAGCAAGAATGTGTTTGCATCGGTTGCTGAGAACTTGTCTCCGATTTGTGTCCGCATTATAGATTAAAGATACGGTCTGATAATAGCTGTCATCTCTGAACTTGACTACAGCAAACAAGAGGCTTTTGAGGTTTTGAATGAAATTTGCAACTATGTTCAGAAACTCAGGTTCCCGCCGCTCACTGAGAATTCATCATCGAGAAAACTCGTTTCCTTCCAAGAACTAGTCAAGGAGGCATGGGATTCTCTTTCCTTCAATGAAGACAGCTTAGAGTCCCTGACCAACATGAAAAACTCCATTTTGGAAATTGTAAAAGATCACGAAAGATGGCTCAGTCAGTGCAAGAAGATCAATGATGTCCCTGGGGCATGGATTAAGGTGTTGAGTTGCATTTGCATTCCTGAGGCGAACAAGTTGACAATTGCTATAGCTCAATTCAACAAAGAATTCAAAGGACAAGATCCCGAGCCGGAAACTCTTCAGAGGGATTCAGACTCCCCTGGTCTTCTTTAGATATATTGACCAACAGTGTCTTGCCCTTTACATCCGCGAGTCTTTGCTGTTTCGGAACTAGATTTTTCATCCCCCTCTGAGAGTCAATCCCCATGAGATGAATTACAACCTTCTTTCCGGTTCAACCCGCAGGTGGAGGAACTAAAAGACAGAGCCTTTCTGACCCATATACAGTGCATAGATTAGTTCGTCCCTGGTTGGACCTTCACACTTCCCTCGATCACCACCAGTAGAATCGGATGCACACATGTACCAGAGGGCAGCCCAGCTCCATTTGTCCCCCTGGCCGTCGCTTCAGTCTCAGATCTCAGTAGGGGAGGAGGTTTTCGCCCCCCTCTTCGGGTTGCTAGTCCATCAGGAGCTTCTTTTTGTCGGCCTCTAATGTTAGGAGGGGTGTGGCTACCATTCTTGAGTAGACCATTGGATCTCATTTGCTCCCCCCCTTCATTCCCTGTTTTGCTTCTCTCGTCTTTCTCCCCTGCTTGCTCCATTGCCCTCGCCTGTGGGGGTTTTGGCTTCGGGTTTCCTTTCTGCTTTGTCTTTTCTCATTTTTTTCTGTTTTTAGGAACTCGTTTTGAGTTGTCCCCGCTTGCACTTTGTATATTGTTTGGGCTGCAGTCCCATTGACCTACTTTTGTGGTCATTCGTTGGACATTAATATATTTATCTTATCTTATCTTCATCCAGAAACATGAGCTAGCAAGTTCTTCATCAAGGGTATCTTCTTCATCAAATATGTCAATTCCTTCCTCCTTTCTTTCTCCCTCTTTCTTCTCTCCCCTTTCTAATTCTTCATTGTATGTAGTCACGATAATTTGTCTCGTTCACTTAAGTGACTTTCTAAAGTTGAATTGTAAAATTCCCTTTGATTTATAAAAAAGGTACTTATTTCTCATTTTCTAGGAAGATGTAAAGTTGATTGAGATCATGAAGAGTCAGGTGGGGGGTAGGTGAAGAGACAATTCACAATGCTATAAATTGAAATGGCTTTAACATTTCAAAGGATCCTGAAAATTTAATTCTTGGTAGCAATTGTGGATTGTGGTTTGGGTGTTGAGCTTCGTATCACCAACACAAGAAATAAAAACTACATTTCTTCCATTTCCTTTTCTCATGTTTTCCTATTTTCTCTCTCTATTATGTATTTCACAAGCACAGTGATCAAGAAGGAACTTTGCATCCTTGTTAGATGAATCTAAGGAACCGTGTCTTTAATTTGTTAGTCTCACTAATGGCTTACATTGTTGCTTTCCTCTAATTGAATGTTGAACTACTCCGGTTATTGTGTGTGAGCTCTGCTATTGTCTACTCACAACAATAACCCTTCCTTTCCTAATTTCTCTCTTTTATCCCTCATCGCTGCAATTTTCTCCCTTGTACCCTGCACAAGGACTTTGCCACGGGTTCAGTGAAGTGTTCTTGTGTGATCCCTGACCTATTGGCCATCCCCACAACATTAGATAGAATTAGGATAGTCTCACATTCAATAATGGGAGCCTCCCCATAGACAAGAAGGAGAGGCATAGCCCTGTGGAAACACATAATTTGCCATACGACAAATTATTTCACCAACACTTTGCTAGAACTAGGCATACAAAATCCACCTCTGTTAATTTAACTTACATGTAGTGAGCGAGGTTCTAGTGGCTTAGGCCAAGTGTACATACATATATTTAAAATGATGTAGATAATTACATGAGAGGAGATAATTAGAAGATTGTTTCCCATCAGTCAATTGCTTAGGTTTTCCCCTATACTTATGTGTTTTTAGTGTGTACTCTTCAAAACCTAGGGTTGTTCTTACCATTAACACTTTTCTGATATAATTATGCCAGAGGCCTCCTTTGGAGTGGGCTTTGCTGGAAAACATCCATTTCCCACTGCCGTTTTATTTTTTTAACTGTTTTTCCAGCCACAGTTACCAGCATAAAAATGTAGTTATTTTCACCTTTTAAAACCTGTTATTGCAGGTAGGCGCCATCAAACATCTCCATCTTCTTGCGTGGAGGAGTAAATGGCAACCGAAATACGTTATGCCGATCAAGGGGAATAAGAACATCGCATTATCTTATAAAATTTTACAGCTATCATTGATAGAATTCGAATTTTTCAGCGATTAAGGTTGATTAATTCAACAATGTTGCCTCATTATTTTCATGAAACTTTTAACAGTTGAAGAGCTGAAGTATTTCAAGTTTTGGGGAGATTTACAGGTGTTAAAATAGCAAAGGATTTGAATTTATGTTTTACTAGCCGTCACCTGTTTTCTTCTTAGGGTTGCATATGATAATTTTGTTTCTGCTTCTCCTATGTGTTGTCAGAATTTCTGTAGTGTTCTTCTTTATAAAAAAAGAGGATAACACATTTTCAATAAAAACAAGTAAGAAATTATACATATATTGCAGGGCATGGGCATAAGAGACCTGAATATTTTAGTAGTCAGTTATTTTGTCACTCTTCTTTTATTTGTTATTGTATCATGATTGCATTTGTTTTTCGAATCTGTGAAACCCAAATGTTAAGAATTTCCATGCCATATTTGAGACTAACAGAAGCAGATTTACTTCAGGCAACAGCCGTTTTTAGCGACCAAAGAATATTCGGAAAAGGCTGATTTGGAACAGTACAGAGGAATCCTTCCCCATGGACGAAATGTTGCTTTGAAATGGATGAAATCACAAGACGAGGAGCTTTGAAAGAAGGGAGGATACAAGTTTAATTAATGGAAATAGGAAGCTCTGTATATTGTTGTTGTACAATACTGAAACCCTTACATCCAGTGCTTTTTCCATTTCGCAATAATTTAAAGCCTCGCTGTCATAATATCTTGTAAAGAAATTCCTTCTCAAATATTTATTGGCAGAACTAAAGGAGTTCGAGGTTTATAGAAAATATGAAGAGGAAAAATGTGGGAGCATGTGAACTGTTCGACAAAATGCCTAAAAGATAAGTGGTTACATGGACTGCAATGATTGCAGTATATGCAACAAAAAATGGGTTTGTTGAAAAGACCTTAGAAACTTTCAGGCAAATTCAATTGGCAGGTGTAAAGCCAGCGGGCACAACCTTTGCCAGCATCCCCCCAGCCTCTATCCAAATGGGAGATTTAGAACAGGTTATTTTCCCACTTCAAATTACAGAGGAAGAGTGAGTAAGAGGGGATGTTGTTTCACCAAATGCAACCAACACGTGTCCAATTCGACCAGTTTTGCAAAAAGTGGAACTTTGAAACCGGGTTATGCAAAATGTGGGAGCATGTGTTGTTCGACAAAATGCCTGAAAGAAATGTGGTTTATGGAACATACCCTGACCATGTAAGCAGCCTTTTTGTTTTATTACATGTAGCCATGCAGGTTTAGCAGATGAGGGTTGTAAATACTTCAACGGTAGGGGTGCCTCTAATAGAAATACACCTAGATTTGATCATTATGTTTGTGTGGTTGACATTCTTGGTTGTGCTGGGTATCTTGAGGAAACTATAAATTTTATCATCAATATGCCAATTAAACCTGAGGTGGTTGTAAGGATGTGTTTGCTTAGTGTTTGTAGAGCACATAAGAATATAGTGTTACAATTATTTACAAAAACTCTTCTTTTTGAGTTGGATCCTCAAATTGTTGCAACTTATGTTCTTTTATCAAACATCTACTTAGAAGTGCACATGTGGGGTGAGGTTCAAATGTGAAGGACATTGATGAAAGATAGAGGAGTTAAAAATATACCTGGATGTAGTTGGATTAAAGGCCATAAAATGGTGCGCTTTTTGGTGTAGGAGACAGATCACACCCACAGACAAAAGGTAGAAGGATATTTTTCAGATTCAAAACATGTACTGAGTGATGTGGACAAGGAGACAAAAAGTATTCCTCTGCCATCATACTGAAAGTTGGCAATTATGTTTAGATTGTTAAACATGCCCCCTCAGAAAACTCTTGGCGTTGTTAAGAACCTTTCATGTATGTGTTGACTGCCACACTGCATCCAACTTTTTCTCCAAGAATGTGTGCAAAGCAAATTGTTGTGAGAGATGTAAAGGGGTTCCAGCAATTCAAAAAAGGACAATGTCCTTGTAGAGATTATTGGTAATGTTATGTGAAGCAATCTGTAGACATAGGTTGGGACTATAACAAGGTGCATTGTGTCAGACCTGTAGTGATAACTGATATTTAAGTCTCCAAACAACGGTTCCTCAGGGAACCAAATTGCTTCAAATTATCTGAGCAAGGAGTTCAAGCTAAATCCAAATGGTTTATGGAAAAATAATTTGTAGCATTTACAAGTTTATCCACTAAGGGATGTGGGGTATTTAGTATTGTTTTATGGATGAGGGTTTTTAGGGTAGTAGAATCCATTTTGAGTTGGCAATGCAGTACCAAGTGGATGTGGTATTTAATAGTGTATTATGAATGAGGATTTTAAGAGTAGTAGAAGCAATTCCAAGATGCAAAGGCATATCTACATAACACAACCAATCAACCATTATGTTAGGAAGAGGGCCAATTCCATTGTGGGGTCACCCATATTTGCATAAGGATCATGGTATATTGGGGTCTATATGTTGTTGTGTACCAAGTTTATCAACCAAACGGGGATTAGAGAGAGTAAGGCCAAGCTTACAAACTTACTCATCCTGTAACCAATCATGGGAGCTTCACATTCTAAAAATTATCCTATCATGTCCGTTCCTAAAAGGAGTTTATTAATTGCAAAAATGCTAGCCAATATAATGACATGTAATAAAGGGGGTGAAGGGGATTTAATTCAGTATTTTTTAGAAAAATAAAGGGGATAGGGAACGTGGGAGGGGGAGAGGGGAAGAGGAGGGGGAGGGAGCAAGTGAGGTGGAGGTGATGTGGAGAGAGGCGTTAAAAAAACCTTTTGATTTAGCTCCAATAAAATTCCTCCACACATGGAGACCATCGGCTTAACTACTCATTGCAAGGCCTTAAAACTTTTTGTTTGCTTGTAACTCTGCCTCGCCACCGATTTGAGACATGTGGCCTCAATTGGCACTATTGTTCACCGCATACCTTAAGCTTTAAACTTTTTGACCTCTGTTTTCCTGCATACTGATCTTGGAAACATGTCCAAGATTAGTGTTGTTGCTCACCGCAAACTTTCCAAGATTTGGTCTTCGTGATTGTGTTTACTCCGATCTAAGACATTTGGAGAGGATCGGTGGTGTCATTCATTGCATGCCTTTGAGTTTTTTTGATTTGTGTATAGACCTCTTAACTTTGTTGTATGCCGATCTAGGACACGTGTCCAAGATCGGTGTAACTGTGTCTTTAAAACTTTTAGAACTTGGTCTCCATGTACAAACCCTTTGATTCTCCCTTGTGATGACGGAAGACACTTGTCGTCCATCGATTAAACCGTGCACTACATAGCCTTGAAATTTTGATCCTCGTGTAAGGGTCAAGCACTGTAAAAGGCCGATGATAAACACTTGTCAAAGATCGGTGTAGTGTGCTCTGCGCGGTTTTGAGCTTTGGATTGGCATGTAAAACGTTAATAAACTTCCATACTCTTGACTCACTAATCGTGGACACTTGTCCAAAATTGATGTTTGTCATACCCACAAGCCTTTAAGTTTTTTGATTCTTGTGCAAGGGTCAAAACACTTGGTGACTCCTTTAGACCAATGGCTAACACATGTCACCAATCGGTGAAACTTAGACCTGCCACAAAGTTTGATGTTTGGCTTAAATTTGATGTCTGCATAATAGTGAAAGGTCAAAACATCTAAACTTGAAGTAAACTTTTTAGAACTCAAAGAATACATTCAATATGAAAGAGATACAAATAATAAGGGGTATTAAAATGTCACAAAAAAACATTTATATACAATGTCTAGCAATATAAGGGGTATTTTATAATAGGAATGGTGTATTGGGATTATTATTAAGAGTTAGAACCTGAAATAGAGGTATTATTTATTATCCTATGAACAAACGTGATATGCCACAAGTTTACTTAGTGCATCCCCCGTGTAACCAATCAACCACCGTGTTAGTAAGAGGATCACTTCCATTGCGGTGTCACCCCCATTGATATAAGGATCATGATACATATATATGAGAAAGTCGATTTACATTAAAGTGCAATACATCTACCTATACACATGTAATGTATAATTATAATTACACTTAAAAAAATAACATCTGATTTAATTGCTAAGTTATTTACAACTTAGCAATTGATAGGAGAATCTGTAGTCAACTGTCACGGACATACATTAGAACTAAACAACTCGTAGAGACTTGAGCACTTTTCCGACCTGTTAATTCTCTCTCAAGAATGCTGATGCACTATGTTCGAAATGTCACTTCACATTCATGGGACCATCAAATCACGTTTCTTGATTGTGTTGGCTCCCACTGTATACCTTTTTAGAATAAGTGTGCAAGCGTGATAGATAGATCTAGATTTTAATAGCATTGACAGTGAAAAAACAGTTTATAATAGCTATAAACACCCTTTCTATGTTGTGTATGCAATAGAGGTTTTAGCAACACACATTTGATATCATACATCTGTTGGATCCGGTACGTCTTGTGGCTACATTTTCCTTACAAGTGATACTAGTGATGTGTCATCCCTAAGATCACCTCCTATTTGCTTTTTGCTTAATACGATGGATAGGTGTCATATGATTGAGCAAATTACAACTCCAACAAAGTTAAAATTGTTGTCCTCTCCGGTGTAGTTTGCAACTCTTGTGCATTTGGTAGTTGGTAAAACTTTCAATTCCCTCTGACCTTCTTTGGTCATTTTTGAATGTTGATATAATTTCTTTATTTCTTTCCTAACCCTGCTTTGTTTCTAGGATGGATGACATTTAAAGTTTTAATTTACTGTCAGCTTAATCAAATTCAAGTTTGTTACACGACTATTTTCATTTTTCAATGAAGTTGCACCAATGATATGTTTTCAGTTTTTTCTTTTCGTGGTTCTTAAGGTTTTGGATATTTGAATTGAGTTTCTCCAATTCCAGTAGCGCAATATTATTATAAAGTACGTGCTGCCGATTCTTGACATTGTACTCCTTTTAAGGCCAGTTATGTTCTGAACAAAAAACACTGCAATTCTGTCAGGTTCAATGCATCATGTCCGAGTCCATCCGAAGTTCCTCCATTCTAATGCAACTTCTCACAAATGGGCTTTTGGAGGTGTGTGCTTAGCTTTTATTTGTTATGACTGAATCTTTGTTATGTTTATGACTTTTCTGACGTAATGTTTCTGTTGTCTGAAGATGTAGTAAGGCCTCATTTGCTTTCAGGTTGGTCGATTTCAACATTCATAATAGACATATATAATAGTGTTTCTACAGATTGAGTGTCTATTAGGGCTACATTTGATTTACCTTTGTTATTTAATGTTTAGAGAAAACATGGTGTAGAGCACTTTGTAAGACAGCATTTAATGCTTATTTTTCAACTCACGAAAATTCTTAATATATCTTTTGTAATTTGTATATTTGTTTTATATACAATTACATTGCTTCCCTTCCTATTTTATTTATTTATCTGCTTGTTGAAGTTTTCTTTTCTTTTGGTGTTGTTTTCATTGGATTGTGTAGTCAAAATTTGCTGGCTATATTGAATAATGTTTGTTTGTGGTGATATAGTATTATAGTACATTATATACTGCTTTGACAGCATTGAATTTGGCCTGTGGCAAGGTGCTTGCCTTTTGCCGTTTACCCTTTAGCATTCTTTACTATCGTGGTACAGCTGTTTGAACTCATAATATGGAACATTGCAATAAGATCAGAAATAGTACAAAGAATATAGTATGGAACATTCCAATAAGATCAGAAATAGTACAAAGAATTTAGTATGGAAAATAGTAGAAAGAATGTTGAAATTGAAATATTAATCTACTTAGGAAAGTTTCTTAGTTATGCACAACCCCCAATATTGATTGACATGGTTTTCCTCATCTTGCTTAAAGCTTCAAATCTGCTTGGCAAAATCAATACCGTTTTTGTAATTTTTTTAGCAATTTTACTTCGTTTTTTATTTTTTTAAATTTAAAACAAAAAAAAACAGCAAAGATGTTATATTAGATGGCAATCAAATTTACATATATGGCTATGCCAAGCCTGGAAACTTTTGGTCCAAGCAGTAGCATTATACAACAAGAAAGCAGTTGCAATCATCATAGTGAGGATTCAAGGTTGAGAATGTATTTGATGTTGTTTTGTAGCTGGTTGGATCACCATGTAGGAGGCAAGCCATAGCACAGGAGATACTTATTATTAAGAGCCCAATCGGCCAGACCATCTGCAATTTTATTTCTATCTGGGGGAATGTGTACAAATTGCACTTATAGAAAATTTTCCTGCAATTTTTTAATCTTCCAGACTTCTTTGGAGATTTGCCAATTTGGTGGAAGAGTGGCTCTTCTCTGAGATATTAACTTGATAACAATTTGAGAGTCTGACCTAATTTGAATTTTCAGCCAACCAAACTTTACGACCTCTTGCATACCTATATAGAATATTTTCATCTCTGTGATATTATTGGTAGTTTCACCCAGATTAACGGAAAAAAGTATTGCACGTCCCCCTCATGATGTTTATCAATGCCTCCCATAGTAGCTCTGCCTGGATTACCTCTAGAAGCACCATCCTTGTTCAATTGTCCATAACCCGAGGGAGGGGCCTTGAATTGAGTGTCTTTCTTTCTCTCCTTGTTAATATGAAAACGGGGTAAAGTGGCTTCTCTTGGTTCAGGAGACAGCTGATTACAAATATGTTTCCATTCCATAGAGAGGGTGTTGGATAAATGTATCTTATGTTTGAGAGTTTCAGCTATATTTATTTTTGTTTTTTCCCAAATATAAGAGCCATCTCTGCTACTTTGCTGAAAAAGTCGATTGTTTCTTTCTTTCTAGGTGTTCCAAAGAAGAAGAGAGATCGCATTCCACAGTACAAAAAGTCCCATTAAAGACCTATTGGGCAGGTTGACCGTGCCAAGAAAATTTGGGTCAAAATTCCTTTCCATAATATTTGAGTCTGGTATTTACAACTATTTGGATTGGATTATCAAGAACATTGTTAGCTTTGAATTTCATGACATCTATCTAGCATGTACTTGTTTGAAACGAGGGTTTTTGGTCCTGAAGGAATGCTGTATAAAATTAATGATTACCATTTTAAGATTGATCAATTTTTCGGCTGTGCTTCCAAAGCAATTGCCCACTTGCATAACCAACATTGATGTTTTAGGCTTCCTAACTAAAATATTCAATGATAAGATAACAATTTTATAATAAACAAGCAATATGGATTTTTAAGAATTGAACAATTCAAGGACATGAAAAACAATACCAAAAAATAGCAACTCCAATGATGCACTTCGCATGAAGCTAAAGATAAGTATAATTAATATTTAAATGATACACTTTGATAGTTCCTACAAATCCTTTTGGTCTGAAGGAAGACAAAAGTTATCACCATCATCATCAATTAAAGAAAATTGGTTGTTAATTGTTTGGAATAGTGAGGGCTCGTGACCATGGTTACAATGTTTTTTGGGGCTTGCGATTATTGTAACAGAGTTTTCAAGGGCTCGCGACCACCTTGATAGGGGTTTTGAGGGCTTGCGCTTGAGTTTTAAGGATCTGCATCTATTCTTGAGCTTTTTCTTTTGTATGTACTCCTGCATGGTTTTCGGTATTTTGGGTTTCCTGCTTGCAATATTTGTTGGAAATATTGGCATTGATGTCAAAGGAGTGGCTGGACTTACGAACAAAAGTTTTTCAGAAAGTAATAGAAATGTTAGAAAGTAATGGAAATAACCAACAGTGTTTAGAGCCACGATAAGAGAAGTTTAAGTATATGAAAAAGGATCGTTTTTGCATAAGAAAGTCAGCAATATGATTGAGACGTGAACAACAATCAATAGAAAATATCAGTGTTTATTGAAGGATATGATCAATGATATGCTGTAGAAATTTGTCAGCATTCATGAAGGATAAATCAATTGTTTATAATCAACATTAGGCAGCATTCTATTGAAGGGAAATAAATGTATGATTGGAAGACAAATAGTTAACAATCAACAAAGAAACAAACAGTAAGCGTGATCAGAAATGGCGCAACTCCTAAGGACCTGCGATTTGCCTTTGGAGTCCATGATTTTCCCTTGGTGGGCCCATGATCTTGCATGTAGGGTGACGCTAGCATTTGAGGAGGCAACATTAATTGTTTGTATAGTTATTTAATTAGATGGGAAATATTTAATATAGTTATGGCCGACATATGTATTTGCATTGTTAAAATAAAAGATCGTTAATTAAATTAAATGAAAGGGTGTTTCGGTTGGAAGAAAAGATGCCTTTTCGAAAGGGTATGAATGGCTATGTAAGGAAGATCATTTGATTTTTTTTCAAGCATTTGTCAAGTTGAATATCTTAAGGGAAAGAGAAGAAGAAAAAAAAAGTATAAGAGCAGATTTTTAGAGCAGCAGATCTAAAGTTGAAAAGAAGAGTTTCCATCATTTGTTGAGACAAAAGTTCAAAGGTGGTAAGGAAGTTTTGTCAGGAGGTTGGTGCCTTCATATTCGAAGAGATTGATGTCTCTTGCTGAGTTGGTTCTTGGCGAAAGGGGTTGGTGCTCTAGTAGGTTAGTGCCTTCAAGATTGTAATTTGGGGATTGATGTCTCGAGTAGGTTGGTGCCTACAAACATTTGATAAATATATTTCTCCGTGGTTTTTCCCGAAAGGGTTTCCATGTAAATCTGGTGTCTTCTTGCATTACTTTGTGTTGTGTTCTTTGATTGTTTCAAATATCTAAATTGTGAATATAAGATTAAGTGGTTGAAAATAAAAATAATATATTATACTGATTCACCCCCTCTCCCTTTCAGTATAATCCTACGCTTAACATTTGGTATCAGAGCGGGTTCCTTCAGGAACAACCTAACCATTGGAAGTTAGATCTCAAAGACACACATGGCTAGTCACTCATTACTAGAAGATTTCTCCACAAATAAGGCACCTTTGTTCGATGGAACGAATTATGCATTTTCAAGTATAAGGATGTAGAGTTATCTAATGGCTCTTGGTTTTGATATTCAACAATTAGTTTTAGACGGTTATACAACCCCACAAACTCCGCCAACAGATCAAGCCAGAAAGAAGGCAATCAAAAATAATGCAAAAGCTATGAGCGCAATCCTATGCGGTCTTTCAGAGATCGAGTTTGTTAAGGTCATGCATTGCGAATCTGTGAAAGGTATTTGGGAGAAGCTTAAGACTATCTATGAGGGTGATAATAAGGTGAAAAAAGCAAAGCTCCAAACACATAGGAGGTAGTTTGAGAGTCTGAAGATGAAGGATGAAGAAAATATTGCGGGATATCTTCTTTGTGTTGATGAAATCGTTAATATCATTCGAGGGCTCAGAGAAAAAATAGAAGACTCTGTGATCGTCCAAAAGGTACTAAGCTCCCTACCATTAAAATTTTGATGCGAATTTTTCTGCCATTGACGAGATGGACCTAGATAAGTTGAACATGAAAGAACTACATGGAATACTTATGGCGTATGAAATGAGGACTGAATCTGAAAGACCATCAAAGAAGGAAGTAGCATTCAAAGCCTCGAAAAAAGAGAAAACAAAGAACCTAAATCGAGTGAAAGCTCAAGCAAAAAAGAAGATGAGAAGGAAGCTTTGTTTATACGAAAGCTAAAGAAAGGATCCGACAAATCCAAAGGTAAGTTACCGTTCAAATGTTTTAATTGTGGTAAAATTGGTCATTTTGCAGCGAAGTGTCAAGAAAAAGAAAATAACGATGATGAGGAGAGCAAAGCTAAGTTCAAGAAAGGATTCAAGCAAAGCAAAGACAAGAAAAGATTTGGAAAGTAGAAGAAAAGCTTATACTCCAAGAGGGGTAGCAGCTCATGCGAAGAAAGTGGGGTAAGTGACTCTGATAGCAATAATGAAGAAATATTATTCATGGCTATAGAAGATAACGCTTCAACGAGCAAAGATGACTTGGAAGAAGATGAAGATATGGAAGAAGAATGTGAAGTAAATCTTGAAGAAATTATCCGTGCTTCAAGAGAGATAAAAGCACTCAAAAAGAAGTATCAGAAACAAAAGCAACAACTCCAAAAATATGAAGAAGAGAACTGATTTTCCGAGGCAAGGATATCAGAGCATTTTGAAGAGTCAGAGAAAATAATTATTGATCTGAAAATCCCGATCGAAGAAACAAAAAGAATTGAGGAATATTTAAAACGTCAGCTAAAAACGAAAGAAGAAGATTGTGAGAAGCGCGAGTCTGAGATCGTTGCTTGAGAAAGAACTTAGAAAAGGCAAACAACAAATTGATGAATAGCTTGAGATTTGAGAAGAACACTGAGGTTCTAGATGAGATTGTAGAGTGTCAAAGCTCACTATTCAACAAGTCAGGTCTTGGTTATGAAGAAGAACAAGAGAAGGCTTCAAAGGCTACCGAGCTCCCGAAGAAGACAAGTGCAGAATAGGCCAAGAGCTATGCATAAATTCTAAAGGGACCCATAAAGAATGAAAGCAGGAAGGAAGAGGACATCACAAAGACCGACACCGTCCACAAAGAAGGCAATGGAGAGAATAATTCCAAGAGATCATTTGTTCCAAGACATTAATATGACTAGGTTTGGAAGTTCCTTCCATGGTCATTGTTTTTATTGCAATCTCTTTGGTCATAAGAAGATAGATTGTAGAAAGCAAATGAAAGATAGTGAAGCTAGGAGCAAAATCAAAGGTGCCCAAGGAGTTTCGAATAGAAACTACAATTCATTTGCTCCCTTATCATACTATAATAAGGATGCTATTGTCTGCTATAATTGCAACAATTATGGACATATAGAACGTTTTTGTAGAAGTGTGTTTGAATCCTCTATATAGGATCAAAAGACAAGATCTTCAGATACAAAGAAAAAGGAACCTACAAAGATCTGAAAAAATAAGCAAGAGGAAGTTGGGCAAGATAAAGAAAAGTCCATGTTTGTAAAAACGACATTTCATGCACGGGATGAAGTGCAGTACTGGTACATTGATAGTGGATGCTCAAGACATATGACTGGCGATAAAAGCGAGCTTATCTCATTGAAAAAAGTAAGTGAAGGTACCGTGAAGTTTGGTGATAATGCCACGACAAAGATAGCAGGAAAAGGTACGCTTAGCCTAGACAATGGAAAAACAAAAACAAAAAATGTTTTATATGTTGAAGGATTAAAGCATAATCTTTTAAGTGTAATCCAAATGTGTGATCAAGGACACACACTTAAGTTTTATGCCGAAGGACGTGAAATCAAAAAAGCAGACATAGGAGAACTAGTTGCAAACGCCCATGGAACCACAAACATTCTATACATGCTCAATGATGTGAAATGAGAGAAATGTTGCTCGAGTCAAATTGAAGAAAGTTGGCTATGGCATAGAAGGATGGGTCATATAAACTTTGATAACCTTGTAAAAATCAGCAACAAGCAAAGCTCTGAGAGACATGCCGAAGATAACAAAAACCTTCAAGCACTCTTTGCAAGCAATGACAACATGGAAATCAAACAAGAGCAAGATTTAGAACGAAAGAACATTCAACCATCAAGCCACTAGAGCTGGTTCATACGGATCTTTGCGGAACCACCAGAACATAGAGCATACAAGGTGAGAATTATTTCATGTTACTCATTGATGATTATACCATAATGATGCGGGTTGCCTTTTTAAAGAAAAAATTGAGGCATTTGGGAAGTTTAAAGCGTTTAAAGCCTTAGTTGAAAAAGAAACTAGGTTTGTTGGCTAGATTTTCTGCATAGCATAAAACCTAGACAGTCATGAGATAAATCTCCCTCATTTAACCGGTGAGGCTCCCGTGTCAGATTTGTCAATAAAAATGTGTTATTATCTATCAGGGGTTTTATTTTAACTACTTATTTCATGAACCATAACTAAGAAGTTCTGCAGCAAGTAAGTAGCTGTTCAAGATAGGAAGTATTTTATAGAAGAAGGAAGTAAAGGAATTACAGAGAAGAAATGGGGAAGATGTGCATCCCAATTAGTAGATAGTAGAGCTAATTGCATGCACATAGAAGAAACTTAATAGATATGAACACACAGAATTATAAAACAAAGGCAACTCTAGATCTAGATCTATAATAACACAAAGTTTACTTAAGAGATATAAGATTTAAAAGCAAGAAACATAGTACACCGTGACACAAAGTTCTCCGGAAACCTGCTCCTTTGTATTCCTTTGCTCCAAGTTGCTCTCAAGGGTTCAGCACAAAGTCTAGAACACAGGATTGCTGCTTACAAATTCTGATTGATCATTAACCCGGAGGTTCTTCTCCTACTTATAGAATGTAGGAGGGAAAGTACAAATGAAAAACTCAAACTGAACTAAAGTATGAACAACAAGTAAAGATGACATTTGGCAGTCATCCTCAACTAACTTCTTCTTAAGTGACACATGTATCACTTAACTAATAGAATGGTTCCACATGACTTCAAATAATGGTTGTAAAACCAATAACTTAGAAGTTTTACAATTTCATCCGGGAACATAGAAAATAGAAGTTATGCCAGCTGTAATGGCTACATCTTCATGTTCTGATATCTGATATACTTGTCGAACATATAATTCAGCATCCTTCCATCTGTTTTAGCCACTGCTTCTTTCTCTGTCCTGAATTGCAGCAACCCTTCATTTAACACTTTGATGCATGCTTCCACATATTCCAAGCTCGGCCTAAACCTCGCAATGTCTGCCTGCAGCGCCACTAGTCTATTGATAGAATTCATCGTGAAAGGCTTGGTAGCTTTATCAATTCTCTTTTTTACCATTAGGAGAGACCCTTCTTGGGAATTAGGCACCTCGTTAGAAACAATCCGCACGTAAGAAGTAATGCCTCCAACCACATCCTCTTCCGTGAAAGAAATGATATTGTCGGGTAAGGATGACGTCCTACTTTCAAGTGCCTGCATCCTTTTCAGCAAAACTCTGCAGATTTCCAAACGGAAAGATACTGCAAACTCTAGCTGCTTCCCCTTCTTGACTGATCCGTCTGGTACAATCTGTTCCGCAACCAATACATCTCCCGGCAACTTGTTGATCTCGGCCAAAATACTCAGGTTACTCTCTGCAATTGTATTCATGCCTTCTATGTTTGCCATCAGTTGCTTTAGTTGATTTGCTGCATCGTTCATAACTTTTAGGCGGGCTGACACTTCTCCAAGTTGTACAGAAGCTTGACGAATAATCAAATCCTTACATTCGTCAATGGCCTTTACTTGATTGCTTGCATCTTCCATTTCCTGCATAAGATGATCACTCACCTGCTCTGAAATGGGCTGAATGGAAGGTTTAGCAACCTTGGCTATGATCTCACATAATTGAGATACTTGCTTCTGCAGCTCTTCTTTCTCCGCCTTCTCACTGTCAAGCCTAAGGAATAAAGCATCTATCAATGTCTGCGTGTCCTGCTTCAATCCTTCAGTGGTGGCTTGACCGAGTGGTACTTTGGTCACTGTCACATCTTCTGCCGTGAGCTCTTCTATCTTTCCTTCTGCCGGAATTGATATCTCAACAAACTTCTCTCCCAAATTCTCGATGATTAACCTAGAAGTTGCTGTAGCAACTTTAGGCCTTCTGTCTCTTCTGCTCAGATCCTGGAGTAGCTACAAGTCGTGCTCCTCTAAGTTCATCTCCATTCTCGCTTCTGGAACAAACTGCAAAGCTAACCATTCCAAGAAATTACTTCTTGAAGAGTGAGAAGTTGCTGAGTGTACTACCATCTCCCGCTCTGCATCCTCTCTGTCAAAAAGTGCCATAGTGTTATGGCTGCCATCTTCTGAGTCATCCAAGGACAAAGCCCTTTCAAATTCCACCATCTGCAGCTTCAACGTATCCTCTGGAACAGGTGCTGAACGAAGTGGCTGAGGGGAGAAGATGAATGTCACTGGATTCAGTGGAGGCATGGAAGCATCCTGTTGCTGCGGTGCAATAGTTGGTGAAGCATTGGGTACTGGAGAAACTGGAGTTAAAGTCATGGTCGTAGAAGTGATCCTCTCCTTGGATTGAGATCTTCTATGCACTTTCAACTTCTTGACTTTCCTGCTGCTTTCTCCTCCGTGCTTTCGCTTGAGGGAATCTCCTGCGCCGAAGTTGCCCGTGACTTGATTCATCAATGCTTCATCATGGCAATATCCCTTCGTCAGCAACCAGTTTGAAGTATTCACCAACACAGCTCTCGACCTTTCTTCAATTGTGTTGTAGCCTCCTATGTTATTCTGCAGTATGGCTCTATCTCCTCCCATTTGATGGTAAGTGTCAAGTACCACATTCCCATCATCTTTAAAATCCGCAGGTATCCGCGCTAGTCCAAAGTCGAACACTTGTTTTGCTGATAGCCTGCTGAAATCTTTCTTTCTAACTTCGTACTCACTTTTGCACTTCATCCAGAAATCTTCTAATGAAGGCACATGTGCGTACTGCTGGGAGATTGTCTTCCTGGCTACTCCAAATGGATCGAAGTTCAGCCGTGCAGGGAAGAACTCTTGCTCATACTCGGATAACATTTGTGCTTTTATCCCTCGAGCTCTGTGAATGCTAATGCAGCTGTAATATCCCACAATGATTGGGAAGAAGCCCGTAGACTTTTGCCGCTTTGACTAAAGGTCGTGTAACTCCACAAGTTGTCTGCTCAGCTCCATGGCGATCAATGTATCATTCGGATACCTGGGCATCTTTGTTGGTTCTCCAGAAAAGCCCGTAACCCTGAGGTATGTGAAATCTGCAAATTGGATGAATAGACTTCCAATCTTGGACACGGCTTCCCATGCCTCCTTGCTTACCCTGTTGGCCTTCAAGTCTTTGTCTAGCCTGCAGATGAAATCGTAAAAGTCATCGTTGATCACTTTGAAGTCTTTCTCGCATGCAGGTGCAGTAAGCTGCAGGTAGCATTCGAAAATGGGGTCCTTGGAAAGAACACCACATCTATCCAGCTTGGAAAAGACGCCCTGTGAAGCTGCAACATACACCAAGTATCAAGTCATCTTGAAGTTGAAAGTACGCTTCACGTTCCGGAGTTGCTCACTGATGTTGTTGCTAATAATTTCCGACCAATTGCTTATGGAATCAACCTTGTTGATTTCAATGGTCCTGATGAAAGCATACATCCATGTACGGAAAGTGTAGGCATTCGCTTTGCCATTCATCCTGCATAGCAATTTGACGACATCATCTGCCTCCTGCACCAAATTGGACCGCGGAAGAGTTCTCGGGAACTTCGAAGGAGATCTAGGCTTCTTCATGAATCGGCTGTTCATTATGCTCACGTAATCAGCTCTATGTTTCTCCCATCTACTGTCAGCATCCTGAATGCTAATAGAAGTCGCCACCTTTCGCACTGGAATCTTCAAACAATAATTGATGAACTCTGCGTCCAAAAGAATTATTGTCTTTCCCGAAGCATCACGTACTGATCTGGATGAAGGATGATAAGATAGCGCACTCCATCACAAACTCTGGTAATTGGGCTGTACATGGAAAAGCTGCAGCTCGGATAATTCCACTGCTTTTGACCGCACGCATGAGTGAAGTGTTTCCCGCTCTGGATCTATCAATCAAATTAGAAAGAGGTTCCGGGCCTAGATCTGTGTCTCCTATGTCTGCCAGTTTGGAAGCAATGCATGACTCCATCGTGCTTTCTTTTTCATCTCTTTTCGCCATAGCTTTGTCTATCTTCGTCTGAATAATTCTTTTTCTTCTTATTTGGCCGGATTTCTTCAATACTGGTGTAGATCTGGACAATTCTTCAGATTCGGAGGATATTTGCAATGTGTTGGACATTGATAAAAACTCCTTTTCTTTTGTAAAGCACCTGTAATGAATTCCTGCAATTTATTCAGACAAAAATGACCACCAGAGCATGAATAGTGAATTTAAATTGTAAAAATCTGCACTTTTCAAGCCTGCTGTCCCAAAAATTGGTGTTTAATTTGCACATAAAGAGAGCATGAATCCTTTCAATCAACCCTTGAGCTCCTGTAACACCTGTGGAAACAATTATGCAGACAAAGATCAACCTCCTTCAAAGCATGCGCCAAATCTGGAAGCTTTAATCCTTGTTGTCACCTTGTTTGAGCAAAATCCTTCCTCTAATGGGGGCGCACTTTTCCACTTGGCTGCAATTCTTTACCTTTGATTTGAATAATTCACCCATATGGCTGCCCATGCTTATATAACCTTCACAATTCAATAATTAATAATTGCCCTAACAATTAAAGGCAATTAATTAATTAAAAATCATGCTTTTCTCTTTTAAAAATAGCATGTTTAAGGACAGCCATCCAATAAATTAAATTAATCTAATTTAATCCTTCACACACCACTTCACTTAAGCTTCACAGTGTGCTTTGACCATAGCCACTGAAAATAGAAATTAATTTAATGTTTTAATGCCTTAAAAAATATTAAATAATACCCAAATGGGGCGCACTTTTTGAGAGGAAGAGGGCAGACATAAAATAAATTAAATTTAATGCTTTTAAATCCTTTCTTTTATTTCAACTTTGACTTGTTGACTTCCTCCAAGCTTGGGTGCCCTTTTTGAGAGAATAGATTAATTAAAATAATCAATTTAAGGCTGCCATTCTTTCACCAAAGGGGGCGCACTTTTTTGCACATGTAATTCTATTTTTCAGAATTTTTCCACAATGGGATTCTTTACCCTGCAAGGCAGGCACCAAAATCCCGTGATCCACTTAAGTGATTTGACTTTGACAATGAGATTATTTACCCTGCAAGGCAGGCACTAAAATCCCATGATTTCACTTAAGTCACCTTCCTTTTATTTTATCATGGGAATTTTTACCCTGCAAGGCAGGCAATAAATTCCCACCTGCCTGCAGCCTCTATTTTTCCCACTGCAGCTTAAGTGACTTTTATAACATGGGAAAAAGTACCCTGCTAGGCAGGTATAAAATTCCCACCCTGCCTGCTGCTTATATTTTTCCCATCACAGCTTAAATCCTTTGTTTTCCAAAAATGCGCCCATCCCTGCAGGGGTTTTTCTGTGCATGACTTCGTTTTTTCCCAGTGATCTAGACCTCTGATGGCGATTTCCTCCGGGCATAATGTGCGTATATGTTTTCCAGCTGCTCCAGGCCAAAAATCGGGCTTACCCAACAAAGGAATTGTTCCAGAAAAATTTCACAGAAAACGAAACGGGACATCACAAAAACACGAAAAATTGCCAAAAGTTACAAATAAAGCCCAAAACCTAATACAAATTAAAACCCTTTTGGCACATAGGAATAATAATATATTCGCTCATAATAGAGTTAAAACAGAGCGCAAATAGCCTCATACGGGGCTCAAAATAATTAAATACAAATTTCCCGCAGACAAATCCCGACGACAGAATAAAACAATTTTGGGCATCTGGGTATTTGGCGAAAAAGGCTAATATGGCTCTTTAGGATTATTTTGACAATAAAAACACAAAACGACCCATTATTTTAAAAGTACGAAAATTTTTCGGATAGGGTAGTCGCAAATTTTAGGGTGAAATCTGGGTGACACTAAGGTTAAAGATCAAATGCTTAAGATCAGATTGAGTAGGTGAGTTCACTTCAAATGAATTCATTGAATTTTGTGAAGAACATGGAATAAAAAGACACCACTCAGCTGTAAGAATTCCACAACAAAATGGAGTGGTAGAAAGGCAAAATCGAACTGTCTAAGAAATGGCTAGAACAATGTTAAATGAGACGAAACTATCAGACAAGTTTCGGAGAGAAGCGGTTAGTTCAACAATCTATATCTTGAATAGAGGAAAAATAAGAGTAAATCATGATAAAACTCCGTACGAGTTATGGAAGGGAAAACCAGCCTCTATCAAGTATTTCGAAGTGTTTGGGAGTAGATGTTTCATTAAGAGAAATGAAGAGGACTTGGGAAAATTTGATTCAAGAGCTGATGAAGGAATCTTTCTTGGTTATTCCACCCAAAGCAAAGCCTATAAATGCTATAACAAAAGGTTACAAACAATCGTAGAAAGTGCCAATGCTAGAGTGGATGAAATCATGAACCAAAAGACAAAAGAATCTTCAAAAATACCTGATCTCATAGAAGAAAAGGATGAGGAAGTAGAAAAGATAAATGAAACAGAGTGGGAGGATACGAAGGCACCATCACGATTTGTTCAAAAGAATCATTTTGAGAGTCAAATTATTGGCAACATTGATGCTGGGTTACAAACTAGGAGAAGAATTATCAGTACACTTGAGCAAGTAAATTTCTCTTTGTTATCTAAGACAGAGCCTAAGAATTTTTCAGAAGTCAGTCATGACAAGCATTGGATAAAGGCAATGGAAGAAGACTTGGATTAGATTGAGAAGAATGAAACATAGGAACTTGTACCTAGACCTAGGGACCAAAATGTAATCGGCACCAAGTGGGTATTCAAGACTATATTGAATGAAGATGGCCAAGTGATACGGAACAAAGCAAGGTTAGTTTGCAAAGGGTATGCTCAAGTGGAAGGTATTGACTTTGAAGAAACATTTGCTCCTGTTACAAGACTAGAAGCTATCAGAATGTTTCTTGCATATGCTGTTTTCAAAGATTTCAAAGTTTATCAAATGGATGTAAAATCTGCTTTTCTAAATGGCAAGATAGAAGAAGTATAAATTGAACAGGAAGAAGGGTTCCTCCAATTAGAAAACAAATACCATGTGTGCTAATTGAAAAAGGCTTTGTATGGTTTAAAGAAAGCCCTCATAACATGGTATTCAGGGCTTGACAAATATCTACAAGAACAAGGATTTAAAAGAGGATTTGCTGATAACAACCTCTACATTAAGATTGAAAGTGAAAATCATTTGATTGTTGCAGAATATGTGGATGACATCATTTTTGGAGGAGATAATGAGTAAATATCCAAGAAGTTTGTCGAAGATATGCAAAAGGAGTTCAAAATGTCTATGTTGGGCAAGTTTTCATTTTTTCTTTGTTTGAAAATATACCAGTCTAGCAAATATAATAATAATAATTGTTTTTATAGTCCACGATGCTGGATGACCTGTTTTTGGGTCTGCAAGCGGTTTATAGCATATGGGACTACCTCGTACTCCCAATATGCAGGAGGCACATAATTGTGCTTCAAATACGAGGTGTACATACCCTATCCCTTGCAGGATTTGAACTTGTGACGTCTCTCTCAAGAGAAAAGAAATATTTATTTCCCAATCCAAGTATGTAAAAGAGATTGAAAATTCAGAATGGAGGATTGTGCACCTGTTAGCACACCCATGGTTAGATGGAATAAATTGAGTAAAGATGATGAATCTCCTAATGCAGATCACACACTCTACAGATCAATGATTGACAACTTACTATATGTAACAACATCTAGGACAAACATTATGCAAGCAGTAGGCATGGTAGCACATTTTCAAGCAACACCAAAGGAAACTCACGTGCAAGCAGTAAAGAGAATTTTCAGATATTTAAAAGGGACTTTGGATTATGGCTTATGGTATCCAAGAAGTAAAGATTTCACATTGGTAGCATACGCAGACTCAGATTGGGCATGATACATTGATGATAGAAAAAGTACAAGTGGAGTAGTCTTCCTTGGAAATCGCTTAGTATCTTGGTTGAGCAAAAAGCAAAACTTTGTTTCGCTATCTACAACAGAAGCAAAATATATAGCAGCAGTGCTATGTTGCACACAAATTCTTTGGATGAAGCAGATCCTGAAGGATATCAAGGTAGAATGTGATCATCCAATTTCTATATTTTGTGACAAGACTAGTGCAATAAGCATCTCGAAGAATTCTATTGTGCATTCAAAAACAAAACATATTCCAATTAGATAGCAGATCAAATTGGAATACATTGCCACAGCTGAACAAATAGCAGACATTTTCACTAAGCCTCTTCCAAAGGAAACATTTGAGTATCTACGACAAAAATTGGGAGTAATATCCTTTGCTTCCTCTCATTTAAAAACTAAGAGAAACATTGGTTAAGGGGGAGCTAACATTGCATTATTCAATCTCCTTGAGTGTCCCTTATTAATAACCCTTTTGAGGGTTTCAACCAAACACACCAAATGCAGATATGAAATTTAAATTGCAGCAGATGAAAGAGTAAAATCAGTGACTTTAGCTATCACCAAAAATGCCAAAAATCACCACAAAACACCACAAACCAACTCGCCAATATTTTGTATATATTTTATGGAATATTAGAAGCCAAAATCACAAAGAAATGCTGAAGAATACACTTCTGAAAATTAAATATAAACTGAAAATTGCAGCCACAAGAAAAATATGAAATATGGGTCTAGAAACCCTCTAGATTCATCAAACTTCAGATTCCGTCCTTAAAAAATATAACAAATTAGATTATGAAACCAAATTTGTCAAATTCTTCACCAATATTTCCAAACCCTACCCATGGTAGGTCGCTCCACCCTAAATAATTGAAATACCAACTAGAAATTACAAATATATCTTCAAACCAGCGCTTCACCTCAAGACCAATCAATGATGAAAGGTTTTCGTCCTTCAATGAAACCTCACAAGAGGGTTTTCGTCCTCAAGTGGATGAACAAGGAGCAACAAGCTCACAATGCCCAAGTAGAATAAAATGCACCAAGACTAGATACAAACGATGCCTCTAGTCTCCTTTTATATCCTCCTTTTTGGTGCCAATGCTCAATTAGAAAAGGCCGACCTGTATAATGCAAGAAAACACTAAAGGAAATATAAAAATATTAGATAAAATATATTATAAAGATGCTCAAGGGTCTTCTCCTTCATTTTTGCTTCTTTGCCATGGAGAAGGAATGGCAAGAAGACCAAATATCAGCTCTTAAGTGGGAAAAATGGACATTACACCCTTTGCCATTGATTTCAAAGGGAGAGAATTGCTAATAGGGGGAGTTACAAAAGATGAGGAGTTGCAGATAAAGAAGATTCTTTGAAGAAGGTGCATTAAAGCAAAGAGGGAGTAAATTCTTTGCAAGGTTGCCATCAATGAAAAAGGGAGAGATAGTTGGAAATATTGTCATTGATGTCAAAGGAGTGGCTGGACTTATGAACGGAAGTTTGTCAAAAAGTAACAGAAATGTTAGAAAATAACAGAAATAACCAGCAATGTTTAGAGCCACGATAAGAGAAGTTTAAGTATATGAAAATAATCGTTTTTGCATAAGAAAGTCAAGGAATGATTGAGATGTGAACTACAATCAATAGAAGGAAGATATCAGTGTTTATTGAAGGATATAATCAACAATATGTTGTAGAAAATGATCAGCATTCAAGGACAAATTAGTTGTTTATAATCAGCATTAGGCAACATTCTATTGAAGGGAAATAAGCGGAAGACAGTCAACAATCAACAAAGAAAAATGATCAGAAACGACGCAACTCCCAAGGACTTGTGATTTGCCTTTGGAGCCACGATTTGCTCTTGGAGGGCCCACGATCTTGCATGAAGGGTGGCACTAGCATTTGAGGAGGCAACATTAATTGTTTGTATAGTTATTTAATTAATGGGAAGCATTTAATATAGTTATGACCAACATATGTATTTGCATTGTTAAAATAAAAGATGGTTAATTAAAATAAATGAAAGGGTGTGTCGGTTGGAAAAAAAGATGCTTTTTCGAAAGGGTACGAATGGCTATATCAGGAAAATCATTTGAGATTTTTTTCAAGCATTTTTCAAGTTGAATATCTTAAGGGAAAGAGAAGAAGAGAAAAGAAGCATAAGAGCAGATTTTTAGAGCAACAGATCTAAAGTTTAAAAGAAGAGATTCCATCATTCGTTGAGACAACAACAATTCAAAGCTGGTAAGGAAGTTTTGGAAGGAGGTTGATGCCTTCATATTCGAAGAGATTGATGTTTCTTGCTGAGTTGGTGCTTGGCAAAAGGGGTTGGTGCTCCAGTAGGATGGTGCCTTCAAGATTGTAATTTGGGGATTGGTGTCTCCAATAGGTTGGTGCCTACAAACATTTGAGAAATATATTAAGAAATATTTTTTTCGTAGTTTTTCCTGAAAGGGTTTCCATGTAAATCTGGTGTCTTCTTGCATTACTTTGTGTTGTGTTCTTTGATTGCTTTGAATATCTAAATTGTGAATCTAAGATTAAGTGGTTAAAAATAAAAAGAATATATTATACTAATTCACCCCCCCTCTTTATATAATCCTATGCTTAACAATATCTTCTTTACTTTCCCTGTTGTTCTCTGCTAGTTGCGAAAGGTGTTTGTCATCATGGCTCTAGACCAGGGACGTAGTCCTGATATGTGAATGATCACGTTCTCCATAAAGAGTTGTTCTCATGCTGACAATAGTAACGGTGATATAGTTGTCTCAAAACATCAAGAAGTCAATGTTTACACTTGCAGAGGCTCGCGTTCGCTGGAAAGAGCTTCAGATGCATTCAACTTAGGTTTTCAAATGGTCCAAGACAAAATACCCAAGCGGAATGACTCGTTGCTTGAATATAAAGCATTAACATTGTTAGGTGACCATCCACAGTGCCCTCAACTTCTCCCATCATCTGAAACACTAGTGCATGATAAGGTTATCCCAACTAATACCCACTCGATTGTTAATAATGCACCTTCCTCTGTGGACGTCAAATAAGATATGAACAAGACTGCTGGTTTAAATAGTCATGCAGATAAAGAGGAGGAAGATTTTCATTTCCAATTGCTTGATAACTTGGATTATACAGGAGGTTGGAAAAACTTGGAACGTAGAGGAGTAATTCTCTGCTTCTTGTGCCGTATACTTGATGAGGATTGATTTGCCAAATGGTGCATGCTTCACTGGGAAGAAAAGGTTATTTTTCTGCACTCATTCTGGGGTTTGGGATCCAAATATGTATGTCTATTATTCAACTTTGATACTTCTGCGAGGTGAGTCCAGCAATATGGCACATGGAACATTGTTGGTTCTTTGGCATATGTTTAGTCATGGCGCGCAAACTTCAATGCAGACGATAATACGTAGGCACAATATCCTCTCTAGCTTGAGTTCCCGACAACGGTTCCAAAATTAAGACCATTTGTGCATTTATTCGCTGTACGGTTTGGTAAGATACTCATCCTAGATGCCAGCCGGAACTCTTTACTTCCTAATCCTAGAGTATGCGTTGAAGTGGATCTAAAAAAAAGGCTTCTTGCTTTCATTTCAGCTATGGCATTTGATGGTATATATCAACAAAAGATGCATTATTTGAATCTCCCAAATGCTTGTTTTGCATGTCAAGCTCAAGATAATTTTATTTGTGATTGTCCTCTTCGTCAGGATGCGAAACAAGTGACAAACAAATCTCGTTGAAGAACCCACACCACCTGAATCGGGGAACACCACCTGAATCGGGGAATAAAGAATAGATCACTAAGTTTAGCTCTCCTCAAACTTTCTATTTTTCATCCAAAGTCAGTGGCACATCGTCCCCTAAACAGACACATGATTTTGCACTGCTCCAGGGCTTGGGAATGAGGACAACCATGCAGAGTATATCAAGTAAATCTAACCAAATGAAGTTGGAAGGGGATGGATTGTCAAAACTTATAAACAAAAAGGATCCTTGTTGCCATAACGAGTCAATCTCTCAACTTCTGACCTCCCATCATCATGTCTCAAATCCTTTTAAGGATGGAGTTTCTTATTCATCAGGCAATAATACTTCTGCATTGGTTGTGCACAATAAGTGCAACATGTTGGATAACCTGTCTTCTTTGGATTGAAGATCTCTCTATTGTCTTGGAATGTTTGAGGGATTATTCTTCCTAGTCGCAAACAATTTGTTTGTAGTGTTCTGCATAAAGTTATATTAGATATAGTATTCTTGTAAGAGGTAAAATCTGTTGGTGTTGAATTAAGCAATAGAATGAATTACTGCTGGAATGGTTTGTTCTGGGATTCTATTCATAATCAAGGTAGTGGTGGAGTTGTTTTGGCAACCACCCCTTCCTTACAACCTTATGTTGTTGGGCATGGTATGTATTCAAAAAATCAATGTGTGTGGATAACAATTTTGATTAAGAATAGGCTTTATGGTTTTTGTGCGGTATACACTCCCAATTTGAGTACGGAGCGTGCTCATGAAATATCCCTAGTGGGATACTACTTATAACTTGACAAATAATAAAATATTTGCAGCAAACGATATTTTGATTTTCCTGGAATAAAACCCAAATAGGGCAGCAAACTGAAAAAAAAGATAACTTGCAACCCACTTTTTTGAATCACACGAAATTTTAAAGAGAGATCGCTAAGATGATAACAAACACTAAAAAATATTTTTTGGATTTTTCTGAATAATAGATAACTGCCAGTAAATTTTAGAATGCCCTAAACTGCTGAAATATTTTAAAATTTTTTAAGTACCTGAATACAAATGATAAAAATCCGACTTTCTGGAAATAACATCTACAACATATAAAAAAGTGATCCCAACCTCTAGATCTGAAAATGGGCACCCGGAAATCCTAGAAATATTAGCTGCAATCTCCTAGGGCTGACATCACCCTATGAAAGGGGCTGGAAATCCTCTGAAAATCCTTCAAAAGTTGCACAAAATTTGCCGTAAGCATTGGGAAAAATTTGAAATGCAAGTGGCTGAAATATATGGGCAAATGATCTTCCACAACCTCTGAAAATAACTTGAAAACCTTGCTTGAAAACTTTGTAGAATCCACTTGAAAATTTGCTTTGAATGGGCTCCAAAATAACAAACTAGGGTGGTTCTTTCACCACCGAAGAGTGCCCTACTAGCTAGGAATGGATCTCTCACCATTGAAGTTAGGGTTCCTGTGGTATTTATTCCACAAGCAAAAGAAATGTGCAAACATCAGTTGCTCCTATATCAAGATATGTGTGAGTGTAAGAATGAATCTCCTTCTCCCCCAAGCGCTTCCTTTTATAATTTTTCATTAGCTTTTTCCAAGTTGGGAGCTCCATGTGGGACTAAAAGTGACTTTAGTGACCCCAACGAAGAAATAGAATAATAAAGTACCATGAGCCCCCCTCAACGACAATATAACAATTATTCCCACCAAGTTGCTTAATACTAATGCCAACGGAAAAATATAACAAATAAGCAAGGGGTAATCAGTCATCCATGCCCAATAACCTCCAATGTCGTTAGCCCCTCGGGTATGACCAAGGCTAAGACTAAAAAATGGCCCTTAGGCCCTCGGTGAAGGAATGGGGACATTAGAGCTTGGTTGGGGAACCAGTTGCAATTCAACTTGCCAACAATGGAATGGATTATAGGGGGAGACTTCAATGTGGTAGAATGGGAAAGGTAGAATGGGAAAGATACAAGATAGGTGGAATTGGGTTAGTTATTTCCGAGCTTGATAAACAAGTATGAGAAAGGTGCAAAGCTTCTTTTTAGCTTGTTGATCCTAATTGGGGAAAAAAGGAGTTGCAAGGGCTGGTTGGTAAACTTGGACTAACTTTTGTCGGGGTTGTTACAGAATACAGGTTGGGTTAGATAGGTTCTATGGTCCCAAAGATATCTTTTTTTTTTAATGTTCACGACCCATGGAAGTTCTCATTGGAGAAATTGGCTTTGATCATCACCTAATTCAGACATTCATTTCCATGGGCAGCTTTGAGTAGGAACACCATCCCTCCTTGTTTAAGTTAAATGTTTCTCATCTTCATTCTGCCGACTTTTGAGAATTGATCCATCACATCTGGAATTTGATTCCTTGCCCACAAGGCGAACTGAAATGGGTGTTGTGGTGGGAATTCGCTGTCCACAAAACTGTTGAGTTCATTTGGGGTTGGGGATTAATGATAGCCAGGAGGCGTCAACGTTCTATGCAAGTAGCTAAAACCAAGTTGATAGTAACTCGCAACGCCATAGAAATAGATTTGCATAATGAATCCTTATAAGAGGAAGCATCCCGTTTGGAAAATATCATACGCCAGAATGATGAATATGCAACACGTGAAACTCGTGTCCATGCTAGGCTACAACGGATTAGAAAAGAGATGAAGGTGTTTTGGTAAGTTTTAGTTCTTTTTCTTGATAATGATTAAATACTTAAAACACAAAAAATAAATAGGGTTTAGCAAGGATACTTGTGTAACGATGTGATAAGAGATTTTGCACACCATTGAATCTAGCTGACTATGAGAACTCTTTTTTGTTTGGGAAGGATAATCTGCACACAAGTACGTAACTTGACATAATACGATTAGAAAAACAGATGGTGGGTTACCTGACGGAATGTTAGTTCTAAGAGGTTATGCACTTCCTTTCATGGATGTCAGCCGACTAATAAGCAATTAAGTAGATAATAAGATAATAAGAAATTACAACTGTGACAGATATATGTACTGATTGTAAAAGTAGATTATCGAAACAAAGATGAATATGAGAGCAAGCAATTAATGCCCCACTACAGCGAGATTAATTGGTTCAAAATACTGGTCTCGATAAGAATTAACCTAGTCACTATGTTCCAAGAGGAGGTCCAACTAATCAAGAATGTCGTCGGGATCAGGTGTGAGGGCTATCGACTTGTTCCCAAGCAAAGGGTTGGCGAATGATAGGAAGGTCATAAGTACAAGTTGGTTTGTATGCTTCTCTGGGAACAATCATCTGAGGGTTCCCATACTCATAAGCATGTCACAATCAGACAAAGATGCCTTTAGATCGAATAAGCAAGGTTTGATTTTTTGATAATGGACAAATAGTAAAAATGACAGGGATCGACGACGACCCATAGGAATCGATGCCGATCAGACATAATCGAGCCGATCCGAAGGAATTGATGTCGATCACTGTTGAAACCAATGATTTTAATAACTTGGGATTTCCAAAGGGAAATCCAGATTGAAGGCTTAGAATAGGGTTGGTAAAAGACGGATAATGGACTGTATTAGATATTGAAAATAATAAATAGCATAAACAAATCGAAATGTACCTCTTAAATATGTTTGGTCAAGGCTTGAGACGACGACGAGGTGGACAGAGCTGGCGAGATGCTTCTTGTGGCCCAAGGACGTTATTGTTGATAGTTGGGCTTTCTAAGATGTCTAATTACACCTGTAATTTCTCAAGAGGTTCAATACGTTCGAACTCAGGATTGAGGGATAAAAAATTCAGACTTTTAGGGATCAAGATTCGGAGCTTTGGGACGAAGGCTGCTGGTCTATTTGACGATCTTGGTCGATCTGGGGGAATTGACACTGATCCACATTGATTGGCGTCAATTCTGAGGAAAGTGAGGTTGGCGGTTCCAACCTTCTTTCTAGTGGGGAAAGTGAGGTTGGGTTTGTTTTCATGCTTGTAGGGTTTGTTAGGGGGGCCAACTAAGTGGTTGGGAATGTTCTAGATTAGTCTAAGTTGGTTTTTGGGAGGTTTTAGGTGGTTAAGGGGTTAGGGTGGTAAGAAGTAATTAAATTAATTAATTATGGAGAGGTGTGACATGGGTGGAATGACTAAGAGGTTATTTGAGGGGGTTTAAGATGCGTACACAACTCAGAAAATTAGTGTGTTTAATTCTAGTGTCTACTTTTGCCCCTTTTTGTTGAGTGGAATGCAGCAACGAACCATGCGACAAAAACAAGTTGTGAATATGTATAGATGTGTAGTGTGGGAGTGCTCCCCCTAAAACTAGGGATCAACGTGAGATAGGGAGTTGGTCGCTAGTTTGAATATGTAGTGAGTATGGTAGGTGGATGAATTATTTTGCAGGTAGGATAAGTCTATGAATTGCTTAAGGTGCTCCAAGACCGGGCATTTTAAATTAACGACCACACCTACTGGGCTTTGTATAAGACAAGGTATCGGGAAAACAAGTGATATGAAGAATTGACCTAGGCCTCTAGGGGCTGGACAAAAGGGGTTCAACCTATAGACATATGATTCTGGGTAACTTGTGTGTTTGTGCATTCTACTGGAAAACGGTTGTCGAAAGTGACAATCGGTGGGACCAAAGGGTTTACTAGTGCTTTAAAAGGTATAAATGTGTAACGTGGTGGTGGGTTAGCTGGATAGGTATGGGAAACCAAAGGCTAATCAAATAATCTTGGAAATTTTAAAAGTGGGTAGGAGTCAATGTCGATTCGTGCGATTGATCGTGATCCTACGGATCGCCATCGCTTCCGACGATTATACTATATATAGGTGCAGTAAGATTTGTTTGGCTCATTTGTGCTAACTACTTTTAGAGTCAAGGAGACTAAGATTTGACCCTTTGTGAGGCTTTGGTGGTTTTGAGAGATGGATGCAACTACCGGCAAGAGGAGACGATCGTTGCTTGTTGAGGTAGGCCTCGTTATTAATTTTTTGTTATTTTTGGCATTTTTGCTTTTGAGTCGTGTGTAGACCGGATTGTCGTCGATCCACAAGGATCAATGTCGATTAGATCGGATCACGTTCAATCCGGCATAATCGTTGCCGATTTGGTGGAATCAAGGTCTATGCGACTGAATTGTGGTTGATTTGTTAGGTTAAATGATTTTGTGTTGGATTATGGTGTTTGGTTTTGTTGACTAATTCAATGTTGTTTGTTTGTGTTTATTGTTGCAGGCGAGGGCATTGTTGACTATGAGGGACAAGATACCATCTTTATTAGAGCGCCTTTGGCCAGACATGGCAAATGAGGATTGGCTCATATGGAGGCAGTTGGATTGGGTGGATTTTGTCGCTATAGGCGTATCCACCGGGATTTTGATATGATGGTGGCTCTTTTAGAGAGTTGGGATTCCGCTACTTGTACTTTCTGGTTGCCTACAGGGGAGAACCATTACGTTGAAGGATATATACAGGGTTTTGAGACTGCCTATACACGGGGAGATGATCATACTCATGGACGAGGAAGGTCGAGTTGTTGTGATGGTCCGACTATATGGGGATATTGCTGAGGGGGTGGTGTATAGAGTTGGGGGGTTCTTATATGAGCTGTTTTTTGATGCAGAGATAGGGGAGGGAACATTGTTGGCGATGATGATGTGTGCTATCAGCTGCTATGCGCTTTCAGACTCTGCGGGGGGCATATTGCCATGGATGTTGACAAGAGTAGTGGCAGATATGATGGAAAGCCAGACTGTGTTTTCTTGGGGATCCGCTCCATTAGCCCACGTGTACAGGGAGTTGTGGGAGTTCAAGGCGGGGCAAAGGTTTGGACTAGATGTGACATTCATCTTGCAGTGTTGGGCGTATGAGCACATTGTTGTGATTTGGCCGCAAGGGCTACCTTGGATGAGGTGGCATGAGGAGGGATTTAGTGTGGGTTTCATGACGTGGAAGAGTGACATGGTGATTGGGGTGTCGGAGCAGTCATTGGATTTTTACAGGCAGCGATTTGCAGATTTAGCTGCGGATGATGCAACAGGAGAGATGGGTGTTGAGGAGGCGTATGGAGCATGTAGAGGTGGTACAATTTGCTCGAGTGTGGAGGTAGTTCAGGTTATTATAGGGTGTGCTGGGTGAGCCTATCTGGTATATGAGGGAGGATGGAGAGGTAGACTTATCGGAGGCAGAGTTCAAAGAACACCAGCTCATGGGGGGGAGGAGGAGCTGATGCATGCGGCTGTAGAGGCAAAGGGGGGTGACACTGGAGTATGCAGTGTGGTGATCGGAGTAGCTGGCGGCACGCCGTGATAGGGTGGTGCGGCAGCGTCGGGAGGTGGACGTGGAGGGGGAGGAGGAGGTACCTAGGGATCGGGGGAGGTAGGATGTGGCGGAGGATGTACAGTTGGGAGCGCTCCGGGTCGAGCGAGATGCTTTAATTCAACGAGTAGCTACTCTGATTTCAGAGAGTGAGTATGTTGGAGTTAGAGTTATCAGAGACACAATGGGCTTGGGACATGTACCGAGCTCAACTGGAGTGGCTACGACAACAATTTGGGGTGACTGGGAGTGAGATCTCAGTGGCAGATGTGCGGGCGAGGCCACAGGTGGGGCCGATGAGGCCTTCTGGTACAGTGAGTGTTGAGAGGCACCATAAGGTGCTGGATGAGTTGTTTTATTATGAGTGGATAGTGGTGCAACAACTACTGGAGGTGCCTTGGTATGGGATTTATCTCGCTACTCATGGAGGATCCTTGTGGCGGGTACCTACTACTTAGGTAGGCACAAGGAGTGTGGCTTGTGGTAGGGATGATGGAGGGGGTAGGGACCTGGGAGAGGGTAGCGGTGGTGGCATGGATCAAAGTCATCTCTAGTTTATCACTTAGGTGTGGTGTTTATATATATTGTGTCGGCCTTCGGGGCCTCATTTTGATGTATCAACCATAGGGCCTTGGATGTATTAAAAACATCTGATGTATATATATCTATATATATATTTATATATATGATGATTGGTCTCAACCTGCAACTGGTGTGAGCACACCCTTAACTAGCGAAGGGGAAACCTTAAGTTGTGAGACTATTAACGTTGTAGATAGGATGACAAATGACACCATTTGCTGACCTATAGGGAGTATACATCTCTCACTCTCTGTTGTCTCCCATCTTCCTGATGTTGCTATGGAAAGATTATGAGGAGGATAGAGTAAAATCAACTATGAACAACTGGCTACTGAATTCTACCCACTCATACATTCATCAATTCACTGGTAGTCCCCATTGGTGTTAATACCTTAAACCATGACACTTTTAATGCATTTTTGGAGATGTCCTTTTGAAGACCAAGGGATCTCTATCACCTCAAATGAGAAGATAAACCATTTTCTGTGTTATTTGATTGTTTGTGTCTTTCGTGGCGAAATGACCACTTAAAACAGGACAGAACTGCCACTTTGGCAGGTAGTGGTTATGAAATTACCACTTAAGACAACGTAAAACCGCCACTTGCAACTTGGGGAGGCCATAAATTTTGCATACAAACTTGAAATCGGGCATCGTTGTTTTTTAAAAATGTATAACTTTTTTGAGAGGCATCCAAATGTGCCATTATAATTGATTTTCTTGATGAAATATATTGTATGTTTTACATTTTCTAAGAAAATGGTTTTTTTTGTATGGAGTAACAACGTACAACATTGGAATTTGCCATTCATCAACGTTCCTTTGTTTTTTCGTTCTTGACATGTTCTTGGCATTTAATGGAGTTTTGATGGCTTTGTTATATTGTATGGATCATTTATTTAGTTAGTAAACCCTAATTGTTATATATCTGTAACTTCCTTAAGCTTGGTATCTTTGAATATGAAATCAGGTGCCGTTGTTTTTTTTAAAATGTATAACTTTTTGAGAGGCATCCAAATGTTGCATTAGAATTGTGAAATACCCCTCTTTCTAAAATAGCAATGATGAAGACTCTTGGCCTTTTTTGTTCTACCTGACGGCCAAGGGATGAACACAAGGGTGACTTAAGGCATAGTGAATTATTATAAAGTGCCAAAAAAAGAAAAAGAAAATTATAAAGCACTTATATTAAATCATTATGACTTAATGATAAAGTGAAAATAGAAAGAAGAGAAAAGCACTTAGTAAATTTTATTTATCCTAGGGGAAAATGTGACCTCCCTTGGGAATAATACATGTGGGAAAAGCATTAAAAAATAGGAAAATTGTGATTGGGTATGAGAGTGGCCATTTGTGCCCTACTCCCTTATTAAAGAAAGTTAACTTGTCTGGAGGAGCATCTCATTTTTCTATTTATACAAATCTGAATTTTGTATGCTGAGCTTTGTGCTTACATGAAAAATTCTCTAAGGACGAAAACCCTTAGAGTTTCTCTTGAGGAGGAAAACCCTCTTGAGATTAAGGAGATGAACGAAATCTCTTCTTCCTGTTTCATTTTCCAGCAGTGTTTTAGTGTTTGTGAATCTGATTTTCAGAAGGGTTTGAAGGAGGAAAGTGTGGCTGAGTTTTCTTCTTGTCCCCAGCTGAAGCGACCCAATTGGAGGACTGTTTGGAGGTGTTGGGTATGAATAAAAATCAGATCTCTGTTGCTGATATATATTCTGATTTTTTAGTCATTTGGATAATCATATTTGGAGTGGTATCTGGCTCCTAATCTTCTCATTTTCAGCTACTTCTGAAGACAAGGGTTTGCAGAAATATAATAAATAAATCAGCCTTATCTTGGAGCTTCAAATTGGTATTTTCTATTCTGCAATTGTCTTCTAAATTCAGTCTATTAATTCCGATATAAAAAGTGTTTGATTTAATGCATTTTTTGAGGGTTTCCATTACCCTAGCTAGTTGCATTTTGTAAAATAAATTCCAGATCAGCATTGTGTTAAATTTTTTTGATCTATTTCATGTTGGGTATTTGGGAAAATCCAATGTATGCTCTTACTTGTCCTTTAGGGGACATTACAGTGGTATCAGAGCAGTTAATCCTCTCAACTTGTGAGGAGAGGAAAAGAAGCAAAAATCAGATTTGAATGCAATCAACAAAAAACCATATAGTCTATCAAAGAAGAAACACCGCAAGGAAGGCGACAATGGACGAGTATGATCAAAGACCTCCTCCCAATGATGAGGTGAGTTATATGAACGTGATATTCTCTAGAGGTAATAGAGAGCTGCAAAACCGTTTGATGGAGGAACATAGAGATCTTAGAGACTCCTTTATAGGAGTAATTGCTGATTTGGGTAGATCCTTACAAAGGATAAGTACTAATAGACAAAATCAAGGTAATCAAGGTGAAGGAAGCTCTTCCACTCATCATATGGAAAAAGTTTCAAACAAGACTTCTAAGTTCTATCGTGCTAGTTCCTTCAAAGAAATGAGCCTCAAGAGGAGAGAGAACAGTCATCAACACATGGGTTTGCTGAAGAAATAAACCTATACGGAGATGAGTATGTATTATTGAATCCCAACACAGGGGATTTGTTTCATTCAAAGACTTTTGCCAGCTTAGAAGAAGCGAGGGACCAAGGAAGAAGGTGAGTCATCCTCAAGAGCCAAGGAAAGATATCCAACATAGATTGGGTAAGATCACTCTTCCTACATTTGATGGTACGGATAAATGTTCTGTTAGAGCCTGGTTGCAAAAGTTAGATACTTGTCACTAAATCCCATCTACGAAGAAGAGGCTCTCAAATTTGTTACCTTACATTTAGAAGGTGTGGCTCACGAATGGTGGTATTATGGTCTAGTAACACAAGGACATGGTTCCATTGACACTCTTGAAGAGTTTAGCAAAAGGCTAACAAAAATGTTTGACAGGAAGGATCCAGAAGTACATTTCAGGGAGTTGGCACAACTCAAACAAGAGGCATCCATGGAAAGGTATGTTGCTGATTTTCAGAAACTTCCAGTCATGGTTTCAAATATTAGTGAAAGAAGGTTAGTTGTTTTGTTCATGGAGGGCTTGACCGAACCGCTTAGAGGTTTGGTGAAGGCTTTTGAGCCTCCATCTCTTCAGGATGCTATCAAAAGGTCACTAAATCTGGAATTTACAGCAGGAAAGAATAAAAATCTACAGTTTGGGCAACAACGAACATCACCTTTGGGGCAGGAAACAAATTCATGTGAACCACCAAGAACAACTCCAAATGATAAGCAAGGAGCAACAATTAGTGGGTAACAAGGTAGGGCACAAGAATGGGAAAGAAATAGGTCTGAAATTGAAGCAAGAAATGAATTAAGGAGGAAAAAATTATGCTTTGATGTTAAGGACCCATGGACACCCAACCATCATTGCAAAGGTAAAGGATCTATCCACTACATTGAGGTAGCTTCAAATAATGATGAGGATGAAGATAGTGTTGATCCAAAAGACCAAGCAAAGGAAGGTGAGGTGGTTGTCATAGGTGCTACATTATCTGCATTGATAGTGTTGCCTAGTTTCTACGTTTTCCATGTTAGAGGTGTTCTTTATGGGCAAAAGGTCACCATATTGTTTGATAGTGGATCAACACATAACTTCATTGATGAAGGTTTGGTTGCCAAATTGGGATTGCAAGAAGAAGACTTCCAAGGATTCAATGTGATTGTGGTAGATGGACATTCAATCACATTCACCAAGAAGATTCCTCAACTCCAATTCACCATGGGAGGTCATGAGGTAAGTGATGAGTTTTATGTTGTTGGTATTGATGGTTTGGATTTAGTACTTGGTGTACAATGGCTTCAATCTTTGGGTGAATTCATTCAAAACTATCAAACTATGGATATGAAGTTCAAAGTGCAAGACAAGGAAATTATTTTGCAAGGCATGAGGAAGAGAGTTCCTCAAAGAATGGCAACCAAGGGCATGATAGGATTATTCCAAGAAGGGCAGATTGCACAAGATATGAAGGGTGAAGAAAGAAGCATGACATTGCAGCAGTTGAATTATGAAGAAATTCAGTCTCTTGTGGATCATGGTGACATCATAAGGTATGGTACAAGTAAGATAATGTCATATATATTGCATATTCAGATTTGTTTTGAGAAAAATACCGAGTTAGAAGATGAAATTTGCAATCTGAATTATGTAATAACTTGGATGCAACCTTATTTATATGAACATCTTGTGAGCGATAAATGGTGGCAAGCTTTAGCCCACTTGACAGGTACAGAGGCCAGACTTTTGAACCATTTCAACATTTTTTGTCTATTATGCATGACACTTAGACAAAAGAGTTTTGAATAGCTTGACGGCAAGCAATTCGAGGAAGGGAGGACTGAAATGTTTCTCTTTCTAAAATAACAATGATGAAGACCTTTGGCCTATTTTGTCTACCCGATGGCTAAGGGATGATCACAAGGGTGACTTAAGTCATAGTGAATTATTATAAAGTGCCAAAAAAGAAAAAGAAAATTGTAAAACATTTATATTAAATTATTATGACTTAATGATAAAGTGAAAATAGAAAGAAGAGAAAAACACTTAGTAAATTTTATTAATCCTAGGGGAAAATGCGACTTTCCGCGGGAATAAATACATGTGGAAAAAACTTTAAAAAATAGGAAAATTGTGATTGGGTATGTAATGCCCCCCTTTTTTATAAAAAATTAAAAAGAAGATAAAATCGATTTGTACATGTAATTTTATAAATTGTGCAAATCGAAATTAAAGGGGGAAGTTCGACTTCACCTTGAGACAATAAATGCATTTTTTAAAAAGGCAAATCAAGTGACTAGGCAAGTCGTATTTTCCTGGAAGCATTTAATAATTAATATTTGAGGCAAAGTGATTATTCCTAAGCATGGGTCGACCCATATGAGCATCTTTTTAAAATCCCTATGCATTTAATATTTGTTGTTGGTGACTTTTAGGTACATTTTAAAATGAGATTTCCTCCTAGATGATGGCGCCAAAGATGGAGAAGAATTTTGGAGGATGTGCAAGCAAAAACTATAAAAGAAGATGTGGTTACTCCTTTTTTAGGTATGTTGACGGTTTATGAAACTTATCTTCATGCTTGAAGAAGGGATGTATGCCCACTTATGATAAAAAATAAAAGGTGTTTATTAACACCACCATTTGTGAAGTGTGTGTGCCCATAGAAGCTTGAAGTAATAAGTTTTTGCAATCATTTCTCTCTATATATGTAAGGCGCCATTTTTGGGAGAAGATATAAGCTTGCTTTGAGGGTTTGGAGTGTGATTTATGATGAATCTCTTTTATTACATGCTGCTGGTTTTTACTTAATGAAGTCGACTTGTTTGGGCATGTGCTAAGAGTATTTGGAGGGGATTTTGAAGTAATTATAAATCTGTTGTTTTAGATTTATTAATTGCAGATCTGGAACTGCATTTATTGACTCTTAAAGTGAAGGAAAAAGTGCTGGAATTGTGTTGCAGATTTTACCCTAACCCTAGCGACTGGGTTTAGGATTTTGGGGGCTGTTTCAAGGGGTTTCTAGTGCAAGAAAAGTTTTGATTTTTATTATGAATAGAAGCGCATAATTTTCCCTTTCTGCTGCACTTGGTTTCACTTCAAAAGAGTTAGTATTTTGGAAGTTATGGATTTTCAAAGTTTCAGTTAATTTTTAGCAGTATTATTTATTATTTATATTTCTGCAGAGTATATTGGATAAAGGAGTGTAAATACCGACTGATTTTCCCATCTAAACCCTCACCTTGGCTCACTTCAACCCTATTTGGGTTGTATTGAAGCTGACACTAGGGTTAGTTGAGTTAAACCTAGGAGGGTTTTATCTTCTAAGTTGTTTGTTTTGCAAGTAATTAATAATAAATCATTAATATCCCACAAGGGGATATTATAGGGTATGAGAGTGGCCATTTGGGCCCTATTCCCTTATTAAAGCAAGTTAACTTGCTTGGAGGAGTATCTCATTTTTCTATTTTTACAAATCTGAATTTTGTATGCTGAGCTTTGTGCTTACATAAAAAATTCTGTAAGGACGAGAACTCTTAGAGTTTCTCTTGAGGATGAAAACCCTCTTGAGATTAAAGAGGAGAACGAAATCTTTTCTTCTTGGTTCATTTTCCAGTAGTTTTTTAGTGTTCGTAAATCTGATTTTCAAAAGGATTTGAAGGAGGAAAGTGTGGCTGAGTTTTCTTGTTGTTCCCAGCTGAAGCGACCCAATTGGAGGACTGTTTGGAGGTGTTGGGTATGAATAAAAATCAGATCTGTGTTGCTGATATATATTTTGATTTTTAGTCATCTGGATTATCATATTTGGAGTGGTATTTGGCTCCTAATCTTCTCATTTTCAGCTACTTGTGCAGACAAGGGTTTGCAGAAATATAATAAATAAATCAGCCTTATTTTGGAGTTTGAAATTGGTATTTTCTATTCTGCAATTGTCTGCTAAATTCAGTCTATTAATTCTGATATAAAAGTGTGTGATTTAATGCATTTTTGGAGGGTTACCATTACCCTAGCTAGTTGCATTTTGTAAAATAAATCCCAGATCTGCATTGTGTTAAATTTTTGTGATCTATTTCAAGTTGGGTATTTGGGAAAATCCATTGTATGCTCTTACTTGTCCTTTAGGGGATGCTACAAATTGAGTTTCTTGATGAAGTATAGTGTATGCTTTACATTTTCTTAGAAAATAGTGTTTTTGTATGGAGTAACAACGTACAACATTGAAATTTTCCATTGATCAACTTTCCTTTGTTTTGTCAATCCTGACATGTTCTTGGCGTTTATTGGAGTTTTGATGGCTTTGTTAGATCCTATGGATCATTTATTTAGTTAGTAAACTTCCTTAAGCTTGATATCTTCGAATACTAAATATTGACAGTACTTCTAATTTGCCATTTAACAGCAATTGCAGAGCTGCTCGATAATGCAGTTGATGAGGTACATAACTTAAAACTTTAACAAATAATTGCATTATTTCAGAGACACGGGATTTATTGAGAACATTTTCAGGTGGTTGTATTAAAACATTTATTTTGTCCTAGGTGAGAAATTGACTATTAATCTGTCTTTTGGCTATTAAATGTTCACTTTATGGTTTCAGGCTTCCATTGTACTGGGAAAGAAAGCAAATTATTTCTGAATAGTTTCATAAAATTTCCCACATTTAGTTTTTTCAGCATAATACACAACATTGATGTCACGTCTGTCTGAACTGTACATATGATTCAGATTCAAAATGGTGCAAGCCTTGTCATTGTGGACAAAATTCAGGACCCAATCAATAACAGTCCGGCTCTTCTTTTCCAAGGTATATCCCAATGCTTATCAAAATGATATCTTTCTGTTTTTAAGCACTTATCTTTTCGGATTTCTTTTATTTCCCAGAGAAAAATGGATACTTACTACTGTGATTGGATCACTTCGCAATTTTATTTCTAACGTATGTCCTTTCATTAAGGAAAAAGAAATGTCAACAGTAGGTGTTCTTTTCTGATTCCAGATAATGGAGGTGGAATGGATCCTGGTTGTATGCGTCGATGCATGAGCTTGGGATACTCAGCCAAAAACAAAAACGCAACTATAGGACAATGTGAGTGAGTTAAATCATGGCTGTTTTGTGACTGAGATAGTATGTAATTCTCTTATATATTCCAACCGAATGTTGGTTATGGCCATTGATGAATTCTATATTATTTGAGCTTTGCTGCTTATTTGCTAGTTTCATTTGTTTTTTAATAAGAATGGTATTCAACACAATAATCTTTGTCAGGTATTTCGATGTTGATTTTGTGCTTTTGTAAGTAAAATAAGCTGATCCAGATGATTAACGGGATGTATGTTTGCAGATGGAAATGGTTTTAAAACAAGTACCATGAGACTAGGTGCAGATGTAATTGTTTTCAGTCGCTCTGCTTGTGGCAGGTATGCTTATGTTACCCCCTTTTGTAGCAAACTGCCACAGATTTCTGCAAACAACAATACTTGAAGAGTCACATTTTAAATCCTTGGACCGGTATCAGGTTAAACGTGAAGGTTTGTGAAATTTGGGCCCCTCGATGGTGTTTTTGCACAGATTTCTGCAACCAAACTCATTATTATGGTCTATTGGCTATATCTAACCCCATAAATAGGCTGGATTCTGGTCCCTGTAATGTTGTGCAGCTGAATCTTGATCCCATACATTGCCCAGTAAGCAAATCAGCTCCTCTCAGCTTTAGAATCTAGCCAAAAGGGTTTTCATGATCTCCAGTTGCGAAAATCAAAGCAGTATCATTATTATGGGCCACATCTTTTCCATGGTCACTATCAGCTTCAACTAAGCCTTCCAAGCCTTACATATGGATTTTTCTGCTACTGCCCCCTGCAAGCAAGATATTAACACATTTGAAAAAGCACTCAAGGCTAATATGCTCATAGGTTTACCATGATAAGTAAAATAAACTCTCATAAAAATAATCACATCCTGTTTATGAGATCCGAAGAAGGTTACAGCGGTTAATTCTTGTGGAAGTAAGGGTGTTTTTCTCCTGCTAGCGTATTCTTGAGAGGATGCTTAGCAGAAGATTTTCCTCAATGTTTATGCTTCTCTTTCCATGGATAAAAATTAACACAATGGCAGCATATTGTATCGATGATTCATTCCTTTCCTGATGTTCCAGTGCTGATAGGTTGAGATTTTAATACTATCCTCAACCTGGATGAAAAGCAGGGTGGATCGATGGTGCTAGATGCTAACTCGCATAGTATGGAAAGGTTTGTACAGTCTCTTCAGTTAGTGGATATTAAAACTGATAATGGGATAATGACGTGGTCCAATAAATGGCAAGGACAGGATTGCATTCTTGAACTTTTGGATAAATTTTTGCTTTCTGAAGTTTGGCTGGAACAATACTATATTCCTAAGGCTCATATCCTTAATAACATTGGGTTTGATCATTGGCCTGTAAGTTTGGACATTGGATGAACTTATCCTAGTTATTCCTTGTTTAGATTTCAGTTCATGTGGCTGTGTCACGAGAATATTACTAATCTGATTCAATGGTGGATAAAGGGCAAGCCAAGGTATGGTACACATGTATTCCTTTGTCAAAAGATTACAGTACATCAAAGCTAAGTTGAAGGTGTGGAACTGGTCAAAGTTTGGTAACATTAAGGAGAAAAAGCAACAACTTAAACTCTTGGAAGAGCTCAATGCCACAATTCGTACTTCAGGTACTACCCTTGATTTAGCTAAAAAATAAATTTCTCTAAAATCCGATTTGCATAAATGGGAGAAATGGGAAGAGAGTCTCTGGCAGCAAAAGTCCAGAGTTCAGTGGCTCAAAGCAGGGGATAAAAATACTGCTTTCTTTCACAAATCTCTGCTGGCTAGAAGAGCAAATCACCATATTAGTTCTCTCAAAACGATTGAAGGAAAGTTAGAATATTCATGGGCGTGATTGCAGCAGATTGTGCAAGATTATTTCTCTACGTTGTTTTTAGTGAAGTCTCTTGATGATTTAGCTTAAATGCAGGTGCTTGCCCATATCCCTAAGGTTCTATTTGATCAAGATAATGAGCAGCTCACATCTCCAGTTTCAGAAAGTGAATTAAAGAAGGTGGTGTTTGACATGAAAAAAAGGAAAAACACCAGGTCTTGATGGGTTCTCTATTGAATTTTATCAAACTTTTTGGGATATTTTGAAAGTGGAACTTTTGTAGGTTGTAGAAGAGGTCCGTTTTGCTAAAACCATGTTAAAAGAAATCAATAAAACTTTTACAGCTTTGATCCCTGAAGCTACAGAGGTGGAAGATATAGCAGGATTTCGACCTATTGCCTTATGCAATGTCCTATATAAAATCATAACAAAAATAATGGCAGATCGATTAAAACCCCTTTTCCAAAAACTTATTTCTCCAGAGTAAGGAGGATTTGCCTGGGGAAGGCAAATCCATGATGAAATTGTTCTTGCACAGGAAGCTCTTTATTCTATGGATATATAGAAATCACCTTCAATGTTCATTGGCTTGATCTTTCGAAGGCCTGTGATCAAGTGGATTGGAAATTTTTGTGTAAGGTGTTGGTAGAATTTGGCTTCTCTCCAGATTGGATAGCATGGGTTCAAGCTTGCTTGTCCTTGGTGTCTTATTCTGTCTTGGTTAATGACAGCGCATCCAGGATCTTTTCAGCCTCTAGAGGGATTCAATAAGGTGACCCCCTTTCTTCTTTCCTCTTTATTCTCTTGGCAGAATGCTTGGGAAGATTGTTTACTAAAGCTTGTCAGGATAAAAGGATAGGAGGCATTAAATTGGCCACAAGAGCTAAACCTCTATCACATCTATGATTTGTAGATGACTCTACGTTACTGGGCAAGGTTACTTGTTCGGAGGTGACTTGTATGCACAAGAGTCTTCAATTGTTCACTAGAGCCATGAGACAATTGATTAATGAAGGTAAATCTAGCATCTTCTTTTTTCATTGCTCTCCAAGGCAAGAAATTCAGATTCTGAATATTCTTAAATTCAAAAGGGCTCTCTTGATGCAATATTTAGGAATTTCTTTAGCAGCAAATCAGATCAAAGATTGTCAGTGGTTAATTAATAAAGCCAATAATAAATTAAATGATTGAAGAGGTGGCTCTCAATAGGAGGTCGAATGACTTTGGTTAAAGCCATCCTCCAAGCCTTACCAAGTTATGTGTCATCTGTTTTGAATATTCCTATTGGAATTTTGAAAAAATTGGATTCCATATGCCAGAAATTTATTTGGAGTGGGACCTAGGAGAAACACAAATGGTCCTTAGTCAAGTGGGACACTTTTTGCTAACTTAAGCAGGAGGCTTAGGCTTTCAATCCACAATTAAGCATAATAAGGCCTTAGCAGCTAAGCTGTATTGAAGACTTCTAGCTAATCCTAATGAGTTATGGGTTGTCAATCTCAAAGCTAAATATGATGAGAATAACCCTCCCAAGAAGATCATCCGCTTCGCCCTCCCTTCTAAAGGATCTCCTATTCCATTTGTTTTGATAGCAGGGGAAGCTATCATCAAGCAACATTGTTTTTGGATAGTTAATACTGGCCAAATTGCTAATTTTTGGACTGACTCTTGGGATGGCCATCCTCCAATTATAGCCCAATATCCAGAGCTTTATCAAGTTATGGTAAGCCCCCATGAAAAAGGTTGGATAAAGGTTGCTCATTATTGCCAGCCTACAATACACCATTGGGAGCTAGGTAAGCGCTAGACTCCTCATAGATGGCCATTTCAACTAGGAGAGCAACAAGAACATATGGCTGCGAATATTCTTCAGTCAAGGCAACTTTCAACTTCACCACGAATGGACTCAATAGGTTGGGGGAAGAGCTTTACAGGTTTATAAACAGTTTCAACTTGTTATACTTCTCTTTGCATAGTAACTCCCCACCCCTTAAGGGATATTTTTCTTCACTTATGGTGGGAAGCCTTATGGCCTAAAGTTAGTTTCTTTGTGTGGTTGCTATTGAATAGAAGAATACTTACAGGTGACAATCTTATGAAAAGAGGATTTTATGGACCTTTTAGGTGTGTCATGTGCTTGGTCTTTGAAGAAACTGTTCCTTGTCTTTTTCTTCATTGTCCGTTTGTGAGCGCATTGTGGCAGCAATTGACTAAGCTGTTTGGAATTCCCTGGATTGGCTTGCAAGCTATTGAACAACCTTTTCGGGAGTGGGGAAAATATTCTAAATACAATCATAATTTCAAACAAGTCTTATAGAGTGGTATTACTTTATTGTTATGGAATCATTGGAAATAAAGAAATAGACGACTATTTCAACAGGAGAGTAGAGATGGCTCTTGGATGTGGCAGAAGATCAAGTTGAATATAGTTGAATCCATTAAGCACAAAGTCCGGCTACCTCAATCTCTTTCTCCACGCTGGGATAATATTCTAAAACAGCTGCTAATATGTCCTTGAAGTACTACAATGGCTGTCTCTAAACCAAGAAACATAAATCAGATTGATAATAAGTGCTCTACACCTCCTCCAGGATATAGTAAACTGAACATAAATGGTGCTTCTAGAGGCAATCTTGTAAAGAAAGTATGGGTGGCATCAGAAGACTTTCTAATGGTTTTGTGGCTTTTTTTGTTTTCGGAAGTTATTGGGTATGCCACCAATAATTTAGGTGAAATACGTACTATATCTAGGGGTTTGCAAGAAGCCCTAAAAATTGGGTGGCAAAAGATTTAGGTTGAATATGAGTCTCTGATTATAGTAAGATTGCTCTCCACCTCTGTAACATTCCCTTTCGAGATATTAATTAAATTTTATTTATCTACTTGCAATGGAAGTAAACTTAGAAGAGAAACCCTTCTAGGTTCACCTCAACTAACTTAGTGTCGGCTTCAATACAACCCAAATAGGGTTGGAGTGAGCCAAGGTAAGGGTTCAGATGGGCTATCTAGTCGGAATTAACACTTCTTTAACCAATTAAATTGCAGAAGTAGAAAAATAAATTAATATAACTGAAAATGGCTGCAAACTTCAAAAATTAATATCTTCCTTAATATTGACTCTTTTTGCATGAAACCAAATGTAGATGGAAGATAAAATTAAAAGTTTTTAAAAGAACCCACAATCAGAATTTTCCACCCACTGAACCCACTCAAAACAAACCCCGAATTTGGAGAACAAATCGCTAGGGTTAGGAGAAATAATTAAATTTATTTCCAGCTCTTTTTCCTTCACTTCTCAGCCCAATAAATGTAGTTTTAGATCTGTAATAAGGAATTTATAACAGCAGATCGAAAAACCCTTCTCCACCTTGGACGAAACCCCAAAGGTGTGGCAATCTCTCTTAGGGACGAAAACCCTCAAGGGATCCATTGGAGGCTTCATATAGGAGTCTCATGTGAGCTGATTTGGCACTACTAGTGCATTCATTGCTCTTCCTAGCCCTAGGTGAATTGCTTAAGGGACTGATTTGGTGGCATAGAGAGCTGATATTTGTGACTTGAGTTCATATTCAGATTTATCATCATATTTGGGGATAGAGACTATGATTTGGTGATTTTTGAAGTTGGGTTTCATCCTTATCTACTCACTCTTATATTTCGGTTGCATATTTGAGCATGAATTCATGGTTGAAAATTATGAGATTACTTTTGTTGGATAACTTGCCTTCTCATGATCATTTTGAGCTATCATTAGTGTTATAATTCCTATTTTCCATGGAGTTATGAATTTTAGAAGTTTCAACTGTGTTTTACCTTAATATTCTGTGGCTGTTCTGAATTAAATCATTGCCAACTATTCTAGTGGTTGTAAATTCTGTTTTATTTCATAAATAGTATCTACAAGTGTTACCGTGCATGCTGGTATTTATTTCATGAAGATTAGAAATGTTTTGACTAGGGTTTGAGACTCCCAAAGTTTCATATCAGTTCGCTACCCTAAAAAGGACATTTCATTGTGTGAAGTTCATTTGTGGTTGATCTATTTCCATGTTCAGTTTGATGTGTTGCTGGTTTTGTAGTTCATTTGGATCAGATTTGTGGGTAAAAACCCATTCGTCCCTATTCATCCCCAAAAGGGACATTTCAGATTTGGCGGGTGACACCTCAGCATACCTGCAAATCTGTGCAAACTATCAAAAAAACAAGTGTAGAATTCAACAAACAAATATTATTTGACTAGGATAACATGCCATATTGCTTATAGAGGCATCAAACACACTTTTATGTGTGTGGATGTACTTTAAGTTAATTGCTTGGACGTTTGGATGGAAGAAACACTGTTGTCCAAATTGAAATCACCAGTGCCGCTCTGAGTGGAAGCTCAATATTGGGGCTTTTTTTGTGCACCTTGCCCCAGTGTATTCAATGTTGTGCTGGGCACCATGAGGTCGAGGGCCCATGACTATTGTGGAGTTCAAGGTAGAACCCCTCCAATGGTTAAGACAATCATATACATTGGAATGTGTGACTATGTTTTGTTGCTACCTGCCACATCATGACATTTACTTATCACATATAAGATGAGACACTTGTTGAATGGTTCTTTACATTCTTGAGATGATATGGTTCTCTTATTATCAGTTGTTTTGGCTCCTCATCCTCTACAAATTTTACATCTCTTATGGCGAAGAAAAGCAGAAAGAGTTTCTCTACAATATTTTACCCACATCGTATAGCCCAAGAATTTTGTCTTTAGGCTCCTAAATGGAGATATCAACAGATAAAATGACATGATAGTCTTCTCATGTGCAACATGCTATTGTGTACAGGGAGTCCACTCACATCCATAGGCACCTACAAACTTCTAAATTACATATTGTCTCGACGTTCATCTAAGGCAACATGCAAAAGATACCTCCTTACACTAAGCTGTAACATTATGTACTCTACTCATGTTTGTATTTCTGCCCTTGAGGAGTGGTAATCTAACCACTCGCTGGGGATTGGAGTAGTTCTGGAGGTTTCCCCTTTTTCACAATAGTTTATTGTGGCTCATGGAATCGATCTAGATGGTAGATGTGTGTGGGTTACTCTCTTACTCAAGGACAAACTTTGTGGCTTTTGTTTTGTTTATGCTCTTGAGTCTTAGTGTTGATCGTGCTTGGTTATGGGATTGGTTGGTCTTTTCTTTACCCGCTGTTGATTGGCTTATGGGTGGCGTTTTTTAATAAACAAACACCCATTCTTATGTCATAGAGAAATCAAATTTACATATTGTACCGTGTTAGACATGAAAGCTATTAGTCGTAGGCTAGGCATCGTACATAAAAGGATACATGTGAATAGTTATCATTAATGCAAGTCTATATCGGAAATTTGTCTCAGATCTTCTTGAGTCTTGGTCAACCACCACAACGGTGGCATGCCATAGCATATAAGAGCATGATTATCAAGAGCCCAATTAGCTAATGCATCTACCACTTTGTTGGTCTCTCTAGGGACATGGCTAAATTGGATCTCTTGGAACTTATCCTGTAGCCTGTGAATTTTCCCTAGTTCTCTTCCAATTTGCCAATTTTTGCTCTGAACCTTATTAGGAGTAGATTACAATTTAACAATCAACAAGGAGTCAAATTCGACTTGAATTTTTTGCCATCCAAGTTTTAGAGCTTCATGTAACCCCTTGTAGTTTGTCTTTATCTCAGCTAAGTTATTCGTAGAATAACCCAATTTCTCGTAAAAGAAGAAGGCCGCAAAACTGTAATATCCCCCTTTGGGATATTAATTAATTATTATTAATCTACTTGCAAGAGAAGCAAACTTAGAAGAGAAACCCTTCTAGGTTCACCTCAACTAACCCAATGTCGGCTTCAATGCAACCTAGATAGGGTTGGAGTGAGCTAAGGTAAGGGTTCAGATGGGCTATTTAGCTGGAATTTACACTCCTTTAACCAATAAACTTTGCAGAAGTAGAAAAATAAATTAAAACTACTGAAAATGATTGTAAACTTTGAAAATTAATAACTCCCACAAACTTTATCCATTTTGAATGAAATAACTTGCAGAAGAATGATAAAATTATGCACTTTCCAAAGAACAAACAATCTGAAATTTCTGATCACCGGAAACCCTCCAAAACAGCCCCCAATATCTACCTCCAAGTCGCTAGGGTTAGAATAAATGCTATAAATTAATTTCAGCTCATACAACCCGTCCAAAACACTCAAACAATCAGCCCTTGATATGAAATAATTGATTAGACACAGCAACAAATAGATCTATCATAAACAACCTCAAAACATGATAGATCAAACCCCAAACGAAGTCGATTTGCCTATAATAAATTGCAGCAATAATAAGAGTCACAAAGTACCACAAACCCTTCACAAAAATGCAGATTTGTGCTTTAAATAAATGCGCCAATGCCCTAGACAAGTCGCCAAAGCTAGAAAGGGCATCACCAACAAGTAGATTTGCAAATCTCATGAAAATACTTCAATTGAATATCAAACTAACACAATACCTCCCACGCAAGAGAGAAAGAACATTAATGGGCATGCATCCCAACTCCAAGCATGGACTGAAAATCAAATGATCAATTCAACACAAGTCTCATAATGAATCCAATCTCTCCTTTTATAAACAATGAGGCACAAAATTCAAAATCCCTAAGAGAGGGAAATCATTAATTAAAATAGTTTATCCTCCCTAGGTGTGGCGTCCCCTTTTCTAAGAGTCATTTTTAAAATTGAAAAGCCACCTAAAAGTTATTTAATTAATTCCCCTTTTAATTTTGTATTGTGGGAATTAAATAAAATAAATTACATAATTACATAATTAAATAATTATTGCTTTATAATATCAAATGATAAAAATCACTCTCCAGGCAATAATATTTAATTATTTAATATAATTTTTCCCCTTGCAACATCTTAAAGCCCACGGGGAAAGATAGGCTAAGGGTCTTCAAAAATGGGGACATTACAAGAACCGTCTAAAGATCTACCAATGCCTCCCATACTTGCCTGACCTAGATTGCCTCTAGAGGTGCCATCGGTATTCAATTTTCTATAACCAACAAGAGGAGCTGTCCACTTTCTATCCACCTGATTTTTCTTTCTTGGTCTTAAGGCAGCCATAGTAGAAGATCGAGGCTTCAAAGGAAGCATATTGTATATATGATCCCATTCAATTGAAGGAGGTTGCGGCAGACAAATATGTGTTTGATAGATTTAACAACTTTCATTTTGATCTTCTCCCACACCAAAGACATGTCTCGACTCTCTTGTTGGAAAATTTTTCTGTTTCTTTCCTTCCATGTATTCTACAATAGGAGGGTTATACCAGACCACAAAGCTGGTAATGAATTCTGACCCTTGGCCAAGTTTCTTCCGCAATCGTGTAACATATGTTAAAGAGACTGGAAAGTGACCCATGGTAAAATCTACCATAGGTGGTCTATGAATGAGCATTGAATGAAAAGATGATCTATGGTTTCCTCATTTTCCAAACATAAGGCACATCCATAAAATCCTCTTTTTATAAGCCTATCCCTAGTTAGGATTCTTATTCTTAAATCCAACCACACAAAAAAGCTCACTTTGGGCCATAAAGCTGGCTACCACAAATGATGGAAAATGTATTTAAGGGGATAAGGAGCTACCTGACAAATAGAAGCATATCTGGAAGAGACTAAATAGATACCTGTGGAGCTTTTCCCCATGCTAAAGGATTTGGCTTCGGAGAGGTTGAAAGAGGTCAGGATGAAAGGATATTATCCACCAATTGTTGTTGTTCCTCCCCTAGCCTAACTGACCATTCATGAGTGGAAATCCAATACTGTCCCCCATTGTGGGGCAGTAATCTTATAGTATTTGACAATCTTAATCAAGCCTTTTCATGAAGAGCTTTCATAGTTGTCTGTAACTCATGATGTTGAGTTAAGTGGCGGATGGCCATCTCATGAATAAATCCAAAAGTTTGCTATGTTGCCATTATTAATTATCCAGAAGGAAGATCTTTTAATGTAATGTCCCTTTTTCCCACATAAGGATCAAATTTTGGACTTCTTGCCATTCCCTTTTCCATGGCAAAGAAGTTGAGGAGTTGGAAAAGGAAATTGAGCTCCGTTTTGCATTTGTTTTTCTAATTTTAATGTTTTCTTTTTAGTGTATTTCCTCTTGAAGTAGGTCGGCTGGGCTTAACGCATTTGAAGAGGCTTAATAAAAGATTATAACATCTTCCTATAAGGAAGTGAATGCCTCATTTTGTACATCATCTATCTTGGCACATTTTATATACTTGGACTTGTGAGCTGGTTGCTCTAGGCTCTTCCAATCTTGGGCGAAAATCCAAGTGTGTGGCATCACTTAGAAGGACGAAAATCCTTCCAGTGGTTTATAGTAGGACGTAAACCCTCCTATCTTGTGCGAGCTTGAAGGAGTGTTGCAGATTTGAGGAGAAGGATTGATATTCAGATTTTTATTTGTATTGAAAGACCTCTCTTAGGTGGAGCGACTTATCTTGGAGTGAAGTTTGGTGCCCTGGAGGGCATAAAATTGATATTTCACTTCATTTTCAGATTTTTCTATATTTATAAAGCCAAAATCTACTTTCTTGTGAATTTTTGGGGTTTCTAAACCCTCCTTTAATAATTATTTTGGAGTTGCACTTTTGTTGGTGATTATTAATTTTCAGCTGGGCATATGCATGTCTTTTTGGGTTGAAAACAGTTCTAGAATATCTCTAAAAGGTTTATATGAATTGTGGATGCATTGCTAGTTGATATTTTGGGTGAAATTGTGAGTTTTCATACTGTTGTTTCTTAAAATCAGTTCGCTATCCAAATCTGGGATTTATTTCAGTCTGCTGATTTGAAAATCAGATTTGATTGCTTTGGGGTTTTAGGTAATCTCCTTGATTGTTGGTTTCATTCCTTGAAAGGGATATTACAGTGGTATCAGAGCTCTGATTTTCAAAGGCCAAGGGTTTCAATGTAAGAAGGCGACAAGGGTTTCCTTTACTACCAAAGAAGAAGAAAGACGGACCAGCCAAGGGAAGAAGACAATATGGTTGATCAAGACTCTCATGAAGCCAAAGTTGACAAGTTGATTGCCAACAAAGAGAGACTTGCGGATATAATGGATTATCTAGCCCTATCCCTCCAAAAGATAATTGAACCTAGGGTTCAACATGGTGATGGTAGCTCGTTTGGAGCTATAACAATATACGGCGACCTATGGGATCAACCCACGGATCCGTTACAAAGCCCACTTTCTTTCATAGAGAAGAAGCTATTCCGGAGGATGAAACAAGGCCCTCCACTAGATGGAACATTTCCTCAAGCTATGAGGAGTATATGGCTCTTCCAAGGGAAATTTGCGAGGGTATTTCACTCACTGAATTCATTGGAGTGAATAGAGGAAGACCTAGGCCCGAGCCTAGACATCACATGCCACAAAAAGGAGGTTCAAAATGTGTTGGGAAAGATGACCTCCTCCACATTTGATGGATCAGACAAAGGGTCAGCTAGAGCTTGAATTTAGAAGTTGAATACATATTTGTTTTTGAAGCCTACGATGGAAGAGGATGCTATCAAGTTTGCTACATTGCATCTTGAAGGAATTGCTCATGAATGGTGGTTTCATGGGTTAGTGACACAAGGGCACAATGAGATATATGTCTATGATGGGTTTTGTCAAAGACTCATTGCTCTATTTGATAGAGTTGATCCAGAAGTTCACTTTCGTGAGCTTGCACACATGAGACAACAAGGCATAGTAGAGGAGTATGTAAAAAAGTTCCAAAGACTTTCCATTATGATCACGGATGTGTCAGAAAGAAGGCTGATGGTGCTTTTCGTTCAAGGTTCGATTGAACCCGTCAAGGGTTTGGTTCGAGCCTTTGATCCATTGTCTCTTCAAGAGGCAATTAAGAAGGCTTTAGACCTTGAAGGTTCTGCTCCAAAACAGCAGAAAAAAACAGTCTTCCGAAGGTGTATTCGAGTGGAGGAGAACCTACTAGGCAGCCTAGAAACTTCCCTTTGGACCAGCCAAAGAAGCCACTCCAAAAGGTGCTAAGTACTCACATGGAGCTGCCCAAAGCCAACAATGAAAAGGAATCTAGAAACGATCTTCGAAGGAAGAATTTGTGCTTCTCATGCAAGGATCCATGGACTGTAGGGCATCGCTGTTTGGGAAAAGGTAAAGTGCATTATATTGAAGTATTTTCTGAATGTGACAATGATGAAAGCAATGTTGATGAAGCTAAGCATGATAGTATGCCGGAAGAAGATTGTAATGTCACCTTTTCCCACTTGAGGATCAGAAAGTGGACTTCTTGCCATTCCTTCTCCATGGCAAAGAAGTAGAGGGGTTGGAGAAGAGCATTGAGTTTTCATTTGCATTTGTTTTCCTAATTTTTAATGTTTTTTTTTAGCATGTGTTTGCCTTTAGTTGGTCGGGTGGGTTTTATGCACCTTAAAAGAAAATTAAAGATTAAAAGAATACTTTAAGGGGGTCGGCCTTGCTATTCCAAGTTTTGGCGCCAAAAGGAAGTTATAAAAGAAGATTAAAGAGCTCATTTGGAGCATCTAGTTTGGCGCATTTTCTCTATTTGGACATTGTGAGCTAGTAGCTCCTTGTTCTCCACTCTTGGACGAAAATTCAAGTGTGTGACTTCTCCTAGAAGGACGAAAACCCTTATAGTGGCTGGTTAGAGTATGGAAACCCTCTTTCCTTAGTTGAAGTGAAGACTTATTGAAGACCTTTATGCAGATTTGAGTGTTGGAGGATCAGAGGCATCATCTACAAATATTTGCATGCATTTTAGAGCCGTCCCTAGTTAGAACGACTAGGGTTTGATGGTGTTTGAGTGCCTTCTAGGGCACAAATTACAAATCTGATTCTATATCCTGATTCGACATAATTTATTAAGCCGGAATCTCTGTTTTGGTGAATTTTAGAATAGTTTTCAGCTTCATCTACTCATTCATAGATTTCAGGGTCAATTTTGAGAGGATTTCCATGGTTGGAAAATTACGATATTGGTCTCATTTGATTGCTGATATTTTTATGATCATTTTGAGTATTCATTTGTGTGGAGATTCCTTGTATTCTAAGAGTTATTGAATTTACAAGTTTCAGCTGTTTTTGTGCCATAATAAATTCCAGAATTCTGAGTTTGATGATTTGATCACATTTTCTGGCTTCTAAAATCAAGGGCAATCCAAGGAATCACTTCTCATAATTTTCAAGCATTTCTTTGGTGGATTTCTCTCTCCTAGTCACTAGGGTTTGAGAGTGTTTTCCAGTCCTTTATTAATTGCTGATGTAAAAATCAGACTTGCTTGTTTTGGAGGTTTGAGCTAATTTCCTTATTTTTCAGTTTTGTCCCAAAAAGGGATATTATAGTGGTATCAGAGCTCGGATCTTCAAAGGCTTAGAGTTCCAGAGAAAGAATATAATATGGCGGGTCAAGACTCTCAAGAAGCCAAAGTTGACAAGTTGATTGCCGGCCAAGAGAGACTTGCGGATACAATGGATTTTTTAGCCCTATGCCTCCAAAGGATCATTGAACCTAGGGTTGAAAATGGTGATGGTAGCTCGTTTGGAGCTAACAATACACGACGACCAATGGGATCAGCGCGAGGATCTATTACAAAGGCCACTTTCCTTCCTAGATAAGTTATTCCAGAGGAAGAAATAAGCTCTACTGCTGGACGGAACATTGCCGCAAGGTATGAAGAGTACATGGCCGTTCCAAGGGAAATTCTTGAGGCTATTTCACTTGCTGAGTTCATTGGAATGAATCGAGGAAGACCTAGGTCCAACCCTAGACATCACTTGCCACACAAGCAACATGAAGAAAGCATGGAGTTTGATTCGCCATGGAATAATGGAACAATTGAGGAAGAAGGGTTGGTGATCAAGGGATCTAAGGCCATGACACTTACACCCATTCCAAGGAGTCAACAACATGAGGTAAATATTGCTCATTCTGTGGTTGATACTGAAAATGTTTTGACTTGTGATCAATCTAGAGATGAAACAAGGGATGTGGAGCAAGAAGAGGAAGAGAAAGGGCTGGTTGGAAACCCTTGTCCAATGAAACATGATGACAATAAGCCTTCTGGTCTGTTTAGAACAGTCAATAAGAGGCAGATTTATGGTGTCCATGAGTACAGTAAGAGCTACGGAGATGCCCTATGTGAACACCATCAAGATATTGTTGAAGCCAAGGTGGAAAAAGCTTCATTTGTTAAATGTGAGAAGAAAAAGAAAGCTGATTTCAACTCAGAAATTCCGAGTCACAAGATTGGGAAAATGGAGGATGTTTCGATCACTCCTCATCTGGCATGGGAAGGTAGATATGTGGGGCAATCAAAAGGTCTTCTACAACAAGGCAATCTTTTCGATTCATCAATTTTGAGACACCCTTGTTTGTTACTTTTTCATTTGTGTGTTAAAGTTGAATATTGTGGGAGAATGAGAAATAGTATGGCATGCATTTCAGAGTATGTTTTTAAGAAAGTGATCCCTCAAGGCAATGTTGATAAGACACCTCAAGTGAGCTCTTTGCTAGATGACATTTTGCAAAAAGGGGCAAATCTATGTTCCATGTTTTCTATAACAGCAGATAAGGGGGCACAAATTGCAACCAATCATGAGAGTGTTGGTACCCATCCTATAAGAAACAAGGAATATATCAATGGTGCGTTAGCTATCTTTTGTACTTTGCATGAAAGGAAGGTTAGGAAGAGTCATATAAATTTACTCATGGGTTCTAACAACATGGAGTGTTTTCAGTTTCTTATCAAAAGGATGGATGTGTAGTTCAAGAGGTTTATGTTGGATGGTGAGCATATTGATGGTAGCCCCAGGTATGAGAGTATTTCAAAATTATTGTTTCCTCCTACATCATTTTGTTATCATAGTTATCATGGGAAGCATGCTAGAAAGAATGATACAATTCCCAACTTCAACTTTGGTATGATTAGCGAGTCCCTTGTTGTACACATCAAAGGAACTTTCATGGGGAATCATGCATGGTTCTTTCTAAAGACTAATATTCTGATTTGGGAAGGTGAAAGGCAAAGGTACATCTGTGTGTGGGACAATATGACTGACTTTTTAGGCAGCCCTCACTCATGCAATGATTGGGAAATAACTAACATAAGGTACCACACTGAGGTCGTCTTTATTTCTCATATGATTCAGAAATACACTGGCTGCATTGACTTATTGTGGGCTGCCATGATAGTCACAAGACTGCTACTAAGCACACAATTCAAAACCAAGGTATGTACGGCTGTTGCAAAATCATTTCCGGTCATCACAATTCAGTTTTTAAGCAATAAAACACATTATAACAGCCATAACATGAAGAGGGACATGTGGGTTGAAGTTTGGTATGAGGGGATTCATCATATGGAGTTCTTAAACACCCATTGCTTGCTGTTTGGAAGTAAACTAGGAGCAATTAAAGGCTGTTATTGTCACCATATAGCCCCTTTACAATCAGCTTGGCCCCATTTATCAAAGGATACAAGTGGAAAAATCATTGGAGCAATGAGGGGTGATGAGTGCCAATACCAAATGAACATTAAGAGGGCTGTTTATGAATTATTGATTGCTGTTTTTGGCATTTTCAGTTCGTTCTTTTTGCTAAACATAGTCACAAGGAGAAAGGTTGACAAGGGAAAGTTGTGTTTCCCACTTCTTAACATTTTTGCAGCATTTTGGGCAACTACATGTGCATTTCCAGCCAAGTATGTAAGGCACATAATTTCAGATAATGGGGTAAGGAACAAGGTAGACATCAATGATGAGTTCTCCATCTCTTGTATTTTGCATGCAAAGAAGTTTTACATAAACTTGCTCATGATTTCATTTACCCACATACAAGTGAACCTAAAGGTACTTTCAATCATGGGGAATGATTCCTTTTGGTTCGGAGTTGCTAACATGATATTTTCAGTTCTTGCATGGTTGTTTTCAATGCATAAATGGCTGAATGTTGCAAACGAATTTTGGGTTTGCCACACTTATGGGTGTTACCTCATAACTTTATTGTTGGTCCACTTGATTTTGGTCATGAAAAACTAGACATTTGAGTGGAATCCTTCGCATGATAATATTGGTAAGAGAGTCTCATCATCAAAGACAATCATCCCAACCATCATATTGCTGATTTGGGTGGAATTCAGAATGACTGGTAGCTGTTGTAACTCATTTCCAGCCCCTACACAAATCAACTTCGAATCTTCTAGCAGGATTTGGGATCCAGGCATTTGCAATTGCTCGAGGATAAGCAAATTTGGGAAGGGAAGACTGTAATGTCCCCTTTTCCCACATGAGGACCAGAAAGTGGACTTCTTGCCATTTCTTCTCCATGGCAAAGAAGTAGAGGAGTTGGAGAAGAGCATTGAGTTTTCATTTGCATTTGTTTTCCTAAATTTTAATGTTTCTTTTTAGCATGTGTTTGGCTTTAGCAAATCGATTGGGTTTTATGCACCTTAAAAGCAAATTAAAGATTAAAAGAATACTTTAAGGGGGTCGGCCTTGCTATTCCAAACTTTGGCACCAAAAAGAGGTTATAAAATAAGATTAGAGAGCTCATTTGGAGCATCTATTTTGGCGCATTTTCTCTATTTGGACATTGTGAGCTAGTAGCTCCATGTTCTCCACTCTTGGATGAAAACCCAAGTGTGTGACTTGTCGTAGAAGGACGAAAACACTTTTAGTGGCTGGTTAGAGGACGAAAACCCTCTTTCCTTGGTTGAAGTGAAGACTTATTGAAGACCTTTATGTAGATTTGATTGTTGGAGGATCAAAGACATCATCTACAAATATTTGCATGTATTTTAGAGCCATCCCTAGTTGGAACAACTAGGGTTGATGGTGTTTGAGTGCCTTCCAGGGCACAAATTACAAATTTGATTTTATATTCTGATTCGGCATAATTTATTAACCCAGAATCTCCGTTTTGGTGAATTTTGGAATAGTTTTCAGCTTCGTCTACTCATTCACATAGTTCAGGATCAATTTTGAGAGGGTTTCCATGGTTGGAAAATTATGATATTGGTCTCATTTGATTGCTGGTATTTTTATGATCATTTTGAGTATTCATTTGTGCAGAGATTCCTTGTATTCTAAGAGTTATTGAATTTACAAGTTTCAACTGCTTTTGTGCCATAATAAATTCTAGAATTCTGAGTTTGATGATTTGATCACATTTTCTGGCATCTAAAATCAAGGGTAATCCAAGGAAGCACTTCTCATATTTTTAGAGTGTTTTTTCAGTGGATTTCACTCTCTCTCTCTCTCGCTCTCTCCTAGTTGCGAGGGTTTGAGAGTGTTTTGTGGTCCTTTATTAATTGCTGTCATTAAAATCAGACTTGCTTATTTTGGAGCTTTGAGCTAATTTCCTTAATTTTCAGTTTTTTCCCCAAAAGGGATATTACAAGCTCCGGAAAAGGTGGATAACACTCTTGCTACCTTGATGGGGGTACCAGTTACAATTTATTTCACATGAAGAGTAATCTACAAGGGCACAAAGTCACAATTTTGATTGATGGGGGAGCCACTCACAACTTCATAGATGCATGCTTGGTAGCCAACTTGAAATTGAAGGTTGAAGACTTCAAAAGGATTCATTGTTAAGATAGCGGATGGTTACTTTATGCAATGTACCAAGAAGTGTTCTCATCATACAACCATGTAATAATTGCTAAAAATGCTTCTAAATAATTAATCCAATCACGACAACATTTATCAATCCAATTTACATTAAAGAAATGGAGAAAACAAGTGATTACACTCAACTGTAATTAATTTTATGACAGCAACATTGCAGCCACAACCAAGGGTTGGAAATAACTTTTAGACAACTCCTAAAATCATAAAAATGTAGATTTCAACCTTATAAACTATGAGGAATTGAATGATGCAAACCAAACATGGAGAAACTCTTCAAATCAATGCAAACCCCATTCTTATGCAATTCGCCCCACTTGGAAGAGCTGAATTATTGGCTCAATATGCAAAGAAATGATTGCTTCCACCTTTAGTAATTAGTATAGGTCCATCCATGCAAGAATCAAACCATACATCCATCAAAACACCTCCAAAATGCTCATGATGCAAGTCACCTAGGGCTAGATAAAAAGATATTAACTTCAAATACCTTAAGATATTCAATGATTCCAAATATCCTTGCTTGAGGGTTTTTCGTTCCCAAGGCAAGTTCCACCATCAAGGGTTTTCGTCCTTGAATGGATCTTAAACAAGGGTTTCGTCTTTGATGAGAGAGATAGGAAAGGTACAACCTTTGCCAAGAAGAAATAATAAGATTCAACATAATATCATAATGGCCAAACATCCTCCTTTTATAACATAAGGGGTGCTACATCATAACTTATGTCCGACCTTATAATATTAAAGTCTATTTTTAATTGGAGCATATATGCTCGCGAAACAACTAATTAACTAAGTAATTTATTTCATCTATTGGAGCGTTAGGCATCTAATAGGAATACAACATAAAATAATGCAATATTTCCTAAAACTAATCCAGATATCTTCATACAACTTTCATCTAGGTCCAAATCCTTAGTCCCACGAGGAAGCATGGGATAAGGTCTTCCATAGTGACTAGCTTGGTAAAAGGGGACATTACATCACAACATACTTTGGTGGTCATTCTGCCAAGGCACTCCACCAAAATGATAAATAAAAAGGGGGATAAAGGATCACCTTGTCGAATCCCTCGAGAGGCTGAGAAAATATGAGTAGGACTGCCATTAACAAGAACTGAGAAGGAAACTGAGGAAAAACAAGCATGAACCCATTCTATCTAGTCACCAGAAAAGCCAAACTGAGCCAAAAATTTACATAAAAAACCCTAGTCCACTCTATCATAGGCTTTAGAAAGGTCAAGTTTGATAGACATAGCAAGATATTTCTCGATATCTGTAGAGTGCAAAGCTTCTTTGGTTAATACTATCTCATCATAGATTTGCTAGCCTAGAACAAATCCCCCTCGTTTAGGAGATATGATCTTATGTAGAATAGGTTTGAGTCTTTCCGCCATGACTTTTCTGATAATTTTATACAAAACAATGCATAAAGCTATAGGTTTGAATCCAAAGATATCCTCCACTTCTACTGTTTTAGGAATCAGAGCTATGAAGGTTTTATTAATTTCTTTTAACATTGTTTTAGCATTTTTCACCTCTTCCACCACTTGGAGTAGCTCTCTTTTGAGAATATTGCAAAAAGATTTATAGAATTCCATTGGGAAACCATCAGGACCTAGGGTCTTTCCTTTCTTCATACTGAACACCACTCACTGCAATTCACTCGTAACAGGAAGAGTAACCTCCACATTATCCTAATAAAAAATAAGTAGGGGAATAGTGGTCACCACCTCTGTTTGGGCTATCTCATCAAGCGGCTGTATAATTGGGAGAAAAACTCCTTAGCTATATGTTGCATTCCTAATGAAGAATACTCTTTCTTACCATCCTGCTTGGTTAAAGATTTAATATGATTATGAGCTCTCCTTGTCAACAATGATTTGTGAAAAAAGGTTGAATTTTTGTCTCCTTCTTTTAACCATTGTATTTTGGACTTTTGCTGCCACATAATCTCTTCTCTTGTTACCCACTCACAAAGATCAACCTTTAGATGAAGTTCTTGTTGAAGTAACTCGACACTATTTCTTGAGGTGCGTAGATGATAGTTGAGTGAAAGATCCCAAACACCTTTGCCTGAATATATATAAATATATATATTTTATATATTGCTCTGGCTCAGATCTGAATTGATAACTTATCAAAAGAATCCATAGAACACCATACTAAAACTGCATAGATAAATTAAATTAAACAAACCCTGCAAACTGGGTGAATAGAGAAAAGGCGCCTACGGTTTAACAGACAAATTTCATCATAAACAATTCAGCCGTGTATTTAATAATGATTTCTGATGCTAAATAATTACGGCAAACACAATTATAAATTTGCAGATAGATTAATAATAAAGATTGTCCAAAAACCCAGCTGTAAATGGATTCAAACCAAGTCGATTTGATATATATATTTGATGCTGGAAATATACAATAATTATCTATCATGAATAATACCTCAGATCACGGCATAAAAACAACTGTAGAAGAAGTTGCCCCACTCTAGAAGAAGTCTGTGTGCCCACTGTTGCAATTTTATTTCTCTTTCTAATTGCTGAAATAATAAAAACCTGTGAATACCATGAAGATCCCTGAATAGGAAACTTCTCTCACTGCTCCTGGGGTTTCTGTCCGCAAGAGGAATAATCCAGAGAGTTTATGTCCTTGGATTTTGTCTGCAAAAGCTCAGAGCTAATTGCCGGGAGAAAATAATAATAATCTGGATATCCTTTCCCCAAGTTGCACTTTTTCCCTTATAGCCAAAAAACCCTTCCAAAGGATGCAAGTCGCACTCTTTTCCAAATCCAGCATAATTAATTTTTTAATTAATTATTTCCTTTTTCCCACCAAGTTGCATTTTTGGCTTATTTTATTCCTTCACCAAGGCAAGTCGCATTTTTTGCCTAGGAAGGCACATTAAATAATGTATTAATTTATTTAAATGCACTTTCCCTAAGTCAAAGTCACTTAAACAGTCTATTAATTCATTATATGTGCATTAATGATATTTTACTTTATTTTGAGCACAATATAATAAAATTAATAAATCGAAGTCACCCTTGAAAACACCCTTTGGCCGTCGGGTAGACAAAAGAGGGCCAAATGTCTTCGACCGAACTAGTCGAGAAAGAGGGACATTACACTTTAGGCAATGCAAGAGAGTGCATAAGTTTTGTGCTGTAATGTCTCCTTGATAAACCCAAACATCTGTCCAGATCTGTTTTATCAGCTGAAACTTCTTATGCAGAATATTAAGAAAATTTCTTTTACTCAATTCAAAGTCCTTAGTTTGGAAAATTAAGGTAACTTCAGGAAACACTTGTATAAAAGCTTTAGAACATAAGAATCCATACTTGGGTTTACCTTCCAGTGACAAAAAACTGGATAATCTGATTGTTATTATATTATTTTCACTGACTGAAATTACATTCAAACTCAGCCATTTATCACAATGAGCAAAAACATGGGACTGATTTGTCACCAACTCCAACTGACCAAACCTTGCGTTATGAAGTCAAATGAACCTCATACAAATGCCAACTCGTGGAAGGAAGGACTGAAAACTGCTGCAGCTTTATCCACCAATGGCTTAGACTGTCAGAAACTCTATCAGGTTGTTCAGGATGACAATCAAGCATCTGTGGAAGCTCCCTACAGGACTGCAAACTGTCCAAAATCCCATCGCGCCAGCCCTTTTGAGTCATCCAAACTATGCTGAAGAGATATGACTTGATACTGGCCATATTGATCGATCTGGTATATGAAATCAATCCAAGAAATCCTTGGTTTTTGTTCCGATCCCCATCTGTAAACTCCCCCTGATGCTCTAGCCTATGGATTCAAGACTTAGGATCGTGTTAGATGCGATCTCCTCCGGGTGAAGCCACCAATAGAAACGAGGGTTTTCGTCCTCTGATCTATAAACTATGGAGGGTTTCCGTCTTCAATAACTGAAAATGGAAGTAAATTGCTCACGCACAGTAAAATAGATGATAAAAGATGATTCTAAATGAACCCCACTATCTTCCTTCATACTTTTTCCCGTCCCAATCTCCCAAGTTGGGCGCCCATGTGGGAAAAAACACTTTTTCATATAAAGTGGCCCTTTTAATTTAGAGGCTGCTACAAGTCACCATAATAACATGAGAAGATCTTGGAATTACTGGAGTGAAGGGGTCAACTTGATGTCAGACTCTACATACTTGAGAGAAATGCTACAAATGAATGCCATAAGATCTAAATGCCCTCCTAAAGTGTCCGTATGAATTTAATGCAATTGAAGAAAGGTTTAGAGGCTTCATTTGTTGAGGAACCATATGCAACCGTATAGTCTGCTTTACAAACAACATAGCATGTTTACAATCGGTCAAGGAAGACCAGCCATCATCCTCTTGCACTGTCAAACCTTTGTATATGTAGTAGAGAACTTTCCAAGTTCCATGGTCTTGTTAATCCAACATTGACAAATGACCACAATATCACCCATAACTTCATAAGCACCAGGGATGTTAATTTTGTTGTAGATACATTAATGAAATTGGTGAGGTGATACATTATTATATGGATTTCAAATCTTTCCTTACTATTCTCTGAGACCTTTATGACGTGTTGATGCCATGAATTTCTCATTCTCTTTTGTGGGTTTGAAAAGATCACCTGTGTTTCCAGGGCCAGGTGATGGGTGACGAGGACACTTTTGGACTATGAGAGTGGGTGAGTGGAACAATTAGCATTCAAGGCGTGAGTGCTTGGTTTGCATTTGGTATGGCTATTATAATTTTCCTATTCATCATGAGCCAAAGGAAAGCTTTTATTTTGGATCAGTTTTTCATTCATCAAAACTGCCCCCATCTCTTGCGAGGTTGAATGAGAGAGGTAGGTAGAGGCCATAGTGCATTTCCCCCACAAATTTCCAGGACAGGCCAAACATCTGCCCACTGAGGAAGTGCTATATGAGGGGCACTCAGCTCTTTTCCTCAAGACTCAGGATAGTGTTATTACAGGTACACATGGCTTCACTTTCTTCTCTTCGTTTGAATTCACCTTAGAGCTTTTTATAGGAGATTCCAAACATCTGCTCCCTCCACTTTGCCCCAAGCCTCACATGTGACTTTAATGTTTCAGCTTAGTCATGAAGCGGAAAGATTTCAAAACTTGGGGTCCTTGGCTCTCTCCATGAAACTTTTACTTTGTCTGCAAGTAATTCATCTCTCAGCCACATTAGCTCAAATTTGAAGGGGCAGTGAAGAGGAGAGCCATCCACTGAAATGTCTAGCTTGACAGGGGTGTGGTCAGAGCCATATATTTTCGAAATTCTTGATACAGTGCTGCAGTTGCCATCCATCTAAGATTCTGAGACAAGGAATCTATCTAGACGTTCAGCTATTCCATAGAATCCTGGCCTTGGAAAACGTATTGGTTACGGATACGAGACTCCCTTTTGTTCTTGAGACATACGGGTATCGTTAGGATATGTCACAAGAAGACATACGAAGGACAAGAAATCATATTTGGGGTATCCTGAGAGATAGACCGTACATCCTCCTTGAACACATCACCAGCAGGATAGACGTTGCATTAAAGTCCCCACCTAACAGATCTTTTAATTTTTTACTTCTCTACTGCCTAATTTTAAACCCTAAGGCACTTCATGAATCCACCCATAATGCGCTTTTTCAACCCCACACAACCGTTATAAAAAGCACCCACCCTTACACATTTGAAATCAAACAAACTTGGATTTCATTGTCTTTTAACAACTGACATCAGCAAAGAGCCAACCAAGAGTTGTGAAGAGCTTAGTTGAGACAAATATTGGAAGGACATGTATTGCAATTGAGCTTGGAGGTTCCACGGCAAAGCCTTGAAGGCCACCCTCGGTAAGGATTTGCTTCGACACTTAGGACTTCACCATTGCACGCAGGAGCTGGAGAAAAAGGCGTATGTTGACACTTGAGAAGAAAAGATTGTTTTAACAGCTGACATCTCTTAGTGTTCATTGGAGAAGGATAACTATTGAAGAGCCGACTTGAGAGCTGAAGAGGTGGCATTTGTACCAGCCTTTATTTAGTTAGGAGTGTTGAGGATCCCTTACGATTCTACACTACAGGTATACCGTATTTCAATTTCAATAATGGAGGGTTAATTCATCTTCTTGTGGCATAAGAAGTAAGAACTAAGAGTTATTTATTTCTCATGTTTACCATAATTTCTTAAAGCTGATCCTGTTAAACACATCCTAAATTTGTCATATGCTCTCGACCTTGCTGACTTTATCCCTGATGTTTGGCATGATCAGATAACATATTATAAGGCAGAGTTGAAGGTTATGCTCAACTGATTAATTGGCATGGAGGAGTACTAGACTGTTTGTTTTTAGAGGTTGAAGCCTTGTAGATGCTAACATTTGTTAAGAAAGAAAGAAAGCTTCATTAATGTATGTCGTATGCTCTCAAAGTTGCAGGTCAATGGCGATCTCGAGTGATACAACAAACAAATTAGGATGAGATAAGTAATTAGGAATTTATCCTATGTTAAGCAAACATCGTGTTTTAATTAAGTACAACATCTTAAACCCAAAGCACGCATGTCACCTTGTGCAATTATGGCAAAGAATCTTGGTTATAAAATAACTAAGATTAGGGCATGACATTAGCCCCAATTTATTTATGCATATGCCAAAGACGACTTTAATTTTTTAAATCATCCTTGAATGTCTCTGTTTGTGCTCTGAAATAGAGGAGTCATGGTGAGCCTTTATCGATAACTATGAATAGATTATGATGGCATCAATGTTCTGCTTCGGGTGGAGTATACTGGGTCAGAGCTGAAAAACACAGTTGAGGGATCCTATGAAGGACAGTAAGATACTAATTCCCCTCTTTGGAGACATGTGACAGTGGTAGACATCATTGCTGGTAGTGGGTGTCGGGTTTGGACATGTCATGGTTGCCAAGCTCAGTACAAATCCTCATATAGTCAAGTGAAAATCCATTTCACTGGTGTTGGAGTTATGGAGATAAAGAGGTGCCCAAAAATATCAAATGAAAAAATGGCAGAGTACCTAAGAGAGCAAGAGAAGGCTAATAAACAAGCTGAAAGAAATAGAACTTGGAACAATTCCTTCACAAAGAAGGTCGTCATCACTACCACCCAAACCTAGACGTACTTCTCATCCTTTCATTCAAACTCAAAGTCAACCCTTTGAGGAAGAGAGTCTAGAGAGCTCACGAAAAAGGCCAAAAAGAGCATTGAGAAAGCATTTAATATTGAAAAAGGGAGGTTTGTTGATGAGGTTGTTTCTCGATGCATTTATGCATGTGGGATTCCCTTTAATGTATTGAGATCTCCATATTGGCATCAAATGGTGAAGGGTATCAATGAAGCTCCATAAGGGTACAAATCCCCAAGTTATGAAAAGGTTCGAACCACACTATTGACAAAGGAAGTGGAACACATTCACAAGACTTTGTAGCCAATCAGAGTCTCATGAAAGGAAATAGGGGTTTCTATCATTTCAGATGGATGGAAAGATGCTAGAAATAGACCCCTCATAAATGTTGTTGCAATATGTCCTAAAGGGGGCAATGTTCTTTAAAGCCATTGACTGTGAAGGTAAATTCAAGGATGCACAATTTATTGTTGACATTTTAATAGAGGCAATTGAGTTGATGAGCCCCCATAATGTTGTCCAAGTCATCATGGACAACGCTAAAAATTATAAAGCAGTAGGAATGATCATAGAGGGTAGATATGAGAATATTCTTTGGACCCCTTGTGTTGCCCACTCCCTTAACTTGATGCTCCAAAAGATTGGGAAAATTCCATGGATTGAGAAAATTTAGTCTGAGGCAAATGACAGTCAAATGTTTATCACAAACCATCATATGTCACAAGCCATTTCTAGGAAATTCTCAAGGTTAGAGTTGTTGAAGGTTGTAGAAATCTAGATTTTCCTCTCACACGCTTGTTTTGAGACAGCTTGTGAAGGTGAGAGAGGCTTTAAGCAGTATGGTGATCAACAATGTTTGATCAGTGTGGAGGCAGTCAAATACAGAGAAAGCTACAAGGGTAAAATCCTGGGTCCTTGATGAGGTTTGGTGGGCCAAGGTTGAGTACTTGTTGAGTTTTATAGAACCCATTCTCTCCATAATCTGATATGTAGATACTGGTGAAGCATGCTTGGGAGAGATATATGATGGCATAGATTCCATGCTTGAGCGTATCAGAGATATAATAAAAAAGGGGCAAGATCTAGAAGAGACCTTCTACTGTGAGGTCAAGACTGTGGTCATGAAGAGGTGGAATAAAATGACCACCTCATTACATCTCCTTGCTTATGCACTAACCCCAAAGTACTATAGCTCTGATGTACTTGGGATACCAAATAGGCAAGCACCATTTTCTGACTCCGAAGCTGGAAATGGACCCAGGGCAACATTCAGAAGAACTTTTCTTAATCCATCTATAGCTAGTGTGGTCAGAAGTGAAATGGGCATGTTTACTGGTTCAGAAGGCAACATGGGATTGATTGAGGCTCTTTTCGATAAGAGCATCTTGACTCCAACCACATGGTGCCGTGTACATGGCCAAGATGACAAGTACTTACGTCCTATTGCTATAAAAGTTCTTTTACAAGTATAACATTTATAAATTTTAAAATTTAGAATCATTTCGAATATTTTAAATTTTATTAAGTTAGAACTTAGGATACTAACTTGTCTTCGAATTTCAATTTTATAACTTTTTTGTAATAGGTGGCTAGTAATTCTTCCGCAGAGCGGAATCAGAGTACTTATAGCTTTATCCACTCAGCTAAAAGAAACAAGTTGGCATTTTAAAAAGCTGAGGATTTGGTATATGTGCACTCCAATTTGTGCCTCTTGTCACACAATTCTAAGGAGTATGCTAGAGGGCCTCACAAACTTTGGGATCTTATTCCAAAGACCACATACTTGGATGCCTCCGTAGCCACGCTTTCCCAACTTTCATTATTCGATGGCAAAGATGACGGTCAAGGGAGTTCACAAGGAGTGGAGAGTGGAGTTAATGAGAGTGGAGCTAGCGCAAGTGGCACACAAGAACTTGATTTTGAGGAAAATCTAGATGATATATTCTAGATTTGTTTCTATTTCTATATCATATGTATGGCAGCCACATGAACAATGAAATGTAAAATCTTAAGTACATTGTATGTTTTGAAAATTTGAACTTTGATCCTAGTATATTTTTCAAATTTCAAGTTTTGTTTGTATTCATCATTTCATGATAACATGATATTCGTATATCATATGTATGGCAGCCACATGATCAATAAAAATGCAAAGTCTTAAGTATATTGAATGTTTTGAACATTGATTATAGTTTTGTATTATTATTTCAGTTTTTTATAGACTCCAAAATAAGTAAAATGAGTAGATGTACATAAAAAAAATTGTGCGTGTGCATGTGCGTGTGCGTGTGCGTGTGTGTGTGCATGTGCGTGCGTACGCGTGTGTGCGTGCGTGTGCGTGTGTCTGTGTGCGTGCGTGTGTCTATGTGTGTGTGCGCGTGTGCGTGCATGCATGTGTGCGTGCGTGCGTGTGTGTGCGTGTGCGTGCATGTGCGTGCATGCGTGTGTGCGTGCGTGTGTGTGTGTGTCAGGACGTATCCAAAACGTATTGTATCCAAGGGTTTTTTTAAATTGACATATCCACATATCGTATCCGTATCCAAACCGATACTCGTATCCGTATCCTGGCAACGTAGACCATATCCTATGTGATACCCTCCTCATCAACTGTATCGAGTCCAATGAGTGGAGCATTCAGAACTAAAGGCATCAATTAACTTAGAAGGTTTTAACCAATCCAGTGTTGGAAAGGTATTCTGTATAGATGTTGGCATGGCAAGAGTAACAGGTAAAACAACTGGCAACGATTGAAGAGATGCTCATCGTCCAAGATCTGTCTACCCTCCACAAAGCCTCCTTGCTCTGGGGAAACAATTTTATGAAGAAAGGGCTTAAGGCGCTCAACCATCACAGTTATTATTTTGTATATAACATTGCATAAGGTAATGCGTCTGAAATCAGAGATATGAGTTCCTTCCTCTTTTTTTGGGACTAATGCAATGAAAGTATAGTCCACTGCTTTGAGCATTTGTTTGTTGCCCATAGATTCCTCTATGACAGCCATGATTTCCTTCTGCATATCCTCCTGAAAAAACTGGAAAAACTCAATTTGGAAGGCACCGGACCCAGGAGTTTTCCCAGTACTCATTCTAAAAACAGCTTTCCTCACTTCTTTGCTGTCAATGGGGTTCATAAGGGATTGGTTTTGAGCTTCAGAGATAATGGAGGGTATAGCTGTGAGGACCTCTTGTTGGGCCTCTTCATCCTGCATCTTGTTTTCTTTTAGTAAAGAGGCAAAGTAGTTCATCGCATGGAGTTGCATTTCAGGGACAGTTCCAAAGGATAGTCCATGCTCGTCCTGAAGGGCTTCCATCTTATCCCTTTGATTTCTAGCACAGGCTGCCCGGTAGAAGAATTTGGTGTTCCTATCAACCTCCAGTAGCCAAGTCGTTAGTGCTCTCTGATTCCAATAAGTATCCTCCTGGTTATCAATAGTCTCAACGACGTCCTATAGCGCATCATCCTCTATTTTAAGCTGCTCTGTAATAGATCCATCCCTGCGTAATTTTTGCTCCTCATCCCATCTAGCCACCAAAGGGGTTCTTTGAGCCTGGAAGTCCGATTTGTTGGTTCGCTTCCAGCATTTAAGATGATCCTTGATGTAATGAAGCTACTTGTTGAATTTAAACATTGCAAACCCATATGGTGGACGTCCCTTTTTCGACCATTTAGGGATTTCATGTTGGAGTTCCACTTTTTGTTACCAAAAATTCTCAAATTTGAAAGGTTTGTGATACATACAAATCTTGATACATACCAGAAATGCCTCCTCGGAGACCAGGAACTGGTCCACCCTCACTTTCCTGCTATAGGTTCTCTTCTCTTATTTTGTCCAATTGAATTTAGTAACTGGGCACTGAATGTCCACCAAGTGCAATGCATGGACCTGGGCGATCATATACCTGTCCCTGGGGTCTAAAGATGGAGTTCCACCTTCTTGATCTCTGGAAAATAATTTGGCATTGAAATCTTCTCCAACAATCCAGTCCAAGCCCTCTCTTGAGAGGCACACGTTGTGGACAGCAGTCCATTCCCGAGTCAGGCAGTCCAGGTTTTGGGCCCCATAGAAGTTTGTGATTAAAATCTGCTCAGCTGTCACATTATTCCTGAAATGTGATGTAAGGATGCCCCTCTGAGAAGTATGTCCTATTGCTGACCATTCAAGGGAGTTCCAGAAGGTAACTATAAATCTTTGCAATTTGAGTGTCTCTTGTCAAAGGATATTAAGACACATTGGAGCTCCTACTTGAGCTGCCATTGCAAGCTTGTTTTCAAACTCGGTGGATGATGGGAGATGTGCAAGTAACATGACTGCTTCCTAGAGTCATACATGCGTTGCCCGTATTGCATGCATTTCTTCATCCATCACTTTCGAGAGGCTTTTGGTAGAGCTTATAATGCTAGCCCAACGGAGCCAATCATTCACAGATTACTCAGTGATACTATCACACAACTACTACCTATTGTGTATTGTTTGCAGTTATATATCTAGCTTTGAGATGATTTAGCAGGTCCTTGAGGTGCTGCACATGATGTTAGCATTAGTATCAATTAACCACTTTTTGGTAAAGTTGTATTTATCTTGGAGATGCATTTATAAATTATCATCCATCGAGGTTCTGTACATGATATATATCTTAGCAATCCTGCTGACCACATTAATTCAATACTCTTTCTTTGTTACTACCCTATCAGCTCTAGTTCCTTATCCGTCATTAGATGCTTTTATGCATATCAGATTTTTAAGACACGGTTCTTGACTTGTACACCGTCTTAGGTATGCAAAACTAAATCTTTCTTGCCTTCATGTTCTTGCTTGACGTAGAAGTGACATTGATAGAGGACATGGCAATAATTACCGAGCTTGTATTCTTTATATAAATTTTTCGTTATGCAAGTTTTGCAGTTCTTTACATCTTTTTGGGCTTTTCATATACGGTTTGTTGTTTCTTATTCCTGCTCTAGTGTCTGCTATCCATCTGAAACCATAACAGATTTTGACGGTTTCCTAATTTACTAGTTGACTTTTGGCATCTTAAATATAAACATTGAGATGATCTGAAGCTAATGGCTGCTAGCTTTGAAAATGCAGCTCTCCTACACAAAGTATTGGGCTCCTTTCATACACGTATTTGAGGTTAACAGGGAAAGACGACACTATAGTGCCAATGGTATGATATTTCAAATAAAAACCGTATGTTTATGACATCTGAGGGATCTGGTTATTCTTACATTTCATATTTTGTAGGTTGATTTTGAAATTCATCCAAATTTGGAAAAGCCAACAATGTTGATTCGCAGCACTAAGGATGATTGGTTGAAGAACTTGAACACAATCCTGCAGTGGTCTCCTTATAAAACAGAAAATGAACTTATGGATCAGGTATAAGGGTCTGGGTTCCATTCCTGGTTATTCCGTCAGTCAGTGCCATAAAGCTTTAAGCAAAGAGATGAATATTTTAGAGATTTAATACATATTTCTGTAGACTCAATACATAAAGTTAAGGACTTAATTCTATGTTTAAAATTTTAAATTAGCCAATAAACCTTTTAATGTTGTGCACTATTTTTGAAAAAATTCTAATTGGTGTCTGATACCTAGTGATCCAGGATTCAGTTAAAGTGATCCACTTTTTTGTTTTCCAGAGCAGCATGGCAATTTTTAATATAAGTGCAAGATACATCTGAACTCTAAACATACCTTTTGCTTTGGTATCAAGGACCTTTGTTTTCCCTCTGATTTTTAAATATTTTTTTCTACAAATTTGACATGGACGAAACTGCTCTCTTTCAAAAGAAGGATCTCTAGTTGCTAGCATGTACTTAGGCACAAAAAGCACTAGCTTCTTGAAATGTGTTGACATAATACTATTTCCTGTACAATCAATGCAGGATGAAATGTACAACCATTGTCAACAGGAGTGTGTTGGAAAAGAAAATCCTCAAGCTTAGAGACACAGACCTGAGGTTAAGTCACTCTTGGAGTCCCATCATGCTCAAACATAGAGGAGGTCCCTCAACCTAGACGAGCAATTAATTAATTATCTGATTAGTTTATTGATAAATTCTTGTGCCCATAAAGTAGAGGGAACAATTAATTAATTTATCAGGTGGTTGAAACTAAATGGTTGACTTAGTCTTTAATGACTTCTTTACAACTGCCAAAATCAATTAGATAAATGAATTTAATGTAATTAATGAGTGCTCACCTTAGGTTTACCCACCTAGCATTTTATGTACTTTAATGGGTTATCTATAGAAGGAACTCCAATTTGTAAGCCTAGACACATTTTTGTCAAGATGTTGATTTGAAACATTGATGCTTTAAATAGATATATCATATCTTTTCCATAAGCCTTTTCTTAGTCATTTGATTGTGAAAGCCTTACAACATTCATCCTCAAGCTCATCTTTGTAAATACCAAAGAGAATCAGCAAGAAAGTGTACCATTGCTCGACTCCAATGATTCTCTTGATAATGTTAGAGAGTTCATTGGAAGTTCAAAATTGACCATCAAGTTTCTCATGATGGCAGTAATAACTAGCTAAAATATACTTAACAGCAAATATCAACAAATAGAATCAAAGGCCTTTGTAAAGTCTAAAAATTAGTAGGCCAAGGACGATTCTCAAGGGTAAGCCAAAGAGTGAAAATGTGATCAATACTATACAAGTGTCCCCTTAAGATTGTATTCACCCACACTAAAATTAACCCACTCTAAATGATCAAACAATTCTTGTCTAACACTGTGGAATACAACTTGGTCAATGTATGCTTGGTCATTATAGATTTGTAATTACGTGGATATGAACTGAATCTTGACTTATGAACTTGATGAATGATGTGATTTGGATAAACTAAAGGCTGTAATTTATTTATTAAAATCTGCAGATGAACACCTCTCAGACAAGACTGAAAACAAAGTTTCCTCAGCCCAAAATATATGCAACTTAGCCTATTTTGGCCTCAAAAAATATGAAAAAGATGTCGGTGATAAGATCCGGGACAACCGTGCCCTAGAATGGGTCAAACTCCAATCACAGGGGTGTAAACAACCTTAGATCAAGCTGAATTTGAAGGAAGAAATCTGCCCGAACACTTGTGTCTTCAAACCCTAGCTAGAAACAATATAAATCTGCACTTTTCTCCTCAAATATCATTGTAATTCTGAAGTCGAACCTTGAAAATCATTAGAAACCCTTGAGTAGGGCTTCCTCTCAAAAGAAAGAAGAGTTTTCCTTCTTCTTTCTAAGCTTAAAGAGGGTTTTCGTCCTCTAAAGTCAACTTCAAAGGGTTTTTCGTCCTTTGGAGTATTTATGGAAAGCATACAAGCTTAGACCAAAATATCAAAAATTATGATGTGCAAAAGGATGCCTTCCCCTTGCGATTCGACTTGCTTTTATAACCTCATTTGGCCTTTTAGCCACTCAAAACCACCAATCATATTTATTTCCCCGCATTTAATATTTTTCTTTACCTTTTTCTCCTCCACATTGGTCGCGTTTTCCTTAGGGAAATAAAATAAAATAAAGTAAATTTATCATTTTATTTCTTTTTATTTTATCACTTTATCTTTCTTTTTTATTTTAACTTTATCATTAATAAATTAATATAAAGTGCTTATAAAAATATTTTATATTGCACTTTATAATTAATTCATTATGACTAAGTTTCCCTTTTATTCCTCCCTTAGCCGTCGGGAAACAATGAATGGGCTAAGGGTCTTCGATTTAGAAGGGGATATTACATCATTGTAGATTTGTACTTACGTGGATATGAATCGGATCTTGACTTATGAGCAGGATGAATGGTGTGCTTTGACAAAGAGGGGTAAAACACGAGAAAACTATATTATTAAGTAGATTTGCAATGGTAAAAATGAGTGTTTCCACTCCGTATTGCAAAAACTTGTCCTTAATTCCTTCACAATCAGTTGCTTTGTTTGTCTACAAATTCCCTGATAATTCTCCTGATGTCTCCTAGAAAAAGTAAGTGACAAGAAGTAGGAGAGGAGACTTGGGCAATGGGCTGATTATGAATATCATAAAAGGTAATTGACATGGTGACCTAGGCTTGGGGGTCAACTTTTGAGGAGATTTTCTCGAGGAGAGTACATCTAAAGGTCCTAGTAAACCATGGAGAAAATCAAAGAGCTCATATTTCCTAGATGCAAGAAAATCAATTTTTGTATGTTGTAGAATATGAAAATCTGTAATGTGTGGTATATGTAAGTAGGGTCATAGACGAGGACAAAACAAAATTTCCTATTCATAAAATTACATTTGTCATTGTAATAATATTTATGGGGCAAATGTCGTTGGGAAAATTTTGTTTGGAATGATCAAATGTAATGGGCAAGGAGCTAAGGACAACCTCCAAAGAGCATAGGTATAAAGTCATACTTGTTTGAGGTTAAAGAATCAAAAAATACCACAATTTCCTATGTCTCGAGGATGGGGAAAGGGGATCGGGGTTTTTGGAATGGAAAAACAAATTTCAGCCTTTGGGGATGGGGGTATGACTATTAAAGTAATATATAATTTTTTTTGATCTCAAAAAAAGGACTGGTGGGTTCTTCACCCATACAATCATATCCATAGACTTTATGTACCAAAGATCTAAAAAACTGTCAAACAAGATCCCTAAACAAATGCCACAAAAATCTAAAAAGAAACTTAAACAAACCATCTTTTACAGCCAATACCCAAATCATACGCAACATCCGAGCAAATGCCCAAGAAGACCTGAAGACCAAGGCATCTCAAACAACCATCCAAATGCCCAAGAAGACTTGACCTATTAAAACACATACTTAGAAATCGAAAAAAAAATAAAATAAACAGAAACAAGCCCCTACAAATCAGTTTGTAGAGCATAAATGCATTTAATAAAACAAGTCCAGGGCTCTCCTGCCCCTACTAGAAAACATATTTTCTAAAGTCAATTGTGTGCTGTTCCCAATGACATCTTAAGACCTCCATCGAAAGCCTCGCCAACATAGTTTTATGACCCCACTGCTTGATTTGCAAGGAAGAAGGAACCAAAGAAGTTTGAGAGATCTTGTTTAGTGGTTTATTTTTCTCCTCGTTAGCATTTAAAGCAGAGTGCTGCCTCAAAGGGGAGGGAGGAGAGCCCTTTGCTATAGATCCCAAGGCCATTGCCGCATCACTAGAAGCAATTGCTGAAGAGCCTAATAGCTGTGGAATATAATGCCTTAGTTGTGGAGCTTGGAGCCTTTTCTGCCGAATAATCAATAAAACTCTCACTATTTTTTGCACAATGAATTTGGCTAATTTATAGCCATTACAATAGGAAAACCAAATAGGAAGTCTTTCAAACAAGTTACCCATTTAATGGTTTTACGGTTCTAACAAACTAACCAATAAACTATATAAGTTGTAATAACAACTCATTTACATCACATTATTATATTTACCAATATGTAAATATAATTAACCCATACATTAAAATCTAAGTCTCACAATAATAATGTGAGCACTATAAATATTTCCTAACTGTTGGTGTGTGTATTTTCCACATCATTAGGTGAGTCATCTCACTTAGGTGAGATCGTAGGTCCATGTGTCATTTAGGGGTCATTATGAGATTCTCTTATGCGTCAGTGCGTCAGTGGGAGTTACACTTATATTTTGGGAATGTAACTCCCCCTCTCTACTCGAGTTGTCATGATTGCAGCACTGGGGGTTACTCAACACCTCCTATATGTACACCCCATTTGATCTTATGAGATAGAGGAGAGTTTTATGGCTTAACCAGGTTTTGCCCGTGTTTCAAATCTTTGCATGCACATTCGGTTGATGCTCACTCCTCCCGAGATCTCTTCATGCTGTCGTTTGCACGCCCCTTGATGTGCACGTCATCCCTTGTGATCCTCGCTTGCGGGTTTTAAACCCTCTTTCATGGTATCAGAGCGGATCTTGTGGATCCGTGCACCCTTCGGCATTTCTGTGTGTTTTCTGGCTTCCGGCGTGATATCTAGTTCTCGTTGCGTGTGTCGTAATGGATATTCTGTTATTTGCTTCAGTGCATTGATTCGGGCATTTATACCTCCACTCGGTTGTTCGTGGTTCATGGTTTTTGGTTCATGGTTGGATCTACATGCGTTTTATGTGTGTTCCGGGGTGCATTTCAAAATTCACGAGTTGCAGATTTCAGAGTTTAGTGTTGTCTTATTTGTTACTTCGAGCTACTCTCACTGCCCGCTCGTATTTGGTCTCCTGGTTTGCATTTGGTGTTTTCTTGCATTGAGTTCTTCGGAGTTTGCATTGGCTTCACAGACAACTCTATGATCAACTCATGCTTTGCTTCCTGGGTCAAACCTGCACCGTTTTTGATTCCTTGGAAGCTTAGGTTCTTCCTTTGCTGAACATATTTGGAATTACTGTTGTTCTGCCACGATCTGTTGTTTGGAGGATCCTTTTAGCATTATTTGTTGTGATCTTTCTCATTGGGACAAAGCCTGTTGTTGGTTAGGCGTGCTCGCTGCCTATTCTATTCTAGTGCCTTGTTTTTTGTTTTGTGTTTCTGCTGTGCTCTTCCGATAGGGTCTCTACCACCCAGCCAATTGCGGATTCACTTTTCAATAGGCTCTACTGACAGATCTCCACGCAAAATCTTCAGGGTCTTGCTTGGACGTTGCCAACTTACCTGCAGCGACCTCCCATGCACAGCCAACAACTCCAACAACTCGTTTTTTGGAGCCAACGACTTCCAAGTCTGCATTAAAAAAAAAAACGTTGTTTGAATCCTGCCCTCTCCAGCTTGGTGTTTTGGCCCTGCTCGGCCTAGTCTGAGTCAAATTCACCACTGTACAATCTGCTCACCAGGCTCTCTACGAAGGAAATCCGCCCTGCAACGTGGTCTTCAACTCAGGCCTGGACGTTTCTGCACAACCAGCCACTCAGGCCGTTTCACTCAGCCCCAACACTTGGCGCATCTCCAACACATGCAGCTCTTTCTGCACCTCCCACATGTGGAGGTCTAAAAAAAAAAAAAACGTTTTTTGCTGCCTACATTGGAAAACGTTTTGAATCCAAACACAAACCAGCTCAGTATGGGCACACTCCTCTCCCCCACCTTCTTTTTGATGTTTTAGGGTGTTTTAAAAATTAAAACATTTATTAAATGGCATGTAATAATCTTTAAGGTTGTTTTTTTGGCTTGTAATCAACCCTCCTACGCTTGTCGAAGACGGAGGGCGAGGTTTGGAGTTGGCAGGAGGCTAACCCCCCCTCACAGTCAAAACAAACCCTTGCTAAAATTTCGTGCCGTTTCCAACAAGTACCCACACGATACCCTTTGCACCCATCTCGTGTACTTTTTTAATGCGTTTGCAACATCTAGTGCATTTTTCCATCAGTTGCGGGAATCGTTTTAATGCGATAAATTTTGACTCGCTGCTTGTTTCTGAGCGCTTCCTTGGTCAAAGTTGCATGATTTTTCGCACATTACGTGATGGCATTGTCAGTTTTGTAAACGCACTACTTTTATAAAGTGTTGCATTCTAGGGGGGTTGCTTGTACTCTTGGGTTTTTGCACACAGACGCATTATCGGCCGAGTCTGACATCTTGCTTTTGTGCATCTTTCATTTTGTATCATGGAGAGTGCTCTTTCTAGACTTGAGCGTCGTAGGATCGCCTTACAGCCTCCGCCACTTCTCACCGGGAGAGAGACCTATTCAGCTTGGCGTGCTTCCATGGAACGTTACTTCGCCTATGAGGGTCTTTCAACGTTCTTACTTGGGCCAGTTCCTGCACCCGCTGATCATTGTCATCTAGAGGAATTCCTTGACATTTGCGACCACATCTTTGGTCACATGATGATGCATGTCTCTTGTTCTCTCTGGTTTCATGTGGCAGACTCAGATCCACCTCATCGTGTCTGGAGCATTCTTCAGTTCCTCTATGGAGACCCTTCACATACTGCCGCTATTGTTGCTGCTGATGATTCAGTTGTCTCCTCCATTTCTTCGTGTGATGGCAGTTCCGTTGACATATACTCGTTTGGTTCCACTTCTGATGACGAGGATTGTGCACCCAGTTCTGATGTCGAGAGTACTATAGAGGACTCTTCTCCTCTCTCTCTCACTATTCCAGAGAGTGTTGCCACATCCCACATCTCATCAGATATTGAGAAGTCTCCTACTCAGCCTCAAACAGTGATTACACCAGCCTCCTTTCCACTTCGAGTGTGCGAGGCCCCTTCCACTCCTCTACCTTCATTGGATGACTCATACCTATCTGACATCGCTCTTCTATTTGTTGAGCCCCCTCATTGGGACGAGTATCTGCCTGACCTTAGTCGTCTTTTCACAGAGTCTACTTGCGATGCACTACAGGTCCCTCATCCATCTACAGGTGTTTTAGAGGAGTTCATCATCTCCATTGTTGGGAGTGCCCCTTTTGGGACTCTTACCACTTCCACTTTTCCGGAGACCTTCATTGATCCACCCTCAGCTGTGGATCCCTTTTTTGTTGTGGAGGATGTTTTGTTCCCTTCACATCACTTGGACATCCTTTCTGCGAGTGTTCCTCTTTTTCACTCTGATAGTTCTACGCACGTGGCATTACCTTCGGTTCCTTGGCACTCACTTGTTAGACCTATGTCACACTTCCGTGCACCAGACTCAGATTTCTTCGTGTTGCTGCCTGTAGTTTCCTTTGTGGAGTGGGTAGACTTCCAACACGTCATTTCTGTCCTTCCTAAGGGCAAGCACACAGTTCGTTGCGGGTGGCTCTTCTTCAGTCTAGAGGCAGAGGATCTCGTCATCGACATTCTTCTGGGAGACTTCATAGAGTTGCAGAGTTCAGATTCGTCCATGACATCTTTTGCTTTCCTCTCGTCTCCCTCTTCTTCTCTCTTCTTCTTCTTTCCAAGAGATTGCCTCTTTGTACATGGGTACCTTTTCAGGTTCGTCTATAGCTGGGACCCATCTTTGGCATCTTTCTTAGATTAGAGAGTGTGTTGTTCTCTTGTGGTGGATGTTTTTCTCACTGGGTTTTCCTTCACTGCTTGGGACATCTTTCTTGTACATGGGTACCTCATCAGGCTTTGTGCTGGGACCCATTTCTCGTTTTTGACGTGCCGCCTCATCCTAAGTTACGATGAAGGGGGGGTGTTGGTGTGTGTATTTTCCACATCATTAGGTGAGTCATCTCACTTTAGGTGAAATCTAGGTCCATGTGTCATTTAGTGGTCATTATGAGATTCTCTTACGCGTCAGTGTGTCAGTGCGTCATATGCGTCATTGGGAGTTACACTTCTATTCTGGGAATGTAACTCCCCCTCTCTACTCGAGTTGTCATGATTGCAACACTAGGGGTTACTCAGCACCTCCTATATGTACACCTCATTTGATCTATGAGATAGAGAAGAGTTTTATGGCTTAACCAGTTTCTGCCCATGTTTTAAATCTTTGCATACACATTCGGTTGATGCTCGCTCCTCCCGAGATCTCTTCATGTTGCCGTTCGCACGTCCCTTAATGTGCACGTCGTCCCTCGTGATCCTCGCTTGCGGGTTTTAAACCCTCTTTCACTAACATCCCCCCGCTTAGTGCGAATATGGGAGAAAAGAAATCATGCTTTTTTCGCAGCTTGCCAACCGTGCGTGCTCATGATCAGAATGGTTTTACAGGAGAGCCAACAACCTTTAAGGATTGTTTTTTAGGACAACCAGCAACCTCAACAAGGATGGTTTTCCAAGCATAGCCAACACTCTGCAAGGATGGTTTTACATGACAACTAACAACCCAAAACATACAGATGGTTTTACAGGACAACCAACAACCCAAAACATACGGATGGTTTTACAGGATAACCAACAACCCAAATATCATGATGCTGCTTTTCCTTGTGCTTTCATATTTTCCACTATATTTTCACATCAGGGAATTATGTAGGAAATTACTGCCCGCTGAATACAAATTTGAAAAGAGGTAGAAATGAAAATGGAGCATTAAGATCATGTTCCCCCCTCAATGTGAACTTTCCACTTATTCACGCAAATCATGAACTGTGAAATCATACAGTACACAACTGAAACTGGAACTTTGAAAAAGAAGCACACTGAAAATAAAATACTGAAAGAAAACTCACACCACAAAACGCCAACACAGCTCTGTGCGGCCCCATCGTTGGTGACTGATGAGAGGTCACTGATCGACCTCCATCCTTTTGTGCCTCTATCCTCTAGTAAATGTGTTGCTAACTCAACAGAATGTGAATATAAAACACATTTGTTTCCACATTGAGCTTATTCTTTTCTTCCCTCCCGCTGTGAAACACTTTATTTTTTGGACGTCGGGTAACACCGAAAATGCGTTTGTAAGGCAATTTGTTTTAGTTTAGAACTTTTATAATGACCCAAAAATTGGACTCAATAAACCTATTATTCACCTAAACACACTATTTAAGATGAGACAATAAAATAATCAAAACAAATACACTAAATGATAAGTGTATTTAATAAACAGACAATGAACAAATACTCTTTCTAAACTAATACCAATATAGCTTATCTAGAAAATATAAAACTTCAAACCTTGCTTAAAAGATTATTGAAAAACTGACTTTGACTCTTACTATAGTCTAGGCGAGCTGGAGGAACAAGAGATGTTGATGCAAAAAGCTGATGGTACGAGCCACAATCCACATGAGATGCCAAACCCGTTAAGAGGTATCACCAATCACCCAATTAGAGGAACACGTGTCTGAGCTAAGGCTACTATGAGGAGGGATATCGGATTTGATTTGCTATAGAAGGTCTGCGAGTAGATTGCAGAATACAAAAGTCGTTTGAAAACAACTCAAGCCAAGAGAAATCAACAACTCCAACGTAGGTACTGAGATCTCTTAATGATGACCACGTGGAATGGAACACAATTAAATAACAAATAAACGTGGATTCAAAAACTCACTTGACTTTCATGCAAATTGAGCTTGTTGACTCTAAAATGTTTGCATGTCGGCATGCATGACATCAATAGGATGACATGTCCTCATAAGATAACCAATCGAACTCTGCAAACTGCCTTTGCACTCAGGTTCAGCACCAATGATCAAGAGGAATTGATAAGCTCTGGAGTCGATCTTGCACAACAATAGAACTCAAATTATTCCAAACAACTGATCGCAATGTTCAATGCAGAAGTATACAAATGCAAGTTTGCATGACATGCTTCCTCTCCTTTATGTCTGTTAATAACGCATCAACAGTACAATTCACAATTTACATACACCGATCCAAAGACCTCCTAGCAGTGAATGACACATCAGTTGGGGTAGTCATTTGGACGTTGGAGGAACAAGAAGCCAAATTCAAGTGAAAGAATTTGAATGGGATAAAAATAGCTTGTTATTCACACTTATGCGGCCATGGAAACACACAGTCTTGGACAACGTCCTTTGGATCTTTGCACATGCAAATTTTAATCCAAACACTTGTGAGTTTATTACAACATCCCGAATACAATGAATCCATCTAGCAGTGACCCAATGCAAAACGTAATGCAGATATTCTCCAAGCACAATTGAGGATTTGTCAAAATGTTTCACCAACATAGCATATCAATTTGAGCACTACAGGAGAAATCAACACTTCAACAAATTAATTCTCCTATATAAAAATATTTATGAAGAAACTCATAAATCTGGGGCAAGATTGCAGACTATGGCGTTGCCCCTGCTACCATTCTATTTACCCATAACAAGCACAAAACCAATCTCATTTTGATACCAAGTAATCAATATAACTCTCATTGTTTTTTGCACAATGAATTTGGCTAATTTATAGCCATTTCAATAGGAAAACCACTTCTTATGAAATAGGAAGGCTATCAAACAACTTACCCATTTAATGGTTTTAAGGGTATAACAAACTAACCAATAAACTATATGAGTTGTTGTAATAACAACTCATTTACATCACATTATTATATTCACCAATACGTAAATATAATTAACCCATACATTAAAATCCAAGTCTCACAATAATAATGTGAGCACTATAAATATTTCCTAACACCGAACCTAAAACCTTTGTTGCACAACTTGAAACCATAGTTGTCAATCCCAAAACCATAGCTGCAGATCCTGAATCTTTTCTTGAAGCCTCCCCGTCATCCACATGCCTTCATTTAATCACCGGCAGTGCATCCAAAGGTTCTTTCCTCAAGGAACAAATAGGATCAACCTCAGGTGGACTCTAAAAGTCCTCCATTTCAACTCCAGAAATTGCTCCCTAGGATACAAAATTCTTTGTTGTCATTCTTGTTCTGCCGCTGAATTGTTTTTCCATGATTCCACCAGATGAAGTCAGAGCTTGGCTCGCCATCTTTCTTCTTCCAGATCATAGGATTTGGCCCACTTTTTCTGGAACAATGGAGGGGAAATTTGAAAGCCTTATGACCGTTGTATCGACACTTAAAGCAACGGAAGGGAAGGCCTTCATAATCCAAATTCTGAATCCAAGAACCAGTAGATGAGACAATCTGAAAAGAAAGGGCAAGGGGTCTTACCGGGTTTGTTTTCACATATATCCTCACAACCCTTTGATCCTTTACGAACTTCCTCATTGACAAATTCCCCCACTGCACCAGCCATTATTCTTAGCTTTTCAACATGATCAAGCTCCATTGGCAATCTATATAATCGGTTCCAGAGTGTGTAATGTCCCTTTCTAGGGCTCAAACTGAAAAACAAGGAAATAACACAAACTCCAAACTCATTTAAATCTGATTTTAGACTAGCAAACTAAAAGTTTAGATCAGTACGGTACTTTAGTCTGATTTTTGGAACAACTTGTAAACAACAAGATTTCACCCAAATATCACCCTAAAACTCATCCACAATATTTATAGACCTTTTAGAAACACTTTAGTACAATTTTCACCATGAAAACCGATCTCAAACATAGATGGCAATTAATTTATTATCAACAAAAGTACAACTAAGAGAAATAATCAGAATGGAGGTTTCCAAATTCCAACAATGGCCAAATATGAATGATTTCATCCTTATAAATTATGCCAAGTCTGAATATCAAATAATAAGTAAATTTTGTGCCATAGAAGGCACTTAAAATGACTCAAACCCTAGTCGCTCCTTAGGAGAGGGACTCCAAACCATGCAAAAGCTCTTGAAAGGTCTTCTCCTTGATGCCCTAGACAAAAACCAGCAAGAGGATCTTCAGTATTTTCCTTCACACTACCCAATTTGGAGAGTTTTTCGTTCTCCAATATGCCATAAGGAAGGTTGTCATTCTCCTTGGATGCCACACTATGAATTTTTGCCCTTAGTGGAGTTGTAAATACAGTAATCAGCCCTAAAGTCCAATTTGATAAGTATATATGCCAAAAAGTGATGCGCAAATGAGCCTATGAGACTCCTGTTATACCCTTTGTTTGGCGCCAAGAGTCATAAAAGTGTAGACCAACCTCTTAAGCTCGTTTTATTTTCTATTTCCAATGTGGAAACTCTCTAACCTTGCCGACCTCTTAAGGAGCTTACTTTATCTTTTAATTTTATGTTGGGAGCACTATAGCCCAACCAACCTGCCTTAGGAAGTAAAACACCAAAGAAAAACATTAATGACAATGAAAGAAAATGAAAACGAAACCCAAGGACTTCCCTTAGGCATTTCCTTCTTGGCAATGGGAAGAGAAATGGCAAGAAGTCTTCAATTGGTGCTATATTGAAAAAGGGGACATTACAGTCCTCCCTTCCCAAAATTGCTTGTCCTCAAACAATTGCAAGTTTGGCTGACCCGAAATCTGTCTATTCCATCTTTCGATCATGTAATTCCACATCCCCAAGAAAATTAGGAGGCAGTTTCCTTGACAAAGCATCTGCTACCACATTGTGTTTCCGTTTGACATATTCAATGTCAAAATCATATGCTTAGAGTCTACTTATCCACTTTTGTTGCTGGTCATTTAACTTTTTTTGATGAAGAAAGAATCTCAAATTATTATGATCGAGTTGGTTGGCCACGAAATCTCCCACAAACCAAATATTGGAGGGTTGGAACTTTGTCAAGGGATTGCCATGATGGCCAAGCATTTCTTTCGTCAAAAAAAGAAAATGAAGGTAACAAGATCCTTCAATTTCCGGTTCTCATATGCAATGGGATGCTTGTCTTGCATCAAAACAGCCCCTATACCTTCACCGCAAGCATCACATTCAAGTACCCAAGGTATAGAACCATAGTTACCAGGTTCGGCCGGATTTGTATGAAATCTGGTTCGAACCGTATTTTTTGAAGCAACCGAATAAATGCGGTTCGGTTCGGCCATTTTTTTTGCAGAAAAAAAAAATTTTCCTTTTTTGGCATTTTTTTCCTTTTTTGGATTTTCGGTGAAAAAAATCAGTAAGTACGGATAAAATTTATTTTGCCATTTTTGGAAAGGGTCCGGGAAGATGTAGCAGCAAAAACTTGCATGTGCCATAACTTTCATTCTGTGGCTCCGTTTCAGGTGTCGTCTTCTCTAAAAGTGTATATTTTCTCGAGCTCTACACATTGATGGCAATATTTTTCTTATTTTCATAAAATCCATTTTTGTACCTTTTTGGACCAAGCAACTTCTTGCAATCTTTTGAAAGAATCATTATGATGATGATGATTATGGTAGATGGATGCTTTTTTGTATGATTTGTCTATATATAATGATATAAGTATACAATAATATAAATTTATAATAATATAAGTATATATATTCCGAACCGGATTTTTCCGTATTTTTTCGGATTTTTTTCGAGAACTCCGAATTTTCGGATTTTTTTGCCCTTCCGAATTTAATCGGATTTCCGAACTTGGTAACTTTGGTATAGAACAATCTGGAACAAGTATGAGGCAAGAACACATCATCTTTTTCAGCTTCTCAAAAGTTATTTGGGCTAAATGTCAGCCATGCTGTCACCTAGCAATGTTCGTGTTAAAGAAGTCAATGTAGGTAGCTTAATTGGTAATACCCCTTCTAGACATCTCCTATAATAATAGTCTTGTTTTCCCAAAATCCTACTAATTGAGTGAGGATGGCTGGAGGTGGCAAAGGGTTAAGGATGGCTCCAACCATTTGTTGATAGCTCATGTTCAACCCCTTGTGCATTTGATAACATGTCCCAAGTACAAAATTTCAGTCATCCCAAACTCATGTTCTTAAAGCCCGTGTACCACAGTATATGCTGTATCTAGCAATTTGCAAGCACCTTGTCCATGAGATCCATTGGGATGAAAATAGCATACTCCCATGTCTATGCTAGATACAAAAATGTCATCAGAGTTAACTCCCTCAAATCGTTACTCAAATCCTGTACCAAAAATGTAGATCCATGCCATGATTGGAAAGTCCCTTGGGGCATTGGTTAACCCAATATGTAAAGACTAGCAACTGAAAATGCCTTAAATGACATTCATCATCTCTGTTTTATTCACATGAAAGCTCCCGCACGAAGCATGCTTTTTTTCAGGTACCTCATTTTTTAGATCTCAAATCAATTTTGGAGTATAAAGACCGCTAAATGTAATTCATCGAGACGCACCATGCACCAAGCCTTGGAATTGGGTATCTTGAAACAAGCATTGTGGTGGAATTCAACACTCCATGGTCTACACACATCCTTAGAGTGCCATCCTTCTTCTAGTCACTAACATTACTGGATGTAGTTCAAACTTTGCCTTGTGAACTATTGTCTTTTTGATGCTTTTTTATCCAGCATTATTGTTATTGATGGCATCTGCTGCATTAAGGATTTCATTCCTAATGGAAATATATCTCCGTCTTGGTAACGGTAATGCGTGGTGCTTACCGGTTTAGTTGTACCCGAAGTTTTAACTCCATCCTTATCACTGTAGAAATGCCTTTTTCTTGGTAGCAGCTTTTCCAAGCTGAATCCTTCTAGATCTTCTGGCATACTTCAACATGACAACAAACTTATGCTCCTGAGAGGTCATCCAAAGTAAAGATTGTTGAATGGAAATAGACCTCCTTAGATTCTTTAGCAACGTCACAAGGAGGGGCACAAGGTGCTCATGAAACCTGCCCTAATTTCTAGAAGATCCTTTCCAAGACTACTTGGTGGTCACAATTTGAGAAAATTGTCTACCTCTATCATGATCTTCTCAGCATAATTTCTTTAGTCTTCCACCTGGTAAATTTCCGTTCCATGTTTTGCTAAAGGATTTTGATTCAATGAGGCCAAGTGCCATCCACCGTAATTCAACACTCAATTCTAGATCGGTTTCACCAATACATAATGACATACAAGAATCATCACATCTGTAGGAACTTAGAGCCCTCGCTTAGCATTGTCATTTGTAAGAACTGCAATTATTCTCCTATGTGCACGGGAGTGTGAAGCCTATCTCGTAACTCTAGATTCATCCTAAATACCCGAGAAGATCTTCAGTACCAATGTAAACTAGTGGGCAGGATCTTCATCTCCAAACTTTCTTCTGACTAGGATTTTCTTTTGCTCCAGGGTGGATCACTTCCATGACCCTTTGTCCTGCCTGTAGGCTCACCTTTCATCCCGGAAGGGATGATATGTAGGTGCTACTTGACAAGGTAGCCAGTTCTCCCACTCTCGCGTTTCCGAATATTCTTCTGAAAGCAGCTATCTTAAGCTTAATTGTCAGACCGAAAGGAGGAGCATAAATCCTGATATCACAATATGAATATACAGTCAATATAGATGCTCTGAAGCTTTGCCTAGACGCTGCTAACCGGGAGACCATAAATCCTTGCAAGAGAAGTCCCCAGTTGTCTTACTCTTAGCTCACTGCTATTAAATCATTTCAAACCTGCTTGTTGTTGGGAAGCTGCCATGTGCTTGTTGGGCATCCATTGGAATGGCTTCCTTGGCTAAGGGTGCTAAGGTATGTACATGCTAGGTACGTTCCGAGGGTCCCTTGGAAGCTGTCCTGCACGCGAACTTGCCTTGGATATGAATAAGCTGATCCATAGTGCAAAGTTTATTAGTAAATGCACAAAACAAATCTGACCCCAAATGAGCTTCATAATAGCCTGGGTCGTATGATGACATATACGGATCAAAGGCTGCTAACACACATTCTTTGCATTGTTTTCTTTTCAGTTGTACTCAATCCTGAAAAAGTACAACATTTCCTTGTCCATGACATCTGTAATCATGACGGAAAGCTATTTGGAAACTCAGCTATTTATTCCTCTACCGTGACTTGTCTGAACTTGTTGCAAGTTTCTCTAAAGTGACTTTGTTGGGAAGCTCAGGACATGCCACGTGTTTTATGGTTACAATGATATTGCTACTTGCACAAAACTAATCATAAGCCACGGATATCACTGTACCAGTTATGCAAGGTTATCAGATCCAGGTTTGAATATTTCACTCATGAGCAATGTCCCTTTATCTGGCCCTATGTTATTGATAAATGTAAATGGCAATGTCTCAGCCATCCTACTTCATTAAGTCACTTGTAGATGAAGCTCTGTGTCCAACTTTGGAACCCATGCTCTAGATTTTTGTAGGGAAATTGCATACACATCACACACACACACAGACACAGACATCTTGCCCAACACGTTTTGCACGCACTTTTGCACGCGCATTTTGTCTTGGATACTAGCTTACGACACTTCGCATGGATTATCACACACATGCACGCGACAAGAGACACATGTGCACACACGGATCGCACACGCACACATGCACACGCACACGCACACACAGCTTGTTGTACACGCTTTACACACACCCACGTTCATGTACACACCTCATGTACAGGGTACACGTACACACACTTGTACACGTACACGTACATAGTACACACACATGGCACATACACATACACTGCACATGTATTGTTTGTCTTTGGATAGAGCTGCCCTCTCCAGGTTTTTATCCTAGTGTTTATGATATGGCCGAAGGGTTAGTACCATGCATGTCAATCAATGTTCCGTCAATATCGCTTGCAGTTCAATGAACTTTCAAAGAAAATAAAGTTTTCCTGTGGATATTGGTGAGCCAGAAGTATCTTCTTACTGTGATTGTTTGTTCAAGTTGGATTTGTATTGTACATTCTTTGCATCCGTTTGATCACATGAATGTTAATTCTACCTCATGGCATTATGTCCATGAAACCCTCTAGGATGGGACATGCTGAAGCTCTGATACCATAGGTAAAACCCCTAATTATAAGCCTGAACACTGAAAAACAAGTAAATAGTGTCAAACCCCAAACCTGATATCAATATGAACCTTAGAGACCCTCCAAACTGCAACAATTTAGATCAGTACCTTGCATCATATTCTAATGCTGTTGGAACTTGTAAACAACAAGATTTCACCCATGATGTCACCCTAGATCTCATCTATAACATTGATGCAGTAGCATCTGGAAACACTTTAGGACAATTGTGCACTCACTCACAAACATGAGTTCAAACACAACTGGCAATTAATTTATGGCATGGTAGGTGTTCCACTAAGAGCAACATTCAACACTGGACACTTCCAGGACATCGCAGACACATGGCCAAAGAGGATTGGTTTTAGGCTTAGCACCATTTTTGGAATTAGGGTCAATGCAAGCTGGTTGAAAGTTATTCACATCCTTGTACAATTGATGATTTTTTTTGAAGTGGCTGCAAAACCTAGGTTACAATGACCGAAACCATGATTAGGATTTTGATTGCAGAGGGGAACCAGTAAAATGGCATAGTGAAGATGCATTGATCAACCAAAATGACCACATTGCGTATTTGGATTCCCCACAAAAAATTATGACAACGTTAAAGGAGAAACGACCACTCACTGATAGCGAGAGTCCGTATGCAATAAGATATGGCAGCATCAAGCGAAGTTGCCAGGAACATTCTCAGGATGATTCTCTAACCAGCTGGCGATGTGTAATTTTAGAGCAGCAACCACTAGCATCCTTCAACTTTGTTCAGGTTGCAACCATTAGTCATAAAAACGACGCAAAGACTACCACTTCTAAGTTACAAAAAGAACTTCTCAATGTTAGGATCTATGCCACGAGAGAGAGAATTGAATAAAGATTAGCAATGTACACAAGAATGTGACTTGACCGAAAAACCGGAATGCCACACCATCGATCATTGTTTGTTAGTCATTTTCAATTATGTGAAAGATGGAATATCAAAGTGGTTGAAGCGAGTTCTGTAAGGCATTTATTAATCAACTCTTAACCAATATTAACATAATGCTAGGATAGAGATTCCAATCCACGCATATTTTAGATACCCCCTCTCATAGGTCTTGCTCCTATAGAACATGCTAATAGAAGATTAAAATAACAGAACCAAACAAGACCTTCAGTATTCTCCTTAGACAGCTTTTCCAATTTGAAGAGTAATTCTTTGACTAGGTAGAACTGCCATCAAGGAAGGTTGTCCTCCTTGGATGCCACTCGTAAAGGTGTCGTTGCCCTTCGAGCTGAATTTTCGAGTTCTTAGAGTAATCCACCTCTCTGAACTCTTATTTGAGACAACATATTACTCGAGGTAAGAGAAGGGACGTACATATGAGCGAAATATTTCAAGTCATCAAGTTATACCCTTTAATTGAGCGCTAATGAGTACATAAGAGTATCTGACTGAAATGTTAAGGATAGCTTTAGCTGGTGATTTCCATGCTTGGACGAGAGAATCCAAGATTGGCAAACATGGAAGAAGCTTACGGAAGAGCTCATGAATGTTCCTGTAATAGGAGCTCTATGGATCAATCCTATTTACGTAAGGCGTATACTATAAGAGCATATGGGTCTACAAGTACATTATTCCATCAATCCGAAAACGAAACCCAAGGACTTCCCTTGTGCAATATCCGTGACTTGTTGACATCATTGTGAAGCATCGAAGATTGTGGATCGAAGACGATTGAACATAGTTACCTAAGTTTCGAGGGCAAGGAGACATAATGGCACGGAGGGATGGGGTTTCTGAGACGATCTTAACATCAGGAATTCCCAGATTATGGGGACGGTCCATTAAAATATACGAAAATTAATATTTAAATAAATCTAACTTTATTCAATGAAATTTAAGGTGTATTAATACTTATATTTAATGTTTTTTACGGTATATTTGCATCTAGGGTTCAATGTTTTTGCTTAAAAAAAGTATTTTAAAACTAAAAGCGTCATTTTTTTTTGAAATATTAAAAAATTTAGTGACGCCCTTCTAGGTCTTCAAGTCCTCGAAATGATCGGGACGCCAAAAAAATCTAGGGGATGCAAAGAAAAACATTAATGATAATGAAAACGAAACCCAAGGACTTCCCTTGTGCAATTCCTTCTTGGCCACAGGAAGAGAAATGTCAAGAAGTCTTTAATTGGTGCTAGTTTGAAAAAGGGGACATTACAGAGTGGGATTTCAAAAATCTTAACATCATGAACAAAGAAAGGAGTCCAAAAATATACAAAAATTAATATTTAAATAAATTAACTTTATTCAATGAAAATTAGGTGTTTAAACTTTATTTAATGTTTTTTACAGTATATTTGCATCTAGGGTTCAATGTTTTTGCTTAAAAAAAGTATTTTAAAACTAAAAGCGTCCTTTTTTTTTGAAATATTAAAAAATTTAGTGACGCCCTTCTAGGTCTTCAAGTCCTTGAAATGATTGGGACGCCAAAAAAATCTAGGGGATGCATCCCCGCGTAACAAAATACATAAGCTTGAAATGAGGGGCTCTATTATCACTGGCATGCTAAGCATCAAAATGAATCACGATGTGGTGGATATTGAAGGGTCTTGAGGGAGGCAGGAGAGAGTAGAGGCAACAAGGAGAGTTAAAGAAACGCGATTACAGATCACAAAATTCCTAGTGTGCTGGATAGAAGATAAACTAGCAAGTGCATGATGAACCTCACTCATGCCTCCATTGTGAGGGAAACAAGTAAATATATTGGAATCACAGATATAAGGGAGCCCATTAGGAATATAAAGATTGTGCGATTCACACCATTGGAGAATGTGCTTCTTGTAAGCGTGATTGGTTTATTTTCATCGGTGAAAGCTTTTTGTATACCTAAGATCCTTTGAATCTGACTAATGAAGTCAAAGCACATATCCACAAGATCATGAATGACATCTGATGGTTCCCAATATGGGAATTTAATTTTTCCCAAAAGAATGATATCACCTAGTGAAGAGTAATGAATTTTTTTGATATATATGTCAAGACATTGGTCTCCATTAGTGTTAACAACAAAGGATGAAGAAGTTGTGAAGTTGCAATTGCCCATAAAGATATCCCGAAGGGGTGCACCCCATTGAAATTGAAGCCACACTTATATAGAGTGTGTATTTGAAGTTATGAATGACACCTTAGACCTATAATAGTTAATAATGAGATAGGCCATCCCGTAGGAACCACAAACACTACCTGATTTTCGAGTCTTGCCCTTGATAGACGAGACCTAATGGTCTCTAGTAAGAATTCATGATATATATAAGACTAGATTTGATATTGAATTTCCGATAATAGTTACACATATCCGATTATGCTGGTAAACTATGAAAAAATTGCCTTAATACTAATTTATTATTTAGTCATATATATGAATGTTGCACAGGGATGAGTCCCTATCCTATGGTGTCGTTTTGGGAATGCCTCATTTTTTCTACATTATTTTTCTCATGTGCCCGAGATGGTTCTGAATGATTCGACATCTTCGAGATGTTTCCTACATTAGGGGTGCATTATCAAGCTATAGTGTCCCCAAATGGACAAATTATGCCCCCAAACGGGACAACAATGAATCTGAACTAGAACAACAATGTCTAGAAAATTATTGTTTTTATGACAACAGATGCATAATAGCCCAGATTTTGAATTCCTTACTGAAAACCCTAGGAGATTTGCCTATGGGTGTAAAATAGTCATCAAAACACCTTAAAAAATTATTAAATTAAATTTGTAGCTAGCTCTTGAAGGATATCAAATCTGAAAATACTAGATTGTGGAACAAAATAGGCTGTAATTCTGATTTTTAATAGCAGAAAACAACCAAACTTCACAAATTCATAACTTGAAAAATACCCAACAAATTTTGGTAAATGATAACTCAAATTGAAGATAAAATCACAAGCTTTCCAATGATACCAAAATCAAAATTTTCCGATAGGTGGAAGACATGCATACAATGTGGCTCGGAAATATGGAAATGTGTAGATGAAACCCTAGTTGTACCCCAAATCAACAACAGACATTCGCCTCTCTTAGAAAACCCTCAAACACTACTAGAAAACACAAATAGAAGCACTTGATCTCCTCAATTATTGCTGGAATTCACAAGTAAATCCTTGATCCACAATGGAAACCTCTTGAATGGAGAATCCTCTGCAACAAGAAATAAGAGTTTTCGTTCTTCTTTCTAATCTCAAGAGGGTTTTCGTCCTCTCAGAGCTAAACTTCAAAGGGTTTTCGTCCTTAGGAGTTGATTTTGCAAAGCTCTGCAAGCTCAGACAAAAATAATTTTTTTTATAAAATAAAAGAGATGCTTTACAAAGTGAAGTACACTTGCTTTTATAAGCAATCTTGGCTTAGTAGCCACCCACAACAACCAATCAAATGCCTTTTACTACATTTAATTCTTTTTTGGCATTTATTTCATCCTCAACATGGATCGCATTTTTCCCCTAGGGGAAATAAAAATCATAAAGTCACCTTTTCCTTTTTCTTTTTTCTAATTTCACTTTATCTTTTCTCTTTTATTTTTTTGTTAAGTCATTAATAAATTAATATAAGTGCTTTTATAAAGTTTCTTTTTATGCACTTTATAATAATTTATTAAGACTATAGTTTCCCTTTTTATCACCCCTTAGCCGTCGAGAAACAAAATTGGGCTAAGGGTCTTCGATCGAGAAGGGGATATTACAATCCTCCCTTCCCCAAATTGCTCTTACACCCAAGTGCCATATGCAACAGATAGAACATGTTGTAGTGTTCCAAAAGTCTAAATCATGTACCTTTTAAATGAGAGAGCTCTTGCCACAATACATAGCTCTCCTGATGCTCATAGAAATGAACTTGGAACAATGGTTCAACATACTCCATATTGTAAACTTCATCCTCCATCGTATCATGCTTCTTATAAGGAAAATAAATTTGAATATGCAGCAACAAATAAGACATATTATCATTCCTTTCATACCTTGCAATGTCATTGAGATCTTCATTTCCTCTTGTTTTCATGATATCTTGACTTCGTTGTATAAAATCCTCATCATTCTTGTCCACAATAGGCTGAATTTCCTCCTGATATAACTATTGCAATAACAAGATGACATACCTCTTTCCACACCATCTTCATCCCGTATCTCCTCATGTACTGTTGTTCCAAATAAGGCAGCCAGCTGAATACAAACATCCATATTCAACATTTGGGCTTTAGCCACAAAACTCTCTTCCCCAACTTGTAGATCTGGATTTTCTTCCTCCTTGGGGTTATACTCCATGATTTTATTTCCTGTTACTTCACCACCATGCATGCAATCATTAGAAGTAAAAGAAACATTTTCAATTAATGAGGCATTTTTACCTTGCTCATCCTTGCAATCTTGCACAAAAACCTTTCTAGGAACCTTTGGGTGAAATCTTCGAGGCAGCCAATGGATTCGACCCCTTGGGTCTTCAACAAATGATGCCACCACTTATGTGTTATTCCATCCAAGTATATCTAGAGATGAGCATGAGGGCATCATCCTGACACGAAGGATTCCATCGCAAATATGTCTCAAGTTCCTTCAACCAAGATCTAGCAGAAATTTCATTAGTATCATCAAAAAAAGGAAAATGGGTCCACTTCAGATTAAATATTTCTAACCTCTAACTTCCAGATCTAGTGATTCCTCTTCTTTCCTTCACAGACTGGAAGGATACACTGCTTTGATACCACTGTAATGTCGCCAAATGGACATTTTTCGACCCCAGATGGATTTCCCACAAATCCCAAATAAAATTGCAAGTAGGAGAAATTATACAAGAAATAATTAAGTGTAGATCAAAGAATTTCTAGGGGAAAATGTGACTTCGAATAAGTTGCCTAGGATATTTGCCAATCATTCCAAACTGAACCTCAAAATAACTCTTGTTAATCATCAAAATAGATCGGTTGTTTTTTAAAAGACAAATGCTTAAGAAATGTACCAGATTTGATCCCAAATGAAGGTTGAATTATTTTATTAAAATCTGCAGAATGCTCCTTCAAACTTCAGTTGAAAATCACAATTTCCTTGGCCCAAAAATTATGCAGACCAGCTGATCTTGGGTTTTAAAATTATGGCAAAGTTGTTCGTGATGAGATCCGGAACAGCTGTGGCCCTAGAATGTACCAAACTCAGACCTACCAAGGTGTAGATAACCCTAGATATGGCTGCAAATGGAGGTGGAAAATCTGCAAAAAAATTCCACCTTCAAACTCTCGCCGGAAATAACACAAATCTGGAAATCTAGCCTTCAACAATTGCTGTAAAACAATGGAAAACACAAAGAATTCCTTGACTTTCAATGGAAACCCCTAAATGGAGAATCCTCACAACTTAGAAGAAGAGTTTTCGTTCTTCTTTCTAGATCTCTAAAAGGTTTTCGTCCTCAAGAGATAATCTCTAAAGGGTTTTCCTCCTTGGAAATTATTTTTGCAAAGCTCTCAGGCTCAGACAAAAGTCATAATTTGATAAAATAAAAGAGATGCTCTCTCCAAGCCAATTCGACTTCCTTTTATAGGAAAACTTGGCTTAGTAGCCACCCATAAGCAACAATCGCATGCTTTTTCTCCGCATTTAATTATTTTTTGGCATTTATTTCATCCTCAACATGGATCGCATTTTTCCCTTAGGGGAAATAAAAATATAAAGTGACCTTTTCGTTTTGCTTTTTCTAATTTCACTTTATCTTTTCTCTTTTATTTTTATTAGGTCATTCATAAATTAATATAAGTGATTGTTTATAAAGTTTCTTTTTATGCACTTTATAATAATTTATTAAGACTATAGTTTCCCTTTTTGGTCAGGTAATGAGTCTCTGTCGGAAAACAAAAATGGGTTGAAGCCAATTGGGCTCGAAAAGGGGATATGTATCACAAGCAATTTTGCTTTGAAGTGGTCATTCATCGATAGTTGACAATTCCCTTTCCCTTCTAATATTCGCCTAACAAACACAAGGCATGTGACTTGCCACATGTCTCTTTCTCACATTTGCTATTATGGAAAATTCCCTCTGGCTTCTTAAAGGTGGATGAGTTGCTTTGATTTTCACACTTCTTGTAAGATGTTTGCTTCATAGGATGTTGAAACCTCTCAAGTTCCGTGTCCAAGCTAATTGGAAAGCAACGATTAACTTTGCAATTTTATATGATGCCCAAGACATCTAACATTCATGGGCATGCATTCAGCAACCACACACAACTGATGATTGGGCCTTTCAAGTGTACCTTGGTTCCATGATAAATCTTGGGAATATGTTATGAAACGTTGACATATCCTGCATTAGAATCCCACTTAAAATCTCCCTAGTGTGCTACGTGTTTGAGTTAGGCTACAAGTATTTGACTAGATTTAATATTGAAAGCACTTACATGCATGTCCTAGGAGTTTACAGCTTCATTGATGATGATCTTACACATTTTATCAGTCATTTTGAACTAGTGTCATGTGGGGATGCGCCCCCTAGATTTTGGTGATGTTCCAAATGTCTCAAACATTTCCGGGACTTGGGAACTTGGAGGGGACATCAACATGATTTTTTTTAGTTTTTTAAATTTCTAGTTATGCTCTCTTAAAAAACTGTTTTTTAAACCAAAAACATTGAATTCTAATCTCGAAAGTACCCTAAAAAACATTTAAGTACAATTTAAACCCCTAAATATTATTAAATAAAGTTAAATGTACTTAAATATTAGTTTTCATCTTACTGTTATAGCTGTCCCCTTGCCATCCCCATAATATGGGAAATGTTTTGCTGTTATGGAAATCCCGTCTCTCTGTCTCATTGCCCATTGTCCTTGAGACTCAGGTAACTATGTTTTGGACATTTTTTAGCCTTTGTTTAGGTGTCTTGGGGTTGCTTCTAAGTGAAAAAGGGGGAAGGGATTTTACCATTATAATTGGAATATTACTCCTTTGATTGTTACACGAGGCTTTCATTGTTATTGGAATGCATTTTTTCCCCATATCTAAAAATACCTTCACCCATAAAACCAAAAAAGTAAGTGCTTTTTTTGGGCTGTCTTGTTCTGATGAATAAGCATGTTTCCCCATAACTGAATTTAGCACCATCACTTTTCATTTAAGAAATAGTTAGTCATCATAGATGTTTATAGTAGTCTTGAGAGTTCCTTAGGGGGTTTCATCCCAATGAATGCTTCAACATGATGCAATATCGTCTCACTAGAGCTCTCATGATAGATGACACTCAAAAGAACAAGTTTCAAAGCCCATAACTTATGTAGATTTCTAGGACAACACCATGTTGCTAAGAAGAACTCCCAAGTCAACAAGTGAAACTCTAAACAGTGTGTTATGGTAACTTGTTTCGTAGCAATTGCCAAACCTACTCTTAAGATAGACACCAAGATATCATTCCCCATTTCTATGACACAATTGGTAGAGATAGGTTGGATTCTTGGATTCACTTGTGGTTAGAGGGGCTACCATCAAAAGTAAACATTTTCTCATGGATCTTATCCAGCGAAAAGATGCAATTTTGATTGTTTTACGTCCAGGGATGACATGTTTCAATTCTATCTAGCACTCACTGTGAAAAATGGCAACTTTCATGGCCGTAAATGCAGTTTCATGTCCAAATTCTGGCTGCAACAATGCAGCCAATTATTGGCACTTGGGTGTAATGCCCCCTTCTTGAAATTATTCCAAAGAAGAACTTTAGCCTAATTTTTATTTCCCGTAGGCATAAAGGGTGTGGTAAGGGAATTAATTTAATAGTTTCACTTAAATTGTCAAAAAAGTAACTTTATGTTATATTAATAAAGTAACATAAGTTGTTGAAAAAGGAACTTTAAGTTATAGTTATAAAAAGACAACTTATGTTTTATTGTTAAAAGGTGACTTTTGTTCAATAAAGTCAAAGATGTAAACATGCAAAATAGAAGTTCTGACATCTTTAGCATGTTGGGTGACCTGTGTCCTCGTGAAATCATATCAACTGAAAAGTTATAAAATCGTTGTTTTGAAATTTATTATATATATATACAGTGTATGTGTGCGTGTGTATAATGGACAGTCCCCTGCCGTTCCTCTGCCATCCCTAGATTACGGTATATTTATTGCCATCCCAGTAACATCTCCCCAAGTCCCACCAACCAGAAAACTCAGAGAAACATTGCATATATATATATATATATATATATATATATATATATATATAACTATTATCGGAAATTCAATACCAACACTTGTCTTATATATCAAGAATTCTACTAATGCTGGTATCTAGCAAGTAGAGGGATATCCCATTCTATGCTTTCTATGTCTCAATAAAAAAATAATCCCAAGAGAAAGCATCGTGAAATCTACCCAGAGAAGATGACATTGCACCATTCGAATTCCACTTAGTGATTCATAATTAGTATAGGAAGTTTTTATCTTTCCTAATGCATCCTGATTGACTTGCTGTTATCTTCTGATTTATCAAAGAAATAGTCTATTTGTATTTAAAATATAGTTGTTATATGTTGTAAACCAAAATGTAGAAAGTTGTATACAAGAAAAACAAGGAAAATGACAAAGAAACTTATAGAATCAGACCAATACAAGAGGTTGTTTACCCTGGAGAAACCCAATGTGAGAAAACTCCAGAAGAGAAAGGTATCACCTCCTCTTGCCACTATTGCCTTATGCAATTACATGTTTACTGCCTTCCCCAGGGGTTCGTAATAATCAATCGCTGTTAGAAAATGATGAGAGAGGGAATGAAGAGAAATGATACATGACACACTAAGATATGTGCGTGTTCATCATTTAATTATGCTGAAAGAGAATATATTGTAGTTGAGGAAGTAAATAACTGAACAGTAGTTAATAGATAACTAATAGTTGATTGAGTGTGAACTAATATGTTTTAGTAACCCCCTTAATGACTGATCTGGAAACTACTACATGTTTGGCTCAAAATTTTAGAAACATAGTGGGGCCCAAGGATTTAGTCATTAAATCAGCAAGCTGCTTCTTTGATGTTAATTTGAAATATGCAGTCCTCTGACACTATGCTCCTGTCCAATGTATGAGCTTTGTGTAATGTCCCCAATGGAGAGTATTCAAAACCCGAAGAGAAAACCTGAAATTCTTGATTTATTACAGCCAACTGGTTGAAGATAATAATGCAATTTTATTCAGATATGAAATTACCCTAGAAATGGTGAGCTGATCTAGAGATCAATATCCCTAAAATCTCTAAGAAGAAGAAAGCTCTAAGGGACGGCCATTGGAAGAATCCTCCTCTAGGCTATGGTAAGTTGAATACGGATAGGGCTTCCAGAGGAAATCGAAGGAAAGTTGCTATGGGAAGCATTGGTAGGGATGTTGATTGTGGGGTGCAGTTCTTCTTTGTTGAGAATCTTGGTTCTACTACCAACAAACTTGCCGAGGTGAAAGCTATCTACAAAGGCATGCAATAGGCCTTGAAAATTAGATGGCATAATATCCAGGTTGAGTGGGATTCCCAAATCATTATCCACTTGCTTTCTGATAATGGATTGGACTCCCCTTCTAATTGGCATATTGCCAAAGAGGTGTGGAAGATAAAACAACTAAGGGGAAAATTTCAAGAGGTCTAATTCAATCACATTCCTCAAGAAAGGAACAAAGTTGCTGATGGACTGGCTAACTGGGCTCTGGACAACAAGGACCTGTTTTGCTATTGCATGTCCCCTCCATAGTGGTCCAACAAGCTTCAAGAGGATATCAAAGATATTCTTAATCTCGATTCTCTGTCATGATTATTTCTTCTGCTGTTTTGTTGTATAATGTTCAAGTTTGGACCAATAGCTTTCAGGCTTGGCACAGCCGAGTATGTAATTTTGAGTTTTACATAATATAAATTTGTATTGTTGGAAAAAAAATGCTATTTTTTAGGTTAATCTCCGCATTTACAGATTTATTTTTCCATATTTTATTTAAAATATTTGACATGATTTTGCTGCTCTATTTTGCATGCGGCTTTTTAAATATTTGTTACTTTTGCATGCGTAGACATCCGTAATTTTTTCGACATGATATTTTATAAGATCATATAAACTCGGATAACAAAAATAATAGATCTTGTAGACCAGACAACTCAAACACTATAACAGCTGAGAATCTTATAACTCCCTGAATTAAAATGTGTCCTGCGAATAATTCCGCGACACCCACAAGGGGAAGTGCAACTCAGCAGGGCTTCATTTATGTACTCTATTGATTCTTCTGTAACATAAGACATTTTTCTTGCTATAACAAAAAAGGATGTTATGCAAGCATTTGTTATTCTAGCTTAAGGCTGAAAAGACCTTTGGAGCACAAGTTTTCTTTTCAGTGTTTCACTTTTACCCTCTTTAAGCTAAAAAAAACAGCGGAGAAGAAGTAAAAAGATGACAATATTGTTAATTTAGATTTTGGTCACCATATTAATTCTACATGCCAGTTGAGAATGATTTCCAAGGTGTTCTAATAATGTCTGGTACTATATTGCATTTTAAACATACTTAATGGCATAAAAAGCGAAATGAGAAAGGGGGAGACATGGTATGATAATGTCATCAGTATTGTATATATTTTTAATTCCTATGCAATGAATGTGTTTTCCTCAGTTCTTGGTTTTTAGTTCTCAAATAGCATCGTCTCGTCTTTTTGAATAAAAGGTTCGCTTGCATGTCTGTTGTTCAGGTTTGATAGAATACGTGTTCTTTGATCCATAATAATTTTTGCTGTATATGGTGGTTTTAAATAGTTATGCATCAAGATCAACATAAGAATTCTATACCAAATGATTCTGTTGCTAAGGAATTCTTATGGAATAAATTTAATTTAGACACAATATTTTTCACACAGCAGCTCCAAGGAGTGCTTCAGTTGCACCTACTCAGGATTGTTCAGATGGTATGGAAACTATGCCAGATGCTGTTCCTGTTGTGTTAACAGAACCTCCCCTTGAAGAAAACCTGGCCTGGAATACTTTATGGCCTGAATCTCACAAGCTTTATGGTCATGGTAACGAACTATTTGCTATGTGCTGCGATCATGAAGGGAAGATTATTGCAACAGCTTGCAAGGTGAATATATCTTGTTATCATTATTCATCTAATTGCCTTTGGTCTCTTTACTGTATATGTGGACTCTCATGGTTCATAAAAACCTAATTAAAGATTCGAACTGAGCTCAGGTAATAAAAGTCCACGAGTCTTTTTTGTACATTCATCATTATCATTAGGCCTTCTATACTGTCCTGGAGAGTAGTGATCTAATGACGTGATAGAATTTAAGCTAGGGTCTGCTAGCTTCCAGAATGACCTGCTAACAACTCTCTCTATTATCATTCATCAATCAGAGTATATACTGATAGAATTTTGAATGACCTGCTTAATCATTCTCGTATCTGCACATGAAAAATTTGATTTGCACTTTATCTGTGTGTGTAGCCCACATGTGGAATGTTTTAGCTTATTTTGTAACACCTCATGAATCCTTTCTACACCACCCATGCATCATTTGTAGCTTCTTTTGACCACCTTATGAATCCTTGAGTTTCTACACCATCTGTGCATTTATTGTATCCCAAGAAAACTGCAAAACACTTACATGTGTAACCTCTAGGAAATTCTCTTTTTACAAGTAGATTGTAGTTCCATAATTACCGAGTTCAGTCTAGAAAAGTGATACCCTGTAGCAAATTGAAATTAATATGTTGTGTCATATGATTTATATCTCCTTGTAACTCACAGGTGTTCAATCATAACAGTACTGTGTACCTGAGAAAACTTCATAGTTACCAATTAATATAAAATAGAAAACTTATAGTGTAATCACAGAAGAATATGTAATGAAAAGTTGACTATACAAAGTGCCTTAGGGCTATGTAATGTCCCCTTTTTCAAATTAATGTTGAATGAGGACTTATTGCCACTCTCTTCTCGTGGCCAAGAAGAATAAGTGAACAAGAGAAGTAGTTGAGCTTCATTTCAGTTTTCTTTTATTATTTTTGATGTTTTTATTTAATGTTTCACTCCTTAAGGCAGGTGGGCTGGGGTTATAAGACCCCAACAAGACATTAGAAGATAAAGTGAAGCTTAAAGAGGTCGGTCTTCACCTATTTGGCCTTTGGTGCCAACCAAGGGATATAAAAAGGATTGTATAACCTCATTTACAAATTATCTTTGGTGCATTTACACATAAACTTGATTTATTGGGTTGATTTCTCAATACCTTTCCACTTGAGGACGACAACCCAGATTTCTCAATGTGACGCATCCAAGGAGGATGGAACCCTTCCTTGTGGATTGGTGGAGAACGAAAACACTCCACGTGGGTGAATTGAAGATATCTATTGTAATGTCCCTTGTTTTGAGTTGATGCCAAATGAAGACTTTTTGCCACTCCCTTCTCGTGGCGAAGAAGAATAAGTGAACAAGGGAAGGAATTGCATTTTATTTAAATTTTCTTTTATTAGTTTAAATGTTTTCTTTTTGTGTTTTTCCTTTATGAGGCAGGTTGGTTGGGTTGTAGGAATTAAAAAGGCAAATTAAAAGATAAAGTGAATCTTAAGAGGTTGGTCCTCATCTATTTGGCCTTTGGCGCTAAGCAAGGGGTATAAATGAGGTTGCATGGCTTCATTTGGAGACCATCTTTGGCGCATTAACAACTACATTTGGTTTGTTGGGTTGGTTGCTCAATACCATTCCACTTGAGAATGAAAACCCTCTTGTGTGGCATCCAAGGAGGACATAAACCTTCCTTGTGGCTTAGTGGAGAACGAAAACTCTCCATTTTGGTGATCTCTGCAGATTTGGATCTAGAAGAAGACCTAGAAGGACTTTTATATAATTTTGGAGCATTCTCCTAGGGGAGTGACTAGGGTAGAAGTCATTTTAAGTGCCTTCCAGGGCACGACACTCATTCATCTATTGATATTCAGATTTGATATAATTTATAAGGCTGGAATCATTCATTTTTGGTCATTGTTGGAGTTTGGAAGCCCTCATTTTTATTATTTCTCTTCGCTGCACTTTTTCTGTTAATTAATTTTCCAGTTGAGTATTTGTTTGATTTGCATGGTAGAAATTGTTCTAAGGTGTTCCTAAAAGGTCTATAAATATTGTGGATGAATTATAGGGTGATATTTGGGTGAAATCTTGTGTTTTTTAGACTGCTGTTATAAAAATCAGATCGTTGTTCCATACTGATTTAATTTTTCAGTTTGTTGGTCAAAAATCAGATTTAAATCAGATTCGGGTTTGTGCTAAAACCCTTATTTTCAGTTCAGCCCTAGAAAGGGACATTACATATAGGGGTTGGAATCATTCATAGAGTGACTGAAAATTCATCAACAACAACAAACTTAAAATTGCTGAAGTTTATGACTGAAATTATTTGTATGGTTGCATACAAACTGTTGAGCTGGCTGAAATGAAGATGACAACAGCTCTTAAACCTAGAATAGTGAATCCTTTTTGAAGAAAAATATTCTCCTTGAGTTCCCCTTCACACCATGTGACTGTAATTTCCTCAAAAATAGCCTCAAACTGAAAATTACTCACTTCAATGAGTGAAACTACTTGTATGGCAGCAAGTACATAAAGATCATATGGCTTACCTGTTATCCAAAATTCACCCTCTAGGGTAATTTTGATAACATGCATTAAATTCTTTGATCCCGAGCAAGATAGATTGATTCAAGGCAAAAAATCATGTTTCTGGGGTCCCCTCGGCTTTTTTCTAACTTTCCTGTCCAAGAAGAAAAGAGCAAGTTCTAAAAAAGGGTGAAAAAGTTGCAAAAACAAACTTGGGGCAGAAAAAATCATGAAAATCGGCTAAGTCCTAGTCCAGGCAGTCCATGAAGCAATTGGGACGTCGGGACGCACGAGACGCGAAAGGGCGAAGCGGCCGAAAGTGGAAAAAATCGCCAAGTTTCAGTTGGGACATCTGGGCCAAAAGTACGCGCGGGACGCGGAGAGCCAAAAGAGCCGAGAGCGAATGGAAATGTGCCACGTGTCTTCGCCTAAAAGAGGGACAGGGAAGCCCGAATCGGGCGGATCGGAGAAATTTGTCCCAGACGGTTTGGGACAGCCGGGCCAAAAATACGCGAGGGACGCGAAGACCCGGAAGAGCCGCCAACGAATCAGAATGTGACGCGTGTCCAAGGGGAGGCGCAATAAAAATTTCGACTAAGTGTTTTTGGGCCCAAAAGTTCAAAGGGCGAGGTTTGAAGGGCGAGGTTTGAAGGGTCGGCTCGAGCCAATAGACACAGGACACGTGTCCTATGGAGCAGGAAGTGCGGAGCTCAGGGAGGACTTGGAAAATTTAGCAAAAGTTTTGGCCAAAAAACTAAAGGGTAAAGATGACCCCGCGCCCTGTCCTCGAACCAAACGATGCCACATGTCCCATCTGCTGTCCCAAATGTTGATTCCATGTCTCCACCTCTCAGTCTTCCACCACACCTCAATTCTTCTTTTCTTTTTCCTTCCAAACAGTCATCCCCTCCACAAGAGCTAACAGAAATACCCCCTCCTCCAAAGAAACAAGAGTTTCTACCTCCACCACCACAAAAAGTTGCCAAATCAATTGAGTTACAACCCATCCCTCCTCTTGCATTCCCAATTCCATGTGGGGAAGAAGAAATTGCAAAAATCAGCCATGAAGGACAACAAGAAGAGGAGCCCAACAGAAAAGAAATGATAGACAACTTGAGGGTTTGGGCTGCCAAATTTGGGATGACAAAGATCCCCTTGATGGTCAGGCCTATAGAAGAGGCTAAGGTTGAACAAATGGTGGTTAAGACTGATTTTGTGGCAGCAGAAGAAGAGCAAAAAGAAGAAGCAGATCAGCAGTCAGTTTGCTTAGAAAGTAGTGTCCATGTTGGCACTCTATTTGAAGGGAATGCTGATTCAATTCAAGTTGCACAATCAGCCATAAAGGAAGAAAGCTCAGAAGAAGATCTTGCAGTCCCAAACTTTCCTTTAGAGCAGCATATTGAAGAGTTTGACTTGACAAATTTCATGCTGGAGGAAGAGTTCAATCAAGAGCAAGATTGTCTTCAAACAGTAGAGGAAGGAGAAGCTGCTCCAGATCCAAAAGAAGAGGAGCACATTCTAGTTTTGGAGGAGAAAATTGCAGATCCAAGGGCTTTGAGCACAAAGCAGGCTATAGAAGAACCTTCAGTTCTTCTTTCTACTTCACCTCTCTCAAGTTCTAGTACTGAAGAGGAGTTTGATCTCTCAAGCTCAATGTTGGAGGGTGAAAGAAACCATGGTGGTCAAGTTACAGATCAAGAAGACACCATGGAAGAAGTGGAGCATTTGTAGCAGGACAGCCATGAGGCAGTTTATCTGTCAGATTTGGAGGACTGTTTAGATGGAGAAGAACCGGTTGAGTTTCCACCATTCTCTCTTTCATCATCCACATTCCAAACACTTGAGTCTGCTGTCATGAAGGAGAACATTCATTTGCAGTAGCTTGCATCTTATAGCAGCTCTTTGGAGTCAAGATTGGAAGATTTTAATCTTTCATGTTCTTCATTAGAGGAAGAGAAAGGGCACAGGGATTCTACCATTGCTTCCACACCATCCATTCAAGAAGGTCTACAAGAAGACTCCATTTTTGGAGTTGAAAATCAAAGCTATGGGCATATCAAATGGATCAGACCTTGCCCAATCAGGTATTTGGCTTCATTGGAGCCAAAGGAGAAGTCACAACCAGTCATGCTTGCTTCTGAGCATGAGGGTGAGCTACAAAGTACCAAGGATCAGCTGTCATGCCTCTTCAATCCAAATGCAGAGCAACTAAAAGAGGTATTGAATTTGCCTTCAGCTGATACCTTGATGATTTGGGTGGAAGACCAGCTTCTTGTTGATTTTCCATTCATCCAAACAGCCATGTTCAATGCCAAATCAGTTGCATGGCTGCCACTTTTGAGAAAGGGAAGCTATTTCTCACAACCAATTGTAGGGTTTGTTTAGCTTGCCTTTACTTCCAGTTAGAATAGAGTAGGTAGGTTTGCTTTCAGCAGAAGAAGTGCTTGTGCACACTTTGCATGTTTCATTTGGAGCATGTATGATTTTCAGTTCTGTACATAGTTTTTGTGGTACTGGTTTTGCTCTTGCACAGTTCATTCCAGTGGCATTTTGGTGAGAACAACTCCATGTCCAGTGGGATTCAAGCGGTTCAGAGGGAAGTTTTCAAAGTTCAGATCGGTTTGCAGGTTACAACTCATGACTCCATGCCCAATGGATGCTTCAGGCAACTGGTAACTTCATCTAGTAGGCAGATGACCCTGCTGAGTCGCCAAATTGTTATCCAAAATTCACCCCCCAGGGTAATTTTGATAACATGCATTAAATTCTTCGGTCCCGAGCAAGATAGATTGATTCAAGGCAAAAAATCATGTTTCTGGGGTCTCCTCGGCTTTTTTCTAACTCTCTTGTCCAAGAAGAAAAGAGCAAGTTCTAAAAAAGGGTGAAAAAGTTGCAAAAAACAAGCTTGGGGCAGAAAAAATCATGAAAATCGGCTAAGTCCTAGTCCAGGCAGTCCATGAAGCAATTGGGACGTCGGGACGCGCGGGACGCGAAAGGGCGAAGCGGCCGAAAGTGGAAAAAATCGCCAAGTTTCAGTTGGGACATCTGGGCCAAAAGTACGCGCGGGACGTAGAGAGCTGAAAGAGCTGAGAGCGAATGGAAATGTGCCACGTGTCTTCGCCTCAAAGAGGGACAGGGAAGCCCGAATCGGGCGGATCGGAGAAATTTGTTCCAGACGGTTTGGGACAGCCGGGCCAAAAATACGCGAGGGACGCGAAGACCCGGAAGAGCCGCCAACGAATTAGAATGTGACGCGTGTCCAAGGGGAGGCGCAATAAAAATTTCGACTAAGTGTTTTTGGGCCCAAAAGTTCAAAGGGCGAGGTTTGAAGGGTCGGCTCGAGCCAATAGACACAGGACACGTGTCCTATGGAGCAGGAAGTGCGGAGCTCAGGGAGGACTTGGAAAATTTAGCAAAAGTTTTGGCCAAAAAACTAAAGGGTAAAGATGACCCCGCGCACTGTCCTCGAACCAAACGATGCCACGTGTCCCAAATGGTGGGGGCGCGGGGAAAAAAATGGAAAATTTTCCAAAGAGTTAAAAAGGTCGAAATTTCAAAGGAAAGCCCGCGGAAAGGTGGAGGAGAGAGAATTGCTCAGCGAACCAGCACCTGACACGTGGCATTCGACCGGCGGAGCGCGGAAAATTTCGAAAATTTTTCCAAAATGCAAAAAGGTCAAAATTTAAAATTTTTTGCCCGACATCCGTTTTTTGGGCCGTTTTGCCCTAAAACTTCAGACCTTCATATCTTTTGATCCAGAGCTCAGATTTGCATGTTCTTTATATCATTGGAAAGCTTATGAGATTCTCTACAGGATTCCATGGTCAATCTCTAATTTTGGTTCAGTTTGAAGAGAGAAAATTCAAAAACGGCTCTGGTATGTGTCCATGGGCAGAAATGACCTTTCAGCGACCAAATTTAATACAGGATGGGTCGCATTCTCCTCCATTTCGGTCAAAAATGACAGGGTATGGGTTTGTAAGGTCCCCCATACCGATTTAATGCATTTGTAGTCAATGAGGAATGGGCTCCCACGTTTTGTATGTTTTCTCTCTCATGGGCTCGACCCATGCAATGTAAAAGCCAGATTTGGCTCTTTTTGGAGGGATTTATTACAAGTTGTTCATCTTTTCGGCTCTACCCTCCCTTCTTTTCTTCTCCAGTGTTGAAAATGGAGTTCGAACCTCCTCCCTTGCTCTGTAATGGCATTTTTGCCTTTTACTATTGAAATGATGTTCTGTGCAAACTTCTGAAGCAACAAAAACGTGTTTTGTGATGCATCTGTCCATCCTTGCTCGTTTTTTGCTTGTTTTCTTCTTGCCTCTCTTCATTGCAGGTATTTGTGCAAGTTTGAATGTTCATTGCAGGTTTGGAGCTGTGTTCATGGAGTTTTGGGACATTTTTTGTGTGAAATCTATCCTTGGGCCTGTGATGTATCTGTCCATCCTTCCCATTGCTCACCTCTCCTTGTTCCATGGCAGTTTTGATAGATGTTCAACATTCTCCTTCTCTGGTGTATCACCGTTTTAGTGTAGGCTTTTGCTGTTTTTCCCTTTTCTCTCTCTCTGTCTCCTTGGCATGGTTAGATTAGGTTTAGATTAGCTTGCTTGCATTGGAATAGCTTGTTGCAGGTAGTTTAGGAGCAGGAACCAACCTTCTCTGGAGATTCCTTTCTCATTTCTGCAAGTCCCACACTTGGAGAAAGGTTTCAATGTTGTGCAATCACACTGGATGCTAGAGTGATCAACCTAGAAATCTGATCAGCGTCCAGGGGTGCTGTGATTTTGCACTAACATTACCCACATTCCCTATCAAGCATCTCGCTGCCCCGACAATGGTGACTATCCTCATAGCCTTGCCCATGTTGTGTCTCCAATGATCACCCGGATCCCAAACTTTTATGTATAAGCAATTTGGAACTTGTATGAAAGTATCGATGTGCCCTTTGCCCCTCAAAGGGTTCTTCACTCTATCACCATTGTCATTATGCTTTCCATGATGACCACAAATTTTCCATGGTATACCATGAAGCATCAAACTTGATATAAGATCATTCTTTTCAACATGCTGCTCATGATGACAACACATATGAAATGACCTAGTAGAAAGGAACAAATCCACAACACTTTCATACCTTTGGCTGTCCACAACTTGTTCACCTTCCTTTGCCGGATAAAGAATGAATGAGATATCTTCAATAGCTCCATCTGTTTGACTGAGAATTTTTGAGTTAGGATCAGCATTCTCCTTCCTCTTAGACTCTTCACATTCAACAAGTGAATCCCTTTCCGTCTTGACTTCATCTATATTTTGTTGACACATGCATGGAGCATCTTCACGGTTCTTGCCAATGTCATGAACACCATCAACTTGCTTCTTATTGATTGCTATTCTGAAATTTCCAGCAAACTGAACATCAACATTATCATCTGGCCATTGGGCTTTAACCACAATCTTGCAAATCTGACTTTCTTTGTTTTTTTGGCTCATGCTCCATGATTTCGCCCTCTTCCCTCATCGTCAAGGGAGAATTCTTTGCCCTAATTTCCCATAGGGCCTCTATCAACTTAGCTTCCCTAACTCTTCCTAGCCATTCATCACTCCTTTGTTGGGTCTTCATTACATCTTTTGCACTTGAAAATTTGAATTCCTTTTTCTCTTTAATGCCAACATTTTGTTCATTTGAATCCTTACCTTTTCCTTTGGAGGACTCTTCCTCTTCAACTTGCATGGTGGATCCCTCTATGGGGTGCTCCTTCTCACCTTCTTGCAACTTTGATTTCCCGTTTTGCTCATGCTCCACCTTCAAAATGTCTTCCTTAACAACTCTGGTGTTTTTGTTTCTTTCTCTTCTTTCTCCAACCTTGTTTATAACTATTCTAATCATATCGCCATCGTTGAAATGGGACCTAACTTTTCTTCCCTTTGTAAGAACTTCGCTTAAAAAAACATTGGTCAATTAGTTGTTGTCCTCATGATTCACAAGTTGGGAAGATCACTCGCTCTGATACCACTGTAATGTCCCATACGAGACAAATCTAAGAAATTCTAGAATTTCCCTGAAACCTTTATGCCAAATATAACAACAATCTGATTTTTATGTTAACCTTTAAGACAAAAAATATAACAATACGAAATCTTCCTTTATTTATCAAATAGTCATAATACAAAAATACCCAGAAGGCCCAAAGCATCTAGAAACCTGCTTGGTACAAGTCGATGATAAAAAATAAAATTTTCAACCAAAGTTTAATTTGTTTTTATTTATTTTCACACCATAAAAACAAGAAAAATATCTGCATAAGATTACAATTTTTTTTTCACAAAATATGCTCTAGATGACAAGAGAAGACCAAAAGGAGACACTGCAAACTGAAACCAACCACTTCTGGCCACTGTTGATGCCCTAACGCTGATTTGAAATCCAAAGGGGTGTTTACAACCCTAGAAATGGCTGTCAATCGTGCCCTAGCTGTCCTTGAATGAAGTTTGGTGGATTGTCTGTCCACTGGTTGAATTTCTTTGCTTGAAACACATATTCGAAGCGGAAAAAGTTTTCAAGAAACGTGCCCTAGATGAATTGCAAAATGACACATTGAAAATAGACATGCCCTAGCTCTAATGATGTGAAATTACGCTCAAATGTGACCCCTAAACGAAGCTACCAAGAAGATATTTAGGGGTTTCATCCTCAAATCTGATCACGATGAGGGTTTTCGTCCTCGAGTGATAAATGCAATGGAGGGTTTTCATCCTCAATGTACAAACAAGACAAATGGTCAGTGTTTTCCGAAAGGAGAGAGATACTAGAGAAGATATACCCCAAATGACCCCAACACTTCCTTTTATAATATTTTCGTTGCTTCTCCCAAGTGAGGTCCATATATGGGCTTTTAACTTTATTTAATAAAGGGACTTTCTATTTAATCATTGAGTTCACTTAAAATAAAAAGTCACCTTTATTTAATAATAATAACATAAGTGTCTTTTATAAAGTCACTTTTCAATATTTAAGTGATATTATTAATTTTTGGACTTTATTTGAAAAGGGGACATGACACCTTATAATTCTCCATGATAATCTTGAGGCTTCTTGTGTGGATGATGACATGGAGATGTTGACCCACATTTGGTGTGGAAGAGATGCTCTCGTTCTTCAACATCAATGGGAGTTGGTTTGGCATTGATTTTCAGACTAGCTAGAACATCTGCATTGGTGCTATGCTCATTCTCAGTTGTGGACCGTCTAGCTTGAGTGAGCAAGGTACTTTATGCATGAATTTTACAATCATCATGGGTATCAATCATGTGATGACTATGCCGTTTCTTTAGTTTCCCATTGTCATGTTTCTAGGTTGAGGATTTTGGTTGTGTAATCGCTTATTGCTTAGGCAAAGCTTTCTCATAGTGAGTTTTTTGCACACTGCAAATTTCACCATTTCCCATGGACTTGTTCTTTGTGTGAGGGGCTAGAAGAGGCACTGTAATGTCCCCATTGAGACAATTTCTACCCCTAAACGGAACAACAGTCAATCCGATCCAAAATAGTAATTTATAGATGATTGTATTGAAATAAATAGTGCAGATCTGAATTATTACTGAAAAGTGCGACTTGCCTTGGTGATGGAAAACAATAACATTCACAATTGAAGCAAAATCACCCAAATATTATGCAAAACAGATCAACAATATTTATAAGGACAAAAACATTAGAAAAATACTAGATTTGGATCAACTGAAGGCTGAAATTTATTTCTTAAAATCTGTAGATGAACAACTCGCAGATAAGACTGAAAACAAAGTTTCCTCAGCCCAAAAAATATGCAATTTAGCCGATTTTGGCCTCTAAAAATATGAGAAAGATGTTGGTGATGAAATCCAGGACAGCCGTGCCCTAGAATGTCTCAAACTCCACCTATAGGGTTGTAGATAACCCTGTATCTGGCTGAATCTTAAGGTAGAAATTTGCCCCAACACTTGTGTCTTCAAACCCTAGCTGGAAACAATATAAATCTGCAACTTTGCCCATCAACAACTACTGGAAATTAGAAATATAGCTTTGAAAATCAATGAAAGCTCTTGAATAGAACCTCCTCACATAAGGGAAGAAGAGTTTTCGTTCTTCTTCCAAAGGCTAAAGAGGGTTTTCATCCTTTAAACCAGAACTACAAAGGATTTTCGTCCTTTGGATTTGAATTGGAAAGCATGCAAGCTTAGACCGAAATTCTGAATTGATAAGATGTCAAAAGATATCCTCTCCTGTGCATGGTGACCCCCTTTTATAAGTTGTCTTGGCCTTTTTGCTACCCAAAACAACCAATCAACTCCTTTTTCCTCATTTAATGTTTTCCACTTGCTTTATTTGATCCACCTATGGGTCACATTTTTCCTCTAGGGACAAATAAAACATAAAGTTACTTTTTATTTTTCTATTTTGTCTTTAATAAATTAAGTGCTTATAATAATATTTTATGATGCACTTTATAATTAATTTATTATGACTTAATTTCCTTTTTTCTCATCCATTAGCCGTTGGGAAACAATGAATGGGCTAAGGATCTTCGACCGAGAAGGGGATATTACAGGCACACATGTAGTGAAGCCCATTGATGTACTTCATTACTCTGCGATACATTGTTTTATAAACATTCAGGTGTATGTAGAGATTTTGGAACTCATTTTTTCGATCTTTTGCTGACTAATCTCTCTTTTGCCTTAACAACTGAAGCTTAATGTATTCTTCATCGTAGTGCTTGAGAGGAAAGTATTCTTCCCATAGATAGGATTATAGTTGTTTTCACTCCTCGCACCATAAAATTTCCAACAATGGAGCACTGATTTGTACATCTTAAGTGAGCTTTTTAACATTGGTTAACACTCAATAATCAAGTGAGTCAATGTTGTATTTTTCCTTGAAACACCATGATGTCAAGATTGACTTGCACATTGAATGAATTTTGGTGTTGGAATGAAGAGCCAATGGTGGTTGAAGACACCAAAGGAACTATTACAATATTAGGTTAGGAATTGTGAAGCATACTTTTCTTTGTGACTCTTATGCTTCTTGAATTAGTTTTCTAACATGTAATGTCCCGATTTTTGAAGACCCTTAGCCTATCATTCCCCGTGGGCTTTAGGGATGTTGCAAGGGGAAAATTATATTAAATAATTTTATAATATTGTCTGGAGAGTGATTTTAATCATTTGACATTATAAAACAATATTTATTTAATTATTTAATATTTATGGAGCAAGTAATTATTTAATTAAATTCCCAAAAGACAAATAAAAAAAAAAAAAGGGAATTAATTAAATAATATTTAGGTGGCTTTTAAATATTAAAATCACCCCTTTTAAAAGGGGACGCCACACCTAGGGGAAATTAAACTTATTTTATTTAATAATTTCCCTCTTCTTAGGGATTTCGAATTTTGTGCCTCTTTGCTTATAAAAGGAGTGCTAGGATCATTGTTAGACTGATGTTATGATGATATTTATTTTATGCTCCATGCTTGGAGTTGGGATGCATGCCCATTGATGCTTTCTCTCTCTGTCTCTTGCGTGGGAAGTTAGTGAGCTGGTTTTGATCAATTGAAGTATTTTCTCTTGCTCCTTTGTTGAGTTCTCTTGTGTTGAAGACTTGTCATTGTTGCTTGAGTTATTTCATCTTTGGCGCCAAGTGTAGAAAGAGTTGAAAATCATTTGATATTGGTCCTTTAAATCATTCTATTATTGTTGCCGATATTCTTACCATAACGACTTGGGTTGGTGATGATTTGATTATGTTTTGATGCCATAAATGATAGATCTGCAATCTGCCATGTGTTATTGATTATTTCAGAGCAAGGGGCTAATATTTTGGTGTATTTGGAGGCTAGGAAGGAGCTGAAATTATTTTATATAATTTTATCTAACCCTAGCGACTTGAAATCAATTTTCTACGATTGTTTTGGCTAGGTTTTAAGGCTCAGAAAATTCAGATTGATAGCTCTTTGAAAGCCCTTAATTTATAGAACAATCTGCAATTTATTTGGTGGAAAAAATATGGAATATTGAAGGAGTTGCACATTTTTGAATATTTCAGCTGTCTGCAGGCTTTTTTGGGTATGGTAAATTGATATTTATATCAAATCTGCAGTTTGGGGGTTGATTTAATATTGCATATGATTGTAGAAATTAGGAGAAATAAGGAGAAGATTGTTTTCATAATTTTTGGAGTGAGATTTGATGCCCTAAATGTGTTGGGCGACCTAATTTTTAGGTCAAAATTAGGGTTTTGGGTTGGCTGTGCGAAATCTGATTTTTGCATATTGTTCTTCATATTTTTGTGGTCCATTATCCAAAATTTCAGCTCATTTGGACTTCTCTAGTCAAAGATATGAATTTTTGAAAATTGCAGCAGTTTAGGGTTTGAATATTAATTATTTACAGCTGTGTGTGATCAGATTTGTGCTGAATTCCTAACTTGTCATAGAAGGGGACATTACATCCTTCCTTGGCCACCTATTGAGCCATGAAACTTCTTCAATAGGATCACACTAGGGGACTGAAAACCCTCTTGCGTGCAAATGTGGTCTCATGCTAGAGGTCATATTGGAGCTTCAAAGTTGAATTTATATTGTTGTTCTTCATTTCCAATCCTAGGGAATGTATAGACTTGTGGGTTGAAGTTTGAGGGCTTTGTGAGAGAACATTTTAGGCTTTTTTGAGTTGATATTCTTGATCCTCATAATGATTTGAGACTGAAACAACAGTACTTGGTGATTTTTGGAGCAGGATTATCTATTATTTTCAACCCTTGGTTTTGGCTGTACTGATCTGTCATAACCTATAAGTTACCGTTGGATGTGGTCACTTATTTTCTCTATTATTCTGATGTAAACACTGGATTGATACATTTTTGTGGGGTTGAATTTATTATTTGGCAAGCATTTTCAGCTCTCCTATTGCATGGTTGTATAGTTTGATGTCAAGTTCCTATATGGTTCACGATCCTAGAAATGAGATGCAACTACTAATTGTATCCAATAGGGTTGATTAGTATTTGTATTCATTTTGTAGCATCGATGATTTGCATGGTTGATGGTAGCATTTTCAGATCTGATCCATTAGGGTTGTGAGGAGAAACCTTTCTCAAACCCAAAATTATGCTTCCCTAAAAGGGACAAATCACATTGGTATCAGAGTTTTGATCTTCCCAGCCTAAGGGTCTTCATGCTGGGAGTCTGAATGAAAGGATACATTCATATATCACATGAGAGACACACACATGAAATCAGATACATTCATGTCAGTATGAAGAGCTATAGCATTGCCCACCAAGATTCACATTGAAGCCAAAATCGATAAGTTCATTGAAGTGAACGTGAGGTTGGTGGACACCATTGAATGTTAATTGGCCTTAACCCTACCAAAATAATCAAAACAAGGTTCCAAAAGTGGTGAGGGAAGCTTATTCTGGAGTTAATACTTCACGGCAGCCCCAAGGATTTGAGCTTGATGGATCAGCCACTAGGCCCACTTTCCTTCACAAGTGTGTTATCAGAAGTCATTCATGTGGTGTCGAAACAATGACAGTTCAATGGGCCATCAACATTGCTAGATCACTTGCTATGAGGAGTACAAGTGCTCTTCTGGATGAGATTCGTGATGCCATGTCACTCGCTGAGTTCATAGAGTATGAAGAAAGCGTAGAGTGTCGAATTGAGCCCACGTGTCTTAACCCCGATGCTATACACAAGGAAAATGGGAAACATAAGTTCCATCCCTGGTTTTGAAAGAATCTCATCCATTATTATCAAGGAGTCTGAAGAAGAATCTTCTTGCAGTAATGTTGGGCATTGAGAGGTGAGCTTGCCCATGAAAGCCCTAAGTCAGTACCTCTCATTTTTCCTAAGGATGAGTCATTGACTGGAGTCTATTCATAATGCGACAAATGTGAATTAGGGCATGTGTTGGATGAAAAAACTATGGAACATGAGCCCAAGAAATTTCGAATTTGAAAATCAGATGTTCTCAAGATCACATGCAAGAAAGGTTGATGGATTGAAGCATCAATGTGCCCAAGGATAACAGGTGATGATCATCTCGTTAGGAGTTTTTGAACTAAGCAATGAAAAGCAAATTGACGATGTTCAACTGATTCCGGCAATTATTCATGATGGATGTATCCCTACATGTATCAACAAACCTGAGGTTGCTTTTAACACAATGCTCTTACCATATGTATATAGGTATTAAATAAGCTCAGTAATCTCAAAGTTTTTATTGTCTCGATACAACATCTTTGAAATTGCAATTATGTTCAAGCTAGATGCTTTGGCTTATCAGAGTGATGCATTTACTTTTGACAGCATCGGACCTCATCCTAATCCTTCATCTTCATTGGAGGGGTCAACATCTTGTGGTTTTAATTTTACTATTGTTTTATTTGCAGTTCAAGGACATTGGGCCTCACGGAACAAAGATTATAATATTCAACCTGTGGCTTAATGATGATGGCATCTTGGAGCTTGATTTTGACATAGACAAGGAGGTATGATGGTAATTTACTTGCCAATTTGTGGGTTTGTTTGTGATTATGATATGCAAATGAACACACACATATTATGAAATAAATTGAGACATTATATGAACACATCATATCTTATTTGATTTTGCTGTCAATTTATTTATTGTTTTAAAACAATGTATATGTGTGTGGGAATTCTTGGTAGTGTGACATGCCAATTTTTATTCTGGTAAATGAATGTTGATTTTTTTTGGTGCTCCTTCACCTGTATTATTATTTTCTTAATAGTCATTTCTTTCTTATATGATAGTTTTAAGAAGCAGAACCAATGTAAACTGTTTTCACATATCTTCGACAAGAACTTTCCTTCCAAATTCACATATATTTGACAAGAACTTTCTTTCCAAATTCACATATCTTTGACAAAAACTTTCCTTAGAAAACCATTGCCCCTAAATAATGCTTCTCCAATGTAACCATTTGCAACATTATATATGAATGTGCTACCGTTTTGACCTGTATGGTATATATCTCTTAGTGTCCTAAAACTATTGTTGACATAATCCAAAGAAGTAGAGAACATCTCTGCGAATGGTCACTGGTTTAGAACTTTAAGGGATTGTAAGTAACCTTTTGGTCTATTATATGCATATAAATACATAATAACATATTGAAGAATTTTAAAGATAATAATATCCAAATAGATCATATAATATATTCTCTCCAAACAGCATCTCCAATTTAGATTCCTTTCTAATCCTAAGATAATGAGTGCTACAGGTCGAATCTTCCCAACTTGAAACAACAGTACAAAATCACAAATTGTAAAGTAGGTATGCAATGCATCCATGATGCAGATGCAGGGATATACTCATCTGATCTGATTGTATCATGAAAGCTAGTAAAGTCAGCTATCTAGGCCACGAATGTCAAAACACTATTCCTATTGACTAAGTATGTAACTTGAAACACTCTCATTACTCCTACAAGGCATATTTCAGCAGAAAATAGAGTTTGCAGAAGACAGAGAATTGACAAAGGTGTACGGTGTTTTAGGGGTGATCCGGGCACCCAGGGGTCCGAAGTAGTTTTGGATGGATAAATATGATGAATTTGAATGGGGTTAAAACTGTTAAGTCACTGACAAAATAGCTGACTCCAGGGGATCCGAAGAAACTCAAGTGTTTGGAATCCTGCACTTTTGAAGTCTTATGATGTCTGGGTTTTCTGTTCAATTTAGTTACTGAGTTTTATGTAGAAATACACTCTCCTTGGGAGTCATGTAAACTCATCATAGAGAATTCAAATGCACCTTAAAGGAATTGTAACATTAGGTGCAGTGTAGGAGAGTGTATAGGAGCAAGTTTCAAAACATATCAAACTGCAAGAGCACTGTTTATATGCTGGTGGTGTTCGTGGAGGCCTCAAGAAGGCAATTTGGCTCATATAATTGCAAGAGAAGGCACATTCCTTATTCTTTTGAAGGTTGAAGGTTTTTCCACATCAGGTTTCTCCATGGTAATCCCTTGTGTTTCAGCTCTGTTTTCCTGTGCATTTCCATTTCTTGTTTCTTTCCATTCATGCAACTAGCTACAATAGTTTACAGGACTTAACCATCCTAATTTTTAGGGTAATTTACTGTTTCTTAAACAAAATACTTATAGGACTTCAAGCAGAATTCATTAAGACATTTATGCATGAGTTGAAGATTTGTGTTGATGGGCCAGCTATGGTATTTCTATGCTGACTATGGATCAGATTGGTACCAAAGCAAGTTGTTCTCTTTGGTTTATGTGGCTGAGCTCTGTTTTCCTGAGCATTTCGGGCTCTTGTTTCTTTCCATTCATGCAACTAGCTACAATAACTTGCAGAACTTAACCATCTTAATTTTAAGGGTAATTTACTATTATCTTAAAGAAACTACTTATAGGACATCAAACATAATTCATTAAGAAATTTATACATGAGTTCAAGATTCATGTTGATGGGCTAGCTATGGTATTTCTATGCAAACTGTGGATCAGATTGGTACCAAAGCAAGTTGTTCTCTTTGGTTTATGTGGTTTTCTTGTGGTGTGATTGTCTTGCAGATTGATGTCTGTAACTAGAACAGTTGGTGCAGATGGAGAAAGTAAATTTGTTCATTTGCAGCAAGATATACCCACAAGGAGGTGGAACGAAGAAGTGAGAAGCATGGCCCACGAAGAAGAAAGGATACATAAATATGATGAAAGCAAATTCCTCATGTTGGAGGAGGATGTTGCAAATATATCCCACTCCATAAGGAAGCGCAAAAGGTTGGAAAAGATCATCCAGGCTCTTATGAGGAAGCTAGGGATTTCCATGGAGCTTCCGGAAGAAAGTGAAGAGCCGAGTTGTTGGTTAGATTTTTGCACAGCTAAAAACCTAGACAGTCATGAGATAACTCTCCCTCATTTACTGGTGAGGCTCCCATGTAAGATTTTGTCAGTTTATATGTCCTAGTATCTATCTGTTGGTATTACTTTAACTGTGTAGCTGATGAACCATAGCTATACAGTTCTGCAGCAAGTAAGCAACTGTAAAAGAAAGGAAAAATCTGCAGAAGAGAAAAATAATAGGAAACAAGGAAAGGAGAGAGGATGTGCAACCCAAGCAATAGTTTATAGAGTTGATTGCATGCACATAGATTAAAACAAATAGATTGTTAAACACAAAATTCAAAGCAAAGGAAACTTTCAGATCTAGATCTATAATAACACAAAGTTTATGAATAGATCTAGAAAGAAAAAGAAGCCAAATGCACCGTTGACACAATGTTTTCCGGAAATCTCTTCTCTATTCCTTTGCTTGCAGAAATCAGGGGTTTCAGCTCAACGCCTGGAACACAAGAATGCTGATTACAAATTCCGATCCTTTAACCCGTAGGTTCTTCTACTTATAGTGTGTAGAGGGGAAATTATAAATGAGAAACTACAACTGAACTAGAACATGAAGTAGTAAAGGGAACATTTGATAGTCATCTTCCTATAATTCCTCTCTTAGTGACATGCATTAGGAGTCTAAGTCAAAATTGTGGACATCTGTCACCTATCTTAAAGAATCTTCCCACATAACTTAAAGTAATGATTTTTCAACCAATAACTTTAATTTTACATTTTTATTCGGGAACATAAGAAATAAGAGAAGGAAGAAGAGAAGAAAGAAGATTTTCCAGCTGTAACAATTATACTTTATTCTTGTTCTGATATTGAATATACTTGTCAAACATGTAATTCAACATCTTCCCATCTGTTTTAACAATAGCATCTCTCTTGGTTCTGAACTGTAATAACCCTCTGGACAAAGCAACAACGTTAGCCTTCGCTTTCTCTAAACCAGGCCCGTATCCCTCAATATCTGCCTGAAGCTTTATGAGTCTACCGATTGAATCCATCGTGAAAGGTATGGTGGCTTCATCAACTTCTTTCTGCACAACCAGCATAAATTCCTCATGGGAAGCAGGTAATTCATCTGGGATGCGCACCGGCACTTCTCCCATCTTACTATCCAGCAACTGCATCCTCTTCAGCATGAGTTTGAGGATTTCTACGCGGAAGGAAACTGAAATCTCTAACTGCTTCCCCTTTTCTACCAATCTGCTAGGCACGATCTGCTCTGTAATCAACACATCCTTCGGCAGCGAGTGTATCTTAGCCAAAGTATCCAGATGACTTTTAACAACTATGTTCTCATCTTCTATCTATGTCATTAGTTCCTTCATCTGAGATGCTGCCCTATGCATATTCTCCAATTCAACCGGTATTGGTTCAAATTGTTTTGAAGCTTGGTGAATGATTTGTTCCTTCCAGTGGGCAATACCTTTGACTTGGTCCGCTGCATCTTCTACCTCTTGCATCAGATGATCACTCACTTGCTCATGTGCTAGAATGGGCTGAGAGGAAGGTTTAACAACTTTAGCAATGATCTCGCATAGCTGGAACACCTGCTTTTGAAGCTTGGATCTCTCAGCCTTCTCTTTGTCAAGCTTAAGGAATAAAGCATTCATTAGTGTCTGTGTATCTTGCTTTAATCCTTATGTGGTAGTTTGACCTATTGGCACTTTGGTCACTATTATATCAGCTGCCGTGAGCTCTCCCTTGTGGTTTCCTTCTGCTAGAACAGATAACTCATTGAATTTTTGTCTTGATTCCTCAATAATCAACCTAGAAGTCGTTTTGGCAACTTTATGTCTTCTATCTCTTCCTTCCAAACTCAGGAGTAGCTGAAAGTCGTGTTTTTCCAAGTTGATCTTCTTTGGCTTCTGGGATCGTTTGCAAAGCTAACCATGATGAAAAGTTGCTTCTTGGGGAATGAGAAATCGCCTAGTGCACCACCATCTCATGCTCTGACTCTACTTTATCAGAATTTGCCACCGTGTTATGACTGCCACCCTCTGAATTGTCCAAAGATAATGCTTTTTCAAACTCCGCCATCTGTGCTTTCAACTTCTCCGCATGGATAGGTGAAGACCTGAGTGGTCGAGGAGAAAATACAAATGACGCTAGATTCAAAGGAGGAACAACAAGATCTCTTTGAGGTTCTGGGGCTGCTGAAGTGCTATGAGTTGATGTTGGAGAAGCTGGAATGTAATGTCCCCATTTTTGAAGACCCTTAGCCTATCATTCCTCGTGGGCTTTAGGGATGGTGCAAGGGGAAAATTATATTAAGTAATTTTATAATATTGCCTGGAGAGTGATTTTTATCATTTGACATTATAAAGCAATATTTATTTAATTATTTAATATTTATGGAGCAAGTAATTATTTAATTAAATTCCCAAAATGCAAATTAAAAAGGGGAATTAATTAAATAATATTTAGGTGGCTTTTATATATTAAAATCACTTTTTTAAAAAGGGGACACCACACCTAGGGAAAATTAACTGCTTTTATTTAATAATTTCCCTCTCCTAGGGATTTTGAAGTTTGTGCCTCCTTGCTTGTAAAAGGAGTGCTAGGATCATTGTTAGGATTATGTTATGATGATATTTATTTTATGCTCCATGCTTGGAGTTGGTATGTATGCCCATTGATGCTTTCTCTCTCTCTTGCGTGGGAAGTTAGTGAGCTAGTTTTGATATTCAATTGAAGTATTTTCATTAGATTTGCAAATCTACTTGTTGGCGATTCTCTTTCTAGCTTTGGTGCCTTTAATTGATAGTAAAATCTGCATGTTATTGAATATGATGAAGGGTTTTATGGTGTTTTAGATCTGTTGGTTATTGCTGGTTCATCATTTTTGGTCAGAGGCTTGCATTTTGAGGCTGATTCCTTCTGGTGCTGTGTCGGTAGATGATCTCCAGATGGTTTAGGCAATTAAACAGACTATACTGGCGAAGGAATTGACCTAGGGGAATTTCACAGAGAAACTGAGGGGAAAACCGGAGAAAAACGCAAAAGAAATAAATAAAAACGAAAAATGTTGCTAGAAGTTGCAGATAATGCTCTGAATTCATTTTTGGTGAAAACTCTAATGAGATGAGTTGATACTGGCATGCAAAACTTCAACAGGATTCAACCGGAGCACAATTTACTTCAAACGGGGCATTATTTATTCAATAAATAATTAAATAAAAATTTCCTGCAGACAAAACTTGGCGGAGGGATAAAATGAGTTTGGGCATCTGGGTATTTGTCGAAATTGGCTCATATAATTCACTGGGAATATCCTAACATAATACAACCATCTTCTGACAATAAAAACACAAAAAACCCATTATTTTAAAAGAACGATTTTTTTTTAAATCGGTTGTCCCAGATTTCAAGGTGAAATCTGGGGACACCACGAGCAAAGAGCAACCTCAAACCCACAAGAAGGTGCTGTTTTATTCCTACCAAGCACTCCCAACATAAGCGCTTTTCAAAGATGAGGCCAAACTAGAGATATAATCTTATGAGAGTGAAGTAAATGCTAAAAAACGTGATCATTGGCGAGCCTAACTTGAGGTGTATTTTAGCTTGCATCAAATAAATGAACAACAAATTTATGTGTAGGGTTGAAATTGGCTAGTCATGCGCTTACTTGGTTTGAAAGTTATGTTTGTATTAGCGATGGGAAAACAATCTTCAATTTTTGAATGGTATGAATTCAAGAAGTTGATCAAGAAGAATATTTTATTTTATTTGTTATAAAGAGGAAAGGTCTATTAATGAGCTTTATTTTAGGCAAAAACAATGCCAAAGTGTGTAGAATTTCATAAGCAAATTTCATAGAATGTCAGTCCAAATGAGCAAGGATATGACATCTTGATTAACTATGTTGGTGTAATGTCCCCAATTGGATAATTTCTAACCCCAAACAAAACAGCTGCAAATCCGATTTTTTAACAACAATTTATAGAAGGTACACTTGACAAAAATAATGAAGATTTGAATTTCTACAAGGAAATGCGACTTGCCTTGGAGATGATTGATGCTCAAAACTGATTGAAAATCATCCAAAACTTTAACCCAACAATTCATAATTTATTATAGATGCAAGAACACCAAAAATATAATTTTTTAGATAAAAAAGAAGACATGTAAAATTTATTTAAGTTTGCAAAAAATCAGCTTACAGACAAGGCTTGAAAAAATGTTTCCAAAGCCCAAATTAGATGCATACAAGCTGGAAATGACCTCTAAAAATATGACAATGAAGATGGAAATGAGATCCGGACCAGCTGTGCCCTAGAATGTGTCAAAATCCACTCACAAGGGTGTAGATAACCCTGGATTTGGCTGGAAATGCATGCCAAAAATTAGTTACACTTTTCTTCGTCAAACCCTAGCTAGATGTAACAGAAATCTACAACTCTGACCTTCAACTTGATTGAAATTCTGAAATAAAACCTTGAAAAACAATGGAAACCTCTGAATAGAGCTTCCTCTCAAGGAGGGAGGAGGTTTCGTTCTTCTTCCCAACTTAAAGAGGGATTTTGTCCTCTCAAGCAAAACTACAAAGGGTTTTCGTCCTTTGGAGTAAAAATGAAAAGCATGCAAGCTTAGACCAAATATCAGAAATTATAAGATGTCAAAAGAAGCCTCTCTCCATGCATGGTGACTTGCTTTTATAATTTTCCTTGGCTTATTAGCTTTTATAGTTCAAGTCGCTGATTTTACTATTTCAGTCTACTGCAATTTAAATTTCAGATTTGCATTTGGTGTGTTTGGTTAAAACCCTTGAAAGGGTCATTATAGCCCATTGAGAATGTGTAGGCTTTGAGATTCACCTTGTCAGAGAAAGTGTTTCGCGCAAGCTATAACTGTAGAATTCCTAACAGCAAATGCTCTCTGTAAAGCAAACTCCTTCAGATCCAACTCATGAAGATATAACTCATCCTATGCAAGATCATGAATAGGCATCTGGTGATTCCCTGTATGATATTTAAAATCGTTCGAAAGAATGATATCATGTCATGTCCCTTTTTCGAGATAATTCTGTTTGAAGACCTTAACCCATTTTTCTTCCTCATAGGTCCAAGCAAACAAGCTAGAGGAAGCCAACAATGTCACCATATGCTTAATTTTGTGTTTATCTTTAATTAGCATTGTATTTGTTGGTGAGCCTAGCACCCAACAATAAATTAAAAATAAAAAGAGATTGGTAAGCATGTAGGCTCTAAAAAGTAAAAAGAAATAATAAAGTAAGTCTAGTTGTGGCCGGCCTCATTTGAGAGACCCAAAACTTGTTGCCACCCTCTTATGATAAATAGAGGTTGTTGGCATTAGTTTAGGACATGTTTTGGTGATTATTCATATCTTGGTGAAAGTTGGCTAGTGCAGCCATTTTACTCTCTCTCAAGGACGAAACCCCTTGAGTTGAGGACCTCATCCAAGGACAAAAACCCTTGGTTGGGAAACTTGTGAAGGACGAAAACCCTTCATGAGATTTTTTGTGTGCAAGTTGATTTGTAAAGCAATAAAGAATCTTTCTCTTGCATGTGTGGTCTCTTTGGTGCAATATTATATTTGTTTAGAGTTGAGCGACCTACCTTGGAGTGGACATTTGGTATGTGTGATGTTAATTTGGAAAATGTGAAATTACTAGCTTGTTCTTCATAATTTATAAGGCCATTATCTTGAGTTTCATGAATTTTCGAGCTTCCTAAGTTGAATTGTGAATTTTTAAAGTAACGTTGTAGACAAGGGTTTTGTCGAAATTCATATCTCCATGTTTAGGGTATTAAAAATTAGATCTCTAGCATTATATGATTGTTGTTGATATATCATAATTTCAGAGACTTAAGTGGAGCTGATTGGAAAGGTTTTGAAGGCACGAAGGTGGGGTTGAAACCCCAAAACAGGTCGTTGCCCTAGAAAAGGGTTTAATTTGAAGGTTTATAGGTTTATAACAACTCAATAATTTGATTTGTGAGCTTTGGGCCATTTCTTGAGTCCCCCAAAAAAGGGACATCACATATCACCATTAGTGGAGGATTAAAAGATCTTCGGGTATAGTTCAAGCTATGGGTCCCCATCAATGTGAATGAAAAATGAAGATATAGCAGGGGTAAGTAGCATACAACTATGAAGACATCTTGAAAACAAGGTGGGCTCCTCTAAACTTGTATCCACATGTATCTAGAATGGATATTAGAAGCCATAAGTTAAATTCTAGACTAGAGGTTATCTTGATTGAGACAAGCCACACCACCTCAACCACAAACACCACTTGATTGCGAGTCTCATGATGAGAAGCTAAAACTCATGATTATTCTATGATTGGTGGGAGGGCCAGTTTGGTGCTTTCATGGTTCTCATGTTATTTCTCTCTTGAGAAGCAATAACATCCTAAAAAGTAAAAGGTACCTAGGGAAGACCATATAGTGCCATTGCAGTTCCAACAAGCAATGGAGATACCACCACCACCCACTGAGACCAATGGTCATTGTCATGTTGATGGTCTAGGGTGTGACCACTTAGGAGGAAAAGAGACATGAATAATGGCCCTATAGTATTTATTCTCTTTTTTGGCAACTATATCTTGAACATGAGATTTTTGAAGGTCTTCCACTTGGAGTCTTGTAAGGTACGTACCTAGGTATATTTTTGAGGGAGGGAGAGGAGCTTCTTTTTAGCCCGCAGAGCTTATAAGTGTTCATATGCAAACCAAAGTTGGATTATCAAAGTGTTGTCTGATAAAATCCAAGTTGTGTTAAGGGAGATATCCTTAATGTCCAAGGATTCATAGAAAAATGTGTGACCTGCCTCTAAAGTATCTTTTGACTTAGGGAGGTCACGAACAAGGAGTTTATGTGCCTTATTCTGTCATGACTTTTCATCATCAAACTTTACTTGGATCGCCCTCTCAACAACTAGAGGCACTTTCTTTCCATTTACCACATGTACCCAAAAGAATTGCTCCTTTGTCTGGTTTTGAATTGATTGTTGTCAGGCCATGGTTTTTGTTTTTAGATGTTCATGTTGAGTAATTATCTCGAACTATTTATTTTGAATTTTGGCAACCACTTTGTTAAGTTGTTGGAGACATAGAAAATCAGTAGGGGCAGTTGGAGCTTGTTTAAGCTTGACAATCCTTTCCTGTAAATTTGCAATGATATCGTCCTTCTCTTGCAATTGTTTTTGAAATAGAGATAAGACATCTTGAATTTAATTGCCTAGATTTTCAATCAAAGAGATCCATTGGCATAGGCCAACGCATTTATTTTTTTGGCGATGAAGTCTTCTGGAGGTGTGAATTTTTAATTCCTTGCATTGATGGGAGTTCCGTGCTTGGAGATGAAGGGAGTTCCGTGCTCGAAGCTGATGGGAGTTCCATGCTTGAGGGTAAAATGAACCCATAAATTAGGAGCACAGTCAAGGGTAGAGGAGAGATGAGGACACAGAAGCAAAGACGCATGTGAAGGAGTAGAGACATGACTGGACATGGAGAGAAAAAGAGAAAAAAAATGCATGCAAATCCCTATGAGATAGAGCAGGCGTGAAGAACATTTTACAGATTTTGTAAAATACATGGCAGCCAACCACGATCAACATAGAGCTGATAACAAATTTCCAAGTTGGGGACAAAGTATGGATTTACTTTAGCAAAGAAAGACTCAAAGTAAAGAGCTAAGCTTAAACCGCTTAGATATGGTCCATTTAAAATTCCTGAACACGTGGGCAAAATGCATAGAGATCATACCACCTTTTCCATACATGAAGTTGTATTCAATTGTGAATGTAAAAAACTTTCATCTCTTTCAGCCTTTTATGCTAGGTCAAGAGGTTGAATGCTTGCTCAACCCTTGATATAGGCCTCCAAGAATGCCACGTGTCTTTTTTGATCCATGTAGCCATTTACATGTTGATGCATATCTCTTGTGTCCATCTCCTTGGGTTTTGTAGCTCAAGTCGGTTCCAAGATCAGTGGGGTCAATTCCAAGATCTATGTAACATGTCGGTCAAATCATGACTCCCTTGAAGATTTACTCTCATGTGTTCTTGCCCTCATTTGTACGCACTCTAGTCCTTATGCACCATTGATGAGAGACTGACCTCTTTGTGGAAATGACTTCTTTGCGCAATTCTGTACTTTGTCAGTTTTTGCGCAGGTCTCAAATCCTTCGGTGCTTGACCTTCGGGTGACCTTCTTTCCTTTGTGCCTACCAATGGCTGGTGCATAATAATTTTGCCTTCCCTTGTTCTCCTGCGCGCTGATTATACCTGTCATTTCCCGGTTCACAAGGTTCTTAGCTTCTTGTGCATGCCAGTGCGAATATTTCAATGTGTATATTGAATTCTTGCGCTTGTGTACTCCTCTTAGTTCTTACGCAAAGATAGCTTTGTGTGCCCAAAATTCCAACAATTGACTTCCAATCCTTTGTGTATATATTCTTGCATACGCTTCCAGAATTGGGATTATTTGAAGGGTAAGCTTCTTTTTGGTTGATGCAAGATTGCTTGTTCGCTTGGGATGCTCCTGCATCACATCTAATTGCTGACTTGGGATAGATTCATTCTTGACTAGATTTCCTAAGCCAATACTTTCACATTTTTGTTCCTTCATCCACTAATTTTGAAAACTCTTAGCCTTGTTAATCTGATGAGAGTTTTAATTTTGATAATGACCTTGTTTTCCCCTTTGGTGGCACCCATTTTCCCCTCCCTTTCCATTACTTCCCCTTGTCCGACATACTAGTTTCTAAGTCTCTCCCATGTTTTTTGCATCCTTTTGTCCATCTCTTTTTAGACATATGTTAGCATTGTGACAGGCATTTGGGTTTAAGGACATTCCCTTAAGCCACCTTGAGTATATAACCATGGAGTTTTCCCCAAACTTGAGTGCACTTAGCTTGGTACTTCATTTGCAAAATCTTCGGTAGGCATTGTAACTTATGAACCCTCCTTAGCTCTTTCATTTTATGCATACAAAGATTTTTTGTAATGTCCCCTTTTGTGACCAATATGTTATCGCAGCAGATATTAAATAAACTAACACCTAGTCAGCTGAAACTTGGGAGAATTCATAAGTTGCTCAATACACTATCTTTTATAATGAAATAAAATGTATGATAAACTAGAAGGTTAGAGCATTCAAATGGACTATCCAATGGACATTTCTGAGCACTAGAACTTTACCGAAACAGCCCTCAAAAACTCATACCAAGTCGCTGCACTTTGGCACACATATCATCAAGGAAATACCCTTGAAACCCTTCTAACTGCAGATCCATGGAGTCGATGTGATTAGAAATACATAACATAGCAAGTATGGCGTGCAATATTCCTTAGATCAATCATATTACTCTCCCACAACCAGATCTCATGTAATTCGCTGTCCAGGTATTAAATGTGATCTAAACCCTTTAAGATCACACCCAAAATAAACACAAGCATGCAGATTTAGTTTATCACCAAATACCCAACCTGTATACCCAGTCACTGCTCCCAAAAAGGTGATGGAAGAGGCATATAAAGTCAGATTTAGTTCCCCCAGTGCAAGTCGCTGCAAGAAACTCTGATCACCATTCAAACAAACATGAAACTCGCTGTTATGGAGCATTTATAAATTATATTTAAGCTCTCCTACACAGATCCCTGCCAAGGAAGATTAATAAATGCATTGAACTAAGATCATAACTCCCTAAAACTGATTGCTGCCATACAACATTAAACATTCAAACTTCACTTGAACCTAGTCCATTCACTTAATAAATAGCAACAATTAAATATTAGTCAGATCTTTCAAATAAGTCACTCCAAACTAGGGCAAAACATATATGAATATCCTTACAAAGGAATTGCTGCCAAAGAGGATTTAAACACTAGCAAATATGGCATTTACCCTCCTCAAAATAGTTGCTACAGTAATGGCTGCCAAGAGAAAGATTCCTTCATGCATAACAAAGAGAATATACTTGTAAAGGATGTCTTCAATTAATTCTTCAACCACAAGAGAGAGATCCTTCAACAATGAGAGAGAGAAAGAGCATCAAATTTGGGCATACATCCCTTCTCCACACAGGGAGTAAATTTTAATAATTCATCAACATGCCAAAAAAGGAAATGGGACCCTTCTTTTATATAATTAAGAGGTGCAATATCCAATGACCAATCATTTAATGTTTTCTCTTTAAAACATAATTAAAATAAAAATATTTAATGAACTACTACGATGTGCACTTTATTATTTTTAATTAAATAATAAAGATAACTGGCCTATGTGCACATTAGTTAACTCAAGAGTCCTCCAAGGGGTTACGAAATAGATAACAAACATCTTAGGAAAAATTTCGAGCTCAGTCCTCGAACATCTTCAATGTGGAAAATGTCCCGAGAAGGGGACATTACATTTTCTATAGTTCAACATTATTTAATAACATTTTTTCAGGTTAACCGCGTAGAGTGTTTGATACTCAAGTCATTACTTCAATGATGGATCTTTCATGCATGGGGATTAATAAGAACCTATCTCTCATGAGCTTGAATGGTCCACTTGGCGATGTGGCACTCATTACATCAAGTGATACTCATAGTGGTGAAGATGTGGGATTGACACTAGGAGAAGGAACCTTCACATAGCTCCAGTTGTCACTAGACTGGAGATTATACAAACAAGACAACTAGTATTGTCAAATAATCAAACAATAGTGTGTCACAGAAGGGGATAAAAATGATATATTTCAAGGAGAATGGTTCCAGAAAAGATCCCAAATTTGCAAGCATATACACATGATTGAATCTGCTCCAGTATAACCCCTTTTGGAAAAGCAGCACTGGAAGATCGACCAGTTTTTGGGATGTCAGCTAGAGAGGGTACTCCAGACTTGGCTTCAGCCCAATAAACAGGGAGATCAAGCAAGTCCTTGAAGACCAAGTAAAGGTAAAATTAAGAAATTATCATTTGGAGGATTCCAATTTTTTCCTCGCCCCAAATTATATTTTGGAGTCATTCAATTTATTCAAAGTAGATCCTGAAGCAGCAGTAGCACAAAGTCAAATCGACCAACAAAACATATGTGATTAGATGTGGATGGAATCAACAGGAACCTGCTCGGTGAGATTTGCATATTAATCACTTTTAGCAGATGGTGAATTATACAAGAAGACATGGAAACAATTATGGAAGATATATGTGGCCCAAGTTCATTTTGTTTGTTACTAGTACTACATAAAGTTTGCATTCAACAATGTTAAGTTTGCATACAAGCCACTAAACATAGAAACTGCAAAGTAGAGTAGCATAATGATTAAACTTTCTATGTTTACATACTCCATGAAAATAAGAAGCAAGTGAACTGAAGTAATTGTAAAATACTGCCCCATGCATCTCAAAATATTGGATAAGGTTGATATATATTTCAAATGCCCATGTCTGTGGGAAGTCTCATATTCTAATTGCACCATTTTTTTCATTATTGCTCTGATACTTTTATAAGTTGATTTTGCCAATGTTGGTAATATTTTGAACTTCAATACCAGGCAATTTTATTTTCATTTTTCATTATCTATCTTTGTACTGCTTTGATTTCGCAGGATATACGGCTGCGAGATGGAGGCAAGTTAGAAAACTCTCTACCCTCTCAAAAATTAAAATTGCTTCGATCCAGTATTTCATATCGCCTGCGGTATTCATTACGTGTACGTTCACAGAGCTTTACCGAAGTCATGAGGATATGCCAATTTGTGCTATTTTTGCAAAGGAAACATGTATGCCAAGCTTTGAGAACAAAACCTACTAGACCTAATGCATGCTTTCATGTTTATTGGCAGGTCTATGTTTCTATTCTTTATCTAAGGAAGCAACAACATTTTGAAATAATTTTAAGGGGAAAACCTGTAGAACACCACAGTATTGCCGATGATTTGAAACTGCCCAAAGTGATAACTTACAAACCGCAAGTTGGAAATCTTTCTAAGGAGGCAACTATGGAGGTAAACTTACTATCTTGAATATTTTAAATCTAGGAAAACTACCATATTTCTAAATTAGTTTGAGGGGAAATCCTGTTAAGAGTCACAATATTGCCAATGATCTGAAATTTCATAATGATGTAATTTACAAACCAAATTGAGGTTACTATGGGGAGGTTTACTGTTTATCGAATATTGTAAAATTGACTATTCTAATTACACTTTGGATGGTAAGTCTTTTGTTTCTATGACAATCGTATTGGGTTAAAGGCGGATTGTGAGTTTTGGCAGTCTTTTTGAAACCTATATTTATGAAATGAGAATCATACCCCCCAATGAAAAGGAGTTTTCAGGTATTTTGAGAACTTCTTAAGCAGTAATCTTGCCACTTAGACAAGAAACCCTAAAATACAAAGGAAAAAAAATCAGACCTGCAAATAAAGACTATAAATATTGAACATAATTCCTTTGGAAATGTTTCTATATTTTATTTATTTTCCAAATAAAGAAGTCCTATATAGTCTTTTTTATGTAATATCGATTTCCTAAAACCATGAGAATGTTTCTAAAACTAGATCCCCCTTGGATATAATTTCTCCATCATTTTTAAAGATATCGTAGCTAAAAACGTGGACTGTAATTTCGTAACACCGATTTGTCCATACTAAGGAGTCCTATTTCAGGTAGGTAATACTTGATTTGGATGGATCAGTTGAAGCTAGAGTATTAAAGACACAACATTGACTAAAGAGGGTATGGGGATGTGGAAATAGTATCTATGAATTGATGTCATCAGTTGCATCATTGATGTTTTTATGTTAGATTTATGGAGATTGCTGAAATGTCTTAGTGTAAACCATGGGTTGCAGTTTAGAAAATGATGAATAGAAAGGGATAAAACAATGAATACCTTGTTTAAGTAAGTGACTGCTCATGAATAATACACATGCATGTGCAAATGCTTAGTAGATTTTATTGCTTAAGCAATTTACGCATAAAGAGATCACATAAAACTTCAACGTATAAATACAATAGAATGGGGACGACAGGGAAAGTTAGAAAATAACAATGGTTGATTGGCGGCAATTGTACAAGAACACCATGGGGAATGGTTGACCACCATGCCTAGAACAATAGTCCGATTACCTTCATGCTAGATCATGATGAGGGAGTGTCTCATTTACCGGTCTCCATATGTGTTGAAACTGTGGTATCCAAAGTATGCTTGGCACCAACAATGGTTGCAAAGCCCAACTAGCAATGGTTGGAATGGGTAGAAGGGTCCCCAACAAAGCTAGAAATCTCAAAGTGATCACTTCTCAAAGGTAAAAGGCCAAGTACCTATTGGTTGTGATACAAAAATAAGTCGTTAGGGAACCTCCCGAATATATGTACAAAAATGGATGTCTCCCTCCAATTTCATGGTAGACATGACATCTAGAAACCGAGCGTTCCTTTGTCTCCACTTGTTGGAGAGAGGAAAGGAAACAAGTCCTATCGCCTTGTGGAATTTGGTGATTTGTCTAAACCATAGTTACTGGGAGACAAGTATGACTACCAGTATACACTTCTTTTGAAAAATAGGAGACGCGTACTCCGAGACACGTGCATGCACACACATACATGTGTAATGAATATTTTAGAAAATAATAAAAAGCTAAAACTTAAGGTAAAGAAACTGCTAAGTAACTAATTATCTAAATCAGATCAAGATGTCAACAAAGGATAAGCATGGGAGTAATTAGTAGTTATATTGATCTTTCATCTCATATCATCATATTTTAGGATCAAGAGTACATTACTACATTATAACTCACTAAAATGCCGACAAACATGCTTGTGAAAAGAAAAACAAAAATTAGAAATGTGAATGTAAATCATCTCTGCCACTGCTGCATCAGCAATGTTATCAACTTCTAGGTCCTCTGTCAAGATGCTCTATAGATACGCATCACTTAAGCTCTGGCTCCTGTGTAGGAAATCGAATAGGAGGTAAATCATTGAGGCCATTTGCCTCAAACCCCTTGTCTTTTGTAGCTCATTTCTAGACTCTCCTTCATTGCTGGTTTTGGGCAGCTCCTTGTGAATAATTGGCATCCGTTGGAAGGGCTTCCTTGGCTGGTCCAAGGGAGGGTTTCTAGGCTGTCCCAAGAATCTATTTGGCTGTCTTCCACTCAAATTAACCTTGGGATGTCCGCTAATCGCTGTTGTTTTTCAGGCAGCACCTTCAAGGTCCAAAGGCTTCTTGATTGCCTCTTGAAGAGACAAAGGATCAAAGGCTCTAACCAAACCCTTGAGTGGTTCGGTCAAACCCTCAATGAAAAGAACCACAAGTCTTCTCTCTGTGACATCTGTGATCATGATGAAAAGTCTTTGAAACTGAGCCACATACTCATCCACCATGCCTTGTTGTTTCAACTATGCAAGTTCCCGAAAGTGAACTTCCGGGTCAACTCTATCAAATCTATCCATGAGCCTTTTACAATACTCATCATAGGAATGGATCTCATTGTGCCCTTGTGTCACCAATCAATGGAACCACCACTTATGAGCAATCCTCTCTAGGTGAAGGCTGACAAATTTGATGGCATCATCCTCCATCATAGGCTTCAAGGAAAAATATGTATCTAGCTTTTGGATCCATGCCCTAGCTGTCCCCTTGGTCGATCCATCAAAAATAGAGAAGGTCACCTTCTTCAGCACATTCTACACCTCCGTCTGTGGCATATGTTGTCTTGGCTTTGGCCTAGACTTTCTTTTGCTCATGCCAATGAACTCAACAAGTGTAATGGCCTCGCGTATCTCCCTTGGAAGTGCCATATACTCTTCATAGCTTGTGGCAATGCTTTGCCCCATAGAGGGCCTTGCTCCCGCCTCTGGAATGAATTCTTCCCTTGGAAGGAAAGTAGGCTTCGTGGCTGATCCCAAATGCCGCTGTGAAGAATTTGCTTCGGATGAGATGCCATTGTTGGAAACACAATGGACTGAGAGGGGGGGGGTGAATCAATCTTTACAAAACTTTAATCAATTTTTAGATTTGCTTATTTAAACCATTCATCCATTCATTAATGTGTGCAAAGCATTCAATCAAATCAACAAAACCATGCAAGAAATACAAGAACACAAGATATAAGTGGTAAACCCTCAAGGTGAAGAAAACCCACCGAAACTTTTGATTATATTACTCAAATCAAAAGCATTTAGTGAAGCACCAATTTCACAAGGAGCACCAACCCCTAGTTTAGTAGAGCACCAACCCTACAAGGAACACCAATCCCTTGTTTAGTGAAGCACCAACTCCACAAGGAGGCTACAATCCCCTAAGATGATCAAACACCCACTCAACCACCTTTGGATAAAGATCTTTGATCAGTTGTTGCAGCAACAACCGATTGAGATCACCTATTCAGCTCACACACCTTCAAAATCTTGCTCAAACCCTCATTCACCTAGCTCGCTATATATCTCACTTTCTTCACTTGTTTTAGCTTCAACCTCTTGCACACACTCTCTAAAATTCCTCAACCTCTTGCACATTTCCTCATCTCTGAAACAATTCCTTCATTCCTGTTACACTCTCTGTCTTGGGTCGCACTTTTCCCCTCACTCACAACTAGTGCAAATTAGAATTCAAACTTCACTTTTATATGCACTCCAACTCAAAAACATAAAGGAGGTTGGTCTTAAACCTTTTGTTCGATCGATACATCTTAAAAAACATCCCAATGCATTCAAAAAAACATTCATATTGGGCCCATGTAGGTCGGACATGCCCAATTGTATCAAACAAACACAAAACTAGCTCAAAACCCCATTACCTGGATGAGCTAAAATCACAAACACCATAACCATGATTAGTCAAGCCCCCAAATTCACCACACATGTCAAATATGTCATAACAACACTATCCATGGTTGTTAATTAGCTTGCACCAATCAAATTTATCATAACTAACTCAAGAAGGCTCATATCCTTCACCAAACAGTTGTTTCCAAGACCCTGTCTTTACCTTTGGACCTCAAGCACACACCAAAACACCTCAACTATGACATGTAACCACTCATTGGAATTCTTTGGAACTGTAGATCACATCTATGCTTGCTAGAGCTCATGAAACATCCATATGTGCAAACCACACCAACTTTCCTCGTCATCAAACTAAGCTGCCCAAAAAGCAGTTTTACAAACTCAACTGGTTTGCACCCTTGCTGTCATTTCCAAGACCTCCAAAGGCCTTCACTAGGAACAAAATTCATCCCTCTTCACTCTCCAACTGATAGCAAGCATTAACTCATTCATCTAATGCATCTTCTACCTCCATCTTCTAGCATAAACAATCCTGTCCTGAGAAACAAGACACCTTCTTCTCTACAAATTGAGCTGGTTGACCTATCAAACCTCATAATCAAGACACAAACCACATACCATTGGAAAGCCCTCTGAATGTACTATTCAGAACATCTTACATTTTCTTCTAACTCCAAGTGGAAGGCCTTCAACCAAGTCCATCTCTAAAAAACCACTTAAAACTGCCCCAAAATTGCCTTATGACCAATCTTCATAAATAGGGAACACTTTGTTATATAGAAGCACCACCATGATCTGAAACCATTGTGGACATCAAGTACAAGTTCCATAAGAAAAACAATGTCAATTTATTTTGCAACTCCTTTGGACAACCTAGCCTTAAACTAGACTTCTTCAGAAACTAGTATTTTTCAGGTGGGGTACACTCATCACCACATGCTCTATCATACCTTTCTGGAAAGCTGGAGGAGTCTTCTACAACATCCAATTATCATACTAGCACAAACAATCTATTGTGGGCACTTATGATCAATATTTCTCCTACCGCTTTTGAGCTAGGGTTTCAAACACACAAAGTTTACCTTGTTAGTATTCGTTCATAAAAATGTGACGATGAAATGAATTCATTCTTTTTGTGAAACCTTCTTAGTTCAATAGATCATCCCTGAAAGGCACAAGGTCCCATGCAAAGCACACAATTCATGGTGAGCATCAAAAGGTGCAATTCGAGCTGGAAATCACCTTCTTCTTGATCCCGTTTCACCAAAAACAACATAACTTGCAAAATCTTCTTCAAAATTACTCAAACCTTTTTTCACACCTCTAAGACACCCCTGTGTACCATCTCTAATGATTAGCATATCTCAAATAGATATCCATCTTCTCAACCCATCTCATTTGCATGACTAGCCCTTGGGGTTTAACATGGTTTATGCTAGGGTCAACTGAATCAACACTATAACTCATCATGAAACCTCTCCAAAAGGCCCTAACACACTTGGAACATGTATAGCATCCTTGCATGCTTTCATGAGCTCTCATGGCTCTGCAACTCATCCTCATGCCTCCAAGAACCTGGACTAGGTCTAGATGAGCACATGCAATTGGGTCTTCAACTTGTACCTGCACCCTGAAACTCATGTGAGTTCCTAAACACACCCCAAACATGCTCTCCATGTTGCCTCCATGTTGCTCAAGCCATCAAGCAACTCAAACCATCATGCACCATCACCTAGGCTAGCTAGGTCACCTGACTAGGCTTGCTAGACAAAGCCAATGTCACTGAATCAAATCATGCCTTCATGCCAACACCTGAAACTCCTCGTCATCCTCCTACTAAGCATCCTTTAACTCTACCCCATCATCCTCTTTGTCATTAATGAGCTTTTACATCAATGACAACACCTAGAACACAACATGCCAACAACTGTCTCCATTATGAACCCTCGGTTCATGAAATCTCTGAAGGGATAGGGCTAATAGGTCCATGGTGTCTGCTAGTCTCTCTTGCCCTTTAATAAGCTTGTCAATCTCGGCTTCTTGAGGATCCTGGTGAGCCATACTATCCTCCTCTCTTCGCTGGTCTGCTTTCTTTTCTTTTCTTTAATAGTAGAAAAAACCCTTGTTGCCCTCTTCCATGAAAACCCTAGGATGGGAAGATCGAAGCTCTGATACCACTATAATGTCACTTTCAAAGATTGATACTGAAAAAGAAGGAAACCAGACAAATCCAAGTGAAACAAAATCTGATTTTATAACAACAGTTGTAATATACTTTAAAACCCTAGCAATGAACTGTACAGGGACTCAAATGCACCCTAAAACCATGCACAATAACTTGAAATTACTTTAATTACGGAAACCAATATACATCCAATTTGCAACAAATAAATCGAGAAAATCAGCGAAGATGCATTGCTGTAATTAAATCTGTCACAGTAGGAGGGAAGCCACAAACAAGGGATGAAAATAGTAGCTAAACCCCTCCAAAAATAGCCAAATTATGGATTCTGGCCTTATAAATTATGGAGAATCAGAATAAAAAATAATACATGAATTATATGCCCTAAAAGGCACCGAACCAACACTAAACCCTAGTCGTTTCCCTAGGGAAGAGCTCCAAAAACCATGCAAAGTTTTTGTTATTCTTCTTCTTGATGTTTCTGATCCAAATCAACAAGCAAGTCTTCAAGAGATGTCTTTAATGCACCACCATGGAGAGTTTTCATTCTCCACTAAGCCACAAAGAAGGTTTTTGTCCTCCTTGGATGCCACACAAGAGGGTTTTCATTCTCAAATGGAATGGTATTGAGCAACTAGCCCAACAAACCAAATGTAGATATAAAATGTGCCAAAGATGATCTTCAAATGAAGCCATTTCATCGCTTTTATACTCCTTGCTTGGCACCAAAAGCCAATTAGATGGGGACCAACCTCTTAAGCTTCACTGTATCTTTAATTCTTCCAAACCTAGCTGACCTACCTCATAAAGGAAAACACTACAAGAAAACATTAAATTTAATAAAAGAAAATTGAAATGAAGTGCAATTCCTTCCCTTGTTCACTTATTCTTCTTCGCCCCAAAAAGGGAATGAAAAGAAGTCTTCATTAGGTCTCAATTCGTAAAAGGGGACATTATAGTAAGGTCTGGAGACTAAGAGCTATTATGATAAAATAACTTCCAACATTCATTGTACAAAATCAAAAGAACATATTGGTTCTTTAGATAAATGAATACAAGTTCAAAATACACAAGGGAGAGAGTGACTTATCTATACAAAGTGGTACAAGAAGAATCTGGGAAGAGAAACTGGAGAAACTGGAAGTGTAGAGCTTGGCAAAGCTTCACTGCTGGAACTGTGATATGGAAATGCTCTAGTGTGGAACCCATATAGTTCAGTCAGGATGTATAATTTGTTTTGTACGGTCTTGTACACCTTTGGAAATGAGCTCTGTAACTTTTTGGGTCTTTTGGTGGCTTGGAAATGCACTTCGCTGTCAAACCGTAGTTGTCGCACAGTCTCGGTATTGTCTGTAATCAGCCAAATCACTCCAAAACCCTAACCATGGGTAGAAGCCATTGCAAGAAGGTTAGTGCTTGGGTTGTGGTGCACCTCGTGCATTGCCTACGTCGGCACTACTCCGAAGAGGCCTCGAATCACACTTAGTTCTCCACCTAGCATGTAATATCTATATGGATGCAGCTAGTGGGCAACTTGAACCCCTTTGATCAGATTTGATTGTGTTGTGCTATTGCTAAGACTTGGAGAGAGGAACTTGGTGTGCTTGGGTGTGATGGAAACTAAACTCCTTGACTTGGTTGAGTGCTTCAGTACTGTAGTAGTGGCTGCCCTAATGAATGTGCATGAACTTTTGGAGATTTAGGGAGTGTTGAGTGCTATTTGTGCTAGTATTTGCAATGAGATCTCATGAGAGTGTTAGGTGAGTAAATGAGGTAGGGTTAACCTGCTTATATAGGGCTCCAAAGGTAAAATATTATAATAAGGCTGATTTAGGGGGATAAAAAAACCCAACAAATGATATTGCATCGAAAATAGAGTTGGAGAATGTGTTGGTGCAAGACCATACAGGTCGGTGAGGACCGGATTATACAACCTGACCGAACCGCATAGTTTTGGATAGGGAGAATGTGAATCAAATCTAAAAGTTGCACAATGATGGTAAGAGCTTAAGAATTGATTTTATAGACTTGTATTCAGAGTTTGTCGACACATTAGTGTGTAGGAATAAGCAAGTCAAGAAAGAGATGGCAAGATAGACTAAGTGGAAATAGGATGTGGATGTTTGTCTTAGCCGAGAAGCACAGTGTCAAAAGGGTAAACTGCCAAATTTGAGTATCTATAGGTCCATGGAAGGGAATAATAACAATGCATAAACGAGGGATGGGCATAATAGACATCGACAAACCAAGCATTAAAATGCATTGAAGTGTATTGATTATTGGTGATAGATGGTTTGGGAGCCTCTCAGCAACTCCCTCTTCTTGATTATTTTGTTTTGAATTTTACTTTGAGGATCAACGACATGTTGGCAAGGATATAAATAATTACACTAGTTGCCACGGTATGAGGGAACCTAGTAATTTTGTTAGGCTCCAGAACCAAGGAAGCCCATTACGAATATGGAAACCATGAGACTTACCCAACTGGAGAAGTTGCCTTTCATAAGCTATCACTTGATTCTTTCCCATTGGCTGACCTTCTATACAAATCCAATATCCTTATGATCTAATTCATGAAGAAATAATTTTCCATAGTTATATTGTGAATAGGCCTTTAGAAGTTCCTAATGTGGGCATTAAAATTTCCCTAAGTATGACGTTGCACAAAGAAGAGTAATGAGAAATCTTCGGGCCACTTAGGGAGTCCAAGAATCCGAAAGAACAATTGGATTCTGGCCAAGATAATTTGGTCTTGTGCTCCAAATGTGAAATGTTGAAGGACCAATTTTTCCTAGGGGTGGATGCTTAGCAGCTGGACTTCTAATAATTATCTTACGAGTCTTTTTCAGAGTTCAGATGTATATCGATTAGTGTTACATCACTCTAGTTTTATTTCATAATGTGTTGATAGTTTTATCTTAGCTCTATTTTTGGTTCTTGGGAAAGTGCATTTTAAAGATAAATCAAATGATTCCTGATTACTCTCATTGCCTCAGGCCTCTCCAGGTCTGGGTGTGGGCTAATGTACATATTTTCTATATATTATTATAACATTGCCTTTTATCCAAATAAAGAAGTGAAAATATGTTATATATCAGTGTAATGTCCACTCCAAGTTCTGATTTGAATCTACAATGAACTAGAATGAAACCCCAGCTGAAATATCACAAAAACTAAAAGCAAACACTGCAGACCTGATTTATGCTGGAAAATGCGACTTGAATAGAGAGAGAAAATACCACAGAATACACCAAAAATATGATATTTTTCTGATTTTTATGGAAGAACTAATTTTTATAAATATAAGGAAAATGAAAGTACTAATAACTGATGCCAAAAATCAGATTTCCAAGGATGAACAACTTCAGATCTGACCTGTACTTGCAGCAGTGAAAATAAGGTTTGAAACCCTCTACAAAACACTTGAAAATATTGCAATAATTTCCTGGAAATGCCCTTGTAACAACCGATACAAAAATAGAATATTCCAGCCCTTGAAAAGATGAAATAACACCCAAAACTGGGTCACTCCAGCTGCAATAAAATATATTTTTGGATCAGATTTAAAGCTGGGCTTACAACACATAAAAATAGGAAGAGTTTCCATTCTTACTCTTGATTTCCTTGAGGGTTTTCGTCCTCAGAAATCACAATAGTGAATCTTTAGCTCAAAGTCAAAAGAGTAAAAATGTAAAGTGATAGAATGATGCCCAAACAAGTCGACCTCTTCCAATATGAGAAGGAAGTGACCCAAAAATTACCTTCAACACACCCAATCAGCAAATGGTGTGATTTCTATGCACTAAGCACCCAAACAACATCCCAACCCAAGTCAAATTTCTCCTAGAGGGAATACAAAAAGATATAATTTTATTTTATTCTTTCTAATTTCCCATTAACCCCCTAAGGTAAGTCGCCTATGCTCCTAGGATGGATAAAAAATTACATTGGCATCACAATAATGCTTTATTAAGTCATATAAATTATTCAAAGTGCTAGATATATATTTTCCTTTCTTATGACACTATAATAATTTAAAAATGACTTAAGTCACCCTTATAGACCCCCCTTAGCTGCCGAGTAGACAAAATAGGCCAAGGGTCTTTCAAGATGCTATTCCGGAAAGAGGGACATTTCAGTCCTCCCTTCCCCGAATTGCTTGCCCACAAGCACTTGTAGATTTGGATGCTCCAAAATTTCACCTTCCCACGTCCCGAATGACTCTATTTCTCAACCTTTTTTCACATACCTCGAAGATGACTTCCCGTTCCAAGACAAGTTTGCCTTCATCATCAAGAGGAGGCAACTCTATGGAGGGAACAATATGCTGCCCCAATGTTTTTTTCAAACAAGATACATGAAACACATTATGTATTTTACTTTGAGCTGGAAGTTCAAGCTCATATGCAACCTTTCCCACCTTCTGTATGACCTTGTAGGGGCCATAAAACCTTGGTTTTAACTTTTCCGAACCCTTCCCTTTGAGGGAAGATTGTCTATAAGGTTGCAACCTTTGGAAAACCATGTCTCCAACCTCAAAAGACCTCTCTATCCTTTGCTGATCTGCATATAACTTCTGCTGATTTTGAGCATGTGCAAGGTTATCCTTGAGTGCTTTCATGATATTTTGACTTTGCTGTATCAAATCTTTAGCACCTGGCACTCTACTATTCAGAAGAACAACATCAACAAATGAGAATGCATCATAAACTGTGTTGCCAGGAAATGTGGGACAGGGGCCCGTATCGGGCAAGAAACGTTTCTGAAACGTTTCGGGGGGCAGAAACGGGGGGGAAACGCGTACGCGTTTCCGGCGCCTGTCATGTCTAAAAAATGAAAACGCGTTTTAAAAGTGAAAAATATTTGCATTAAATGCTGCGAAACCCTAAAACGGCTCAATCCCTTGCTAAACACACTTCCTAAAAGCTATATAATGACCTCTTGGGTCCATTCTAAATCACACTCTCATTTTTCTCTTGCTAAATACAGTTTTCATTAAACTAGCATTTAGCATTGTGAAGAGCAAAGAGACATCAAGGAGCAGCTTGAAGGAAGAGTTTAGGACGTGTTGTTCAGCGCTAAAGGCTTCAAGGAGGAATTTCGAATCAGATTTGGAAGGTGGGATTGACTTCAAGGAGGAAAATCCAGGTATTTTTCAAGTTTTTTTTTTATTTGGCTAAAGAAAATGTTAATGTGATCAATGATCACGAATGATGTGTGCATTATGCACACATCATTCGTGATCATTGATCATGATGTCAATATGTAGGTTGAATTTAGTAATTTTAAAACTGTATGCTTAAAAAAATAAAAAAATGTAACATTTTCTTTGCGTTTTAAAATAAAAAACATATATTCTTTTTTTAAATTATAAATATCATCCAAACTCTGTGTATGCTCTCACCTCGCACTTATACGGTGACCTTGGTGATCAAAAGCAGAATAGGATGTGTAGGGTTTTTAAATTTAATTCTTTTTTTTTTTTTTTAGAAAGTTTATTTTGTTTTTTTAAATTAAAAAATCCGAACTCTGTGTATGCTCTCACCTGGCGCCTGAACGGTGACCTTGGTGATCAAAAGCAGAATAGGATGTGTAGGGTTTTCAAATTTAATTCTTTTTTGTTTTTTAAAAAAGTTTATTTTGTTTTTTTAAATTAAAAAATCCGAACTCTGTGTATGCTCTCACCTCGCGCCTGAACGGTGAACTTGGTGATCAAAAGCAGAATAGGATATGTAGAGTGTGGTTTTATTTAATAATTTATTGTTATCTAAGTTTATGTTTTTATTTTTCAATGAAGGTTTGATTCAATGGCATCTAGTTCAGCTTTAGTGGGAGGGCATGGGGAAGGGGAAGAAAGCCAAAGTGGGGGTGTGGATCCTAGAGCTCCTCTTTGGAGACATGTGCAAATTGTGGAGAACCTTGCTGGCGGTGGCTCTCGAGTTTGGGTATGCCATCATTGCAATATACAATACAAATCCTCTTATACCCGACTCAAAGCTCATTTAATGGGGAAATCAGGAACGGGGATTAGAAAATGTAACAAGGTTGAACATAAACATATATTGGCATATATGAAAGAGCAAGAGGACGCTAATATGGAAGCTTCAAGAGCTAGATTTAAAACAGCTCCTTTGCAAAATAGGGGTTCACAAAAACCACCCAACCCATCAAACCATCATTTTATCCAAGTTGCAGTTGAAACTCCAACAGAGGGAGAGCATTTGTCACGAAAGAGAATTTCCAAAGGCCCATTAGAGCAGGCATTTGCAAATGAGAAAAGGGATGTTGCTGATGAGTTGGTTGCTCAATGCATTTATGCATGTGGGGTGCCCTTCAATGTGTTGCGCTCACCTTATTGGCAACAAATGGTGAGAGGTATTAATGATGCACCGAAAGGGTATAAAAGCCCTAGTTATGAGAAGGTCAGAACCACATTGTTGGCGAAAGAAGTGGCCCATGTACATACTTCTTTGCAGCCAATTAGGGACTCATGGAAGGACTCAGGGGTATCTATCATTTCAGATGGATGGAAAGATGCCCGAAATAGACCCCTAATCAACATTGTTGTAGTGTGCCCTAAAGGGGCACTGTTCTTAAGGGCTGTTGATTGTGAGGGTGAAGTGAAAGATGCTCAATTTATTGCTAATATTTTAATTGAGGCTATTGAGTCAGTGGGCCCTGCAAACGTTGTCCAAGTCATCACGGACAATGCCAAAAATTGTAGAGCAGCAGGGCTGATTGTTGAGGGGAGATATGAGCACATTTTTTGGACACCTTGTGTAGTACACTCCTTGAATTTGATGCTGCAGAAGATTGGAAAAATACCATGGATTGAGGAAGTTTATACAGAGGCAAATGAGATCCAAATGTTTATCACAAATCATCATATGTCCCAGGCTATCTTTAGGAGGTTCTCGACATTGGAGTTGCTGAAGGTAACCAAACAATTTCCTAGTTTCTAATTTTTATTTGCTAACTTTTTATGAAATATCAAATTATCAATTGAATTCCTTTTAAATTTTTTTTTTAATTAACTTGCTTTAATTTATTTTAATAGGTTGCTGAAACAAGATTTGCCTCTCACACGCTCGTCTTGAGACGACTTGTGAAGGTAAAGCAAGCCTTAAGGCTTATGGTGATTGATGATGTTTGGTCTGTGTGGAGGCAATCAAACACAGAAAGAGCCATCAAAATAAAATCAGTGATACTTGATGATATTTGGTGGGCAAAGGTTGCATACTTGCTTAGTTTTACTGAGCCTATTTTATCTATGATTAGATATGCAGACACGGATAATGCTTGTATAGGGGAGATCTATGATGGCATTGACTCTATGCTTGAAAAAATTAGAGACATCATACAACAAAAAGAGCAGGATCCTGAAGAAAAATTCTACAGTGAAGTTAAGAACATGATCATGAGAAGGTGGAATAAAATGACCACCCCATTGCATCTCCTAGCCTATGCCCTGAATCCCAAATTTTATAGCAATGAAATACTTGCACTACCTGGTAGGCAAAAACCATATGATGACCACGAAGTTGCAAGTGGAGCTAAGGCAGCATTTCGGAGGCTTTTTCCTGATCCAGATGTAACTAGTACAGTCCGCTGTGAAATGACGCTCTTTGTCTCTTCATCTAATAGTAGCATGGGTGAAATAGATGCAGCACTTGACAGGTACAAGATGACCCCATGCATGTGGTGGCATGTGCACATGGCCATGATGCCAAGTGGCTGCGACCTGTTGCCATTAAAATCCTTTCACAGGTATCAAATATTAAAATGAAATCAAAAGTTTGTTTATTAATTAAAAATGTATGTTCTTACTTCTTAATAAATTAATATTATAGTATTACTAATTGAAAATTTCTAACTTCTTTTTTGTAACAGGTGGCTAGCAATTCCTCAGCAGAACGGAATTGGAGTACATATTCCTTCATCCACTCAGCCAAACGGAACAAGTTAGCATCCAAGAAGGCCGAGGATTTAGTGTATGTGCATTCCAATTTGCGCATTCTATCACACAAGAGTGAAGCCTATGTTAGAGGTCCCAACAAACTTTGGGATATTGATCCTGAGACTAGCGACTTTGATGCTTCTGCTGCAACTCTTAGCCAACTTTCACTGCTTGGTATTGATGAAGAAGAATCGGGATCTTTTGCAGAAGGGAGGGAGAGTGGAGCTAGTGGGAGTGGAAATTTCGGTGCTAGTGGTGTTCATGAAGATGATTATGACTATGAGGAAATCTAGATGATATGTTCTAGAATCTAGATTATTATTATGTATATGTGAATCATTGAAATTGTAACCATGTTGAATGATGACTCTTTACTATTTAGAACTTAGAAGTTCAAATTTCAATGAATTCAAAATATTTTGAGTGCTTTATCAATTATCTCTTATGGTCTACAATTATAAAATGAGTACTATGCATATATATATATATATATATATATTTTTTTTTAATAATATATTGTACGGACGTTTCCGTCGACGTTTCGTATCCAAGGTTTTTTGAAAATTGCCGTTTCCGCGTTTCGTACCCGTTTTCGTTTCCGTTTCCGTTTCCGTTTCCTGGCAACATAGATCATAAACATATAGTGCCTTAAATGTAGACATACCAATGGACATGTGATAAGAAGTGTTGTACCAAAACTCTCCCAAAATGTGGATTGCTGCCCTGTAACAAAGCATCTCAAATACCCCTCTATCCACTTGTTTACATTCTTTGTTTGCCCATCCATTTGTGGATGGTAACTTGTGCTTGGAGTTAGTTCTGTGCCTGCAAGGTGAAAGAGCTTTTGCCCAAAGGAGCTTAAGAATATGTTGTCCCTATCACTCACAATATTCTTAGGTAGCCCGTGAAGTCTAAAAACTTCCTTAAAAAATATTCCAACTACTAAAGGCTCATCAAACTTAGTGGGAAGAGGAAAAAAATGAGCATACTTGGTCAATCTATCCACCACAACATAGATAACACTCTTATCTTGAACCGAAAGAAGACCAACAATGAAGTCCATAGAAATGCTCTCCCATTTCTTATTTGGAATGGGTAGGGGCTGCAAAAGTCCTGCAGGAAATTCATGTTGTGCCTTGCTTTGTTGGAATATAAGGCACTCCCTAATGTACTACAATACCTCCTTCAATCCCTTCCATAAGAACTTCTCTCTTACCTGCTTATATGTTTTAAAATACCCTTGATGACCCGCTAAGGGTGAGTCATGTGTGGCTGCTAAAATTTTGCGTTTCACCTTAGATTCGGGCACCAAAAGAACTTTATTTTTATGGAAGATGAGGCCATCAATCACTTGGTACTTGTCATCATCAATTTTTCCCATCAAATATATCACAAGCAAGCTGATTTTTGGCATACTCTGTTGTTATATCAGCCTTCCAATCTGCTGCAATTTCATTCATGGAACAACAGTAAGGCTTCCTTGATAAAGCATTTGCAACTATGTTCTTTTTCCCCTTCATAAACTCAATTTCAAAGTCAAAAGATTGCACTTTGCTTACCCATTTTTGTTGTTTATCATCTAATTCAGTTTGGTTAAGAAAATACCTCAAACTGTTATGATCTGTTTTGACAACTAACCTGCCACAAACAAGATATTGTCTAAACTTTTCTAGAGCATGCATGATGGTCAACATTTCTTTGTCATAAATAGAGTACCCCTTCTCCACATCCTTAAGTTTTCTACTTTCAAATGCTATAGGGTGTTTATTTTGTATCAAAACAGCCCCAATCCCATCACCGGATGCATCACATTCCACCACAAAAGGCTTTGAAAAATCTGGAACAGCGAGTACGGGGCATGAACTCATTACCTTTTTGAGGTGATCAAATGCTTGTTGGGATGATTGTGACCATGTGAAGGCTCCTTGCTTTGTCAAATTTGTTAGGGGGGTTGAAAGTTGTGAAAATCCCTTCACAAATTTGTGATAATGACTACAAAGATGCAAGAATCCTCTTAGTTGAGTCAAGGTAGTGGGAGTAGGCTAATCCAAAATGGCTTGAATCTTTTTTTGGTCCACATGTACCCCCCTTGCATTGATGACATGTCCTAGATATAAGATTTCTTCCATGCCAAACTCACATTTGGATAACTTGGCAAAGAGTGATTGTTGCTCCAAAATGCTTAGAACCATTTCCAAATGTCTCAAATGCTCTTCCCATGATTTGGTATACACCAAAATGTCATCAAAAAATACTTAGACAAACTTTCTCAAATGCTCCCTAAAAATGTGATTCGTGTATGATTGGAAAGTAGCAGGAGCATTGGTCAATTCAAATGGCATCACTAAAATTTCAAAATGACCAAACTAACACCTAAAAGTTGTCTTATGCACATCTTCATCTCGTACCTTGATTTGGTGGTAGCCGTATCTTAGATCAATTTTTGAGAAGAAAACAACCCCGTGCAACTCATCAATCCTTGGTATTGTGTACTTGTTTTTGATAGTCTTCTTGTTCAACAACCTGTAGTCCACACACATTCTCAAAGTTCCATCCTTCTTCTTTACCAACACAACTGAAGAAGCAAATGGGCTAGAACTTGGTCTTATGTGACCGATATCCAACAATTCCTTAATCACCTTTTCTATTTCTTCTTTGAAAGCACTTGGGTGATGGTAAGGAGAAGATATAGCTGGAGTGGAACTGGGTTCCAACTCTATAATATGCTGAAATCCTCTATCCAGGGGAAAACTGTGAGGTAAATCTGAAAAAAGCTTGTTATGTCTATCCAAAATAGATTGAATATCTACATGATATGATGGCTGCGATGAAAAATCAGAAGTAACACTTACCACACAATGTGCAACCCATGCAATCTGTCCTCTAGTGAAAGATCTCTCCATGCTTTTGGCGGTCACCACTTGAGGAACTCCACTCCTCAAGCCTTGCAATGCTATTTCCTTGCCTTGGGACCTAAATTTCAGTTCCATAGTTTGATAGTTTTGAGTGAACTCGCCCAAAGCTTGCAGCCATTGAACTCCCAAAACAACATCAGTTTCACCAATCCCAATGACATAAAAATCATCACATACCTTGTGTCTTCCTAATGTGATTTCAAGTTGAGGAATTTTCTTTTTGCATGCAAGAGTGTATCCATCCGCCACGGTTACATTGAATCCTTAAAAATCTTCTAGTTTCAACCCCATTCTTGTTACTAAACCCTCATCGATGAAATTGTGAGTGGCTCCACTATCCATCAAGGTTATGATTCTTTGCCCATGTAGAACACCTTTAATACGGAAAGCATGGTACCTCGGTGCTCCGGATAAGGTGGCCAATGTTCCATCCTTGAGAACTTTGTTTTCCCCTTTTGTTTGTTCTTCTTCTTCCCCATGATCAACTCCTTCTTCATCATCTGAAATAATCTCAACATAGTGGGCTGCCCCCTTTGGAAGACAATGATGATTAGGAGTCCAAGGATCTCTACAATGAAAACATAACTTCTTTCTTCTGAGCTCATTTCTTGACTCTATTTCCTTGTTTTTATTCCAATCTTTAACATCTAATTTATTTTGAAATGACTTACCATGCTGTCCATAGTTTGGTGTCTTTTGCCCACTTGATGAAGAGGACCTTGGCTGCCCATACACTCCTTTTGGCTGCCCAAACACTGCTGATTTTTGCTGTAGATTTTTACCTTTTGTTACCTTTTTTTCCAAGTCAAATGCTTTCCTAATGGCACCTTGTAAAGAGGAAGGGCTGAATGCTTTCACAAGACCTTTTAGTTTCTCTTCTAAACCTTCCACAAAAAACATTACCAACTTCTTTTCGCTGATATCCGGTACCATAACTGAAATTCTTTCAAATTCAGAAATATATTTTTCTAGTGACCCTTCTTGCTTAAGTTGTGCTTGCTCTCTGAAGTACATATCTGGATCTGTCCTATCAAACCTCTCAATCAAACACGAACTGAATTCCCCAATAAGAGTAATGGAACCATGACCTTGGGTAATCAACCCATGGTACCACCACTCATGTGTTATCCCCTCTAAATACAAAGTTGCAAATTTGAGGGCTTCCTCTTCATACATAGGATTTAGAGAGAGATATGTATCAAGTTTTTGCAACCAAGCTTTAGCAAAACATGTTTTAGTACCATCAAATGAAGGAAGAGTTACCTTTCTTAACCTTTGCTGGATGTCCCTTCTTGGTGCCTCTTGTTGAACTCTCCTATTCCTCCCTGCACCCTTGCTATTTTTTAACTGGAAAAAGTCTCTGAAAGGTAGCATATCCCTTACCCTAAGGCTGAGTTGCATATACTCATCACCATAGGCTTCTACATCATCCACATCATTTTGTGCCACTTCCTCAACTGGTTCTTCTCTTTGGAGAAACTTGGCTTTGAAGGTAGGATGTGTAGTATTGGAAGTATTCCTGGTTGGTCCCATTGAGCTTCCCTCTCCCACATTAGTTGCTACATGATTAGTAGTTGCAACATTCCCTTGTAGAGCCATAGCCAAATCACGAATCGAACTGGTAAATGCATCACGCATTTCTTTTTGATTGTCCCTCATTGTTTGTTGCAACTCTCTCTGCACTCTGGTAATAGTTTCATTCATATAGCTGAGAGCATCATTAGGAGGAGCCCTTTAATCATGTTCTTCCATTGTGCCTTTTTTAGGAGTGTTCCTTCTGTGATATACTAAGTGCTTTTTGCTTGATTGCATTCAAATCTGATTTCTGAAGATTTTCCTCACAGGATAGGGAGGAAAACTTGGTCTGATACCACTGTAATGTCCCCTTCAAGATCTGATTAAACTCTTCAATGAAAAAGAATGAAACCCTACGCTAAAATAACACAAATTCTAAAGGCAAACACTGCAGATCTGATTTGTACTAGAAAATGCGACTTGAATAGAGAGGAGAAAAATACCACAAAACACACCAAATATATGCTCTTTTTCTGATTTTTATGGAAGAACTAATTTTTATAAATATAATGCAAGGGAAAGCATCAACAATTTATGTCCGAAAATCAGATTTCAAAGGATGAACAACTTGCAGATCTGTCCTGTACTTGCAGCAGTGAAAAATGGGCTTGAAACCCTCAACAAAACACTTGAAAATATTGCAATAATTTCCTGGAAATGCCCTTGCAACAGCTGATACAAAAAATAGAATTTTCCAGCCCTTGAAAAGATGAAAAACACCCAAAATTAGGTCGCTCCAGCTGCAATAAAATGATCTATGGATCAGATTTAAAACTGGACTTGCAACACACCAAAATAGGAAGAGTTTTCGTTCTTCCTTCTTGATTTCCTTGAGGGTTTTCGTCCTCAGAAAATTACAGTGAGTAATACTTTGATTTCCTTGAGCTCTTCAGAAGCCAAAATAGCTCAAAGCCAAAAGTAAAATGTGATAGGATGATGCCCAAACAAGTCGACCTCTTCCAATATGAGAAGGAAGTGACCCAAAAATTACCTCCAACACACCAAATCAGCAAATGGTGTGATTTCTATGCAGTAAGCACCCAAACAACATCCCAACCCAATTCGCATTTCTCTAGAGGGAATACAAAAAGATATTATTTTATTTTATTCTTTCTAATTTCCCCATTAACCCCCTAAGGTAAGTCGCCCATGCTCCTAGAATGAATAAAAAATTACATTGGCATCACAATAATACTTTATTAAGTCATATAAATTATTATAAATGCTAGATATATATTTTTCTTTCTTGTGGCACTTTATAATAATTTAAAAATGACTTAAAGTCATCCTTATAGATCCCCCTTAGCCGTCAGGTAGACAAAATAGGCCAAGGGTCTTCCAAGGTGCTATTCCAGAAAGAGGGACATTTCAATCAGCATGAGAAATGAAAGAAGCTGAAGCTGGAGGGAAGTAACAAAAGCCAAAGAAGATATTTTGAAGTTGAAGTTGAAGATAAAGAGGAAACTGAGCCCCTTGGGACTCGAAGCCAACATGTATCAAGAGTCCTCGTGTGACACTGCCATGGTAGCTGTAGACCTCAAGTCGTCACAAATGAGGCAAGACACGCTCCTGGATCTGTGAGCATAACCCGATAATCAAGTTCTGTGTTTCAGAGGGGTGTGATTTTCACTCATGAATCAAGAAATATTATGGAAAAAGTAATTCATAGCAGTCTGCAGCTTTTATGGCAGGTAAACTGCTTCCAATGCAACCAAACAGCCTTTAATTGTCAATTTTGCTTCAATAAATCAGTTATTGGCCATAACCATTTGATGTCATAGCCTCCAATGTTGATGTCAGTAATCAAATAACACAAGAGTAAAGAAAATATTTTCATTACTGATGTCGCCCTTGCAGTTATATTTTGTTACAAACAGATTTCTAGGCAGTCCTTTTATACAGTCTAAATCCCCTGTGCCGGTTTGGGGAGAAAATTCACTGATTGATGGGAAAATTTGATGCTAGTTAATTGATAGTTATAAAATTTGTTAATGCTGCTAGTGCTTACTAGCCTGCCAATGTTATAAGTCTGCCTAATTAGCATGAGAAAACAATTAATATTTAATAATAGTTGTTTTTGTTAGTATTTGTGTGCAAAGAAACGATCATGACATGATGAATTTAGGGTGATGTTAGAAATCATGAAATCGCCAGCAAGTACTATAACAGAAATAATGCAAAGAAAATTGCTGTCGTGTGTTTGGAGAAGAAAAAACATTAAAAGTGGAACCCAGAATTTAAAGGCAATAGTAAAGTTTGTTGAGGTTGGAAACATGCATATTTATTTGTGAATGCTGTATGACTGTCTTTCATGTGAATGCATCAAAATATTCCTGCCAATTTCAGTAGATTGTTTCTTCTTTATTAATTTTACAAAGAGCTCTTCTCCTGATCTTTTAGTGGTTCTATTTTGATATATGTAATTGTTGAAATGTTTAGAATCATGTCAACATGCATATCTTGAAATGTGTCCTATCTATTCAGGCATTTTTGGTAATTACCATAGGATTTGCACCGGAAGCACCCGCAGTTAATGTTCATGGATTCAATGTGTATCACAGGAATCGCCTCATCACGGTGAGCCTTGGCTCTTGATATAGTGAGAAGGCATACAAGAAACAGCACAAGAAATGTGGAATTTGTTTCTGATAACTTAATACCTTGCTGTTGCACTATGTTCCAGCATCTTTCATAATAAAGAAAGTGCATGTGTATTCACTATAAACTAGGACTGCTAAGTAAGATGTTCGCTAGTATTTCATTACAAATTGCTGTTTTTTCCATAAATTTTCTTTCGAACTGATAATTAATGATATTCAGCCCTTTTGGACAATCTGGCCAAGTAATACAGATAGCAGAGGACGGGGTGTCGTAGGTATGTTCCCAAAGTATAAGCCTTTTGTGTAATATATGTAATATATATTATAAACAGCCAAGGTTCTCAATAGAATAATGGACCTATTATATGCGTGCTTGTTACTTAACCTAATAAAATGCTTGACAGGTGTTCTTGAAGCAAACTTCATAGAGCCTGCACATGACAAGCAGGATTTCGAAAGAACAGCATTGTTGCTACGACTGGAGGCAAGACTTAGGCAAATGACTGCTGATTACTGGTACGTAATTTAACATGGCAAACATTTTATTTCGTAATACAAGTTTATGGAAACACCGTTTTTACTATACAGAAGATCTTAATTCAGATTTGAGAAGGATATAAATTTCATTTGCTTTTCTTCTCTGAAAAGCACAGGACTTCCGAATGCTTTTATGGAAATTTCATTCAGTTTACTGTACCTATTGATTGTTATCTTATTCTAATGCCTTATTTTATTTGAAGGATCAATCTTGTTTGCATTAAATGTACAGGGTACTTGTTTAGGAGTTGGTGGATATTTCTGTTACATGCTCCTTTTTGTCCTGCCACAATGTGTGATGGAGGACATGTAAGAGGGAAGCAAATGACTAGCAGCATTTCCCCACAGTCTAGATTCAACACTCTCCAATGGAGACACTCTCTCAAACTCGGAACCAAATCTCAAACTTCGTGCATTTATGACAATATTATAGTGATTACATACACATACTTTGCTTGTGTTGCTTATTGTAAAAGAACACACATGAAAATGAAAAGACTCAATACTGTTAGAAGATGTGAACAGAGAAATAATGAACAGGAATTGGAATGCACACATTGTAAGTTGTGTGTCCGTCATTATAGTATGCAAGAGATAGTTACAAAATGGTTACAACCGTCCATTAGTTAATACATAACAAATAGTGTCTTAATAAAAAACAAGGCTTATATTCCTACAGCCCCTGTTAAGGCTTATACTACGGAAAACAAAAACAAACACACTGATAGAAAATTGAAACAAAAGAAACAAACAGAGCAACACATTCTTCAAAAGCTTTAGCTTTGAAAACAGTTCTTTGACCAAGTAGAACTCCGTCAAGTTCCCTGGTAACCCTTGTAATGGTGTAGTTTCCGAGTTGAATTCCCGAGTTACCGGATTCCACTTCCCCAAACTCCCAAATTATTGGACAACCATCCATATTGGGCAAACATCCCAGTGCTCCATCACGTTGTCTCATGAACCACGTAAGGGTATAATTCCCAAGATCCAAAAATTCCTGAACTAATTGGGAAACCATCCATGCTGAGTTTTATCTACATTTGATCTCTTCCTGTTTTCAAAGCGTGGGACTTCTTTAAAATACATTTTTTCCATTAGTGAATTCTTCGCCACTCGCTTTCAACATCCGGTGGATCTTCAACAATGGCTATATTAACTTCATTGGGTTTTTCTTTGAGCTTTCCCTTTCAAATATCAATTAACTGCTAGGTTCTAGTCTCTTAGCGTGTCCCATAACTAAGAGGTTCGAAAGCCTAAAGCCTAATTTTCTAGATCATGTGATCTTGACATTCCTTCATCCTGACTTAAAATACAATTAACATGCCTTGCTGATCTGCCTGTGCTGCATCTACCGCACGTCAGATCTAAGACTGTGCCATATCTATTGCATTTCTTGCCACTTCTATCCTCTTCGCAGGATCTAATAGTATGGAAATGGCAACATCCTTCAATTAGACAAATAATGTACAATCTAAAACTCTCAAAATTACTTGTAATTCTTCTCCATGTCTATGAAATTCACAATTTTTTGCTCTTGCATTTTTTGTCACATTTTTCCCTTGAAATCTCAAGTATGAAACTTGTAACTAATGAATCCTTTTTACCAATTTTTTCGTGCCCTAGAAGACAATGGTGTTTATACAAATTCAAATAGATTCAGGTTGTGTCCTACAATGTAATGGCATTTTTGAATATTTGAATAGATTCAGGTTCAATGATTCAAATTGTGACTGATTTGAGCATCTACGATGCCCTCAAAATCCAGCGAATGAATGGAGTTTGAAGTCGCAACTATATTTGTGCCTTTGAACAATCTTTGAATGATGTTTTTGCTATTTATAGATAGTTTTTGTGCCCTTTTGCAAATTTGTTCTTCTCTGTCACGTGCCCTAGATGCTTTGAAAATGTCTGAATGTTGTCTCAAGATGTGCCCTACTTCAATGGCGATTGGTGTTTCAAAATCGAGACTGAAACATAGATGTGGATGCTCTCGACCTTGTTAGTTCTGCACTCATGATTTCAAACTATAAATGGCTCTCACGACCTCCTCCCTTCTGTTTTGATGCCTGTTTTATGTGCCAAGTTGTTCCTCAAGACTGCGAGCTCCTTCGAGCACCTATGGCTTTGATACCAATGTTAAAAGATGTGAACAGAGAAATAATGAAGAGGTGTTGATAGGATTTTATGTCGCTTTGTATATTCTTGATTCGCCCAATGGAAACATATAAAATCTGCAACAGTTAGAGAATGTCACCTATTGATAGGGTAACGCTCCTCTGTGTTTGAGAGGGGCAGTTCCCTTGTATGATGGGGATATTTTTATTTGGTGCTTTTAACTGGAAAGCACAAAAGGGCAACAAAATTGGGAAGGAGAAAGAAGACAGAGGAGGCGAGAAATCTATAACAGGATAAACATAGAGAACTGCTGAGATATCTCGAAACATATCATATAAACCCTCTCTCTCACCTGAAGGACAAAATACAGTGATGAATGCACCAAATGAAGCATTTTCATAACCCCTGAACTGTATGGATATGGCACAAAGTCCACGTACACCAATATTCAACACAAAGTTTGGTCTATCAGAGCATCAGATACAAGGGAGAAAAACAACATTAATGGCATCAGCTAATCATAAATAGAAAGACAGTTTATAATTAAAGAGCATTAATACTGTAAAAAAACACATAGATGTTGTATTCATGAATTATGGAATGGGAGAAAAACAATGTACACAAAGTCACAACAGCAATTCTCTAACATTCAGAAGTGAGAAGAGAGGGAGAGAGTCCAATTTACAATTGTTTTCAAACCTTATATAGGAATCATGCTTTTAGAAGTAGTTATAAAACTATTTTCAGCATTACCCACCCCTAACATTATGTTGACTCAACTTGGGTTTACAATTAAAAATTAATTAATTCAAAAATATACAATATTAAAAATAAGTTGTGTTTTGATTGTTTGCTATATTTTCCAAAAAAAACTAGCACATAAACATAGGCCAGCAAGTAACTAAGCTAGTTCTCCAGAGTATTTCCTTTTTAGCTTCAGAATTTCTGATTTGAAATGTTCAAAGGGCGTACCCATTCTTCCAATCCATCTTTTGAGGTCTTACAAGAACTTCATAGGACTTCCTTTTCATCTTCTATTAACATTCATATATATCGACCCCATCCTCCTCATTTTCAAATGCAGCAGCGTGTGCAAGAGAAGCTTTTTCAACTTCTTGTGATTGATTTAAAAGGTTTGATTCATTATGTTCGGAAATTTGTTGTCCAACCACTGATGCAAGATTTACTACTACAAGGTTGAGGCCCTTATCATTAAAAAGTGTCCAAACAGCTTGCTCTGAAAGTGTCTTTGTCAATGGAGACCATAGCTTATTTTGACGACAAAATTCAGGGTTTTTCCACATCTTTCATCCAAAATATGGTCCTCGCCAACACTGTCAAGTCCTGATCCACAGACAATGGTAGACACAAAGGAAGTAAACGCCAGCCCCTTTCACACTCTCAGAGGCAGCACAAGCTTCAAACACATTCAATGCACATTGTGTCTCATATTCTATGTTGTCACTAGGATACCCTTGTACTCCAATGAGATCACAAGGAGCAGGAACATGGAAAAATCCTGAACGGCCCTTGATCTTGTGGAAAACACTGCCATTATCCGGAAGATCAGCCTCACCCAACTCCAGTTGTCCCGATGCTTTCACTTCGCTGTCCTGAAGAGAGCCTGCTTCATCATCCTTAGGCAAAGTCCTTAATACTGATTATCTTGTATTTCCCTTCAAATCTGCCCTCTGCAATGATAGTTAACTACAAACTCTTTCAAGTTCCTCTATACGGTCACAATTTATCTTATTGGTGTATGCAAATATGTTGTAACTCATGGAGTCTCTGGATATCCATAATTTTGTTTTATGTAAGCAAAAAATGTGAGAAGGCTTCAGCTTGTTCAATGGTCTTCTCTTCCTTTAGCTCGGTCCCTTGTTGACTTATAGCTATGGCTACTCTGAAAGCCTACTCAACAAATGCCTGCAAGAGCACAATAGTCATTCACTTCACCAATATATACTTACCCATATATAACCCACATGATCAGGCCCAAAATCATTTTCTTAAACTTCAATAATTTGTTGAGGCATTTTGTCAAACACTTGGTGCACATCCTCAACACATCCACATTTTGCATACATATCAATCATGGTATTCCATGAATAAATATTTCTTTTGGGCATAATATCAAAATAAAGTTGGGCATCCACTAGGCATCTGCATTGACCATACATGTTCAAAAGTTTGGTACCCAGAAAAGCATTTGTTTTTATTCCCTTGATAACTATTTGTGCATAGATTTGTTTGCCCTCTGCCAAGGCTCTCATGTCAGCATAGGCCTAGTTTGGAGAGGAAGTGAGCTTGTACCAGACTCATTTTTATTGTGGTTGCCGTAGGCATAATATTGTTGGTGTTGATTTGAAATTCCCTGTATCCGTGCATAGCATACCCTTGTCTATAGTAATAGTTTCTGTTATAGTAGGTATTTACCTTAGCTCATGTTCACCTACGTACTTTATTTACCTTCTCTTTTATTTATCCTCATCCACTTATGTGTGAATATTTCTTTTATCTTATTTAGATATTAAGAAGATATTATCTAGTTGGTAGGTATAGTTCTTTCCTTGATCTATGGTCTTGACTAGTCCTTTAATGACTAATTCTTTCCTAAATCTATGGTTTTGACTAGTTCTTTGATGACTAGTGATTTCTTTGATTTATGGCTTGATCTATGGTCTTGACTAGTTCTTAGATTGATCTTCCTTGCCTATATAAGCAAGGCCCTTTCTCATTGTACTTTATAGAGTTCGATAATAACACTAGGGCCACTGCCATTGTTGCACCCCCTTGTGCATGCAAAGGTCTCATGGTGCCACAAGTTACTCCTCTCATCACCATATGCTTTCATCTTATTGAGTGTGGAAATGGATTAGCACCCAAGTCAACTATGGCTCTGGATCGATATGTTTATCGTTTCAATTAGTTTCATGTATTTGACCCTTAGAAATATGATACTTTGGCTGCTTGTGGCATAACAGGTCGCAAAAATAAGGGAATTGCCTTCTATCTCCATTATATAGTTTCTTCTCCTTAAACATCCTGTAACTCCTTGTTTCCCTTATCCTGTGAGTGCGATGAAATGTCACGAGTAGTTGGAATACTCACATGATAACTCGCCGTTATCATAGTTAGCATACTTGGCGAGTACTTGCCAAAAACCATTGCAAAACGAGTAACTCGCTCAAATAAGGTTAAAACTCGGGCTCGCCAAGTTTTGGCGAGTACTCGCCAAAACTCGACAAGTCTCGTGCTAAATACTCGTCATACGCTACTTTTACACGTATACACGTTTTTCACACGCAAAAAACGTTGTTTTTACGACGTGTTTTGGCTCTTTAAAAGGCCCTCTAACATCCCTCATTGTCACTCACACAACCATTTGAGCTTGCATTGCTTGTGATGAGTGGATTTTGGAGCGAATTCGAAGAGAGAATTTGGAGAATTGCATTTGGAGGTAGGTTTTTTTTTTTAAATTCTTTCAATTTTTTTCAAATTTTGTGTATATTATTTATGTTTTATGCATTCATATTGTAATTCTAAATACATGTAATGTAAAATCGAATGCTTGTAATTTTTTTATACTCATTTGTAGCCAGAGGTATGTATTTTTTTTTTTTTTACACAAATTCATTGTAAAGTAGTTAAATTTTATGTGTGTATTGTAATTGATTCGTTTTGTAATTCTAAATACATGTAATGTAAAATCAAATGCTTGTAATTTTTTTAGTCATTTGCAGCCAGAGGTATGTATTTTTATTTATTTTTTTACGCAAATTTGTTATTCAGACACGTTTTTAAAGAAAAATTAAATTAAGCTTATGTTTTTCTAATTTTTTAAATGTGCATTGTGTTGCAAATTAGAGCTTAACAATGGCATCAGACTCAACATTGGGTTCGGCATCTGGGTCAGCATCAATAGCAGGGGCTGTTCCTGCGAATGCCCGTTCCAAAGCATGGAAGTATGGTGTACGTGGAACTACTGAAAATGAAGTTATTTGCAATTTCTGTGGTATAAAAATGTCTGGAGGCATCAATCGTTTGAAGTATCACCTTTCATGTATTGTTTGCTGAGATGTTATGGTTTGCCCCAACGTGTCGGAAAAGGCAAAGCGAGAGATGAGAGCAGAGCTAGAGGAGAAGAAACTAGAGAAGGCAAGGGTACAGGCAGCCATAGCACAAGCTATTAGACCTAGGGCTGCAATGACATAGGATTTAAAGGATGATGCGGCAACAATTATGGGCTCTCCTCGTGGTCCATGCATACGAAGTGGAAGAGCCAGAAGAGGCGTATCTTCATCGAGTTCGAGCAAAGGCATACATAGCTTTTTTGTGCCAAGGAACACAACCTTCATTGGAAGCTACAACCTGGAACAAAGATATGCACGAGGAAGCGGATAAAGCTTATGCAAATTTCTAGTACTACAACAACCTTCCATTCAATGTGGCAAAGAGCCCATACTGGGAGTACTTGGTGACAACGTTGACAGTTGCAGGGAAAGGGTACAAGGCACCCTCTCCAAAAGATTTGAGTGGAAAATTGCTTGAGGGTGCAATTGCAAATACTACTACCATTCGAGAAGACCAAAAGAAACAATGGCAAAAATTTGGATGCACCATTCTTTCAGATGGGTGGACAGATGGAAGGAACCGCACCCTTGTTAATTTTTTAGCGGTTTCAAATTGTGAGATGGTGTTTTTGAAGTCTATTGATGCCTCTAACATAGTAAAAAAATGCAAATAATTCGAGTGTTATGTTAGAAACGGTTGTATTAGAGGTTGGTGTATGGAATGTTGTGCAAGTTGTCACAGACCAACAACATATGTGGTGGCTGGGAGACTACTGTTGGAGAGACATCCATCACTCTTTTGGACTCCTTGTGCAACTCATTGCCTTGACCTTCTTTTGGTGGACATAGGCAAAATTGATTGGGTGAGGCCGGTTGTAGAAAATGCAAGAACCATAACGAAGTACATATACAATCACCCTTGTGTTCTGAGCTTGATGAGAGAACACACAAAGGGGAAAGAGCTTGTTCGAGGCGGTGTCACAAGGTTTGCAACGAACTTCTTGACGTTGCAAAGTATTTATTGTTTGTCGACACCTTTGAAACAAATGTTTGTGAGTCAAGCATGGCTAGACTCACAATATTCAAATAAAGCTGACGGAGAGAGGGTTGCAAAGATAGTTTTTGATGATATCTTTGCAAAGAGAGCTATAGAGATCATCAAGGTAATTTCAAACTTTGATTTATATTTCATTCCTTTATTTTAATTTGTTAAATTATAAATATATTGTTTTACTTTTCACTTTTTTACTTTATTTGTATTGTAAGTTTGCAACCTTACATTTTAATTTGTGTGTAGGTGTCAGAGCCATTGGTGAGGCTTTTGTGTTTGGTTGATGAGGAGCAAAACCCCATGGGGTTTATATATGAGGCCATGGATAGGGCCAAAGAGTCTATCCAAAACTATTACTAGGGGCATATCGTCATACATGGTCCCTTTTGGGAGATTATTGATCGGAGGTGGAACAATCAATTCCACCAACCTATTCATGTAGCGGGGTACTACCTCAACCCCAAGTATTTCTACTTCGACATCGTCACAGATGTGAACGAAGAGGTTATGGAGGGCCTTTCAACATGTATTGAGAGGATGATACCAGATGTTGAGATGAGGGACCTCGTCATTTTAGAGCTGCAGAGTTACAAACATGCTAGGGGGAGGCTCTTTTCTTCGGTGCTAGCTATTCAAGGGAGAGCCACGCAGTCACCAGGTAATAAAAATTAGAATGTTTACTAAGTTACTTATTAGTTACATATTTGATTTTACTAATTACTTATAATGTTTTAATTATCTTGTTTGTAGGTTCTTGGTGGGAGGATTGAGGAGGGAATACCCCGCATCTTCAAAAGCTAGCCCTCAAAATTCTATCTCAATCTTGTAGTGCTTCCAGATGCGAACGAAACTGGAGTTTGTTTGAGGCCATTCACACGAAGAAGCGCAACAGGTTGAGTCAAAAATGGCTCAACGACTTGGTTTTTGTGCAATACAATCTCCGGCTTCGCACAAGAAAAGTGGAGGCCACATCAGAGGATCCCATTGATTTGGATGAGATAGATCCATACAGCGAGTGCACTGGGCAAGAAGAGGAAAACCCTGCGTTCACAGAGGACGAGATTTCTTCTTTTGAGAGGGAAGCTATGGAGGGAGAAGCACTAGCAGAACTCTGAGGAGATATTGGATTGGATGACATCTTTGGAGGTGATCTCCAACATGCAGCAGAGGAGCCACCAACACCACCATCTATTTCTTGGATCGAGCCAGAGTCGCAACCTTCTAGGAGGAGCAAGGACATGCAACCGAGTGCGGGGACTAGTAGAGGCACTAGACCCTCTCCCCAATATTTCTCTAGATTGGGGAAAAGGAAAATGTAATTTATTGTAGGTATGAAATTTATGATGATATTTTTCAATGTCAATCATCATAAATTCATATTACTTATCAGTCGGCTGTTGTATTCGCATGATGATGTGATTTTGTATTGTATTTGTATTCAAATCTAATAGAAAACACTTCTCCAACATTTATGGGCCCATTTGATATATTTTGTAGCTGTGTTGCTTAAAATTTATGTTTTTTAAAGAAATTTGAGTATTTTTTAAATTGCTGAGTATTCGCGAGTATTCGCCGAATATTGTTGAGTTTTTTTTTTGGGGTCTACCAAGAATTTGTTGACTACGAGTATGCGAACTATGGTTTATACCATTGTGATTGTCTCTCCGAGACGAATCGAGTAGTTGCTATTGCAAATTGTCATTTTTTTTTTCAAAAAATAGGGTTACCAACGGCTAATAATGTTATGATTGTCTTGCCGAGAAAAACCCATTGACTAAGGGTGCAAAAAAGTTACAATTTTTTTTTTAATCTTTCTAAAATGCCTAAAAAGATACTACGTTGAAGGAAAAAATAAATTTCTTCTAGATCACAATTTATGTTTTTTTTTTTTTCCTATCTTTCGACCCCCAAATAAACATTAGGATAGACTTGTAAAGAATGTGCCGCATAAATTCTTCATGAAATTGAAGCTCTGATACTACTTGTAATGAAATTACTTAGATCAATTTAGTAATAGATTGACTAACAAAAGAAAAAACCAAAACAATAACAATAATTTTCAACTATAATAGAAAAACACAACAAATCCACACAATATGATTGAGAGGATAGCAAAGTATTGGAAAATAATAATCGAGCCACTTCGAGGAGGCAACCTCCACAACATTACCATAAGAATAAAATACACTGATCAAGTACTAACCGCTATCTCTTATATATACCCTACTTAGGTTATGGTTACTTCATAGGCCCACCTTACTATCAATATGCAAGCATAGAGAAATTTGATATGATAAGGTGAGAGATTATGTTAGGCACAAGTCGGCCATACATACCCCAATATATGTTATAGGATAAGGGTGTAGCATGAAAACACTCCAGCGTCTTCCAAAAATGACATTCAAGTTGTGAAGTCGTGCATGAGATGTTAAAAGAATACTACACACTGATCATATTCTTTCTATATACTAGAGGTGCAAAAGTGTTATCTTCCTTTCTTTTTAGTTAGACATCATGCAATAGGGTTCATATTTTATAGTAAATTTAATGTTATGTGACATTGTTGAGGTACTTCGAAAAGTCCACCACATCATCATTACAGTGTTACTATACTTTGGTCTTGTTTGCAATGAAGCACCTGAATTGTACTCATTTTCAATTTGATTGCTCTCACAAGTAGCCAGTTCTTCAGCATGTGGGGAATTGGAGTACTGAAGTTATCATTCATTCATTGAAGAGGAACCGAGCAAGGTCAAAATTTAGGCGAAGACCTTGGTCTACATTCATGGCATGCTTAGGCTTATGCTTCGATTAAATTCAAGGTATAAGAAAGGTCATTCAACAAAATGGGAACAAATTCCACCTGATGGAGAAGCCCCAACTTCAAAGGAAATGGTTGAGGCAAATGGTCTTGCTTATTTACCCAAAGTCAGATTTCTTGTAGAGGAGATGGAGCTTGAAAGTGATGAGTATCCTAGTAGAGGACTTGGAGATGGACGACAGAGGCAATGCAGGAGTTGAACTTCATTCTTGTCATGACATATTAAATAATATTGAATATGACACATTGTTTTTGTTATATTGCATGCCAATTTGTCGGCATTTCAATGTATACAATATGCAATTGACACTATCTTAAGCTTTGTTTCTTTGAGATCTGGGTTTATGTTGTAATTATCAATATAATAAATCTCTACTTTATTCCTGTAATTGTGTTCTTCAAAATGTTTTTTTTTGTGCATTCATTCAACATATTTAAAAAGTTTCGAAGCCAGTGTATAACAAATTTATATTTTTGAATTCTACGTATTTATAAATATATTCTTATTTCTGGTTGCTGCTTAAGGAACTTGTATTGCAAGTCTGTTATGAATAATTATAAAGAGATGATTTGCAATGAAGAGGTCTGATAGCAAGAAAAACTCTCCATTAGCCTGGATGTATATATTATTCGAGTTTTCCATTATTACATATCCATATATTCTATGCTATCTGTTCTGCATTCTATCAATTCTTTCGCATTACTTTCCATCTAGGGATAGAGCATTCACATTTATGAGTGTTCAGCTTTGGATCTTGATGTCTTATCAAATCAGTAGTCATCAGCCACCTGTGCTTATATAATTCTTATCACTAATTAGCAATTATTCTGATTGCAGTTATATATTTTTCTAACTGCTCTATCTTGGCACAAAGTTCTATCGGGAAATAAGAAATTTTGCATAATTGTTTTCTGAGAGATAAATGCTCATTAGTTTGTTGGAGATTTTGAATTTAAGAAATTGTACTAACATATGAATGTGTTCTGTAACTGATTGACAGGTGAGTTACGATTGGAGTAAGGGTGCAGAAAATCATAATCCAACTACCGCTAAACACCACATTCTTCTGCATGCTCCACAGGTTTGTTACTGAAACTTGTAATCTTTCTATCATATGGAGTAAGATATGTTTGAGTGGTCTTTATGTTTCAGGTACAGGTTTTCAAAATAGCACAGTCATTATATTGATTTGTTTCTTGGTTTGACATTATATCGTAGCCTCCAAGGATAGAAATTTTAAGAGCCATATCATTACTAGAAATAATGTATAATGTGTTCATTTTGGGTATGTTTTTTTCTTCTAGATACCTTGACATATTTCTGGTAATTTATCAATAGCTGACTCTTGGTAGGCATTCCATGTAGATGTCTCTTATTTGTTCTTGGCCTGTATTTCATGAAATCCAAGATGATTGCTAGTGCTTCTTAATATCTAATAAAACATGTCCATTGTACGGCAAATGTATGCAAAAATGCCTTATTCAATTTCGATGGAACCAACAAACTTAAAAATATCTAGGATAAGGCAAGTGATATGATTGCGAATGTTTTATGTGACTGAATTTAATGCATTTCTTCCATAGTTCCTATACACGTTTCTTTATTTTTCTGTGGATACTTGTTTGGAGATATGCACCCACTTTGGGGATAGAATTCGGTTAAAGATATTTTTTGTTTTAAGCTTTCAACTATGTTGATTTTAGTTTTCTCCCAGATAACAAAAGGTTATAACATTTGACCAATTTGCAATGCCCCCAGATATTGCATGTGTAATATCCCCTTTTGGGATATTATTTAAATCTGCAAAAATTAATTAACCAAATCAATCCTAGGAAGATTAGATCTTCTTAGTTTGACCTCAAATAACCCAATGTCGGCAATAATACAACCCAAAATGGGGTTGGAATATGCCAAAGTGGTGGGTTAGATGGGAAGACTAATTAGAGTGCTAATATCATCCAGATCTAATTTTTAACAGCTGCAAAATAATTACTAATTCAAACTCCAACTGCTGCAATCTTCCAAAATTATTTCCCGCTTAACCATCCAAGTAAAAAGTCTCAAACTTCGGATTTTGGGCCACAAAAATATGAAGAATAATATTCTAAAACCTGATTTCGCATACAAACACAAAACCCTAATTTTACCCTAAAAAGTAGGTCGCCCAGCACATTTAGGGCATCATATCCACTCCAAAAATTATGAAATCACCTTCTCCTTCTTTCTCCCAATTTCTACTACCACATTCAATATTAAATTGATCCCAAACTGCAAATCCGAATTTTATAACAACAATTATTCAATTAAAATGCACCCAGAACAATTGAAACTTCAAAAATTAATATCTTACTCAATACTTGGAGTTTTTGCATGAAATAAATTGCATAATAAAGTAGAAATAAAGAGCTTTCTAATTAATTAACAAACTGAATTTTTAGCCTACTAACACTCAGTCAAATCTACCCCCAAAATTTGAAAACCAGTCGTTAGGGTTAGGGAACATTAATTAAATAATTTCTAGCTCACAAAACCCTTCCAAAATACTCAAATAATCAGCCCTTGCATCTGAAATAATTAATTAGACACAGCAGTAAATAGATCTAGCATAAACAACCTCAAAACATGATGTAATATCCCCTTGTGGGATATTAATTAATTATTATTAAATTACTTGTAAAAAAAGTAAACTTAGAAGAGAAACCCTTCTAGGTTCACCTCAACTAACCCATTGTTAGCTTCAATACAACTCAAATAGGGTTGGAGTGAGCCAAGGTAAGGTTTCAGATGGGCTATCTAGTTGGAATTTACACTCCTTTAACCAATGCACTTTGCAGAAGTAAAATAATAAATTATAACTGCTGAAATTGACTGAAAACTTTGGAAATTAATTACTCCCACAATATTAACTCTTTTAACTTGAAACAAAGTGCAGTAGAAAGATAAAATAATGGGCTTTTAAATGCAACCAACATCAAAATTTTCCACCCACTGAAACCCACTCAAAACAGCCCCCGAATCTGCAGTTCAAGTCGCTGGGTTTAAGGTACAATATGCTAAATAATTCCAACACTTTTCCTTCACTCTAAAAGTCAATAAATACAGTTTTCAGATCTGCAATCAATAGATCTATAACAACATATTTAATAACACTTCAAATCCCTCCAAAACACTATTAATACATGCCCAAGTAAGTCGACTTGTATTAAATAAATTTCAGCAGTGTAAGTAAACCAAATTAGCATGAAAATGGCCACAAAATGCCCCAATTAGAAGCATAAATAAATCTGATTGTAACCTCCATATGCAACCTCATAACACCATACAAAAATGCTTCATACCAAAGTCAATTTAAGCTTACAAAATTCTGAAAATGAACAACAAGTATTTGGACATAAAACACCTCTAAACCAGCTCTAAAATTGCCCTAGGCAAGTCGATTTCATCAAGAGAAAACCAACAGCATATAATAAATGATATTCACCATAGATCACACTTCAAACTCTCAAAGCAAGCTTATGTCTTCTCCCAAATATGGCGACTTACATATATATAGAGAAATGATTGCAAAACTTATTAATTCAAGCTCAAATGGGCACACACTTTACAAATGGGTGGTGTTGAAGAACACCTTTATTTTTTATCATAAGTGGGCATACATCCCTTTTTCAAGCATGAAAATAAGTTTCATAAACTATCAACATGCGAAAAAGGAGTATCCACATCTTCTTTTATATCTTTTGCCTTGCACATCCTCCAAAGTTCTTCTCCATCTTTGGCGCCATAATCTAGGAGAGAATCTTATTTAAAACATGTCTGAAAGTCGCACTCAACAACAAATATTAAATGCATAGGGATTAAATAAAAAAGGGGCCCATATGGATCGACCCATGCCTAGAAGAAATCATTTTATTTTAATATCCAATATTTAAATAATCCCCTAGAAAAATGCGACTTGCTTAGTCACTCCATTCACCTTTAAAATATAAATTTATTATCCCAAGGTGAAATCGATTTTCTCCTTTATTTTTGATTTGCACATTAAAAAAATATTTTATTTTAATTACTTGTGCAAATCGATTTTCTCTTCTTTTTAATTTTTAATAAAAAGGGGGGACATTACACATGATAGATCAAACCCCAAACCAAGTCGATTTGCCTCTAATAAATTGCAGTAATAAAAACAGTCACAAAGCACCACAAACTCTTCACAAAAATGCAGATTTATTCTCCAAATAAATACACCAATACCCAAGACCAAGTCACCAATGCAAGAATGAATATACCATGCATAAACACATTCAACACAAGAGATCTCAATGAAGAGAACAATGGAGTCTTCAATATTCTTCAATAATAGATCTAAATGAGAGAGCACAATGCAAGAACTATAGGGCATACATCCCAATACTCCAAGCATGGAGTAAAATCAAATAATCAATCAACATAACCCATAAATGAAATGCGACCTCCTTTTATAGAACTAAGGGGTGCAATGTCCAATGACCGACCTTTTTCCTTTTGGAGGGAAAACATAAACTCTCATTAAAATATTTAATACTAAGACTATGTGCACTTTATTTTAGTTTTAATTAAATAAATAAAAGAGACTAAATAAATAAATAAGACTAAAGAGACTCCCACTTGTAGCGCTAGGCATGCCAAGGAGTTACAATGCAAATGAAAAATAGATATTAATAATGTCCCTGAAAAAGGAGACATTACATGGACACATTTCAACCCCAAGTGGATTTGAGGCAAATCCCAACTGAAATTCAAAATGAAATTAGGCCACAAACTAAATATTTTCCAGAAAACCTTAGTTCACTGCCCTAGGCTGACAATTTAGCAAAAATAACTTTTTCCACCTCAAAATACCTCCAAAAATTTTGAAAACTTGTTTGCAAGTAGATAATAAATAATCAGAATAGGATCTCCAATCAGATTCGAAAAAATATTAATTCTGGAATTTATTAGGGAAAAAATGCAGCAGAACTTGTAAATTCAATAACTTGCAAAATACTCCACATTTAAGGGCAAATGATAGTTGAATCTTGAAAAATAAGTTTTTCAATGAACCCAAATTCAGAATTTTTTTAATGGCGGGAAGACACCCAAAATAGGCTTAGAAATTGTAATGTCCCTTTTTCCCACCTAAGAGCTGATATTTGGTCTTCTTGTCATTCCTTCTCCTTGACAAAGAAGCAAAAAGGATGGAGGAGAACGTTGAACTTCCATTTGATATGTTTTTAGTAATTTTTAATATTTTCTTTTAGTGTTTTTTTTCCTATAACAAGTCGGCTGGGTTTTAATTAATTAATGGAAGCTAATGAAGGAAAAAAAATCCTTAAGAGGTCGGTCTTGCTATTCTAAGTCGTGCCAAAAGGAGGACATAAAAGATTAGAGCGTTCAATTGGTGGCGCAATTTATTCTACTTGGGCATTGTGAGCTTGTTGCTCCTTCATCCACTTGAGGACGAATACCCTCTTGTGAGACTTTATAGAAGGACAAAAACCCTTCTAGTGGCTTGGGTGAAGGACGAAAACCCTTCATCATTGTTTGGTTTGGAAGTAAGGGCTGATTTGAAGAGATATTTGTAATTTCCAGCTGGTATTTGATTTAGTTAGGGTGGAGCGACTTACCTTGGGTAGGGTTTGGAGCTTTTGGTGATGTATTTGAGAAATCTAATTTATAATATTTTTAAAGGGTATAATCTAAAGTTTGGTGAATTTAGAGGGTTTATAGACCCATATTTCATATTTTTCTTGTGGCTGCAATTTTCAGTTTATAATTAATTTCTAGCAGTGAGATCTTCAACATTTCTTTGTGTTTTTGGCTCTTAATATTCCATCAAATATATGCATAATTGTGGCGAGTTGATTTGTGGTGATTTTTGGCCTTTTTGATGATAGTTCAAGTTGCTGATTTTATACTTACAGTTTGCTGCAATTTAATTTTCAGATCTGCACTTGGTGTGTTTGGTTGAAACCCTTGAAAGGGTCATTACAGAAATCTGGAAATGTGTAGATAAAACCTAGATGTAAGTGAAAGCTGGAAATACAATTTCGCCCCACTTAGGAAAGGCCCAAAAACTCCTCAAATCTGATCACACACTTCAAATCTGATCTCTCCTTGAATTTAGCTTGAAATCGGTCTTCAACAATTGTTGGAAAACTCCTGGAAAATCGGCTAACTCCTTGATATGAAATGGAAATCCCTGTGTGGAAAATTCTCTCAACTAGGAGAAGGCTTTTCGTCCTTCTACTATATCTATTAGAGGGTTTTCGTCCTCAAGAGATTATTTCGAAAGGTTTTTGTCCTTGGAAATATTTTTTAAAAGCTCTAGGCTCAGACAAAAATAAGATTCATGTAAAATAGAAAAGCATGCCCTCTACAAGCAAGTAAACTCGCTTTTATAGATGTAATGGGCCAAATAGGCTCCCCAACTTCCAATCAGATTTCATCCCTTGCATTTAATGTTTTTTTTCTACCTTTTCCATCCTCCAAAGGGGTTGCATTTTCTCCTGAGAATAATAACATAAAGTGATGTTTTTTTAATACTTTACCACTTTATATGTCTTTTCTATTTTTAAATTGACTTTATCATTAATAAATTAATATAAAGTGGTTATAATATGATTTTATATTGCACTTTTATAATTAATTTATTATGATAAATTTCCCTTTCTAACACCCTTTAGCCATCGGGAAACATAATTGGGCTAAAAGTCTTCGACCGAGAAGGGGATATTACACCAATTTGCTAAAAGATTCTTCTATTTCTTTCTTTCTAAATATTCCACAAAGTGAGGGAAATGTCATTCCAAAGTATTGGAAGAAGATTTTGGTCTTTAGGAATATTCCTCTGCTAGGATTTGAAAGTCTCCTCTAGGGATGCAAAGGTGTTCTAGTGCAGTTTAAACAAAGAAGAGATGATGCCAAATAGGAATAACCTAGGGACAAAGGAAAAAAAGATGTGAAGAAGATTCTTCGTCCTGTAAACACAAAGTGCATATGAAATGGCCATATATACTTCACTTCAAAAGATGCTCTCCTGTCAGAACTCTTCTATGAATAAGAAGCCAAACAAAGAAACTGACTTTGGGCTACATACTTGGTTACCATAAATGTTTAAAGAGAAACTGAAGAAGATGAGGATTATCTACCAACAGGGAGGTGTAACCAGTAGATATTGAATATGTAGCAGATACATCTTGCCCCCATCCCAACCTATCTGGTATTGGTGAAGAAGATAAATGCCTAGCCTACAAGACTTTGTGAGGCAAAATTTGATCCTCATGACCTGCTTGAGTGTCATGTCCCTTTTCAAACTAATTCCAATTAAAGACCTTAACCCATTTTCCCCTGTGGGTTTAAGGAGAAAGCAAGGGGAAGATCTGAATTTCGTAATTGCATAATTACCTTGATAGTTATTTCATTTATATATTTATGTATTACTATTGGGTGATTAACGCTCCAATAGATGGCTATGTAATTAGGAAATAAAATAAGTATTTGTGGTTGTAGGCCAAATACTTAATGAACTATTAAAAGATCCTTTTTTAAGGGGTCAACCTTTTTGGATTGCATTGTAATAAGCACCCCTTACGTCTATAAAAGGAGGTCGCTTAGCCATTTGTAGGTATGTTGTTTTGGGTGAATATATCTTGTTGGTGAACGTTTGCTTGTTGAAACACTTTCTCCACCTCATTCAAGAACGAAAACCCTTGAATCGAGTACCTCCCAAGGACGAAACCCCTTGAGGAGAGGGTAGTGTGGGCGAAAAACCACATTATCTTATTTGTGTTGATCTTCATTGCTGATTAAACTAATTACAGCCCTAAGTGACTTGGTCAAGGAGGAAATCTTGTTGTTTGAGCTCTTTCTTCCAAATGCGAAATTGCATGGATATGTTCTCTCTATTTTTCTAAGGTGCATTCTATATTTTTATCATCATTTGGAAGCATTGGGGATGTTATTTTCAGATCTGAAGTATTTATTTATTCCAGCAATATAAGGGTTCATTAATAAATTCATAATTGCAATTATGGGCTTCTAAAAATCAGACTTATTGCATGTTAATGTTGTTGGTTATTAACTTTAATTTTCTGAGCAATTAACAAGTATTTTGGAGTGTGTTTGTGCCCTAGAACGGGTGTTTTGCTTCCCCAAGCAAGTTGCCATTTTTGGGAAATAGTTACAATCGTTTCAAGGGTTCTTGCAAGGGTTTCTACATCAACTAAAGGTCTGATTTACTGAAGTTCAGCCAAGGATATTTTCAGGTTTATCCTGCAAAAGGGATATTACAGTGGCATTAGAGCATAAGATTTGAGGCAAGGATTTGTGGATCAGCCATGGAATCAAAGCTTGACAAATTGGTAGAAGGACAAGAGAGGTTGATAGACTCCATTGGATTGCTAGCTCATGTTTTACACAACCACCATGCACTAGGAGGTAACAATGGTGAAGGTAGCTTGAATGGAGCTAATAATGCCAAGCAACCCATGGGATCAACTCGAGGATCGAGTTTGAAGCCCACTTTTCTTCTTAGGGAGGAAGCAGGGCAGCCATTGGGGCAACACATTGTTTCATGCTTTGAAGAGTACAAAGCTCTTCCGGAGGAGATTCTAAATTCCTTGACTCTTGTTGAGTTCTTGGGAGTGAAGAAAGGGAGGGTTAAACCTCACACTAAGTTCAAGGGAAAAAAAACCCAAAAGTATTGGGTATGGTTAGGGAGCAGCCCTTGGAAGCAATAGAGGCTTCCATCACTCTTGCCAAAGACAAGCCATTGACTGATTTTTCAAGCAACACCTTGAAGATACAAGAGTGGGGTGTGAATATGGAGCAAGAACCAACACGCGAAAGATGAATCATGGATCCTACATCCCAAGGTAATGTTCCCTTGATGTTGGATAGTTTATCAGTGCCTAATGATTGTTTTGGATTGACTTTGGAGAGGGAAAAATCAGAGGAAGATGAAACCCTTCCAAGGTTTCCAAGGAGACACAACATGGCTGCATGGTATGAGGAGAATAGAGCCCTTTCATCTAAGATTTGTGATGCCATGTCACTAGCAGAGTTCATGGGGTTCAAAAGAGGTAAAGTGGGGGCCTTAGAGATGCCTAACATACTTTCTAGGAATGAGTCATTGACTGAAATTCAGAACAACATTATGAAAGAGCATGTTTTTGAAGGGAAGACCATGGAATATGAGCCAAACGAAGAGAAAAAATCAGATGTGCATATGGGTGAAGTATAGTTGGTGATAGAGAATCAGTTTTCAGGTGAGAATGAAGATAATAAGCTTGTTGGAATTTCCAAAACAGCAGCTCATTGGAGGCAAGTTGATATACATGACTGTGGTAAGAACCATGAAGAGGTTCCATGCATGGACAACACAAGGTATGGTAGAAATAGTCACATTTCATATTCTTAGTCTCCTCCTATGTCGCTACCATAATTGTTTCATTATGGGCAGCCTGTTGAAAGGGAGGAACACATGGCAAGTTTGATGCTTCGTGGTGACCATTATGGAGAACACTAAAAAAAAGGAAGGATTCAATAGAGGTGTGGCTAATAAGAGTTTATTTCCATGCATATGGTTAGAAAGAAAATCTATGGAGGATGTTATGCATTCACACCACTTGGTGAAGAATAAGATGATGTAAAGTAACTTCGTCACCAAGGGGCACCAATCATTCAATCTAGCTTTGGGAAGGCACATGGTAAGCTCCGCACTTCCATTTGTTGTTCAACAATCATTTGATCTGGATTTTCAGTTCTTAGTCAATGCACATTCTCATAAAAAGATTCCTCCAATTGAAATACAAGTTGTGTGCAGGAAATTGGTGTTTGAATTGAAGTGGAATGAGTGTTATTTCTTTGACCCGGGCATTGTAACTCAGATGGGATTGAGATGTATGATTGGAAGCAATAAGAGGGTTGATTTGTGGTGTTTTAAGCTTGACATTGTGGGTTTTCATGTTGTTGTTTTGGAACAACAGTCACATTAAAAAGTAATTCAGGTCCTTCCATGGATAATCCATGATGAGAGGAACTCTTTACACCCTATTTTGCTACAACAGTTGCTCCAGGAGATAAATCCATCACTTACAGTGTTTGGATATGATGTGAGTCATCCTCTACACTCATATTTATTGCAGCAGTCCTATCTTGAAGTGATTCCATTCTTTTCATGGATGATATGCTATGAAAACAAGCTCCTTCATTCCATTTTTGAACAGCAGTCATATTGGGAAAGAATTCCTCTCTTACCTTGGTCTAAGTGTGTAAGGAAGATCCCTATACTCACTGTTTTTGATCAGCAGTCTCATCCAAAGGAAGTTTCACTTGTTTTATGGTTGACACATGCCAACAACTCTCCATTTCCAATTGCTTTAGTACAACAGTCATTGAGGAGTAGATTTCCACTGTGTCACCATGCCAAAGAAGCTAAGAAAGATCCAAGAAAAGGGGATAACAAGGGCCCATAAAGGAGGGCATGGAAGTTGAGATTGGTGGACTCCTCTTCGCCATCACAAGCATTCCATACTAGCTGGATACCCATGAAGAAAAGGTATGCGGGATGACTGATCTATATGTTGTTGAGTATGGTAGAAGCACTACTACTTCCCATATTTGTTTGCCCTCCTTCACGTTCAAATCTATGCAAGTTGGAGATGTTATGGGAAGGGTTCCAACTCACAATTTTCAGATGTCTTGCAATCCTATGCATACTTACCATGATTCTTATGACAGCAGTGATTGGTACTCAATGAAATATTTTTGGCATGAAGGAACTTGTGTGTTCATGTTGGAAATTAGAGCCAAAAGAGGGGCTCTTGAAAGGGGAATAGTTCCACTAGAATTGGCTTTATGGAGGCAGCCTAAAACTACCCAAATGCAACTCCAAATCACTCATGCTAAGGGGCCTAAGGTGTTGCTACAGCCCAGTAACCATGAAGATTTGTTTTTTGATCAGTTCTACAAATGTGCTAGAAGTATTTTCCAAACTTCCCTCATGGTACATAAAAGCATGAGCAATAAAGGAGAAGCAATAGAAGGAACTTCAAGCATGAATGAGAAGATTTTTATGACAGCACTGAACCCAAAAACCAAATTTGACGTTGTTGTCCCTATCATTTTCAGTTTCCCTTGCATGCTTTGGGTTTAGGAAAAGGAAGATTGGATCACAAGAATGATGCCAATATTCCTCGTGGATGTTTCTAAGGCATGGGCAGCTATTTGGCAACATGTTCCAACCACTTTCCGGCTGAACCATGAGGAGGAAATGCATAGCTACAGCTATGTATGGGGCAGCCATCAAATACATGAAGTTTGTGGAGATTCCACAAGCAAGAATGAGGAGTCAACTTCCATAACTTCAGGGCCCAAGAGAGTGTTGTTAAACACTCATGCTTTCCTTAATTTGTTTGTTTCTTGTGTAGGTACACACATAAAGATCATGGAGCAGTTGAGATTCATTTGGTTTCTGGGCACTTGTGATTGCTCGAGGACAAGCAATTTCGAGAGGGGAGGACTGTCATGTCTCTTTTCGAGCTAATTCGAATTGAAGACCTTAACCCATTTTCCCCGTGGGTTTAAGGAGAAAGGAAGGGGAAGATCTGGATTTCGTAATTGCATAATTACCTTGATAGTTATTTCATTTATATATTTATGTATTCCTATTGGGCGATTAGCGCTCCAATAGATGGCTATGTAATTAGGAAATAAAAAAGTATTTGTGGTTGTAGGCCAAATACTTATTGAACTATTAAAAGATCCTCTCTTAAGGGGTCGGCCTTTTTGGATTGCAGTGTAATAAGCACCCCTTATGTCTTTAAAAGGAGGTCGCTTAGCCATTTGTAGGTATGTTGTTTTGGGTGAATATATCTTCTTGGTGAGGGCTTTCTTCTTGAAGCACTTTCTCCACCTCATTCAAGGACGAAAACCCTTGACTTGAGCACCTCCCAAGGACAAAACCCCTTGAGGAGAGGGTAGTGTGGATGAAAACCCACATTATCTTATTTGTGTTGATCTTAATTGCTGATTATAATTAATTACAGCCCTAAGCGACTTGGTCAAGGAGGAAATCTTGTTGTTTAAGCTCCTTCCAAGTGTGAATTGCATGGATATGTTCTCCCCATTTTTCTAAGGTGCAATCTATATTTTTATCATCATTTGGAAGCATTGTAGATATTATTTTCAGATCTGAAGTATTTATTTATTCCAGCAGTATAAGGGTCATTAATAAATTCATAATTGCAATTATGGGCTTCTAAAAATTGAACTTATTGCATGATAATGTTGTTGGTTATTAACTATAATTTTCTTAGCAATTAGCAAGTATTTGGAGTGTGTTTGTGCCATAGAACGGGTGTTTTGCTTCCCCAAGCAAGTTACCATTTCTGGGAAATAGTTATAACCATTTCAAAGGTTCTTGCAAGCGTTTCTACATCAAGTCTGATTTTCTGAGTTTTTAGTTCAGCCAAGGATATTTTCAGGTTTATCCCCCAAAAGGGATATTACATTGAGATTTTAATATGTTCCTATGGGAAACCGTTTCTTTCTCAAATGAGCCAAAACCAAATCTCCAACTTGAAACTCTTGTACCCTACGCCTGAGATCAATATGTTACTTGTATTTCATGGCGCTTTCCTCCAACTTCTCTTTCACTTGGTCATGTAGCTCATGTATATACTCAGTAAAATCCTGTACTACAACATTTCTTCTATTCAAATCAGCCATGTCTCTTTATTTGGAAACACCTGTAGGACTGAAATGAACTCTTGGCTCTTAATGAGTGATTTTCAGAAAAGTAAACTTGTAAGCAACACCGTTTGGGATTATTCCTTAACAAAGCATCTATTCACTACCTCCATTTGCTTACTTCTTTGAAAAACATATTTGCAATATGTGTGGCATCACTAGTCTTTTTGCATGCTATGAAATGTTTCATCATTGAGAATCTATCAACAAAATCATGGATAGATCACTAGTCTTTTTGCATGTTATGAAATGTTTCATCGTCATCACCTTTATGTGTTCTTGGCAACCCAAGAATGAAATCCATGCTTTTGTCTTTCCATGGTCTTTCTGGTATTGCAAATGTTTGGTGCAAACTTACATTAAGACCTTTACCCTTGGATTGTTGGCAAACTCTAAAATGTTGCACAAACTTCTTGACATTCACATGCATCAGAGGTCAATAGTATCTGTCACTCAGCTGCACCAGTGTTTTATCCAAACCAAAATGACCGACTAATCTTCCACTATACTTTTCTCTTTTCGAATTCTCCCTCATTGATCCTTGAGGTATTGACATAGGGGTGGTTAATATCCTGCTACAAACACACAATGAATAACACAAAATGCCAAATTTTATTGAATTGGACAAGCCTTAATGGCATCTACACGATTTTCCCACTATTGGGGCCATACAATACTTCAGTAGTCTTTAAAATGTCAAAAGGGTGGTATTGCATTTGAGGACTCCTTGGGTCACACAAACTTTGGCCTGATTCCTGTCTCAGCTCAAACTTCTGAATTCGGCTTTCTCCCTTTCTGCTCTTGGCAATTCTCTTCTCAGCCTTCAACAACCTTCAGCAACCTTCAAATATGGGCATGGACCTGCCCTTTTATAGGTATGTCGAAACTTCCTCCAGAACCTTCCCATTTGTTCTGCTTAGATTTGTGCATTAATGGCATCGAACTACCCTGATCTAGTAGTTGAGAAGATCTTTTGAAGCTTCCCTATTAGATGATTGTTCGGTGATTTCTGACTCCTTGCTTGTCATGCACGCTTCCAGCCAAATCCACCTACCTTCTTTGTCGTCTTCTGACCTTGTCCTCTAGTGCTTCCTACCTTCTGCACGATCTAGTCTCCACATTGTTTTGTGCACCGATCTTTGAAAGATCCGCGTACCTTGTTAGTTGCCGCAAAATCTTAGTCCGCCACCTTCCTCTTTTACCAAAACTCTTGTTTCCCTATAATTTGACTAAACATTGCACATTGTTGTGCACGCTCCTCGCAATTCTCCCACGCACCATTGCTACCATGCACTTCACAGCTCAAAGCTTTGCACAAAACTTCTGTGCATGCCCATGCAATCGACCATGCATTTTACCGCACCTCCTTTCCCTTACAGGACTTTCTAAGCCTTACATGCAATCCAAAACTTAGTCAAAATTCCAAAAGACATGTAGTCTCCAAATTCTCCCACGATACTCCTGCATCAAACACCCTGGGTTAAACAAAAGTGAGGTCTATTTCATGAGTTGAAGTCTTCCATAGTATGGCCTAACCGGCCAAGCTCCTACCTACATATATATGTTGTATCTTCTTCTGTGTGATTCCTCCACTTCATAAAGTATTCCTTGTATTCCTTTCTACGCATCTTCTTGACTAGCCTTGAGTACAATATGGCCTCAATTTCTTCCGTTTCTTTCTCTGGTATTTGCCTTCTCTAGTCTAAGGTATTCTCCAATTCTTGTGCATCTTCATCTGATTCCTTTGTAAACTCATTCCTTCCCTCTTGCACACTTCTCTCTTTCATGGAACTTATACAAATCTACAACATTGAATACTAGCGAGATATCCAATTCTTTCGACAACTCTATCTTATAGGCATTTGGTCCCATTTTATGCAACATCTTACATGGTCCAATCTTCTTCAGATTCAACTTGTTATATGTCCCTTTAGAAAATCTCTCCTTATGCAAATGTGCCAACACCTGATCTCCGACCTCAAATTCCTTTGCTCTACACCTTTCATCCGAGCGCTCCTTGTAACCCTGGTTACTTCTTTCCAATTTCTCGCGCTCTTATGAATCTCACACATAAACTCTACATAATCTTCCTCTACATAATCTTCCGCTTTTGCACTTCTATTGTCCACAGCTTCCCTTTCTCAAAATTAACAGGTCGAAGACCTGTAGCCCATTCACTGCTTCTCGACGGCTAAGGAACAGAAAAAAAGGGAAACTAATTCTAATAAATTAATTAAAAGTGCATAACAATTTTATTATAAGCAATTTAAGAATTTATTAGTGATAAAATAATAAAAGAAAAAGTCACTTTATTTTTATTTCCCCTCAGTGAGAAAATGCGACCCATATAGAGAGGGAATAAAAATATTAAATAAAGTAAAGCAATGGGAAAATATAAAATAAAGTGAAGGGAGTTGATTGGGCCTTTGTGTGGGCAAATATGCTAAGGGAAGTTATAAAAGCAAGTTGCCACACTTGGAGAAGACATCCTTTTTACATCTTTTGAAATCTGAATTTTGGTATAAGTCAATTGCTTTCCAATTTCACATTGAAATACGAAAACCCTTTGATTTTTTTGCATTGGAGGACGAAAACCCTTTATTGCCAAGGTTGAAGAACGAAAACTCTTCATCCTTTGTGTGAAGAAGCTCTATTCAAGGGTTTTTATTGAGCTTCAAGGAGTATGATTGAAAATCCAAGATTCCAAATTAGAGGCATTTCCAGCTAGGTTTTGAAGAAACAAGTGTTGGGGCAGATTACTACCTTCAGATTCAGCCAGATCTAGGGTTATCTACACCCTTGTGGGTGGAGTTTGACACATTATAGGGTATGGCTATCCCAAATCCCATCACCAACATCTTTGTCATAATTTTGGAGGCCGTATTCAGCTTTGTTTCAGTGGATTTGGGCTTGGGGTCACTTCCTTCCGACCATTTTTTGTAGCCTGAAATTCTGTAGTCTTTTAATAAATTTCCAGCACTTATTTTGGGTCCAAAAATTAATTTTGGTATTCGTACATGCATAATTAATTCTGAATATTTGGCCAAAATTTGTTGAAGTTTAGATCAGATTTGAAGGTTGTTCATCTCTAGATCAAGTCGCCATTTTTAGGGAAAATTCAGGTCTGCATAAAATATTTTTATTTTTATTTTATTTTATAAAATATTTTTATTTTATTCAATTCAGGTTTGAAAATCCTCCATTGGAGACATTACATATGCAACAACTTACATGGTCCAATCTTCTTCAACTTCAACTTGTTATATGTCCCCTTAGGAAATCTCTCCTTACACAAATGTGCCAACACCTAATCTTCGAACTCAAATTCCTTTGCTCTATATTTTTCATTCAGGCACTCCTTGTAACCTTGGTTACTTCTTTCCAATTTTTGGCGCACTTATGAATCTCATGCATAAACTCTACATAATCTTCCGCTTCCATTGTCCACAGCTTCACACAATTCCATGACCTCCTCTTGGACTCATTCCATAGACAATATGAAATGGGGTCTTCCCAGTACTTTTATTCACTGATTCGTTGTATGAAAATTCAACTTGCGCTAATATCATATCCCACTGCTTGGGCTTATCTCCTACCAAGCTGCACAAAGAATTGCCTAGATTTCTACTCACTACCTCCGTTTGCCCATCAATCTGTGGATGATATGCCAAACTGAAAGTCATCCTTGTGTCCATCTTCTTCCATAAGGTCCTCCAAAAATGACCTATGAACTTTGTATCCCTATCTGATACTATGCTCAATGGCAACCCATGTAATGGCACTATTTCTGTGAAAAACAAATGTGTGATGCTTGATGCATCACTGGTCTTCGTGCATGCTGTAAAATGTGCCATCTTTAAAGATTTGTTTACTACCACAAATATGGAGTCGTTTCCTCTCTGGGTTCTTGATATTCTCCCAAGGCCTCCTGGGTACAAGTAATGGTTGATACAACCCTGTATTTTATTTACACCCCTTGGCCAATTGGCGAACTCTACACCTCTGAAAATATTTGTATGCATCTAGGCTCATCCTTGGCTAATAATAATGCTCTTCCAATTTGTGCCAGAGTTTTGTCACCTCTAAAGTAACCTTCTAAGCTTGCATTGTGCTTTTCTTTGATTAGGTTTTCGTGCATGGAACCCTTAAGTATACATAGCTGCGCTCTTGTGAACAACATACCTTCTTGGATGAAGTAATCCAACCACGATGTTTTATCCTTGCATGTTGGTTCTGCACGCCTACAATGCGTCCTTGAAGTCTTCATCTTGCGCGTATAGTTCCCTCATGGTGTTCAAGCCCATAACTTCATTGCACGTCTCTTTTAATAGTAACAACCTCCTTCTCAAGGCATCTGCCACTTTGTTGGACTTCCCACTTAGGTGCTTTTGTACAAACGAATAACTTCGTAGGAATTCTACCCACTTCATGTGCCTCTAGTTCAACTTTGTTTGACTATTGATAAACTGTAGCGCTTAATGATCAGTGTACAAGAAAAACTCACTCAACAACAAATAATGGCTCCACTTCTTCAATGCTTGCATGATTGCATAAAACTCTTGATCATAGATTGATTATCTCCTCTCGGCGTCATCCAATTTCTCTCTTAAGTAGGCTATGGGTTCCCTGTCTACACTCAACACTATGCCTATGGATGCTCCACTCACATCTCAATCATCCTGAAAGACCTTGTCAAAACTCGGCAACACCAGTAATGGTTGCGTTGTTATCCTTTGCTTCATCTATTGGAAGTTGTGCTCTGCTTCCTCTGCCCGCACAAATTCTTTGCAATCGCCCTTCATAGTCTCTTTAATCATTAGGCCTCAGTACATCACATTGTTTAATTGTTCATATATGTACATGTGCCATTATTTATAAACAACACTTGTATATAAGTATGATAAATATAATACCAGATTATGTCTCTATATGCACCCTCCTTTCATATGGTCATTTATTCAATCATTCGATTCCCTCCATGCCCATAATGGTTTATATATTCATTGCCCCAAAAATGGCCTACCATGACCCAATGGTGTATGCACAATATCTATCTTATGATGCATACGGGGAATTAGAATATTCATCCATATAAATTCAATTGAAGTTTTAATGCAAAAACGTGACAAGGAATAGGTGCTTGACCAGAAAAGTATACCTTATGGTCATGGAAATTGGTTAATTTTTGAGAGTGGATATCTCAGCATGAAAAATATTACATAAATAGTAAATCATGTTGGCAGTTGTGGTAAACTGCTAATCTAAAACCGCTAAATACAGAAAATCAATCCCTAAACAGCGTACTAAACAAATAACCAAGTGGAATCAACAAAATTTGCACATTAATTACAGCAGAAGATCTGTTTCCAACAAGCCAAATTCCCTAAGAATGAATGCAATAGGTGATAGTGAAATAGGAAGATTATGTAGCAGGCTGATCCTCTCATCTTGCCACAAAGTGTCGTAAATTCAACTGCCATTGTCCTATTTCAAGCCGCCATCTGCTGGTCCAAGCCCATATCACCTCACATAGAAAATCAGCTTCTTACAACAAAATCATAACAGCCCTTTTTCACTAGAAGAAAACAAAATCAGCAATCAAGAATGCACGCAAATGAGAACTTTGAATGTGATTATATGATCAAGTTTCATGAGCAGTTCATTGATAACTACCAGGCGACCTTGATCCATGTATCTAGCAGTATCCCACATTGGCAGCACACTGACGGCATCTGTATGGTTAATATCATCAATGAGACTATCAATTTGCTTTGCTAGCAGTTTGTTTCTAACCCATAATTTCCTCCTAGTGGCACTTATAAAACTGTATAAAAATTCATGTATCAAGTCATTTTGAGGTGTACCATAATCCATTTAGCCTCCTTCATCCACACAGTTCTATAGGCTTTCTTTCATGCTCATATATGGACCTAAGGAGTTCGTTTAGCATCCTAAATGTCTATCCATTTTATAAAAAAATTCTTGGGCAACAATAACTGTTACTATTTGGGAACAATATCTTACTATATTCCGAATGTTTGGCCTTGAGTAAATTAATGTTTAAAAACGGCTCTGTAGTATTTCCTCATGAAGCAGGCTATGGGGTGCAAGTCCTTGGGGTGATGTGCTAGCATCCTTCTCTTTTCTGGCACTAACATTGTTTAGAGATGCTTGTGCACTTTGCACCTCCCCCTTTGCCTCGTGATTGTGTCAATATTAACATTGTTCTAAAAATTACAATCTATCTAGCTACCTATGGGCTATTGTTACTGGCAGACTTTTCTTTTAGCTCTTGTCTTGCAAAAATATTGTTATCACGTGGGTTAAATTCTGGTTACAATCTCAATAAAAGATTCATAGGTTTTGAAACCAGTGATTTGACACATTAATGAAGGCAGATTTCGTCTCCTGTACAGTGCATTGCTTCCTATGTGCTAGCATTGAGAGTTAAATTATATTTTCATGATATGTGATTAACCAGCTCTAGATTCATGAATACATAGCCTAGTATCATGATTCTAACATTGATTTATTTGCTATCCTCTTTTCTTTTGTGCAGGCGAGGCCATTGTGAATTTATAGGTTATCATCCAAAAAACAAATCTTCCAATGAACGACAACAGAGTTCTTTGCATTCTCCCACAGTTGAGAATCAGCGTTCAGCAAATATTGTTCCAAGAGGGTCAGTTTCTCGGAATTTTGTTTCTCATATGATGCACATCTCCAACCATTCTACCAATCATGGTCAAAGAGCAGGGCTTAGTATGGCAGGTCCCACTGACCATGATAACCATCCATGGCAACAAACAAACACAGATTTTTGTGGAAATTCTAATGTGTCCCAGCTAGGAGAGACAGAAAGACAGAAGCAAGAATTGGATGCAGTATCTCATGCAATGACTAGCTTTGTTCTTGTTGAGAAAAAGCCGGATCCAAAATTACCATCTACTATTGTGGCTGCAGGACATCCTTCACAACCTGACAATTTGGGACAGGATAGTAGCATTTTTGTTCCTGAGTGTAGCCTTTTGCCAGATCCTGGATTAAAGAGTCATGTGCATGTCAATGAGAAGGATAAAGCTGTTTATGATCAAGGAACTAATAATACAATTTGTTTTCTGGACGCAATAAAGAAGGAAGTACCAGTATTACTGCCTTATGATTCTGAAGATCATAAGAGACCAAAGAATAGTGAAAGAACTTTTCTGTCTGGAACGATGGAAGGGCAGGTATATTCATTTTATGGTTATGATCAGGGCCATAAAATGTAATCTTTGTTGATTATGTATTAGCTATTATTGAGCATTCAATTTTTTGCAATAAATAAAATATATATTACAAAGTTCTGATACCAACTTATGGAAATACTTTTGATATCTTCGTAAGACACATATTGCGGTGGTTTACTTATTTTCTATTTTTATGTTGTAATCAGCTATATACCAAAAGAATGTGAATCCTATGAGATGTTTTGTTTTCTGATGCCTTAAATGTTTATAATGGACAGATTTCAGTAGTTTGGAGTCAACTAAAGACATCCAAGGATGGAGAGGACAAGAAATCACAAGCAACTCTAGTTTCCTTGCCTGGCAAATTTGTTGAAAAACTGACCGAACACAACGCGCAATTATTAATGAGGTTGCATACAAACTCTTTTCAGGCTTGTTTATGAAATGTAATTTTTCGTTTGAAATTTAATGAATATGGCATATATTAGTCTGAATTATCCAAAAGATTCATATAAAGAGCCGTAAAAGGAAGATTGCCGTCAAGTGTCACGCCAGAAGTGCATAAATGCAGACCCCAGTCTGAGTACATCTATAAAGCCATGGAAGGAATTATCAAAAGTTCCCCAAAATCAAAGATAATCCTAAACCGCAGTTCCATTTACTCTAGTTCAAGAGTCAGATTCTCCCTAAATCTGTGCAGTACAAATATCTAGTAGAAACCCAGCTATCATACAGATAAATTAGCAAAATCAAATCCCCAGTCTCAGAAAGACACCATTCAAATTCATCAAACCTGCTAAGACACCTTGGAAAGTTGTCCATAGGCCCTTCAAATTCATAATTGCTTTTTGCAATTTTGACTACTCTTTTAATACACAAATTTATCTTTTTGCCAGAGCATCCGACGGAAGCATTTGAATCTTCTAGATGTAAGATAACTTCTTGGCTCTCCGTATTATGTAACCAAGATCTTATTAAAATTTAATAACAAAAGTAAATGTCAGACATAGCTTGCATACAAAAACTATTATGTTGAAAGATTCAAAGATCCCATACAATTCCAGTGAACATATTCCCCATATTGGTTCGTCAATTGTCAATAATTGGAGTTTCTGGAGTTCAAATGCTAACGTAGTTGAAACCTAAGTCTCCCTGCCTAGTGCTAGTGCTAGAATATATGCCCAAACTTATCTTCCACAGCCATATATAGGAAGTGTATAGACATTATCTAGAAGAAATGGTTTTCCTTGGGCAATCATGTTTCTACCAGATCCATTTCAAATGCGGTTGGTAAATACCAAATAGGTTTCCAGACCTGAATTTGATCAAGGCGCAATTTCTTCTAAGCCCTTTTTTTGACTAAGCTCGAAGACTTCTTTGTGACAATGAACTAATGAAATTGATTGGTTGAGACCATATGCTTCTTGAGAAAGAAAGAAACATTATATTTCTCCCCAACAGGCATTAGTAGAGTATAAGGCTTATAAATTAGCATTAAGTTAATATTAGTTAAGTTTTAACTAATAAACGGTTGTAACCACTTCAACCATTTTGTAACCATCTCTCACATGATAAAATGACGGATGCACAATGAATAGGATGTAATGTCCCCTTTTCTAAATTAGAAATACTTAACAATATTTTTAAGTTGAGCCCAGATAACTCTCTATTTATGGGCAGCTTAATAATGTTATTATTAAAAATAAAATGATTTTTTAAATACTAAAGCAGAAGAAGATCCTTAGCCTTTTCTTATTATGTGGAGGCGAAAATCTCAAATCCAATGGTTAAAAGAAGGTGACAAGAATTCTTCCTTCTTTCACAAATCTTTGTTGACTAGACATGCTCATAACCACATAAACACTCTTGTTAAGGAAAATGGGAAGAAAGAGTATTCGTTGGAAGGAATGTGACAAGTTACAAAACAGTATTTCCATCAGTTATTTACAGCTCATTGGATACTCTCCCTTGTCTTTTATCAGATCAGGATAATGAGAAGCTAACCGGTCTTGTTATGGAAAATGAATTGCAGAGCGTGGTGTTTAGTATGAAGGAAGGGAAAACTCCAAGATTGGATGGTTATCCGATTGAATTCTACCAAATGTTTTGGGACATTATCAAAGGGGGTCACATAAAAGTTGTGGAAGAGGTGCAGACATCTAAAATAATGTTAAAGGAAATTAACAAAACCTTCATAGCTCTTCCTCCTAAAACAACTGAAGTGGAAGACATCTTTGGATTCAGACCCATAGCTTTATGTAATGTCTTGTATAAAATAGTTACCAAAGTTATGGCAGAAAGGTTGAAACCTCTTCTTCACTAGATTATATGTACAGAACAAGGAGGTTTTGTCCCAGGTGGAACAACTAGAAATGTCTCTATGTTTGTTCAGCTTGATCTTTCCAAAGCTTATGATAGAGTGGATTGGGATTTTCTACTTCAATTTTTGGCTTGATTTGGCTTCTCTGACGAATGGATAGGTTGGGTTAAAGCTTGTTTATCTTCAGTTTCTTTTTCTATCTTAGTTAATGGCACCCCATCTTCCATTTTCTTGGCTTCTAGGGGAATACGTCAAGGAGATCCTTTATACCCCTTTTTATTCATCATTTTGGCATAAAGCCTAGGCAGACTAGAAACTAATGCTTGTCACAAAAGAAAGATCATTGGTATTAAATTGGATAAAGATGCTCGTCCTCTTACCCATTTTCAGTTTGTGGACGATTCTACGCTTTTAGGCAAACCCACATGCTTGGAAGCTCAACAGTTACAGGAGGTTCTTCAGGTTTTCTCCAGATCTACTGGTCAGCTGATTAATCATGCTGAATCCAGTATTATCTTCTTTCATTTCTCTAGTAGATAGGAGGAACAAATTCCAAACACTTTACACTTCAGAACGGAATCTCTTCCAATCCAAAATTTGGGGGTACTACTAGCGTCTAAGCAGATTCGTGATTAGCATTGGCTTACAAATAAAGTGGATATGAAATTGCAGAAATGGACTAATAAATGGCTATCCTCAGGTGGAAGAATGACATTGGGAAAAGTTGTCCTTCAAGCATTGGCAATCTATGTTTCCTCTATATTGAACATTCGAGGTAGAATTCTAAAACAATTGGACTTCTTATGTCAAATATTCTTATGGAGTGGCATATAGGGAAAAAGAAAGTGGTCTCTAGTGAAGTGGGAAACTCTTTGTCAGCCTAATAAGGAAGGTGGTTTAGGATTTAGATCATCCCCCAAGCAAAATAAGGCCCTAACAACTAAACTGTATTGGAGGATGCTAATGGCTCCAAATGATTTACGGGCTGCCAATATTAGAGCCAAATATGCGGAGAATAATCCCCCTGAGCGAATTATTGAGTTGTATGTCACCTCTAAAGGTTCACCCATTCTTGTTGTTCTGAAAGTTGGAGAAGAGATTATAAAAAAATGTTTGTTTTGGATTTGTAAATAATGGTCAAAAGGTTAACTTCTGGATGGATTCTTGGGACGAGCATCCTCCAATCATCACCCAGTACCCAAAGTTAAGGACAATAATGGATAAGATGCATGAAATAGGGTGGATTAAGATTGCTCATTACTGTAAGAGGGCCACTCATTCCTGGGAAATTGGACACTGTTGGATTCCTAGTCTGGATTGGCCCATACGATTTGGGGAAGAACAACAAACTCAGATAAGTAATATTCTGTTGGCCCGCCCTCTCTCAACTTCTCCATTGCTGGACTCCTTAGCATGGGGGAATAATTCTATAGGTGTTTATACTGTATCTTCAGGCTATACTTCTTTAACTAGAGGTAATTCTCATCCTCTAAAGGATATTCTTAACCATATATGGCAGCCTTTTATATGGCCAAAGGCGTGCTTTTTTGTATAGTTGGTCTTAAGGAGGAGAGTCTTAAAGGGAGATAGATTCATCAAACATGGATTTTACAGTTCCTTCCGATTTGTTTTATGCTTGGAAAATGAGGAGACCCTTTCTCATCTATTCTTCCAATGCCCTTGGGTAGTCACCTTTGGAAGCTTCTAGTTAAGTTGTTTAGCCTTCCTTGGATCAGCATTCAGTCTTTTGAGCAGCTGGCTAGAGATTGACATTGTCACCTTCCTAAAGGTCAGAATCTGTTGCCTACATTATGGGCTGGCATAACTCTTCTCCTTTGGAGCATTTGGAAAGAAGAAAACAGAAGAATCTTCGAACAGATCAGCAGAGACACAATATGTCTGGGAGTAAATCAAAATCAATGTTGTTGAATCTATCAAACATAAGATTTGTGTTCCTCAAAATCTCAACCTGGAATGGGAGCAAGTGTGTAAACAATTGTCTTTGCAACCCAATAATTCAACTTTGCCTACTTATCAGTATAAAATGAAAATACAATGGGATGGACATTGGACAACACCCCTGATTGAGTATGGAAAACTAAACATTGATGGAGCCTCAAGGGGCAATCCGGGCTAGGCTGTTATGGGAGGCATTGGTAGAGCTTCTAATAGGTTTGTATCCTTCTACTTCAATGAAAAATTGGGAGTTGCTACCAATAATTTAGCAGAAATCAAGGCAGTTTACAAAGGGATGCAAGAGACTTTGAAAACTGGATAGAAAAAAATCCAAATTGAATTTGATTCTAAGGTTATTTTCAGCTTTTTAGCTAATCCAGAAGGAGGTCACAACAAAAATTGGCAAATTGAAGGAAAGGTGGGGAAAATTCACCAGTTACAAAATTGGTTCCAACATGTGCAATCCAACCATTTTCCCAGAGAAAGTAATAAAGTAGCAGATGGGCTAGCCAATTGGGCTCTTGTCAACCACGACCTTATGTGTTATGGAATGCCTTCTAGGTGGTGGTCGACTATGCTTCAAGGGGATATGAGGAAGATTTTACACTCTGATTTGTATTAGTGACTGCTAATAAGTATCCTTTTCTTTATTCAGCCCAAGGTTGAACCAATAGCTATCAGGTTTGGCATAGTCGAATTTGTACATTTTTATTTTAAATAATATAAATTGGGTCCTAGATTTTTTTAAAAAGAAACAAAACTCTGTAAATAGAAATTTTTAAATTCGCAGAACTAGAGCACATGCTTTTAGTTTGTGGTGAAAATCGCAAGTCTTTGTAATTTTCTGTCAGGACAAAATCTCTCCTTCACAATTATGCGTATCATAGCAAAACTTCATTTGTTCTTCACATCCTTGCCTTGATGTCTCTACCTCATCCTCATTGGTTTCTTCAAAACATCGATTCTTTTTGCCAACTCACGATTTGGTTTAAATCATGCATCCTTGCTCTTGCAAATCATGACTATACTTTGGGGAGAAATCACAATTTCTTCCTGTGCACTGATTGCATCTTCTCCTTTTAAAAACTCATTGTGTCCTAGATGATTACAAAATATTTCCTGTCCATGATTCCTTCGCAACATCTTCACATTTGGTGTTTTTACCTTTCAAGATTTCACTTGGTCTATCTCAAAAATATTGCCAAAAAGTAGACATTGGTTGAGAATCAACCTGTGTCTACACGTCCTTCCTCGAGTCTGGATCTTCACATTTGTACCCAACAATGGCTTCCTTAAATGCCTAAACCTCTTATTCATCTCTTCATTAGTCCTACCCTTTTTAAGGACTTCCCCAAACTCTGCAACTTACTGTTTGTACCCTTCTCCTAGAGCTTTCCCGAACATTGGTTTTGACACCAATGTTTGCATGAGAGAGAAAATGAAGGGAATGGAAGGAAGACGACATACAACACAATTATGTTTCGTGCATCTGTCATTTATTAAACATAAAAGAAGTTTCGTTTCAGGTGAGGTAGTTATACATTGATAACTAACATACATTAACCAATATTTAAATAGTTAATGTTTCCATAATAATTTTAATACTTGAACATGGACACGATTACCCATCTTCAAGACATGTTGGATTGCATAAAACCTGCAAAAGTGTTATCACTAATATTTTATGGCAAAACATGAAGACAAACACTTCACAATATATAGTTGAGTGTGACACGCCACCATGATAAGGTGGAGAGTGTTCCTTCCTTAGGACTTCTGCAACCAAATGTTGTACCAAATCAAAAATGGGAAATTGTATCAACTGAAGTTATCTCAGTTCTTCCCAACTCTAAAGGTAAGGGTGAAATTTTTGCTGAGGTAGACTGATTGACTAAGTATTCCCACTTCATTCCCACAAAAAAGGAAGGAAATGATGGTCATAAGATTGGTAAATTGTATGTCCAACATGTGTTTAAGCTACATGGTATTCCAAAGCAGATCATTTGTGATCAGGATCGGATATTTCATAGTTATTTTGACAGGAACTGTTACATAATGCAAGGGCTACATTGACTATGAGCACTACCATTTCACCCCCAAACTGATGGTCAAACAAAAGTGGTGAGCAAGTGCTTGGAAGGGTAACTGAGAATGTATGTAGAGGATCAGTAAAGCAATTGGGTGGAATGGTTACATAAATGGATTATTACTTGTACAACACCACATCAATCTGCCATCAAGATAACACCCTTTATTGCTCTATATGGATTTGATCCGCCATCATCATTGGATTGGGTAATTCAAAGGAGCAAATGTACCAGTGGGTTCGGAAGCATTGGAGGAGATGCAAAATGCTATGCAAATTACAATGGTCAACTTGACAATGAGTGCCAACAGATTGAAGCATTAGGCAGATCAACACAAGACAAAGAGGACATTTGAAATGGGGATCATGGTGTTTGTTGGTCTACAACCATATAAACAAGTCACATTGAGGCATGCAGGGAAGAAAAAGTTGCAGTCAAAATGTTGTAACCCATACATGGTGAGAGCAAAGGGTGGGGAAGTTGCATATGCCTTGGACTTACAAAACAAAAGAAGATTGCACAATGTTATCAATGTATCATGTTTGAAGAATATAGGAGGGCATACCATGCCACAAACCGAACTTCCTACAGAGATGAAGGGGGGAAGATTTTGTTGGAATTCAAGTGCATTGTCATGGAGGACGTTAGAAAGCTATGAAATCTGGTTGTGTGAATGTTGAAGGTTAAGTGGAAAGGGTTACCAGCGAAGGGTGTAACTTTGGAGACTGGGTTTTTAGGCAGGTATCCAAACTTTCCCACATTGCTGGAGGGATGTATGTAAAATGTAAGTGGAGCATGGTGAAAAAACAAAGATACAAGAAAAACACATAATAGAGAAAGGGTCTCCATTTGTATGCAAAAGAGTATTTCCAAGCAATGCAAAAGAGGATTTCCAAGCAAGCGTCCAAACTTGCCACATTGTTGGAAGACATGCCTTAAATGCAAGGGGAGCTTGAAGAATATAAAAAAAGGCCCCCATTCTCATTCATCTATGTGGTTAAGTAGTTTTATAGGGCATGTTGGTTAGATCTTTCTTTTATGATGTGGCAGTATTGGATTCCATCCTCTATGCATCCTTCAAATGTATGAAGATCCATACTTCAAAATTTTGTACTTGGGAAGTTCCCGGGAGGTTAACATACCAGTACTAATTTAGGTCTACATTCGTCTTTAGAATTAGCATTATTATCAAGTTATAACTTATGTTATATTGCCGGTGCCTATAGTTAAGGAAGGGTTAGGTCATGTGTTAAGTAGACTTTTGTGTGGTTTTAATATAAAGGGTAGAGAAAACCCTAAAGATTGTATATTTTATCTCTTCTCTTTTTAATGCAAATAGAGAGCTACCATTATGCGAGAACTACTGTGTTATAAACAGATTTACAGGTGCAATCCACTCTTGGGTGAGCAGGTGTCCCCATTTTCTTCACTTTTTCACTTGTTCTTCTTTATATTAGTAGTTCCATTTTCTGTTGTTATTTGGAACATAGCAGAAGCCCTTTCATGGTCCACTTCAATTCATGAATATGAGTTTCCACCTGCAAAGTCAGAGAATGGAGCAAAGCACTTTCTTGCAAATTCATTTTAATGCAAATGTGAACAAGTCCTCAGCTGTTTCTTGATCAATTCTCAATATGGTCTCAAAATCAGATCCTATACTACAATGTTTTTTATAAGAATGAAACCTGTGGAGCAATCAATGAAATCTGAACCAAATTGGCATCTTTAAATGCCATGTGAAGGATAATCCTATGACTTAGCTCTATGCAATAGCCATACCTTACAACTCATTTCAAGCCTGTGCTGCTCACTTGACTAATTCCCAAGCGGGTACCACAAGACCAGTAAATGTCCATTTGAGAGTCTCGTATGCACATCCAAGCAGTTCTCCTCTATACAATTAATCTTGAATTTCAGAACTGGCAAAGCTACTTTGGTTAAAAAGTTCACTTGCTCAATTGGATTCTTCAGTAGTCATTTTGTCATTGTCATCTTCTGATGCAAATGAACTCCACTTTCGGGTCTTCTCTTAAATGTGAAGAACTTTGTAATGCAGTCATTTCCATTTGTCTTGTAGTCTAGATGGTGTACTATTGATTTTTTTTTTAATTTGATTTGAAACTTTAGAAGAATCTCAAGCCTGAATGCAAGCACCTGCAACTGACGAAAGTTAAAGAATTTTTTTCTATTCTATTTGTCATATGAAATTTAAGATTCTTCATGCCATTCACTAAGGTTCAAATCCCATTAGATGCAATAAGGGATGAGGATGGGATCGAATCCAAGGTGAATTTGGAGGAATGGATACCCCTCAACCCTTGACCCGAAGGAGGTCGATTATTGGTGCACCTGATACCAATGGATATGAAAGGACTGAATGATCTGGAGTTTAGTCTTCAATAAAAAAAAACATGAAGATTCTTCATATGCTTGGTTTTGCATTCCATGGAATAATTTTTTCTAGCAGTCTCTGACTTGGCTGTTGCTTCAAATTAAGAATGTGTTGATATTTCTACTGAATGTGGCCAATGATACACATGCATTTAAGATTTGTTTATTTCGTAGGTCTATCTAATGAGTTGTTTGATGTTGACTTGAATTCTTCAAAGTGTGTCAAGTTTTGCAGTTCAGTTTATGTTACTAAATTATGAATTGCTGTTTATTCATATGAAGATCCAAAACATTGAAAACATAATATGAACCAGATCGTGCCTTAAAAATATACAATGAATCTATTTGACATTAAAACTATACAATATTACAGATATCTCAAGGTGTTTATTTTCGATTTGTCTCCTTGAATTTATTATTGACTGGTGATGGATGAGTGTCGATCTAGCTGCACCACTGCATCGAGCTCATAAAACTCTTATAGGTGAGATCCAAACTCCAATTACGATTGTGCTCTCAACTTATCCACGCAAGAAGAAAAACTTCCAAATGATGGTGAAATGGATGCCAAATTTAAGGTTGGAACTTCCTTATGAGGGCCAAATGTATGTGAAATTTAAGGTCTGCCATTATTTGTTAAAAACTCACTTTACAGTCAACCAGCTTCCCTGGCTGCCATTGGAGGTGCCTCTCGGCATAATCAACAGGCTTTACAATCTACCACTTCCCCCGGCATCCACTGTAAGATGCCTCTCGACATAAAAATATATGATTGGCTGTTTAATGACCATCCTCCAAAATTTTCATGCTAGGATTGAGTTAAAACATTATGCAAGATGACTGTAGGACCAAGTCAACTGCTATTCCAAGACATCTTTCAGACACCTTAAGGGATATTAGATTCACTATTTTTATTGAAAAGTGAGAATTTAAATATAAGTCATGGTTTCTGAAATTAGTAATAAAGAAATATGAAGAAAATAAAATCCTCAAAATTTAAGATAAGTATTTAACACTGACATAGTTGATGTTTTGAATCAGATGTGAAACATACAGGCGCAACAAGATTCAGTTAAGCCAACTGGTATGATCGTGTACCATCTTGATAAATTGGTTTTATTGGGTCAATGTGTAATTAATTTCAATTTAATGGAGGACATGAGTAACAAAGGGGGAAGGAACAGGGGCTTCTGATCCCATCTCTTATTATTTTTAGATATTATTTTCGATCATACATTTGCGTAGAAGATAATGCCTGCCTTTAGACCTAATAGACGGGATTTTTTTTCAATAGATCACAAGGCTAGAGAATGACTTGAGGGCAGAAAGCACAAAAATTGTACAGCTGAAATCTATTGTAGAATCCAAAACAAGCAAAACCAAGAAGGTTTGAGGTACCTGAATCCAATCCATCTTTCCTGACGAGTGTGTCTATGAAATTAGTTTGTGGGTATTTGCAGTTTGTTTCAATGCTTCTGATTTTTCTGTATTTAAGTTGTTAAAAATAATTCTGCAACTCAGTTTTTTGTATCAGTCTTTACTTTGTTTGCCCAACTGGGGTTTTGCATCTAATTGCAGGATCAAATGAGATTCTCAATAACTAGTTATTGAAGTTTGACATTGGTTAAACTCTTTATTCCTCAAGCTGGGATCAATGCCAGGAAACGATTAGTAAGCAAGTCATGTATAACAAATGTTGACCGAGGATGTAGAAATCATCTTTGACTGTATCAGTGTATGGTTCATGTTGTCGTATTTTCGTCATTATGTAAGCTTCATGCCTATCAAAACTCGTTATTGGAAAGGTTTAAGGTGCCATCCTGTTTGGTAATTGATCATGTTGGCATATTTGAGGGAAAGAAGTTAAATTATTGCAAATATAAAATAGATCAATGTCGACAAGCTTAGCATTCTTTCTATTCTCTCTTCCAAGTCTTAACAGAAAATGTAATTTGCAGAGTTGTGAAGCAGTGCTTGAATAATATATTTCCGTCTCCTTTCATTCTTTTCTTTTGTTGTAGTGCCAATATATACTGACATTTCCTGAGGCATAGAAATTAGATGTTGGCCAATAAGGCAAGACTGATCTTGTAAGACACACACTTATGAAAATGTTAGCTCTATCCTTGTTTTTTTTTTAATTTATTTGGGTGGGAGAAACATGTCTTATATTGCTTCAAGGAAATCATACGAGTATTCAATATTTTGTTGAATTCTATTGTGGCTTAATTTTTTATTTATTTTTAGGTGTATCATGGTAAAATTCCAGTTGCAAAGCTTGAATGTCGGAAATTTCAAATTGGATAAAATTCGATGTTTTTGACTTATGCTGAATTAATATTGAAAATTGGGCCAAATGTTGTAGTGTTAGCAGGTTTGTACCTCACATATTCAGAGATTTCTATATGAGGGTAGGTACATTCATTGGAACACAATCAGAAGCAAATATTTGTCAAATGGTTTTGTTGCAAAAACCCTGATAGACATGTATGCAAAATCTGACAACATATACAGAATGCAAACTATTTTAGAAATGCCTCAACAGAAGGTGGTCACATGGACTGCAATGATTTTTAGATGTGCACAAAATGGAATTTGCAAGGACACAACTCTTTGAAGAGGTTTTCAAAGAGGAGCGAGTTGATTTTTCTTCTCTTTTTTGAAGAGGTAAATATCTCAGTATTATGGTTTGATATGTTAGTACTTTTATTAGACATTTCTCTCAATAAGTGACATGAATGTTGTAGTTAGTCAAACAATTCACTTCTTTTCTCTTTGCTGCGACATTTAGAAACTAAGATAGATGTCTATGCAAAATGTGGTAGCATGCAAAGGAAGGTGGGTAATCTATTTGACGAAATGTTCACATGGACTGCAATGAGAGACAGGACATTAACTAGTGTTTTGCTATCAGGTAGGGTTTTTAACATAATGGCATGATATGCTAGTGACTTCAACATTATGGCAAAGGATTATACTTTTGTTACAGTTTATAAACACTCCTATAAGATCATAAACCTTGAATGGTTAATACTCAATAGTTGTCTAAGATGTAACTATAATTGTTTTTGGTTAAGAGTTGATATGATGTGGATGTTGTTAATGCAATGACACATGAATGTTGTAGTTAGTTGAACAATGCATGCCCTTTATCTCTTCTGCCACATTTTGCAGCTAAGATTGCATTATAAAAGTTGTACATTACATATTTCAAGATTTATACATGAGGGAAAACACATTTATCAAAGCATAGTAAAAATTAGATAGCTTTCATCCTTGCTATAGACATGCTTCACATATCTTATAGTCGTGCATTGGTTTTTTAAACAATTCTTGCCTCTTCTCTATGCTGCCAAAATTTACCAATGTGACTGCAGTAGAGGGTCTATACCTTGACATATTGAGGTTTTTACACGAGGACATGCGCATTCATTGAAGCATAATCAAAAGCAGATATTTGTCATATTTTGTAGTTTGAAACGCCATGATAGAAATGTATGCAAAATGTGGCAACATACAGAAGGCACACAGATTGTTTGAAAAAATTGTCTACGAAATGTGGGCACAAGTACTGGAATCTATTAGCTCTTTTGTGGCAACGTAGACAACGCAGTGAACTGTCTAACAAAATGATTCAATTAAATGAGTTTAACATAGACTACAATGGTGGACTTGTGACGATTAGTGTTTTGGTTAAGAAGCAAGGATCTCAGCATTATGGCATGATATGTTAGTGTATTTAGTAGATGTTGCTCTCATTACTTTTGAGATGTAATTATAGTTGTTTGTAATTAAAGTTGTTTGTAATTAAGTTTGTATGTGTTCTAGATGTTGCTCATAATGTAGATAAATGAACATTGTATATTATCAGAAATTCCACACCCGTTCTTTATGTTGCCAAAATATTATAACCGAGATTGTATTACAGGTTTTGTAAATAATATTTCTAGGTTGTCACAAGGGAATATTATACATCCATCAAAGCACAATTGAAAGCATGAATTTGTCATATGTTGTATTTGCAAACACCATGATAGATGTGCATGCAAAAAGTGGTGACACGCAAGGAATGCGAACTGTTTGACGAAATGTCTCAACAGAATGTGGTCACATGGACTACATTGAGGGACTTGTGACATTTACTTATGTGAACAAGTAGGAAGTATTTTGGCCTGATATGGTAGTGGGTGAAACATTTATGGCAATAATAATATTTTGTTTTAGTTTATAAACTTAGATAAGATCATGAACTTGAATGAAAATATTTGATAGTTGTTTGAAATGTAATTAGAGTTTTTTTAAAAAGGTTTTATGTGCTTAAAATTTTGGTCTTAATGGAGAGACATACATGTAGTTTTTCAAACAATTCATATCCATTCTTTATGCTATATCACATTTTGTGCATTAGACGGTTTATACCTTAATATATAATTTCTAGTCCACATGAGGGTATATATCTATCAAATAACAATCCAAAGTGAATATGTCATATGTTGTAATGATGGACTTCAGACATTTAGTTGGGTTGTGTGAAACTTGAAGGATCTTAGCATTATGGCATGGTATGTAAGTGACTTTGATACATGTTTCTTTCTACCTCATATTTATCATATCATAATAATGAATTATAATTAAATAATTATTTTAAAAAATTAAAAAAATATTTTCACTATTCTTTTGAATTTGAGAAAATTAAAATATAATAATTATTTTTATGAAAAAAGTTAAACTAGGACATTTAGTAGTAAAAAAATAATTAGAACAATCATACTTACAAATTGAGTGCATGCTTGCTTGAAGCTTGTGGGCCTCGTGGGATTGGTGACTTTCTTCCTCTATTGAATTTGGGTTTGTGCAGCTTGTTTACGTCGGCTTACTTGACCAAGACATTCAAGACTCTCCAATAGTCAAAGTGCTCCTTTCACAGCCCATGCTTATAATGAGAGGACTTGAAAAGAGTTGGAAAGTAAAAACTTGGTCAGTATAATTTGTTAAAAACCAATTTAAAGATGTATATTCTAAAATATACAATATTTTCAAAAGCTTAATTTGGTAGTACAACATTTTTAAAACTAATACATAAAATATGAGTAAGTCATAAAACAAAATTTATCACTTGAGAGTTTTCCACTCTAATTGTGGTAATGTCATAATTAGTTTTCTATTAAGGTTGTTCATCTCTTCTCATGCGAGCAATGTTTGTCCAATTCTTTATGACCTCTACATTGTTAAATAAAAGTTAGAACACAAAATGTAATATATAAAAAAACATAACTAACATAAATATTTTAAATACATTTATCTAAGATACGTAGAGAGATATCAATCTCGAAGCATCTATTTAGCTATGCTAGTGTATTATAAGTATACCAAAAAATAAATGTATTTATATGAAATACATCAATACATATCAATTTCAAGGTTCTTAGATTAGATTTTTCACATGCCACACTAATCAATAACTTGATTAAATTCTCTATAAATTTCCCATTGATTTGTGGCAAATGGAATCTATTTAGCTACACTGTTGTGTTTGTATCGAAAAAAATCTATTGAAGAAAAAGGGCCTAAACATTACTATATGCCCAAGATATTATTATTATTTTAATTGACGTCTCCAAGGAAAAAAGAAAAAATATATATTTAAATGACAATCCAATGGAAGTCAAATTCATGGATGAATTGTCATGTGATGGTCAAATGGATGCCAAATTTAATATCAAGAATTAAAATGAACAACTCACTCCATTATAGCCCTGGCTGACATTGTAGGAACGCTTCTCACATAATTATATAAATTATATATAAATTAGAATATAAAACATAATGTAGTAAAAATAACATTGTTATTCAAATTATTATTTTTTATAAAAAAGATTATCCAATAGGGTACCAATGTGCTTCTAATTTCATTGAGCATCAAAGTCTTTAAATTTTGGGAAATTGGCATAAAATGAATCAATAAACTTTGATGTTGCCTTGTTCAATATATGTAAAAATAAATATGCAAATAAACCATCATAATAGAGGGCAAGACCACCACAAGCAAGGGAAGAAACCTATTCAAGGGAGAATCCTTATGACTCATGAGAATCGATAGCTCTTCAAAGCAACCCTTGAGCATAATTTTTAGCAACACTTCCAAGATCGAAAGAATATTTTAGTTGTGAACAGTTGTCTAACAAATAAAAATATGTTGATTTCTATAATTCAAAAGGCTTTAAATGCATGTAAAAGAAGCAACCCTAGGAATGGGAGGGCAAGTAGTTTTCCAGCAAATTCATGGTATGATGATGAATGCAAGGCAGCAAAGAGGATTGAGAAAACTTGGAATGACCAAAGAAAACAAAAAGGTTTATAAAACATTATTTGGTCTAAAAAGGAAAGCTATGTGAACATAAGAAGAAAAGAATTAATTTACCTTGGAAAGCATAACCCCAAAGGTTTTTGGAGGGAGTTACAACAATAAAGAAAGCAAATAGAGAACAATATTACCGACACACAATGGTTAGAGTACACCAAGCTATTATATGAAATAGTTCAAGATAAACCTTTGGTAATCAATACAACATCAAAGCTTTTTTCTACGAAGGATATTATTCAAGTCATCAAGAATCTTGCAGGGGGTAAGGCGCAAGACATTGACGGGCTGTAAGCTGAATATTTGAAGTGGGGCTTGGAAACCCTCACACCACATATTAAACACACATTTCATGGTATCATTTAAAAAGGCTTTCCAGCAAATTGGACGACTAGTGTCCTTATACCTCTATATAAAAGTGGGGACATCAACAATCCGTCCAATTATTGGACCATCATGGTCAACCCCCTTCTTGAAAAACTATTTGGTAGCATGGTAGAGCACAAAATCAACAGTTGGGCAGAGAAAGAGGGTAAAAGAGCAAAAGGACAAGAAATTTTAGGCCAAAACACTTTACTATCGATCACTGCATTACCCTTATACACTTGGTGGAAAAAATATGGGATAATCAGGGATAGGAAGCTTTATGTTGCTTTGTTGACTTCAAGAAAGCATTTGACACGGTCCCTAGAGGTAAACTTTGGAGCCGAATGGAGTAGCTTGGTATTCCAGATGAGTATAGAGCAGTAGTGCATAGGCTTTATGAGCAAGTCAGGGCCAAAATCAGAACAAGTGAGGGTATGTTAGGATTCTTTGGAAGTGACATTGGAGTCAAACAAGGTTTCCCTGTATCTCCAACCTTGTTTGGTCTCTACATTGATAAACTAAAGAAGTGGATTGATAACGCTAGTGGAGGAGGCATCCATCTAGCTAGCTATGTTGTAAAGCTACTTCTATACGCAGATGATCTTATTCTAATTGCAAAAATGGCCCAAAGTTTGAGAGAACATCTGAAAGCTCTAGATTTTTTGCTAAGAGGTGGGAATGCAAGTGAATACTAGCAAGACAAAAATCATGATCTTTTCTCTACGGAGAAAATAAGGCAATATGAGTTTCATTTTGAAGAAAACGCATTAGAAATAGTGGAACAATACAAATATCTTGGGCTTGACTTTCACAATAAGCTTAGTTGGGAGACATGTAGGGCAAAAAGAATCCAAGGGGGATGGAAGGCCTTATACTCATTGCAGAATAGGTGCAGGAATGTAGAATTGTGGGATTGGATAACCAAAAATACCTTATTTGGCCTACGAGTCGCACTAGTGATTCTATATGGGTGCGAAGTTTGGGGAAGCAGTGTTTTTGACTTAAACTGGAGACAAATAGAGAGGGTCCAAAAACACTTAATAACTAGTAGCCTCAAAGTTAAAGCCTCGGTTCCATATGAGATTCTTTTGGCTGAATCTGGTACCTTTCCACTGGAAGCATCGGCAATGATTTGAACTAAGTTATTTTAAAAAGGTACGCAGAATGGAGAATAGTTGATGGCCCAAAATAGTAGCCAAAGAAGAACTAAGCAGAAGGAAGAGCACATGGATGAAGCAAAACAACAAGTGGATGAGTAAATGTGACATTGACATGCAAGAATGTGCAAATACCAATGAGGAAATAAAAAAGTATGTGAAAGAGAAATTCAGGACAGCCATGTGGACAAGGTAGATAGGACGGAAGAAAGCATACTACATCAATCATTTTAACCCCACTTGGGAGCACAATGAAAATGCATACATAGGAGCATAAATTAAACGGAAAGCAAAGATGTTAATTGCCCAACTAAGAACCAACTCGCACCATCTTAGGTGTGAAATTGGTAGGTGGTCAATATCCAAAGAAGAATGAGAAACAAGAACTTGTTTATTCTGTGTCAATGGGGTAGTGGAGACATATTGGCACTTCATTATGGAGTGTGCAACCTATAATGACATTCGAAGCAACTATAGGGATAGTTTAAGCATTGTCAAGTTAATAGGCTTGTTTCAAGAGGAAAGGTTAACCAAAATATCAAGTTTTTTAATCAAGATACATAGTATAAGAGCTGACATCGAGAAAGGAGTTAACATTTTGCAATATGAGCAGTGACCTCTATGATATGATGTTTTGTTTTTATTTGGACAGATTTTTTTTGCGGCTCTTGGTCCCATATATTGTTTGGTCTCGTGGACGTTATTAAAATCCTTCATTCATTCATTCATTCCTCGCATCAAAAAATGTGTTGCTATTTTACTACTTACAAATATAAAACATATTAAAATATAAGTTTAATAAATATCTTTAATTTAAAAATATAAATATACATGTCATTTTTGTCTAGAAATACATTTTCATATACATCTAAGTGAATTGTCAACCATGGTAGAATACAACCTCGCATATTTGTTTGGAATCCAACTATGATGCATACGATTATCATGTGCCTCACTATTTTCTCTTGGCTATCTAGAAATAAATGTGATTGGAGAGGGGCTAGGACAATCACATCCCTCACATATTGTCTAATGGGAACATGAGTATGAGATAGGTTTATGGGTCATGCAAAATCAAACGCAGGGGATGAAGGATGTATGTTTAAGGGACACACATTATCAACTAAAGGAGTTGCGTTTAAGGGATGTGTAGTCATATGTGATGGTTGGCTAGTTGAAGATGGTCTACTAGAAGTTGGAAAAGGTGAAGAATGTGTATGATAAGAAAAGATAGGTTCCCAATTGGGTTCTCAAATATAGGGATCAAATCTAAGTTTGGAAACACAATGTAGATACAAAGGTGCTCAAATAGCACTAATTTCGTAATTCTAGAGGATAGTAACCCTAACCCTAGGATAGCTATAGGTTTCCATGGTCTATACGTAAGATAAAGATAGGTATCCTACTAGGATTTTAGAATAAGAGTAATCAAGGAATGGATAAAGACTACGAAGAGTTCAAAATATTGACATGCAGCACATGTGTGACCTTTGATGCATAATTTTTTTCAAAGGCAAGAACATCGAGAGAGAATCGCTATGGGTGGAGAAGGGGAAAGCTCAACAAAAATACCTCTAGTTTGAACTCACTGTGGTGACCTAAATGCAAAAGGGTAAGCTCCGGATCCCCAAGTCCAATATGTGCAATATAGTGTAAAAATGTGTGACCTATAAGTGCATTTATATATGAACAATTGAAGATGAATTGGAGAAAATGATAAAAGGTGGTGAAGTATTATGGTCAATGCCATCGCTCGCGAATGATGGCTTCAATTATGGAGAATCTAAACCTAACACCGTCACCCAAGGGCAATGGTGTTAGCCTTAGGAGAACCCTAATAAAAAGTGGTGAAAAACATGTGAGGTGGAAGTCATAAGGTAAATGGAGGAAATGACGAAGGTCTAGGATGACCAAAAATAGGGATAATAATGTACAATAAGCATAAACAAGTGGACATAATGAGACAAGTAGACATGATGGGTGTAATATGTGAACAAAGTGAAGAAACGAGGCAAGGGTAAGGGAACTAAAGCATTATAACATCTCACAAATGCTGTAGTCTAGCCCACGTGACTAAGTCCAATTCCATCCCAATCCCGACAGCCCCCTTAAGGCACCTGCTTGGGAGGAATATGCATCAACAATCCCTACACAAAAGAAATGATTAGTAAGCGTAAAAAATGAGGTGTATACATAGTCCCCAACCAAATATTAATGTGTGTCACAATAGTGAAATGTGTGATGGTGTTTGGAAAAATATCTATGAAATACGTAAACTCAAAAGTAAAGCAGTAATGAAAGTGTTATAAAGAAGTAATGAACTCCACCAAATGAAATATGCCTACATCATACTTACCTTCCAGTGTCACTTAGCTTGTATGTGGTAGGTGTAATAACTACTTGGAACCTTGAAGAAGTAAGATTGAAAAGTAAAGGTGGGGGATAGCCCCAAGAGACAAGTTGTTGATGAGGAAAGAGTAGAGAGACCTCAAGGATGGCACCATGAGCGGTGGTTATGGACGCCTAAAGGAGGTTATTTGTTTGATAGTAGCGTATATGATGGGAGTGACCAAGGTAGAGAGAGGAGGCTTCGAGGAGGTCACCTATGATATTAGTGCCTTGAGATAAGTGGTTAACCAATCACGCGCATGTGCGTGCGTGCATGTGTATTTTATGTTGATGTTTGATGTATGTTTACTTTTATGATTCTATTTTCTTATTCGTGTACAAATGTAGGAACATGCATGGCTAAGAGAAATGAAATAGTAAAAGGTTGAAAATGATCGAGTAGGTAAAGCGTGTAAAATGGAATGGGATGGGATCCAATTAAAGGACCAACACAAGCAATAAAAGGTAAAGCCAAGTGGGAGATGATAAGAAATTTATTACGAGAGTATCCAAGGTAGGAAGCAATGGTTGTAGGAACCCAAGAGAGAGAAATATACCGAAGCTAAAGATGGTATATAGAATTACCAAGTATCCAAGATAGGAAGCAATGGTCATACGAACCCAAGAAGGAGAGATAACCTCAAGTAGCAGAAGATATGTATAATTACTAAAGTATCCAAGATAAGAAGCAATGGACGTAGGAACCCAAGCAAGAGAGATAAACCCAAGTAGGAGAATATAAATAATGATGTACTAATGAGAATAAAATGAATCATTAATGATGTGTGAAAGTTTGACATGCATCGTTAATTATGTTAGTTACATTGTGTAATATTTGACGTTGAGCATGAATCATGATATCATCAAGGTTATCTTGAATGGTGTTGGTACCATGAACAGACTTATGATCGTGTAGAAAAAAGAGAGTTGTCAATCCAATCATAGATCCATGTAAAAATATCACAATGGATATCATCAAGGGAAGGATGACATAATGAGTCTGGAGAGAACTAGATGGTGGCATAAAAGGATGTGATGGACGAGATCGAGCTTGATGCTTAAGCACACGAGGATAAGGATCTCGAACTCAGTGTTTGTGGGAGATGACAAGTATCATTTGTATGCAAGCAAAAGTTGTGATGAGAACAAAAGAGTGGTACAATAAAGGAGGGTTACGTGGCATTCTTTTGTTGGTCTCTTTGGAATTTCACTATGATGTTGTTCATATGTTGTTGATACAATCTATAATATGAAACGTCGTGCCCATGAGCCTCATGCCATGTGTAGTATGGTTCAGTTATAGTTGGGCTACCATAATGGCAAGAAGAGCTAGTGGTGATGTCGTAGGGGTAGAGTCGTAGCAACATGTGGAGATGTAGAAGAAGAGGAAGGGGGATATGTGACAATAGGTGTTGTAGAGTGGCCATCTGAGGGAGTGGTATGTGGCATTGACATTGGATTTCCAATTGGAGTGTAGTTCATGAGTTTTTTCTTATAGTTGAAGTCACAGTAAGTAACGTCATCATCCATGAGGTCATCAACATCTAGATAAAAGACAATATGTGTTTCTCATAGGGAGACAGTGATAATGTTAATGTTATAACTAAAGGAAGAGCATATTGATTTGTGATAAGGAATAACTTCCATATTTTTTAGCTTGGGCGTAGCCTGCTAGGAAGGAATTGTTTTCAAATAAACACTCATTTTTATTTGTATAACTTACTTCAAATTCTAGACTTATGTGGCTTCAAGTTCTTAACCTACTTAAGTTGTGATTTCCTAACTCTTACAGGAAGGCCCAAATGACTTGTCATTTTTCTACCTTATTTTGGTCTTGGGTGAAAATCCGCGAGAATAATAGGCTGCGAATCAAAGAAACAATGTACCGTGGAAAACAAAAAAATTGTGCAACAAAAAAAATCTACAGAGGGTTGGTGGTGGAAATTATGTAGAAGTTCTGGATAATATATGCTGCGAAAAAGGTGAAAACCATGCAAAAAATGTTGAGTGCAAAAAAGTGAAGGCCGTAGAGTGAAAGAAAAGAGTGGAGTGTGGGAGAAGCAAATGTAAAAGCCATGAGACAAATGAAAGTCCCTTAGAGAAATTTAAACTCGCACAAGGTTGAAGTCTGCAAAACAAAGCAAAACATAAAATCTGCGGGCAAAGGGGATCTGAGGTACAAAGTGAAAGCTGCAACAAACAAAGGATTTTGCGAAACAGAATGGGCCATGGAATGAAGAAACAAGAAATTCCGCAAAAGGAAAAGTGAAGTCACATAACAAGAAGGAAATCACAGATCAAGGGTAAGAAGCCAGGAACAAATCCATGGACCATTGTAAACCCACCAATAATGCAAAAAGTAGTCAAAGAAAACTGTGGAAGATCGTATATCATAAAAAAAAAACCCAAAAACCAAAATTCATGCCCAACTTAGTTTAAATGATTGAACAACCTCCAATAACAAGCATTAAACCTTGTATTGCATAGCCCTCATTCCCAGACAATGTGATGGAGTGTGATTCAAGCAACCTCTAATGCCCATACTTGGTCTATAAAATTGAATGTTGATTGGTCCTTAGTGGTTGGCGAAGTGGTTGGTTTTCTTCAATGTTGGGTGCCATATGATCTCTTCTCTTTTTCTTTCTCTATCTCCTATAAAAACAATTATATGACCATGAGTTAAAAGGTATTTTTGCTAGCCTTGCAGTTCTCCCCTTTTAAGCACTACGATAATGTTCACAGACCTCTATAGCCTGTTTGTGGAGTTTTCTCATGCCTTGGCTTTGTGGAATTGTGAATGACTAAATTCTTCATAGTTTTTGCAAGTGTGATCTCTTTCCTTTGAATACATACGTGTTTGATGTGGATATCTTATTCCTCTAGCAATATTTTAGTCTTATTGTGATCATTCCATTTAGAGTTTATGTGCACATTTCTTGAAACGTCATATTTTGGGTTATGTCCATGTCCACCAGATTAGTACCCTATTTTATTTTGGTGCATCACCTTTTCTTTATTTCAATATTTCATCCTTCTGAACCCAAGTTCCTTAGAAATACTAGATTAGAACTAGATAGTAATAGCTTTTAGTGCTAGTTAGATTAGTTGGAATGACCTAGAATAGAAGGAACTTGCCTTCTCTGGAGATTGACCTTAAAAGGAACCGTTGTCCCACACTTTGAAGGTCATTCCATGTTTCATTAAGGTGTTGAGCTCAACCTCGGCAAGGGGTATAGTATCAAGTGATAACAGTTTTGGCATGCCTAGTGGGACGCATTCACGTCATTTTCAACTCATTTTTATAGGTTTCCCTAAGATTGGTGTGTGTCTTTGTGGAACCTCAGCCTTTGGAGGCATTATTTCAGCACATACGGTGACTCCCAAATCCAGAACTACAGGTTAGAAGAATCCTAGTGTCTATTTTTTCATGAGAAGAATACAATTGAGACAAAATTCAGCTAGGGGGATCCTATTGAACACATGTTGCTCTTATTAAGGAGAAAAAGAAAGGGAGGATCAATTCAAATAATCTCATCTCCTCTCAAAAGAATTTTTTCCACTCCCCCTCCTCTTAGACCCTTCTCTTTTCCCCTTATAAGTTTAAGGCATGCCCCCTTCATGGATCACCAAAGAAACTTTCCTTTTGTGACCTTCAATAGAGGTAGTACCTTAGTTTTGGCTACTCACAATGATATACCACTTGTTTCCTTCAAATGCATTCCATTTTTTTATTGGTGAAAACTTAACAGTATGCCTAAATTTGGATTTCTTGCAAGATTTTTTAGTTGATATAAAAATATCCAAATCAATACTTCTAAATAAATGGGCTTACGTTGTCATTGAAAATGAGGACAATCATGAATTCTTTCAATGAATAAAGTCGGTAAACTTCTTGATCTGAATCTAAAGCTTACATGAAAACACTTAGGAAAATTTTATTTCTTTGTGGTGGTTAGGGGACTTGCCTCAATCAGATACCTAACTATTTAAGGAGATAAAATACATTTTATTGTAGAAAAATGACAAAATGATGCATAAAAATGAATTTTATACTTGACTTAGTCACAAACTAATCACGACTGCAATTCACTGAAAATCACTCGGGGGTTACAGGCTAGTCGCGGGCATGACCAACACCTACGCTTAAATATCTCCAAAATAGTGATGTCATGAGTTACATCATTCCCTTAAGATCTACCTTTGCCTCTCCAAAATCTGCAATACAAAAATATGCGAGCAAAGAAGTAAAATCTCAAGTATGGGCTCAAGTGTACAAGGAGTCAAGAAGGCCAATAAGCTTAGTAGGAGATTCAAGAGGATGAAATGATGGGGGTGAGTGGTGTTCTATAATATTATGAGTGCATATAATATTGTGACACATATGGGTGCAATGTGCATAGGTGGGTGAGATGATAAGGGTCCATAGTGCATTGGGCATGCAAGTGGGTAGGTGGCATAGAGAAAATTAAATGTGAGTGGGTGAAGGTTAGTAAATGAGTGATGAGGTGTATTTGATCACCTTTTGGTGAGGTTTTATATTTTTTAGTTTCTTTTGTGAGATTATTTGATTTTTTGGTGATTGTTATGTTTTATACTATTTTTGGGTATTTTTGAATTTTGAGAGCTTATGTGCAAGGTGCATTTTCTAGTGTCTACATTTCCCTCCTTTTTGAGCTATGTGTTACAGTAGAGAGGATGCAATGCAAAAATTAAAGATAATATGGGGGTCATCCAACTCTTTGACAATGGTATATGCATACGCAAGTTTAGATGGTTGACTAGGTAAACGATAACTTGGAAATGTGATCGATGGGCCACTTTAGCCACGGGCCAAGTTATCTTCCTCCATTTGTCTTTGAATTCTCTGTTTCCACTTCTTTGTAGAATTGTATGGATCGCAAGGTAATTCTTCTTTGCCTTTAGACCTTGTCACTGTCATATAAATCACAAGAATGAATACCACAGTCTTAGATACTTGTTAGCTCTGATACAAAAATTATTTGTAAAGCTTTGACTTTGGAATTTCACAAATCACAACTTAATGTTGTTGTTCTACTTTCAATTAGAAAATAACATAATTGAGCTAGTGATTGATTCGTGTATGCTTTAGAACTAAAAATTGCATAGAGAAATGAAATTAATAACACAACACACAGATTTTTATCCTGGGAACCCCCAGTGTGAGGGAAAACTAGTTGGGAAGGGCAACTGCTCTTTCTTCCCACTTATGTATTTGCCAATAATTCAAGAATACAAATTACAATAAGCTTGAAAGGAAGCAACAATGTAAACCTTCTTCCCAAATACTTACTTGCTCTGCTCTTAACCTTGTGCTTCTACAAATTCAATTCCAGCACTAGAGATCTCTTGCTCACTTACTCCCATGAATCTAAATTTCCTTTGATGCTCAATTATCTTACCCCCCATGTATTTATAGCCCTTCTCATGTCCTCCCGTGCAGTGGAGAATGAGAAAGGTTGTGAAAGGGAAGAGACACAGTCTAGATGCTTCAAATTTGAGATTGTTCGTACTTGATTTTATTTTTCCGTCAAAAGTGATAGGACCACCGCCCTGTGCAGGCTAGCGGTTACATGACTGTTGCCCTACGCAGGGGGTGGCTATAGGACCACCTCTTTTTTGAGGGTGGTTACATGACCGCCACTCTTCACAGGGCAGTGGTTCTGTAAAAAGACGCCCTGCACCCCATTTTTCTCATTTTCTTCGTCTAGTATTGGATGATTTGACGAAGTGGTGTTTTTTTGGATCCCTATGGATCAATCGATGAATATATGATGAACCAGAAGGCACATGACATGGATAATGAGTGAGCTAAAAAATATCTTGAATAAGTTATAAACATCATATGGTGACATACTATCCATGCATCTTGTTGATATCTTGTGTGTGTGCATGACAGTTAACTACTGCATGCAGTGAAGAATTGTAAGAAAATGAGTGAAAACACAAGCCAATGTGTAGGTGTGATTGAAACAATTGATTGGTGATACATGTAATGAAAGGTAATTGTAATCCATGCATTTCTCTGATTCTTTCTAGACATTTATAGCCCTAACAAAGATGCATTTAATTATAATCACAACATTTATCTACTGCCAACTAGGTATCCAAATCTTGGGTAGAGATACTGAAAAGATCTCTAAGAGAGAGATGAATGATATTGATCTTTTAAAAAAAATAATAATAATAATTTGTTTTGACATGATATTCAACTCTTTCATTTTGCCAAGGGGTTTAGAACCACTAGTGGCTTGATGTGGGGAGTGGAAGTGATTATGGAGATGGCATTGGAAAGCATCAACAAATAATGTTCGAGGGTCTTCACAATAAGTTATTAAGTGTGTAAGAGTGTGTGGATATCTAGGAGGATAGTCGTTCTTAATTCACCAACTAACAAAATACCAAGTTCAAGAAACTTTAGTATAGACTATTGACTCACAAAATGTGACAAAAATATAATCAAGAGTTCATCAAAAGCTATGAAATAAACCAAGACATGGAATGTGAACAAACTGTAAGTGAACTAGGTACTAGTGAATAGATAATTGGAATGAAATATGAATGAATGGAGAAATTGTGGTAGAACATCCACAAGCAAGGGTTGTTTTATTAAAAAAATTCAGATATAATTTGTTTTTGTATTTTGAAATATGTTTATCTTTTTTTAGATTTTGTGTGTGCTTGTGTTTGTGTCAATGATGATAGTGTAGGATGTGCAGAGAATCGAGACATGTTTTGAGTCCAAAATGGATGAAGATAATCTGAATGTATGAAGCACAAAGAATGTGGTAGTGAAGACAAATGAGAGTCCCCCTAGTTTGCGTAGGGGCTAGATGAATGAGAGTCATGAAGTATAAAAGAAGGTAATATATGAGGTAGATAATGGGATTAAATTGTATGATGTGGATGATGAGTGAAGTAATGATGAAAAATAGAATCCATAAGACAGTATTAAGTAGATGATGTGATAACAGAGATGAATAAAATAAGATAAATGTTGCATGTGGTGAATGTGATATAATTTCAGGTGGACGAGGACATGAAAATAGATCAGTGGTAGGAGATGAAGCATGGTTTTAATGATGATGTCATGTGGACGAGGAGTGGAGAACATATTAATGTATGAAGGAAGCATGAGATCCAAGGGTGTGGTCTTGTGATGAATGGGTGTGATGAGAGGAAGATTGCATGGAATAAGAAGGGGTATGTAAGAGTGGATGTCAAACAAATGAGATTGTGAGAGAAAATAAGAATGATGAGAAATTGTAACTAGATATGGACGAGGCTTATGATGAAAATGTATGCAAAAAATGGTTTTGTGCTCATGATAGATGATTTGAATGAAGGAGGATTTGGTAATAAGAAGGGTTCCTGAATGAGTGGTGATAGAGGTAAAAAGGTGCATGTGGAAGAATGCTCCAAAAGAGGTGAAGCATTGAGAGTAAGTGTGGTGACTTGCAAGGAAGAGATGAAATAAAAAGTGTATAAAAATTATAAGGAATAAATGTAAGAGGAATGTGAATGAGCAGGATATATGGTATATGATACAATACTGACACTGATAGTAAGAAGGGTTCCTGAATGAAAGATAATGAAGGTAAAAATATGCATATGAAAGAGGGCTCTAAGATAGATGAAGTAGTGACTAGATTGAGAGATGAGGAAAATCAAAATGTAGGTGTGGTAATTGGTTGTATACTAAATGGGGTATATACAATCAAATAAAGTTATGAATTAGAGGACGTGATGGTCAAGATAAAATCACATGATGATATGAACGACGGAAATCTACATAGATGTGGTAACAATGTAGAGGACTTCAAAAAGGGTGAGGATGAGACCATCTCAAAATTGGAATAATATGATGGTGGATATTAATAAGGGGTGATGTAGATGATGAGACACTAGGGGAGCATGATGGTGTGGAGTCCAAGGTGGAAACATATGATGATGTGGGTTGTGAAGTGGATGAGGAGGCACTAGGTGCACATGGTGATTGGGAGATAGTGGGAGATGATGAATCAAATGATGGAGACACAACACATGGATAATAAGTGGGAATATTAGTAGGGTGTGAAGTGATTGGATTGGTGTTAGTAGGTGAATTCAGAGGAGATGAAGGCTCAACAATAATGTCACCCTTATCAAAAGGATCATGAATGAAGTTACGGAGTTGGGGACACAAATTAATGGAATAATTGTCAATATGATGATAGGCACACGTGTCATATGAGGTGCGCCAAAATGGTGGGGGTGGTATGGGAGGGAGAGTGATGAGATGCAAATAAATTAACTTGTGGAGAATAGAATAAAGTGTCTAAGTCAATGGAATGAATTGGTGAGCGGGTTGGACAAAGTTATAATCCCTAGTAGAATGTGAAAAATGCAAATATGTGGGTGTAGAAGAGAATGGGATGTGAGGAGGATCTAGGTGGATGACACTATGAACATGAAAGTGCAATGATGGAATAGGTGCACGAGAAATTTAAATATGTGATAAGGCAGGAGGATGACCAAGATGGATATGCTTAAGGTAGTGTGACGTGTGCACGACCTTGTTGAATGTGCGTAATGGGTGGGTTTGTAATTGGTGTGAGATGTAGTGGAATTAAATTTTGGGAAATAATTCAATGAGCTCAGATTGTGGGAGTGGAAATGATAGGTGATGAATGAGTGTAAACCAACACACAACAAAGTCAAGGATGGACTCGATAGGATATTTTCGAAGTTTGTGAAAGTCAACTAATGTTACTTTGGGCATAATATGGATAGAGAAGTGAGAAAATTATGTGTCAATAATTTGTGAAAATGTGCAAATCCTTTGGTGAGGGAGGTGGGAATGCTAGTTAAGTGCTTGGATAGCAATGGAAAGTGGGAAGATGCACAGGAGAAGGGCCTTGTCATGTTGAATGAGGTGACTTGCATAACATAATAGATGCAAGTGATGTTGGAGGTCCTTAGTACCATAAAAAAATTCAGATGTGGAAAATTTGAAATGTGGTAGATAGGGGTGGCATGGTACCATGGGATGGATATGGTCATTGCAAATTGTGTGATAATTTGGTTTAGGTGGAAGTTCCCCATGTGTTGGGACTCGTGTTTGGAAATTTTTTCCATGAGGTCTTTATGGAATATGTTGGTGTGAATGAAGGTCAAATGGCAAGGTTTTGTTAGGGGGTGTAGGGTGGTTACATGAAGGTTGCAGGGTAGTTGTAAAGTGGTTTCACCTGTAACCTGGGTAATTATAGGGTGGTTGCAATATAGTTGCAAGGTGGTTTCACTTGCGACTTGGGTAATTATAAGATGCTAGCAGGATGGTATTTTTATTTTTGATAAGTGGTTAGTTATAGGCACGACTGACACTAAGGAAAGAGGGATCGAACAAGTTATGGTGTTGATGGGTATGGGGCTCGGGTCTTGATTTTATTTTTTTTCAGTGTTTGAATGAGATAAAGATTGGTCGTATATGCGACCTGTAGGGGAGAGGAGGGGTTTGTCCTGGTTTTGGCCATAACTGAGCAGTTATATTATTTGTAGCCTAGTTTTTACCACCAAAACCCTAAGGTGTGCTAGCACATCACTCATCTTGAACTGATCACTCACCCAAAGTGCGCAAGGGTGTTAGGTCCCTCTTTTATATCAGCTTGTTCAAGGATTTAGCATGATTAAACAGATATTCTAGATCCATAACAGTTAACCAAATATATTGCAGTGCTTAAACTAGATATAGATCTTAACCATATACAAGAACAATTAAACAAAAACCAAGATAAACTTTACCATGCAATATCCATTCACAGATGTGTCTATAATCAATATCCAACCACAAAGATCAATTATATTAATTGTTGTAAAACACAAAAGCTTCATATATACGTAGTATAATCACTATAGTCATGCATGCCCATAAACTTGTAGCATAACTCTACCAAAACATAGAACTATCTAAACCATGCAAATCAATACATATTTATGGGGGTGGGGACTTGCCCTTCACCACCCATGTAGCTTTCAAAAATAGACTACATGTTAATAATAGCCATGCACCTTTACATAATAAATGTGAGAGCATGCAAGCTCACTAATAATAGATTATCTAATAATATAACAACAGTATAATCCTATTATTAGTTCCAAAACTCTATATGGTGTTTGATCTTCTACTCATCCAAAATAGCCTTTTTGTGTTCCTGTTAGTGCAAAATCACAGCACCCCCAAATGAGTTCTATATATCTGCTTTTCTAAGGTAGAGTCATTTGGTGTGATCCACATAACATTGAACTTTCCCCAAGGTGTGGGACCTTGCAAATGGAAAAGCTCTCCAGATTAAAGGTTGGTTCCTATTCCTCTATTTAGGTGCATACGTGAGAACTTGCAGAGGATCTATCTCTATACCTAATCTAAAATTTGCCAAGGAGACAGGGATAAAAAGGGATATAAGAAATAAGAAATGACTAAACTACAAGGTGATGCACCGAAGGAATGATGAACATTAGTTTTGCTGATAGACACAAACCAACAAAATACATACAATAATCAAGCACATATAACCAGATTTATAATGAAAGACCAGATGCGAGCAGAAGAGACAGAAAGGATCTAGAATCGATCACAAACGTGTTTTATTGCTCTGCAGATTGATACAATGCATTACAAAACAGCCAGGAGACAAGAACATACTGCAATTTTAATGGAAGGCCTGAACTCCATGAATTCCTTTGCTAGAAGGAAAGGGGAGCCTACAAAACAAAATAATGTCCAACCCTTTACAACAAGTCCCGAGCCTGTATTTATAGATTCGATACAGACGAGAGAAAATAAAGAAGCGGGAAAACAACTCCAAGCTCAACCACCACTATTTAATGTCTCCCATAAAATTTGTTCCAAATCTATGTCTTGACTGCATCAAATCCTTATTTAGCGCCTCGAAGGAGGAAGAAACGGTGGAGCAGATCGAATCCAATCTGGTTGTTGAGGCAAGAAGATCCTACATTAAAGGCCCGAAGATGTTTCTCTATTTTTCACCTACTAGGACCTGAAAAATGATTTTTTATCTTTCCATGGTGTAGAGGACATCGAGACGCTTCCAACGGTGTAAGATTTACAATATTTTGATCTCTGAGTCAAAATATATGCCCCTCCAAAGTTTGTATCGGGTCCATACAAATGGGCGGGAAAACAGTTTGAAAAATGGATCTCCTTTTTAATACGGGGCATGTGGCAGCCAGATTAGGGAAAAATTGAGTTTGCGGGTCCGTGATTTATCTTTTCCCCCTTTTCCGCAAAAAAACACAAAACTCAGAAAACTCCTACGGCCCCGATGCTCCGCTTGGACACGTGGCACCCTTTGGTTGGTTGGGGAGATGCGCTTCAATTTTTATCTCTGTGTCTTTTGACAAAAGGAAAATTTTCACCTTTTCCTCCGACTCCCCGCTTTGACCTTGACTTGGGCTCAAACGCTGACTTTTTCCTTTGGGCGGAGTTGCGGCCCATTTTGTAACTTTTACACCTTTGGAATAACAAGGGGCAAAAGACCAACTTTCCCCCCAATGGCCTGCTTTAGCGCTGCTAGTTTAGGCTTGCCACATGGCGCTTCCTCCGCTACTTACCTAATTTCTATATTTTGGTTAATTCCTTTGCTCGGTGGGGTCATATTTCTTAACCTGGGACACGCAGAAGTCTGGCACTCGTTTGGAAACCCTCTCTCAATTCGATCCTTGAATTAGCATTGTTCGGACACTTGGCACTCTCCATCGGTCTGCCCCATGCATTGACTATTCAACCGACTCTGCCCCTTCTTTTCTGACCCTGTTATTCCATTGTTGAGTCTACCTGTGACTTGAAAATGGATTTAAGACATGGAAACGGCTCGACAGAGTCGTTTCTTTTTGCATTGGGTCATTTAATCTTTCTTAGCCCCCGCCACTCTGTTGTTGAGTCCTTCTGCGACCTATTTACAAGATCGGAATGAGTTTTCTCGGGTTCTTTCTATGTGGGGTCGTGGCTGATCCAATATTTTTCCGGGGGTGAAATATGGATAACAATTTGGCGACTCACAGGGGTATCTGCCTGCTAGATGAAAAGACCAATTGCCTTATCATAATCATTGGGCATGGAGTTGAAAACAACAATTTGATACTGATTCTGCCTCTGATTCACGAGCCCAGCTGTTTGCACTCTCAATTTTCATAAGAAATCTCGAAACAAAGGTTTCTGAGAGTAGAAAATTGTTTTGACCCAGGGCTTCATCTGTCTCTCTAAATGGACTGCATAAGAGCAACAAAACAACACCACAACTATATACAAAATTTGAAATCATACATACTCCAAATAGAACATGCAGAGCGTGCAAAGCACTTAGGAGAAAAGCAACCTAAACTACAACAAGACAATGTGCACAAGCACTTAGAGGAAAAGAAATTAACTAATATGTACAAGGTGATAACCTTCCTTCTAGTAGCAGTGTTTAAGATAGATTCCATTTACTGGAATCTACAATTCCTCACCATCCAACGTAGACAATTGGAAAGCATTGCTACTTTTACATCTTGTGACCATGTAGGGGCCACTCCAAATGGCATCAAACTTGGAATGCCTTCCTAGTTTTGCCCGATCTGCATCCCATTTCAAAACCAAGTCTCCTTCCTGGAAGGTCCTTGTTTTTGCCTTCTTGTCAAAGCATCTCTTGATTGAGGCTTGATCCTTCTCTATTGCTTGGAGTGCATGCTCTCTGGTTTCTTCCAATTCTATCAACTCCGCATACCTGGCCTCCATCAGTTCAAATTCAGACATCTCTAGCTGCTTCACGAGCTCCAATGCTGGCAACTCAAGTGATATAGGCAACACTGCCTCTTTCCCATAGACAAGTTTGAATGGAGAGCTGCCTGTAGATCTCTTGGGTGTTATCCTATCAGCCCATAAGGCCGATTTGAGCTTTGTGTGCCAGGTCCTCTGATTTTCAACAAGAGTTCTTCTGATGATCTTTAGCAGGTTCTTGTTTGTGGACTCAGCTTGGCCATTACCTTGAGGGTAATAGTTTGATGAAGTGCTCAAGTAAGTCCCATTCTTAACAGCCCATCCTGTGATCTTGGAACCTATGAATGCTAATGCATTGTCTGATATAATGGTGGCTGGCACTCCAAATCTGGTCACTATCCCTTCATAGAAATCTAGTATACTAGACTCATTAGCTTCCTTGAGTGCCACTGCCTCGGTCCACTTGGTGAAATAGTATGTTGCTGTCAGAATCCATTTGTGGCCTTGGCTCAAATTTGGATTGATGACTCCAATGAAGTCCAATCCCCATTGCATGAAAGGTTGGTCGACTGAAATTGGGTGCAATGGAAGTGCTGCTAACTTTTCTTTGCCTTTGAAGAATGCACAATTCTTACACTTTTTGATCCATGCATAGCAGTCACTAAACACTCTGGGCCAATAATAACCCACCTTCATGATCTTGAGTGTTGTCACCCTTGGAGCAAAATGGCCTCCAGCTGCTTCAACATGGAATTCTTGTAACACTCTCTCAACCTGATCTGTCTCAATGCATCTCAGCAGAATGCCATTGATGTCTCTTTTGAACAAGACACCATCAATAAGAACATATGGGATGGCATGTAGTCTGAAATGTCTCCTTTTTGCTTTACTCATCCCATGAGGACACATGCCTGTTTGAAGGAAGTGCACCATGTCTTGAGTCTAACAAGGAGTAGGTACATCATTATTTCCTTCCTCTTGATTATCCTGTAGAACAAAAACAACCTCCTTTTCACTGTTTTCTTCGTCTTGATGACCTGAGGCTAGTTGTTCACACAACCCCTTCCCACGGACCAGCTTAGTGACCTTGATCTCAATGTCATATTCCATGACACGAGTGATCCATCCTGCACATTTTTCATTCAGATCCTTGCTGAGAAGGAATTCTTTAACTCCCGCATGGGAGACCAACAATTGGATTTTATTATTTGAAACCAGATGCTTAAACTTCTTTAATCCTCTGATTACTACCAGGACTTGCTTTTCGATGAAGGAGTATCTCACTTCATAGTCTTCCAGACCTTGACTGAAGAAAGCAATTGGTTGTTCTGTACCTTCTTTGTTCTGTTGAACTAAGATTGCAGAAATTGTGTCACTGCCACCAAAGGCATACAGTATGAAGTCTTTAGAGAAATCTGGATTCACGAGAGTTGGGGCTTGTGATATAGCTTCTTTGATGGCCTCAAAGCTTGCCTTTCCTTCAGCTGTCCACCTGAATGCTAAGCTCTTCTTCAACATCAACGTTATTGGCTTAACAAGGGCAGCAAAGTTTGGTACAAACCTGCGGACAAAATTGATTTTTCCCAGGAAGCTTTGAAGAGCTTTCTTGTGGCTTGGCAATGGCAATGCTCTTATTGCTTCAACTCTCTCCAGGTCAATTGCCAATCCTTCCTTTGATACAATATGGCCTAGAAGCCTGCCCTCATGGGCCAAGAATATGCATTTTTTAGGGTTCAATGATACCCCAAAACTCTTGCATCTTCGAAACACCTGCCTTAGGTGGAAAAGGTGGTCTGCTGCATTTTTGGAAAACACCGTAATGTCATCCAGATAGATCAGTACTATTTTGTTGATCAGTCCTTTGAATGCCATATCCATTGCCCTTTGAAAAGTGGCTCCGGCATTGGACAATCCAAATGGCATTTTTCTGTAGGCATAGGTGCCCCATTTGGTGGTGAAAGTTGTTTTGAACTGATCATCTTCTTTCACCATGATCTGGTTGTACCCTGAGTAGCCATCTAGGAGGGAGAATCTCTCTGATCCAGACACCACTTGCAAGATCTGCTCCATTGAAGGGAGTGGGTAGTGATCTTTGAGGGAAGCTCTGTTCAAGTCTCGAAAATCTACACACAACCTAATCTCTCCATTTTTCTTCCTGACTGGGACCAGGTTTGCAACCCAGCTTGAGTGTTTGATTGGAAATATGATACTTGCCTCTATCAGCTTGTTTAGCTCTTTCTTCATCAGAGGCTCAATGTGTGGATTGACTGGTCTCTGCTTTTACCTGATGGGCTGAGCAGCTGGATCTAGTTCGATTGTGTGTTGTGCTAGCTTTGGATTGAACCCTCTTAGGTCTTCATAGCTCCAAGAAAATACATCTGGAAATTCTTGGCAAAGTTGTATGAATTCATACCTTTCTTGCTCGGTGGCCACTTTACCAATTTGAAGTGTTTTGCCTTCTCCAACTGGGATTGACTCTGAATCTTCTCCTTTGATCTGTATGTTAGCCTTCTCTTTTCTAAACTGATCATTAGGATTGAAGATAGACTCCAATGTCACTAAGCCTTTGGGAAGCTTGTTTGTATGCAGCTGTACTATTTGATTCCCGTATTGCTACTCTAATCTATTTTGATTTCTAGCTGAGAATTCAGCTTCTTCTTGCAAAAAATTAATGATCTGCTGATCATTCTCGAACACCTGCCAGCATGTGTTGTTATCTGGCACTGCTGGCCTCACAACTATATGGATATGTGGTTGTTCTTTGTCTCTTTTGATGTTGTCGACCACATCAAACGTTGCTCCAACTGCTGCAAGCCTATCAGCAGCTTCGTTCTCCTTCCTGGGTATGGACACAATGTTGAAGGCCTCAAATCCTCCATGAGATCCCATACCCTACTCTTGTAGTTCTTGAGCAGGTCATTCTTGACAGCATTAAGTCCTCTGACTTGATTGGCAACCAGTTCACTGTCACCAAACACTTGCAAGTTCTTGATTCCTAGCTTCCTTGCCCAATGAAGACCATGGACCAAAGCCTCATATTCAGCAGTGTTATTTGAGCAGGAAAATTGAAATCTGAAGGCTGAATAATATTTCATACCTTTGGGGGACACAATCATAGCTCCTCCTCTAGCTCCTTGTCTACTCCTTGAGCCATCAAAGAACAATTGCCATACCTCATTGTCATCTTTATATTCTGGCTTAATTAGGTCAGGAAGAGGATGATTCTCTTCATGTAGATAGTAGACACCTAGCTCAGATTCTTCCATCTCCTTATAGGGGTCAAAAGCATGTCTTTTGTTGGCCCACTCATCGAGAGTCAAGTCTGGGATACATCCCACCTTGGTATCTGCTTCACAAGTGCTTAGGAGGTCTTCTTGACCAAAAGCTGAGCAGTTGGCATTGATTGGGCTAGGCACATAAGATTCAATATGATAATCAGCAATGGGCTCAGATCTGATTGTGGCCTTTGCCCCATACCTTGTTCTAAAGAGCATATGTGACCAATCAGCAAATAGATAGCCTCCAATTTTGGCAGTGAAGTCCCTGGACAAACACAAAGTAAAATGTGGTGGCAAATCTATGATTGATATGTTCTGCAAAACAGTCACATTGGGGTAGGCATGCAGAGTGAGGCTCATATCCTTGATGATTCCAACAGTTGTCACTGTTGTCCCATCTAATTGCACTACCCCTCTAGAGATGACTTCATATTGGAGACCCAGTTGATCAGCTATTTGCTTGGGCATTACAGAACTACTTGCCCCAGAATCAATCATACAATTGTGCACCAATTTGTCTCCAATAATCAATGAAACATAGAATGGAGGAGGTCTCAGGTTCTTACCTTGTTGTTCTCGATGGTTTTCCCCAAGTTGAGTTGTATTGGTAAGCACTTTCTCTTGCTGGTTAGGGGTGTGATTTGAGCTTGACCAATTTTGTATAGCAGTCTGCAATAGATCCCTCTGCCCTGGAATGGCCAGTGACTCCCATAGTGAAATGTTCACACTTGTCCTCTTCATTTGCTCAATGATGTTGAATGAGCTATCCTTTTGTTGCCCCTTCCCAGGCACATTTTCTCTTGCACCTGGGTTGTTACAACCAGTGCCTGAGTAGGGTTGGAAGGTGGCTTGGATTGACTTTGCACATTGGGAGTTGTATTTTGAATGCCAATACCTTGTTGAACGATGGAGGGTTGAGGATCACCTGAGCTTGGTGAATGTCCTTCTCCAATATTTCTCCTCTTAGACCATGTATTGGCAGCTATACTTTGAGAAGGAGTCTGATTCATTCCACATAAGTCTTCATCCTGCCAATTAACAAGCATAGTTTCATTTGGGGGTCCCTCTTGCTGAGCTCCTTGCTGTTGACTTTCTTTGTGGCTAGGTTCTTGTGACACACCAACGGTTTTCACCATCAGAGCCTGATTTAATGCACCATTGAAGCACATCGACTGGTTATGTGGCTGATTACATGGGAAACACCATTCATACTCTTGTGCCATGTTATTTTGTGCTGGAACCAATCCCCTTGATGTTGAAACTGTGTTTGGGTCATATGACCTGAAAGGTCTAGCAGCTTGAGGTTGCCCTTGGTGTTGACTCTGATTTACAGCCTGGGATGGTGGTCTATTTTGCTGATATGGGGGTCTGGCCTGATACTGAGCCTGGGGCTGATATGGCCTAGAACTCTGAGCCTGCTGTCTTTTGATGGTTACTAGCTCATTTCCTAGGTTTTGCAGTTGTTTCATCACTTCCTGAAGCTCCTTTGAGGTGTTAGATGATGAAGTGGAGGCTTCAGCTGAACTTTGACTCCTGGGGGTGGGTATAGGAGCTAATGTGGGTGTTTGGCTGGTACTTGGGTTTCCTAACTCAGGGTAAAGGGGCATGGATGGCCTAGGGGTAAGTTTGTCAGCCTGAATCAAACAGTTCTCAGCTCCTATGGAAAGGCTATAGGCTACAGGTAAGGTTGTGCCCCCCATTGACTGAATCATCAAAGAAATATCATAATTTAAAGCCCTAAGAAAGTATAAGAAGGCACCTTCATTAGTGGGCTTTATTGTTGTTGGAATCTTGTCCCAGGTCCGTTGAAATCTGAGGTTGAAATCCATCAGTTGCTCATTCGGGGCTCTCTTGATTGTTGTCAGTTGCTCCAACAAAGACAAGTTATCACCTTTTTCTCCAAACTGGTTGTGAAGAGCTGTGCACAGCTGGTTCCAATTTTGAATAGAGCCTGCTTCAAGGCTCCTGAACCATTGTGAAGCTTTACCTTTGAGTGAAGAGGCTAGCAACTTGACTGCAATATCCATCTCATGGATCTCGTGGATTGTACAGACATTTGCAATATCTTGGACATGGTCACCAGGAGAAGTCTGGTTCTCCCCAGTGAAATATGGGATGCTCTTTAATGCTGCAATCGAGACTGGATTTTGTGCATTCAGGGCGAGTGGGCTGCTGCCAGTGAAGTTGACATAAGGATTTGGCTGAGCCATTCTGATCGGCCTGAGTACCCTTCTTGTTTGAAAGAACGACCTACTAGGAGGAGGTGTTGACAAGGCTCTATTTGGGGGAGATGGAGACCTCTGGGCTCTTCTTCTTTTCCTTCTGTTTGGAGACAAGTGTATGTGTACAAACTGTCCTTCCTCTCTTGTTCTAGACCTTGTTTGTATCCTTCTCATGAACTTGCTTGGACTGCTGAAACCAGTGGATTTGTTTCTTTTGGAGTCGTCAGATGTACAATTTTAAAACTTCTTAAAAGTTAGAATCACAGCAAGTGCACATCAATCTTACTGTAATAAGATGGAGACTTCTTTGTCCCACCGGGCGTGCCAAAACTATTAGTGCAAAATCACAGCACCCCCAAATGAGTTCTATAGATCTACTTTTCTAAGGCAGAGTCATTTGGTGTGATCCGCATAACATTGAACTTTCCCCAAGGTGTGGGACCTTGCAAATGGAAAATCTCTCCAGATTAAAGGTTGGTTCCTATTCCTCTATTTAGGTGCATACGTGAGAACTTGCAGAGGATCTATCTCTATACCTAATCTAAAATTTGCCAAGGAGACATGGATAAAAAGGGATATAAGAAATAAGAAATGACTAAACTACAAGGTGATGCACCGAAGGAATGATGAACATTAGTTTTGCTGATAGACACAAACCAACAAAATACATACAATAATCAAGCACAGATAACTAGATTTATAATGAAAGACCAGATGCGAGCAGAAGAGACAGAAAGGATCTAGAATCGATCACAAACATGTTTTATTGCTCTGCAGATTGATACAATGCATTACAAAACAGCCAGGAGGCAAGAACATACTGCAATTTTAATGGAAGGCCTGAACTCCACGAATTCCTTTGCTAGAAGGAAAGGGGAGCCTGCAAAACAAAATAATGTCCAACCCTTTACAACGAGTCCCGAGCCTGTATTTATAGATTCGATACAGATGGGAGAAAAAGAAAGAAGCGGGAAAATAGCTCCAAGCTCAACCACCACTATTTAATGTCTCCCATAAAATATGTTCCAAATCTGTCTTGACTGCATCAAATCCTTATTCGGCGCCTCGAAGGAGGAAGAAACGGTGGAGAAAATCGAATCTGATCTGGTTGTTGAGGCAAGAAGATCCTGCATTAAAGGCCCAAAGAAGTTTCTCCATTTTTTACCTACTAGGACTTGAAAAAATGATTTTTTATCTTTTCATGGCGTAGAGGACGTCGAGATGCTTCCAACGGTGTAAGATTTGCAATATTTCGAGCCCTGAGTCGAAAGATATGCCCCTTCAAAGTTTGTATTGGGTCCGTACAAATGGGCGGGAAAACAATTTGAAAAATGGATCTCCTTTTTAATACGGGGCACGTGGCAGCCAAATTAGGGAAAAATTGGGTTTGCGGGTCCGTGATTTATCTTTTTCCCCCTTTTCCACAAAAAAAACGTAAAACTCAGAAAACTCCCGTGGCCCCGACGCTCCACTTGGACACGTGGCACCCTTTGGTTGGCTGGGGAGATGCGCTTCAATTTTTATCTCTGTGCCTTTTGACAAAAGGAAAATTTTCACCTTTTCCTCCGACTCCCACTTTGACCTTGACTCAGGCTCAAACGCTAACTTTTTCCTTTGGGCGGAGTTGCGGCCCATTTTGCAACTTTTACACCTTTGGAATAACAAGGGGCAAAAGACCAACTTCCCTCCGATGGCCCGCTTTAGCGCTACTAGTTTAGGCTTACCACGTGGCGCTTCCTCCGCTACCTACCTAATTTCTATATTTTGGTTAAGTCCTTTGCTCGGCGGGGTCATATTTCTTGACCTGGGACACGCGGCAGTCTAGGAGCTCGTTTAAGCGCTCGTTTGGAAACCCTCTCTCAATTTGATCCTTGAATTAGCGCCATTCGGACACTTGGCACTCTCCACCGGTCTTCCCCATGCTTGCTCCTGGCTTCAATGCGGCTCTGCCCCTTCTTTTCTATGCATTGTTATTCCATTGTTGAGTCTACCTGTAACTTGAAAATGGATTTAAGACATGGAAACGGCTTCAGAGTCCGTTTCTTTTTGCATAGGGTCATTTAATCTTTCTAGCCCCATCCATTGTTGATTCCTTCTGCAACCTATTTACAAGATTTGAATTATTTTTTCTCAGGTTCTTTCTATGCGAGATCGTGGCTAATCCAATATTTGCCCGAGGGGCGAAATATGGATAATAATCCATATGCACCTTCATATTTAGGTTGTATTCCATCATCCCAACATTACCCCACACTAAATTCATTACTGCCCCGGAAATGGGTAATTGTACTTATCTCCACAAGATTAGAGAATAAGAAATAAAAGAATAAAGGAATTACTACACAAAAAAAATTAAATATTACTTAGCATTCTGCTCTTCTACAAGTAGGATCAACTTTGGATATTTATTCTTAATTTCTACCTCTAATGCATTCTAATCACTTAGCATGTTATTCATTTTATCTGGAATGTCTACGAGGATTGCCTCCAATTCCTCAAGTGCCATATTTTCACCTTCATTTTCTAGTACCTTGAGTACATTAGACAAACTTGAGACCATTCCATCCATCATATCCATTTTCTGCTTTAAGGATTTCCCAATGTCTTTTATTTTCTCTTTATGTGAATCCTATGCTTTTACAAGCGCATCACACTTCTCTACAATCAAATTAAGCCTCTCCATGCACCGAAGTGTCTCATTCTTCATTTCCTTGAGGACCTCATTCTCTTCTTCAATGGTCCTTGTCTTTACAATCACGTCAGGGTCCATACACATGTTTAATGCCAAATCTACTTTTCTGAGTTTGTCCTTCAAAGTCTGCAGTAAGGCCTCATAACTTGAAATCTTTCGTGCAATAGTTTCCTTAGCCCTCGGTACCTCCTCTGTAGCATCCTTTGGTTTTGGAATTCACATGGGTACCTCCTCCAGAAGCAGTTGAACTATTGTGCTTAAATAGTGTAGAGCGGATGGAAACTCTTCTACAACCTTATCCTGCAAATATGGCCTCTTTTCAACAATCTCATCACCAATATGTTCTATCATTTTAAGAACTTTCTGCACCTATGCCTCAACCTTATCTCGTTCCTCTATGAGGCTTGATTTCAGTTTCCTTATCCTTTGTATCATCCAACAACACTCTAATTGTTGTCACTTTATTAATGTTCTGGCACGTAACTTCAGCAGATACTCTAGTCATGGCATTGCTTACCTACTCATTTGACATGATAGTGGGCTTAACAATTACATGGTGTGAATGGGGTGCCTTCTTCAATTTACACGAAACATAGGATTCCTCACATACGTCGAAGTTGGGCTCATCCATATGAATCTACATCATCTATGATAATTGTTTCCTTGTGCGTGTGGTTACATCTCTGCATCCATGAGCTCTCATCCATACAAGTCCTTGGGCTCAAAAGTGCTTTGGAACTACACGCGTATGATTTTACTTGGGACATCAACATACCCAAAAGATGGATTCTCATATGTCTCATGCTCCTCCTTCCTTGATCGCCTACCCTTTTGAATCCGGGCACCTGAATCCAGTACTAGGCCTTCATCTGTCTGTATAGTAGGGGGCACGCATGATGGCTCATCCTTATCTTCACCTATCTCTAGGCCAATATCCCCACTGTCTATGTTCTTCTCCTTCATCTTTCTCCATTTCCTCTTTCTGAGGCTCTTATGTATCCTCATTCTAAACATCATCCTTTCGAGGAATGTACTTGCACCTTTTCTTTTTTTCAAGTTCTAATTTCATAGGCAAAGTTCTCGATGACCTCCTAAGGGGTTGTGATGTCCCCGTGCCCTGATTCCTTGTTCTTCGTAGTACTCTCTGAAACTGAGGTTCCTCAGTAGTCTATTCTATATCCACCTCCATTCCACATGTCTCCAACACTTTATCTTCTTGTTTCAAAGGAGGGGTTACCTCGTGCTCCCTTTTGTCCCCAATAGTAGGTTATTTTCTATCCCTATGCTCCAGGGCACCACTATCTTCTTGCAGTTCTTCTTTCTCTCCTTCTTCTTCCTCAAAGGGCATGGTGTCTTCTTCATCTTGCAGTGCACCAAATATATGCTTCCCCTTTGATTAATGATGAGGCCAGAATATGTCTAATTAATGTATAATATATGATCTCATCTTACTCTCCTTTTGATTAAGTTTGATTGCATTGTGTGACTTTTAGTTGATCTAATATGAGTTAGGATGTAATTGTCTGTCTTTTGACTGATTGTGATTATAATGTTAAAAGCTCTAGAATTCCTGACAAGTGTGTGTGTTTGAATTCAATTTTGTAATAAAGTAGGTCTAATTAGTCGAGGAAATGAAGCAGGAAGTGTTCAATATGTTTTCAGCAACATCTGTTCCCACAGAGCTTAGTTCCGGAACTTCCAAGCTAGTTCCAAAACTTTAAGACTTAGTTCCAGAACTCCAGTATTTAGTTTCAAAATTTGTGGACTTAGTTTTGGAACTCCTAGGGATAGCTCCAGAACTCTCATAGTTTTGATTCTTAACAATTTCCTATGGTTCTAGAACTTCTCCAAAGTTCTAGAACCGATGTGAGTTATCTATTTTAAACCACATCTGGAGATTTTGCATCTACGAACCTTTCAATCAGGAAGGACGAGAAGATTTCTGAACGTAAATCCAGGGAGAGTTATCCTACAGCTATCTGATTAACCGTAATCTAACTCAGCATCTAATCTGGGCATGATTCAATTTCATCAGAATCATTGAGACAGTTGTTATTGTAATATATATATATAAAAGCATACCTATAGTAGATAGAAATAATTATTAGAGATATAGAATAAGATAGAAATGGAACATAGAAAAGAAATAGATTAAGTACTCAGATCTAGTACATTTTATGATATTGAATGTTTTATCAATAAAATAGCCATTCTGATTTGAGAGAATTCTGAGTTGTTAAATCCTTATTCAAGGAGCAAGGGCCCACTCCCCCAAGGAACAGGATATTCGTTTATTTGGTATTTATATTTTTTCAGCAAATAGCTTAGATCTGTTAATTTTGTATTGTTTTAAATCCTTCCAGTTAAACTCTGTTGTATACTTGTTCCTACAGGTGTTTACATAAATTATTATATTTCTTGCAATTGTTTTCAATCATTCTAAATTGAGTGTGTTTATTTCCAAAAGCAAGTGTGTTTACTTTCAGAAGCAAGTGTGTTTATTTTCCAACAGTAAGTGTGTTTCCATTCTGCACGATGTGTTTCCTTTCAGCAAAGCTTTCAATGTGTTTACTTTCAGCAAGTTTTCATGGTTTGATTTGAATAAAGTTTTACCAAGAAGTCCTTAAGACATTAAAGAGATCCCCCACAAAATATAAAAATAAATACAGTCAACTACTAGATCGGCTAAATTACTCTTGTTATATATAGCTTTAGACACACCCCTGGTTTAATATGACATCAACAAGAAGTTGATTAAATGAAGGGAATGACGACACCCATCATTTTTGGTGCCATTTCCGAGGAATCACTAGTTGGAACTTTCTAATTAAGTGTTAGCAAGAGCAACAAAACATACATCTAGTAGTTGAAGGATCTTCCCTACTATATCACAAAATATATGAGTAGACCAAGAGACTCATAGGGTAGATTCCTCCCAAAAACATCTTCACAAGAATTTATAACATCTTCTAGTCAAAGTAAGGAAATTAATCAAGAATTGGAGGTCAGCAGGCCTGGGGATGATTTTTTCCAAAAGTGGGTTTGTGTGGGCACGGAGGAAATTTTTCCCAAGTGTGAATGCAGGATGGCGGATCTTCAAGGGACTTTGAAACCTTTACACTTTACACAAATGGTGCATTTTCAAGAGTAATCCCGTGAGCCCGCGGGGTCCCATTGGCCATTGGAAACTCACAGACCCATAGAGGGTGCCACGTGTCAACTCTGAAAAACTTCAAAGGTAAATTACATAGCGAGTTTCCAAATAAACGTGAGGCTTCCACATGTCTCAGGTCTACAAGGGGGACAGATCCTGCCATTTAAAATGACTAAGTATAAGGGTGTTGGAGGAAGCCTCCATGTGTCTCATCAGTGCAACTCCAAGGTTGGGTCCAAAGAGCGGGTTCATAAATGTGCTCATACTCTCCACAAGTATTGGGTGTTGTAAGCTAAGAAAAATACACTCCTAACAAGGAAGTAAAATACCAGTAATCATACCTCCTCCTTTGCGTTCCGTAGCAAACCTCAGAATGGGCTAGGAAACTTGGATTGAGCCCTGATTATGTGATATGTAGGTGCTTTTCTTCAAGACGGAGCAAGACCTTCCTGCAACAACGATCCTCTTACTTTGCACCAGATGGGAAAAATGATTATGAGGCTATTTGAGCATTAGGACGAGGCAGAAGGATATTCTTTGCTCAAAGGATGCAAGAACTTAGATAGGGAATTTAAGCTTATTCTCCATGTCCTTAGAGGGGAGGGGTAAGGTTGTATTTATAGCCTGGGGAGTGATTAACTTAGACTAATTTAAGTAATCATGGTTTGAAAATGTGGGCAAGATTAGGTGAGTGGGGACGAAGAATGGGTGAGGATTTTATTTTAGATTTTTAATTCATAAGTGGAGGATTTTAGGTGAGTGGGGACCACGAAGAGTGGGTGAGGATTTGAATTTGAATTTTTAATTCAATAGTGGAAAAACATGGAGAATAATGACATGTGGTGAGGATTGGGTTATTTTTTGGATTTTGAAATGGATAATTAATCAAATTATATTTGATTAATTCGAAGTGTATTTTTGTGGGAAATGAGGAAGGGGAATTAATTGATTTAGGATAGATGTGAAATTAGGGTGTCTACATTTGCCCCTCTTTGGAAGGGTACTATGAAAGTAGTGTCCTTTTAAAGAAAGTAGACGAGTATGGGGGAAGAATTCAATCTACTTTTCTTAAGGAAAAAGTAGAGTGAATGTTTGTTGGGGAGAATAGAAAGTGGTGAGTGACGGATGTCATAGTATCCTCCAAGACAAAAATGTCATGAGAAGATGTGATTATGGATAGATGTGGTGATGCCCCCTCGAGAGGACTGACGAGAATGGAATATACGACAAAACTCTTGAAAAGAAGAGAAATGAATTCTGGTGGAGAAGAGGACGATAATGGAGTGGAAGAGACTGAAATGACCACATGACGCAAATGGAGAAAGGATTCAATCGGCCTTGAATGCTAGGTGTGAGGTGTGTGGGAAAGAGAAAAGGGAATGGATAGGATTGGGGGTTGATTATGAGAAGAGTAAGGGAGGTAGGGGAGGGGAAAAAAGGAATGAAAGAGGTAGAAATAAGAGAGAGGGATGATAGGGGAAGAAAGGAATGATGAAGGACAAATAAGGAGAAAAAGGAAAATGACAGAGTAGAGGGTGAAGGGATGAAATAGAGAGATGTGCCAAATGAAGGAAGTAACAAAGATAATAAAGAGGGATGCGTGAAAGTGAAAGAAATGATAAAGCTGAGAAAAATAAGAAATGGGAAAGGATAAATAAGAAGGAGAAAACAAGGTGGGAGTAGGGGGTGAAATGGAAGAAAATGGAAAGAGGATGAAAGAAGAAGTAGAATGGAGAAAAAAAAGAAACTATGAGGGGCGAGGAAAGTGTGAAAAAGAGTAGAGAAAAGAAGAGAAACATATACAGAATGAAAAAAAAGGTAGGGGTGGTAGAGAAAAGGGGAAGTGGTCAGAAGAAACGTGAAAATTAGGGGATAGGAAAGGAAGATAGAGCGAATACAGGGAGAAGATTGAAGGAATCGTGTCATTGTGAGGAAGACCAAGGCAAAGAATATGGAGCAGACTGTATGGAGATGCATGTGGAGGGTGGTATGATAAAGAGGACAGGACAACACTGAAGAGCCAGGTTATTGATGGGGAAGTAAGGAGGAAACATGATGGAAAAGGAGAAGAAGATGATATAGGGGAAGTGAAATAAGACGAGGGGTGGGAGAGAGAAGAGGATAACAAAGAAAAAGATGTAGAAGGAAGGGAATACAGAAAGGGGATAATAAGTGGAAAGGGAACATAGTATAAGGAATGTAAAGAGAAGAAAGAGGGGAGGAATGACATCGATTGGAAAAGATGCGGAGATGCATGAAATGAGGATACTAGGACTACAAGAAAATAGACAAAGGATGTATGATGAAGACAATAAAGATATTGAAGAGGGCGAAGGGAAGATGGAGAGATGGGTAAGAAGCAACAAGAAAGGGTGGGATTGAGGGAAAAGAATAGGAGAGAAAAGAGAATGGGGATAGAAGAGGCAATGCCAATGAGGGGACGTTAGGAAAATCCCCCTTACAATGAGTGGTGGGGAAGGGTGAGAGAAAAAATGAAGAAAAGGAGAAAGGTAACGAGGATTGGAAAGGGTAACGCCAACAAAGGGACGTTAGGGAAAGCCCCCTTACAATGAGTGGTGGGCTTAGAGGAGGGAAGGAATGAAGGGAAACTCTAGAAGGTCCAAGGGAGTGAATGAGGTCATGCAGAATGAAGATTGATGATTTTTAGGGAAAGCCCACTTACAATTATTAGCACGGGGAATAGAAGATGATGATGAAAGAATGATAGAGGAATGTTAACAATAATGGCGAACACATGTGTGGATAGAAATGTGGGGGGGATTTGACAAGATGAAGTGGAAAGAGTAAAAAAAATAGGAGGGATGATTTGGGACTAGGTGAAAGCGAGGAGAGGATGCAGGTGATGAGGATGAATGAGGTGAGGATGAAGAAACAAGACATGAAAAGAATGGGAAGAAATGGTATGAAGGATGATGGATTAAGAAGGGGGAAAATGGGGGGAAAGAACGTGATTGTAGGTGGAAGAGATTAGAATGTATGTTGTAAGAGGATATGTGGAGAAAGGATAATAGTAGGAGGAAAAAGTGGGTAGTAGGAGATACCAGGTGGAAGAAGCGATTAAAAAAGTGAACGAAGAATGAGGCGGGGGAGAAGTTCACAATGACAAGTTAAGCGTAGGGAGGACCCTGACATAAGATTGTCATGTGACGGAAGTGGTTAAGTAAGATTTCCAAGCATGCAAAACTGAAGATGAAAAGTGATCAACAGAGAAGTGGTGTTTGTGAGAATGGAAAAGGAGGTGAAAGGATGTGATAATGGGGAATACCGAGAAAAAAGTGAAGGGTGAAGGGTGTGTAGTGATGGGGAAAGGCAAGGAGACAAATCATCCTTAAGAGGGACTCTTAAGTGAGATCACCATGCCAAGTGAGTGGTTAAATAATATTGCTAAGCAGAGGAGGGTGATAGTGGTGGTAAAAATATGTGATGATGGGGAATGAAGAGGAAAGATGGATGGTGAGATTGTAGAGTGATGGGCGAGTGTAAGATGACATGTCATGCTTAAGAGAATATCTTAAGTAAGATCGTCATGTTGCCAGAGAGGTTTCATAAGATCACCTAACCGACAGGGATGATATGTAAGGAGAAAGACAAAATGATATTGGGGACAGGGGTGGAATGGTAGGTTGAAGAAGATGATCGTGATGAGAGGTAGGAGAAATAAGATGGGGGAAATATGATGGGATGGGGGAAGACCATAGGGCATATCAATCTTAAGAGGAAGTCTTAAGTAAGATTGTCATGCGGCCGGAACGGTTAAGTAAGATCGCCAAGTTGAAGAAGAAGAAGCATGATGATAGAGTTGGTGGTAATAGGGTATGACAAAATGGACTGAAGTTGAACCCTCAAGTGAATTTTCCATACTACGAGAGTGTGTAAGTAGGATGACCAGGCATAAGATGGATTTGGGGAAGGATGAGAAAAGAGTGGGTAAGGTATGCCTGAGTGGTATATGATATGAGATGAGGTGATAACAAGAAAGAAAGGAAACAAAGGAGTGTAACATGAATAGATGAAGGAATATATGTAGTGGAGGGTGGAGAGTGTGAGGGGAATCTTTAATTGGGATGCCCATGTGGTGAGAGTAATGATGTGAGAATTAGAAGCATAAGAGGTGGAATGGGAAGATGTGTGCGGTGGTGAGTGTTGTTTTATGAGAGGGGGGTGGTGAAGAAGCTTCTACAACAGTAAGATCTTAGGGAGAGGGTAAACCTCCACCGAGGATCCCATATATAAGGGGTTATTAAGTAAGATTGTCAAGCGGGAAGTAGAAGGGTGAAAGGAAAGAATACAAATGGGTGAGAGGGGACATGAAGGGTGAGAAGGACAATATGGGGGTAAGTGGCGGAGGAGTAAAATGAGGAGCGAGGATGAATGGATCAAATACATGGTGAGCATGGTGGGGGAGGAGAAGCTGCTGGATAGTGAATGCTACATGAAAAAGATTTTCAAGTAGGATTCGCAAACTGCAATGGTGATCAAGTAGGATTCCCAAACTGGGGAATGTATTAGTATGGGTGAACGGATGGGGTGCAAAGTAAGATGTTGATCATGTAGGAAGATACTCACATGATGAAAAACATCTTAATTTTAATATAGCACATAATAGGATACATCGTGATATAAAAGATCAGGATGACTAGACTGTAATATGCATGATAGCATAGACAGAGGCCATCAAAAAGGTTTGATGCCCCAGTACGATATGAAAATGGAAGAGAGCATAGACAAAGGCCATCAAGAAAATATGATGCCCCAGTATGACATTCAATCAGATAACATAAGAATATTAGAGAGAACACCAGGATACATAAAATCAAGATGCCCCCTGTAATATATCAAGATACAAGAAAGTAATTAATAATTTATAACCAATAATGCAATACAAGAACAAATAAACATGTCCCTAACGTGTTCTATAGTGAGGATTGATCAGATGTGCCCCCAAGAAGGGGTACGAGGACATAGTAAAGTATTGGGTCATTTTCCTCAAACAAGGAAGCAATGAGAGCCGGATTTGTCCCAAGCGAGGATTCATGCGAAGAGAATCATTTTGAATTCGGTAGTCATAAATTGATTGGATCATCCGTTGGGGATAATAGTTCAAAGGTTGAATTGTGTTGGTATTTTTAGAGTTTTTGTGATTTTACAACATTTTTGTTTTTTGTTTATGATATATATATAGATTTTCTAATGTTTTTTAGATTTTTGATAATCATTTCTAATTTTTTATTTTTGACGATTTTCAAATGTGTTCGTATTTTTGACGATTCTTTCTAATGTTTTTGGATTTTTGATGAGTGTTTCTAATGTTTTTAGATTTTTAATGAGTTCTAATTTTTTTTTTGGATTTTATATGATTGTTTCTAATGTTTTTAGGTTTTTGACGATTTTCAAATGTTTTTATATTTTTAGATTTTTACACTGTTTTTAGATTTTTGACGATTTTCACACTGTTTGTGGATTTTTACACTATGATTGGCAATTTATGGACCAAAGTGTAAATTTATTTTTGAGAGGTGATAAACCAAGATATTATTTGTATCTACCATGTTATGTGTGGTAACTTATGCTCAGAATAACACAAATTCTCTTTCTATTGGCAGGATATGGTGGTGATGATATGATGAAAAGAAGTCCAACTCCATTCTTGACTCCACACAACTAGTAAGATGCATGGGCTCATCACTGAGAATCAAAAGGATGTAGGAGGTAGATAATGAATATAGAGACAAATGCTAACAATAATCCCTTTGGGAAATTGTGACTCCATTCTTCATAACGGAATTGAACCAGTTTCAAAAATAGCTTTCATGTTATGAGTCACGTGCTAGGCTTAAACAGTTATGTGGCCTGCTGATTGGTAAGATATGAGGGGAAAGGATAGTTCTCTCTTCACTTAGGCATCTAAATTACTTCTTTGGGGATTCTATAATTTGTAAGTATTGTAAAATTTTGTATTTTTGAAATGACTCCCTATGCCTTGCCCTATGCTACTAGTGAGAAGCAAGGGTTCATCACTGAAGGTAAATTATAGGCGAGTGAATTCCCTTTTTGTCTTTTGTTTTGTTTTGTTTTGTTTTTTTGAATATTTTACAAATTTTTTATGCTTTTATAAGAATGACCATCTACACTTTGCCCCATGCCACTTGTAAGAGGCAAGGGTTTATCACCGAAGACAAGACGTAGACGAGTAAGGGCACCTACCTCTATTCCTAGTCTCACACTACCAAGAAGAAGTGTGGGCTCAACACCAAAGACTATAAAGGATGAAATATGTGATGATGAATTATTCATAAGTTATTGAATTGATGTATTTTTACAATAGCGCTTTGTATTTGGGAAGGAACGTCTACCCCCAATCTCAGCCCCACATGACTAGTAGGACGCGAGGTTTCAACACCGAAGACTGAGATGGACGACCAAATGAACTGTGTAAAGAAGTTTAGAGCTTTGTTATGAAAGAGAGAATGTCTTTGAAGGGAATATATTACCATCAGTAAGCTTCTAGGTATGACCATAGGGGAAAGCGACTGAAAATGAGAGATATTATAAGAAGTATGATACTCACAAACTTAATAGGATCTATATTAGCACATGTCTCATGATGATAAATATGAAGATGTGATTTTGATAATAAAAATATCTGCCAATGGAAATGAATAAATTTAAATTATTTAGAGATAAGCAAGTCAAAAGGAACAACGCATACGTTGTTTCCCAGAATAGTGAACATCTCAAGGATAAAATTTCTTTAAATGAATTACTTTCATTGGTTCATCAAGATCTTGACCATCTTCAGTGGCCAATTTATAGGCTCCAGAGCCAAATTTAGTTGTAATTACATAGGGTCTTAACCAATTAGGCTGAAATTTTTTCTTATTTTTCTCATTCTTTAGTGGTATTCTTTTGATTTTATTTTAAAACAAGGTCACCAATTTTGAATTCTCTGGGTCTTACCTTTTTATGATAACTGCGTTGTAGTCGGTTTTGATAGACTTGAAGATGATTGAGAGCATTAAGGAATTTTTCATCAAGAAGCTCAAGCTCTTGAAACTGTGATTGTCGGTATTCATCCTCATTAATTACATCTTTAAGGGAGATCCTCAAGGATGGGATTTCTATCTCAATAGGTAAAATGGCAAGGGAAAATGGGGTGGCTTTGGTAGGCGTGCGGTAAGATGTATAGTAAGCCCAAAGAGTGGGGTAAATTGAGTATGCCAATTACGTCAATGGGTATTGACAATCTTTTCCATGATAGATTTTAAGGTCTTATTGATTGCTTTCGCTTGACCGTTACCTTGAAGGTAGTATGGAGTGGACCATTTAAGTTTGATGTGAAAACGTTTGGCTAGGTCTTTTACATCCTAGTTTTTAAATGATTTACCATTTTTTGCAACCAGAGTGGATGGAATACCAAATCGACAGATGAGATTATTAAAAATGAATTTCGATATTTGGCTACCGATAACATAAGTGAGAGGCATAGCTTCCACCCATTTAGTGAAGTAATCAGTAGCGGTAATGATGAACTTATGTCCATTAGACGATGTTGGTCTGATTTGACTAATGAGGTCAAGTCCCCATTGAGAGAAGGGCCATGGTGTAGTTATCGATTGTAATGCCCGGGAAGGTACATGGCTAATGTTTCCATGCTTTTGATATGCTTAACAACATTTAATAAAATGACATGCGTCACTTTCCATGGTGGGCCAATAATATCCAACTCGTAGGATTTTCTTGGCTAAGGCGATACCATTCGTGTATGCTCCACAGATACCAGAATGGACTTCAGCTAAGACACTTGATGCTTCTTCCTGATTAAGACATCGGAGCAAGGTGTCATCATATCCTCATTTATAAAGAGTTTCTTCTAAAATGGTGTAACGAAAAGCACGTTGTGCTAAAGCACGTTTATGCATTAGTTTCATGTCGGTAGGAAATGTTTTATCATGAATGAAGGTATAAAGATTGTGGTACCAAGGGTTATTAGGTCCCACGGTCTCATATAGCATAGTGTTTTCAAGAAGATCATAGGCAGGCATTAAGAGATGTTCAACGAGAAAATGTGCCTGGGGTTGAATAGATGCGATTTCTAATAGGGATCCAATGGTTGTCATAGCGTTGGCAGATTTATTACAAATTATGGGGATTTTATCGAAGCTAATTAATCAAAAATAGCTTTGAAGACTATCCACCATGCGTTTATCTGGAATAAATTTTTCATCTTTAACCTGGTATTCATCGGTAACTTGCTTGATGATAAGTAAAGAATCACCAAATACAACTAATTTTGTAAGATTCCAAGATATAGCCAATTTTAATCCTGCGATGAGAGCTTCATATTCTACGATATTGTTGGTACACGGGAATTCTAAGCAAAATGATTTGGGGATAACATGTCCGTTGGGTGTGATAAGTAAAATACCAGCCCCTGAGCCATGGAGATTACAAGATCCGTAAAAAAAATAGAGTCCAAATTGGCGTGATGTCTATGTGTAGAATATCTTCATCAAGAAAAGAGAACTGAACTGGTTCTGTGCCAGGAAGGGGTGCCTCGGCAAGTGTGTCTGCAAGGGCTTGTCCTTTAATTTCTTTATGTGGAACAAATTCAACATCGAAATCACTAAGTAATATGAGCCAACTAGACATTCTTCCCGTGAGAATGGGTCTGGACAACAAATACTTGAGAGGATTAATTTTTGCAATCAACTTAGCTGTATGATTGAGCAAGTAATGACATAACTTATGGAATGCAAAGGTGACCGGTAAGCATACTTTTTCAATTTGGGAATAACGTACTTCGTGCTCAATAAGTGTTTGACTAAGGTAATATACAACCTATTCTTTTGTTTGATCGTTATGTTGTGCTAGTAGATCTCATATGGCATGTTTAGTGGCATATGTATAAAGCAACATGGGTTTATCGGCAATTGGTGACATAAGAACAGGTGGAAGAGAGAGGTATTATTTTAACTTAGCAAAAGAGTCTTGGCAACCATGGTTCCATTGAAATTGTGCATCTTTCTTGAGTAACTAGTTGAAGTGATGGCACTTATCAGCCAACTGTGATATGAAAAGCCGAATAGATTATATTTTTCCATGAAGATTGTGTAATTGTTTTAGGTTTTGAGGAGGAGGAATTTCCATAATGGCTTTGAATTTGGTAGGATCCACTTATATGCCTCTTTGTGAGACAATAAACCCTAATAATTTTTCAGAGGTTACTCCAAACACACATTTCTTTGGGTTAAGATGAACCTTATACTCACGTAATCTATAAAAAAATGTGTCTTAACACATTGGAATGCCCTATTCATGTTTTAGATTTTGCTAATATATCATCAACATAATCTTCCATGATATCATGTAACATGTCATCGAAGATGACAGTCATTGCTTGTTGATAGGTGGCACCAGCATTTTTCAAGCCAAAAGGCATGACCTTATAATAGAAGGTGCCCCATGGTGTAGTAAATGTCGTTTTATGTTGATCCCCTTCAACAATACATATTTTATTGTAACTAGAGAATCCATCCATTAAGGAGAGCATTTCATGGCCTACCATAGAATCAACAATCATGTCTATATTTGGCAAGGTAAAGTCATCTTTGGGACAAGCCTTGTTGATGTCACGAAAGTCTATGTATATTCTGATGCCAGGATTTTTCTTGGCGATGGGGACTATGTTAGATATCCATGTCAAATAATTAATAGGTTTGATAAATTCAGCTTCTAAAAGTTTCTCGAGTTCGGCTTTGACAAGCAATGCAACTTGGGGATGCATTTTGCGTAGTTTTTGCTTTACAAGTTTCACATCTGGATGTACCACAAGATGGTGTTCTACAAGAGATGGGTCTAGGCCTGGCATGTCCTTATATGTCCATGAAAATATATCTTGGAATTCAATAAGGAGTGTTGTGAATTCCATGCATTCTTGGTCAAAGAGACTAATGCCAAGTTGTAATAATTTTGGTTGTTCGGTGGTGCCAATGTTTATGTCTTTTGTTTCTTCTACAAGCATTTGAGATGTATCCTTTTTAGAGAACGATGCTAATGGTTGATGTAGGTCATCAGTGTCGGGTGTTTTAGGTGAGTTGGTATAAGATTTTGGTGTGTGATGTTGGGATTTTTTATTGACATGTTTGTTGGATAGGGTGGCGGTGAGATTTTGACTATGGGAAATCCTCTGTTTGCACTTCTGATCCAAATTTTCTGAGGGTGAAGGATCTGAATATTTTATCTCTTCGCCAAAATAGGCTGATTCATTTAGATTGATTTCAAATCCTTTTTTATGGTCGCAAGTAGGGATTTGGTCATGAGTTCCAAGGAATTCTTTGATGGCTTCATCATTTTGGAACATGTACATGGCCGCATGATGTGGTTGGCCATGGTCTACGAGACTCGGATGTGTAGGCTCAAAATTGATGACATTAACCGATAAATGTTCAAAGTAAAGATGTGTTTCAGCAAGGTCCTCAAAAATACTACATGGAGACTTGATGTCATTATCAGAACTGGTGTCATCATTGTCACTTGAAATTATTATGGGAGCAACATCAAACACCTTGAAACCTAGACCATATTTACCGTGATGTTGTGTGTAATTTATCGGGTCTAAATGACCTTGTTCATTTGGACCAAGTCCTTTACCCTTCCATCGCATGTTTTTCATTATTCGGTGAGCTTTGGTAAATTGAGGGGACTCATAACATGGAGCAAAGTCGTCATTATATAACCAAGATCCTAAAGAACTTGGAATATGTTCGTTGTCAAGATAACCAAACTTTTTCCAAACTGACTGTCCCATTTGGTAAGTGGGATGGATTCTCATATGTGGAGCGTTAGGTTTGTTGTAGCTATGTGGGGATTTGTTGATATAAAAAGAGTGCCATCTTTTGAAATTCATATTCACTGCATCCTGTGTCAATGATTTTAAATGTGTGGGATGGGGGACCAATAGGTACCTCATGTGGTGGGGAAGTCAGTTTAGTAGTTTTAAAAGATGAAGAGAATGGGTTATAAGAAGAAGGGGGTGGATTGAAGGATGAAGTTTGGTTATTCACAGGAGGAGGTATCTTAATGGAAGAGGTGTGGTTGGATGAAGAAGGTTGGCTAGGTGAGGAAGAAGATGGTGTGGTGGAAGAATAACTGTTGTTGGAAGAAGAAGCTTGATTAGTGGAAGAAGATGATTGATTAGTGGGAGGAGGACTGGTGGAAGATGGTTGACTAGTGAAAGATAATGGATTGGAAAATGTGTTTTGGTTAGGAGATGATGGTTTCAGATCATTGTTAGGGAGTGTATCAGGATCAATACGTGTTTCGTTAGGGATTATGTGAGGTGGAGCATATTTATCTGTTGATGGACAATAGTGATCATGTCGATACTGTCCTTCAAGGAATTTACAATACTCAAAAGGTTGGGGATCTGCACGTAATGTAAATTCCTGGTCCAAATGAAGAAACTTAATACATTGATGGAATGTTGATGGGATGGCTTTCATTGCATGAATCCATGGTCAGATGACGAAAATGTTATATGCAACTTCTACATCCACCACATGACAAACCATGTCTAAGGTGATGGGTCCAACTTGGAGAAGCAACATGATTGTGCCTTCAAACTTTCTTTCGTTATTATCATACCCACGAATGGTTATGATATTGTTTTGTAAATCATTTTTAGTGTAATCTAGACAACGTAAAAGTTTCATGGAACAAATATTCAATGCAGATCCATTGTCGATTAAGACGCGCTTGATCTTACGATGAGTTACATAACCCTTGACATATAAAGAATGATTATTAGCGATGTTGGGATTAAGCAGGTCAGCGGGACCAAAAGATAAAATAGGATTGGGGACTGTAAGATGTGCGATTAAAGCCTAGAATTGTTGTGAATTGATGTCCTCAGGGACACGAGCGTTATTCAATATTTGCATAAGGATGCGTTGTAGTGCAGGAGAAGAATTAAGTAGTTCCATGATGGAAATTTGTGTTGCAGTCTTCTCTAATTGTTTGACAATATTGAATGATGGCGTAGGTTGTGGAGAGGAATTGGCGGTGGAATTAGATGGTGGATTAGGAGGTGATGCGGGGGACGAAGTGACAGATTTTTTTGTTGTAGGGACCCACATTTTTTTCTATCTAGTGGTGATCGCACAGTCAGTTCTGATCTTTATAGTTGCCACTAAGTCTTGGTCATAATCTATGGTCGAGATGACTGAGTCATACTCGACATTGCTTGATGATTGACCCTTATCTTTTGAATTGTTATCGTGGTTAGGGAAGGGATTTTTGAACATGTGAAGTTTTTCATTAGGTGTTTTTATCTCAGAAGTATTTTCAACTTCTATGTCTCCATGTTCAATCAGGTCTTGGATGTAATGGCGGAGTTGCATGCATCGATCTATAGAGTGCCCTTTTATGCTATGGTAATCACAATATTCATTGTCCTTATACCAATTTGGTTTGGGTTGTCCTTCTTCGAAGGGTTTGATGATGGGATATGTAATCATATTGGAATTTCTAAATGACGAAAGACACTAGATAGACTTTCTCCGAGAGGAGTGAACTATCTTCGTCGGTCCCGAGAAGGAACTTCCTTTCTAGGGATGATGATTGGTTGTTGGGATTTTAATGTATTGATAGGATGGTTTTGAACATTTCAGACATGGTGGGAATCAGTAACGCCATCGTTGATGATATTTCAATTCCGGTTAAAGAATTTAGATTTTTCCTAGTTATGAGGAGTGTCTTGATAAGGTTGGTCCCTAAAGGGTGCTTTAAGTAAGCCCTTAGAAATGAGGGTTTTTTCGATCTGTGTGCCTTTTTTGATGACTTCTTTAAAAACTATTCAGACAATGCATTTTCATTTGGAATGATAATTCGACATTGAGATTAGGAACAAAAATGCTAACTAGCTGCCTCTCAGGTACTGAGCAGGGAAATTGGCTTGCAATTCCTCGCCATCGTTGTAAAAAGGAGGTAAAGTTTTCAGTTGGCCTTTGCCTAGTGTTGCAGAGATCAAACATGGTTATTTCTGAGTCTAAGTTATAGGAAAAATGTTTGACAAATTTCTCTGATAAGTCTGCAAATGTCGTGACCGACCCTTTGGGCAGATGGAAAAACCAGTCTAAAGCCTGTCCTCCTAAACTTTGGGGGAATAATCATAAAAGGTACGTGTCTCGATAGGTAACTTCCTGACATTGCATGTAAAATTCCTTGACATGTTCATGGGGGTCACCTTTGCTTTTGTATTTATCAAACTTTGGGATTTCGAAGGATGACGGAAATGGTAAGTGTGATATCTCTGTATCAAATGGATAAGGACACAATTCTTCAAAGTTGAATTGTTTTGATTGTTTTTGTAGTCCCTGAATGGTGTCTTTCATAAGTTTCCATTCTTGTGTGAATGGAGAAGCGGGGGACGGTTTATCAAACATGTCGTGAGTATTGGAATCTAGATTGGGGTCTTTTAATCTTTCAACTCTAGTCATTGCTTCTTCAAGTTTCTTTGTTAATTCTTGGATTTTAGTGGATAACTCTTCGGCCGAAGAACCATTTGGATTGTTTGGTATTTCGTTGTGATAACTTGATTCACCATTGTCGATGAGTTTGTTTAAATTTTCCATCCCGAAGTCAGGGGGTAGTTTTGCCCCCATGGCTAGGATGCGTAACAGATATTCATTTTTGTTTTGTTCTATCACCCTATTGACTTGTTCTTGTTCTTCATTGGTGAGTTCTGGTTGTGCGACTTCTTCATCGTCATTTTCATGATTGTGACTGCGAGTGAATACCATGATGAAATGTGTCTGATTAAGCTAAAAAGTGGGTAGGAATTTTGAACAGGTGTGAGGAAATGAGAACTTGATTACTTTGGATTTAGCTCGAATAAGCTCGTGATGACTGATAAGGAGAGTAACTCAAACAAGTTATCTCAATATGATGATGATGTAACTTGAGACGAGTTATTAGAGGATTTATTGCACGTTGTGTAGATTTGGCTTAAACAAGCTCTAGACTATTGACGGGGAGAGTAACTTGAACAGGTTAATCACGATATGGTTGTGATATAACTCAAAATGAGTTATGAAAGGATTTGTGTTGGCTGTGATTTGGATAAACGTGATGGTGGATAGAATAATGAGTGAACTCAAACAAGTCACCCAATATTAGTTTGATATAGCTGGAAACAAGCTATGAAGGATGTTTTTACAATTGACGATATGGGGAGTGAATGCTAGTCACTCAATATCAGTTGGATATAGCCGAAGACAAGCTATGACAGATGTATTGTTGGCTGAAGCAAGCTAATGAAATTGGTGTGATGTTTTGGTCTGCGTTGTTGGATTGTTTGGATGTTTTCGCTTGGTATTGAATTGGTCAAGAACTAATTTTTTTTGTGGAACACAACTAGGGTTTGAACTTTTACAATGAACACATTGATATCAGCCAAGTTTTATGATAAAACAATGCTAAACTATTTTGTTTTCACATAGCAAGCAATCATGTGGATCCAATTGTTTTGGCTTATGAGGTAAATTCTTCAGGAATGATCATTGTTTCATGCAATCATACAAGTATGTTGTGGACTGATGGATGCAGGCTCTTATTACTCCAAAAAATATGCATCATCTGATATACCCTAGTCCTGATATACCTAATTCTGTACGGGGACAGAATTGGTACGAGGAGCCCTTAGAGCACTGGAGGAGACTCACTAATTCTTACTTGTCTATTTTAGAGTGAATCACCATATCTAGAACATGTTTTGTGAAAAGGTGAAGGTGATGGAGGGATGAATGTGTATGGTGTCCTTATAACTCCCCGAAGATTTATAAGGACGATGCCCAGGCTTCGTTGTTATAGCTATTTAGGTGTGACTCGCATGCGCTGCACGACAACATTACCTGTAAGTGAAGAGCAGGGGCGAGGTAAATACCGAACGTTGTGATGAGACTAGGTCTCAAAGTGCAATGCAGATGCAAATGTTGTTGGTGCGTGGTAGTCAAGTCCACGTCACCGGTGTAGCTTTGGTGGTGATGAAATCCACCTCATCTACGTGTAAAAACAAAATGATAAAGTGATTAAACGCAGGGTTCTTTCCAACTTGAAATAAATCACTAGTATAAAATAATTGTGTACTTGAGCGTACTATTTTGTTTTGTTTTAGCAAATTTTTTTTAATGGTGGTATTTTTGCGAGATTTTTTTGTTTTTGTGTTTTTTTTTACAATATTCCACCGACGCGGTCCTATAGAAAAAAATTAGTAGTTATCCTGTAAACGAAGTGTTAGAAAAGTGATCGTGGCTGTTTTTTATTTTCCAGATCGCTCGAAGGCACAGGAAAAGAGCATACACAACCAACGACCAAAAAAATATTAATAATATGATGAAGGAAAATAATGATTGAAATGATAGTTAGAAAACAAAGCTAGAGGATCCTGCAATGTTAGAACAAGAAACTAAAAAATTGCGACCGTTTCTGATTTTCCAGATCGCTCGAAGGCACAAGAAAAGAGCATACGCAGATACAATTGGAATAGATTTTATTTTTTTTATTTTTTTCTTTTAAATGTTCATAATTATTGCAATTAATCGTGATTGTGAAATAGCGATAATGATTATTTTCACAAAAAAGAAAAATGATGAAAGAAGAGTGTGAAAACATTACCTAGAAGTGTTGTCATGGAAAATTGAAATGTAAGGCAAAAAAAAAAAAAAATTGTTTCGCAGAGCCTGAGTGGCCTCACGTTTTTTATTTCTAAGATCACTTTTAAAGTGTGAGGAAAGAGCATACGCATGAGGTTGTTACGTTAACAAACAATTAAAATTACAATTAAATTTTTAAAAAAACTACAATTTTTTTGTTTTGTTTTATTTTTGTTAAAAAGACAGGTGTTAGAAGAAATGAAACCAAAAAATTTCTGTAAGTCTAAATCAAAAAATTATTTTTCATTGCATAGATCTTTTCAATACCTTTCCGTTAAAAAAATGAAGTCATTCCGAGTTCGGGAGAAAAAGTTATGGCTTCCGGAAGATGGGCTATAATAGCACTCTGAATGAAAATTTTGAACGTGAGAAAAACACCCCGGGAGCTAGTTTTTTTATTTTCTGACTTTCATACTTCACCTGAGAAGCTAAAATTTTGATAGCAAGGTTTAAAAAGAACAATAAATAGAAATAAAGAGTTAGATCACAAAATGATTAACTAAAATGAAAGAAAGAAAAATGATTAACTTCCTACAAAGCAGTTATTTTAGCAAAAGTAAATAAATAAATGCATTTTCTGGATTGGTTGTCCCATGACAGTAAGATGATAAGCTAATGACTAGTTCATTTGTTTCTACAGATTACGAGTGAATAGTAAAATCAGAACTGGGAGCTATTTGAAATATAACCTCTATGACGACTGTAGGAGTGAATATTTCCGTCGTGATCCACAAGTATCCAGATCAGGTGATAGATATCTATCTGCTAAACACCAAGCGTCGAGGAGATCAAAGACAAGACGAGCGTCATAGTTTCATTATTGTTATAACCTGCAGATGCACCACAAGACACCACACAACAAAAACACTACCCAAAGCATGAAAGTTAACCAAAGAAGGCCATAAGGAACATAAAAGGAAATAATAACGAACAATAATAAACAAAGAATAGATAAAACCACAAATTGAGAAATTAATGGTAACATATCGAAAGTAACCGGGCGTGCCAGAATGTAAGCTAGGAAAAATGCACTACTAACAAGGAAGTAAAATACCAACAATATTACCTCCTCTTTCGTGTTCCGTAGCAAACCTTGGAATGGGCTAGGAAACTTGGATTGAGCCCTGATTGTGTGATATGTAGGTGCTTTTCTTCAAGATGGAGCAAGGCCTTCCTGCAACAACGATCCTCTTACTTTGCACTAGATGGGAAAAAGGATTATGAGGCTATTTGGGCATTAGGACGAGGCAGAAGGATGTTCTTTGCTCAAATGATGCAAGAACTTAGATAGGGCATTCAAGCTTATTCTCTGTGTCCTTAGAGGGGAGGGGTAAGGTTGTATTTATAGCCTGGGGGAGTGATTAACTTAGAGTAATTTAAGTAATCATGGTTTGAAAATGTGGGCAAGATTAGGTGAGTGGGGACCACGAAAGAATGGGTGAGGATTTGATTTTAGATTTTTAATTCATAAGTGGAGGATTTTAGGTGAGTGGGGACCACGAAGAGTGGGTGAGGATTTGAATTTGAATTTTTAATTCAATAGTAGAAAAACATGGAGAATAATGACATATGGTGAGGATTGGGTTATTTTTTAGATTTTGAAATGGATAATTAATCAAATTATATTTGATTAATTCGAAGTGTATTTTATGGGAAATGAGGAAGGGGAATTAATTGATTTAGGACAAATGTGAAATTAGGGTGTCTACACAAGGTACTATGTCAGACCTATAATTATAAAACAAATAATCAAAAACTTAATCTGTTTCCATCTAGTTTGAAGGATGCAACAATGAGGTGGTTCATGGGATTACCATCTAACTCTATTAACACTTGGGCACAAATGGAGACTGCCTTCCTAGATAAATACCGGGATTATTATAGGGGGAGAAATAGGAAGGAAGAATTCTTCAAAATCAAGCAGGAGGATGATGAAAACATAGAAGACTATTTAGACAGATTCCTCTTTGTTAGCAAAAGATGTGGATTTGTGCTTACAGAGGAGTTAAGTAAAACCATTTTTCTTAAAGGTTTGGATGACAAATCTAGAGAATCCCTTAACTTGATAGGTGGAGACATTGATCAGATAAGAATGAATGGAATTAAAGATATTTTTAGTAGCTATTCCAGAATGAGAGGTGGACCTAGAAAAGGAAAATCAGTGAAAATTTTAAATCCAAACATGAATAAACTAATGGATGAGTTAGCAAACTTTAAAACATACATTTTAGTGCAATTAACCTCTACTGTGGATGGATTACAAGCTAAAGCAAATTCCAAAACTGAACCATTGGCTATGTATTGTCCTAGATGCATGAAGAAGCATGCATTAAGAGACTGTATTTTGGATAAAACAGAAATGTGTCTTATCTTTGAATCTAAAGAACATGATACTTATGTTTGTTCTTTACTTCTTGTTATTAAAAATTAGCTTAAACAAACCAGTGCCTCATCTACAACAGAAGAATTGAATTTTGTTCAGAGACAACCTAACCAAGGGCAATTTATGCCAAGATCAGTTCCTAATTCATGGACAATGTCATGGGATGCTCAGGCAAGACCACAAAATTGGGGACAACCACCTTGGGTATCTCAACCAACTTGGAACCCTCAAGATTGGGCAAATCAAGCTTGGTATGCTCAGGGATATCAACAACCATGGTCAAGGAAATCCTTATGCTTGGTCACAACCTAGATGGAACCCTAATAATTATTCCCAAGGAAGAACGTATCCAAATCAGAATCAATAGGCCATCATGGGATCCCCTGCATAAAATTCACAAAATGAGAATGTAGTCCAAACACAAATACCAGCACAGCCAGTAGCAAATCCAAAAAACAAACAAACAACTCCTGTTTATGGAGCAGAATCAAAAAAATCAGTTGATTTACATGTTATGGATTGTAAGGATATTCAAACTAGATCTGGGAAAATCATTAACAGTCTACCCCTTATAATCACTAAAATGACAAAATAAAATGAAATCCCTAGTATTGTTGTTCCAAAAGAGGATATAGAAAGAAAAGAAAAGGAGCCAAATAGCAACACTACTAAGACTCCATTTCCAGATAGATTCAAAGAAGCTATAGAAGTCAAAGAGTCTGAATTGGTACAAGAACTAAGGAAATTGAATATTGAAATACCATTGTTACAAGTAATTAAATATATTCCAGAATTGAACAAATTAATCAAAATGTTATGCATGAAAAAGCCTGGAAGGAATAAATAGTACCCCAAGACTATCAAAGTAGATGGGAAACTTGTTGATTTATTAGCAGGAAAACTTTTACTTCCCAAATACGGAGATCCTAGAAGTTTTGTTATTTTTGTTTCTATAGGAAATAAGGATGTACATAATGTTTTGATAGATTTGGGAGTTGTTATCAATGTAATGACAGTGGATACTCTGAAAACATTACCATTAATGGGTATACAACCTACTAAAACCATATTGCAGATGGCAAGTCAGTCTATAGCAAAATCAGAAGGAATTATTGAAGACATGTCAGTTATGGTGGAGTCATGGGAATATCCAGTTGACTTCCTTATACTGCAGCCAAAAGGTAAAACATTGGGTTATCCCATTATTTTGGGCAAACCATGGTTAGCTACAGTTGTCGCTTTGATAGATTGCAGGCCAGGTGATATGACAATCTCAAATGGTAAGAACTCTAAACAAATTTCCTTATATCCTACTACACAACCTTTCACTGACAATCATGAACAATTGTGGGTTGATTCTCCTGAAACTGATAAGTAAAATTTGTCTTCTTTGGTTATGATCACATTGCAGGATCATGTAAGAGAAGTAGAAGAGATGATTAATCCACCATTAGATGAGAACCTGTTATCTTTGGAGCAATCAAAAATAGTTCTGAAACCCGTGAACTTAGTTCCAGAACCTGGGAACTTAGTTCCGGAACCACCACATTTAGTTCCGGAACCACGACAACAACAGTTCTCTTTGATTGAAAATGATTTCACTCCAGAGGAACGAGATTTCTCATGGGGAGAGGATGAATCAGTAGCTTCACTTTCAAGTACATCATGAAGTGGTGAAGAATTTTTGGAAAGTAGCAGTGATGAGGAATTTGGTCTGTAAAGAGTTAAGTATCATGATTCTCATTACTATCTTATTTCCAATATTCTGTCTCAAGGAAATTTTGGAGATGTTGCTACATACCATATGATGTTACCACATGCATGTCCATTAAATACTTTAATGAAACCCTTTCCACAAATTAGTTCATCACATATTGGAACCCAGCATGTTGAAATTCAACCAGGTAAAACTTTAAACATTAACAACTGGTTGAAGGAGGATGAAGAAGCTAAATTGTTTGATGTTCTAAAAAATTATACTAAATCTTTTCCTTGGGATTACAAAGATATGAAGGGGATTCATCCAAGTATCTACACTCATCACATCTATACTGAAAACATTAAACCAGTTAGGCAGCCTCAAAGAAGGATTAACCCAGCTTTAAGGGATATAGTCAAATAAGAAATTGAAAAACTATTACAAGTAGGTTTCATCTACCCTATCTCAGATAGCCAGTGGGTATCTCCTCTTGTAATTGTTCCCAAAAAGAATGGAAAATGGAGAATATGTGTTGACTATAGGGAACTAAACAAAGCCACAATGAGAGATTATTTTCCCTTACCATTCATAGATCAAGTCCTAGATAACCTTTCAGGTAAACAATACTTTTCTTTCTTGGATGGCTTTAGTGGGTACAATCAGATCAGAGTTACTGCTAAAGATCAGGACAAAACTACATTTACATGTCCATGGGGAACCTTTTCCTATAGGGTGCTACCATTTGGTTTATGCAATGCTCCTACAATTTTCTAGAGAGTTGTACTTGCAATCTTTGTTTATCTAACAAATCATTGTGTTGAAGTATATATGGATGACTTCACTGTACATGGAGATACATTTGAAGATGCTTTGAGAAATCTGGACAGAGTGTTAACAAGATGTGAACAACACAACTTGTCTCTTAGTGATGAAAAATGTTTGATGATGGTGGATGAGGGAATTGTATTAGGACACCATATTTCAAAAAAAAAATTCAGGTGGATCAAAACAAAATTAGGATCATTTCAGATTTACCTATTCCTCAGACCCCCACAAATATCAAATCATTTCTAGGGCATGTTGGGTACTATAGGTGCTTTATAAAATATTTCAGTAAAATTGTTGCCCCCATGTTTAATTTGCTAACCAAGGACTGTGAATTTCTTTGGGATGAAAAGTGTCAGCATGCTTTTGAAGAAATTAAAGACAAATTAATCAGTGCCCCAATATTGAGAGGTCCTAATTGGGAAAAGCCATTTCATATCCAAATAGATGCCTCAAATTATTCCATTGGTGCAGTATTGGGACAGAAAGATGAGGAAGGAAAGATGTATGCCATTTACTATCTTAGCAAGAATCTTACTCCCACTGAAAAGAATTACACCACCACTGAAAAGGAATTTCTTGTTGTAATTTATGCAATCAATAAATTCAGACATTACATTACAGGGTACAAGATATTTGTACACACAGATCATTCAACAATTAAGTATTTAATGAACAAACCAGTGGTTGGAGGAAGAGTCATTAGATGGTTATTACTTTTGCAAGAATTTGATATTACCATTGTGGACAATCCAGGTAAATCTAATGTGGTAGCTGATTTTTTGTCAAGACTAACCACCACAGGGGAGCAAGATCCAGTCAAGGATAACTTTCCAGATGAACAACTATTTGCAATCTCAGCAAGTACACCATGGTTTGCTGATATGGAAAATTATCTTGCAACAAGGAAGTTTCCTCCTTCTTTCACTAAGAAACAAATAAAGACTTTAATTAAAACCAGTGCACAATTCAAAAGGTTAAATGGAATGCTATTTAAGTGTGGTCCTAATGTTGTCTTGCGCAGGTGTGTAAGAGAGGATGAAATCTTTGACATCCTCAAAGCATGTCATGATGAACCAAGTGGAGGACACTATTCAGTAAAAAGAACAACTCATAAGATACTTGGCACTGGTTATTATTGGCCATCTCTGTACAAGGATGTGAAAAGATATATCAAGAGGTGTGATCCTTGTCAAAGGATGGGACAACCAACTTTCACCAATGAAATGCCTCTTCAGCCTCAAGTTGTGGTTGAACCATTTGAGAGATGGGGATTGGATTTTGTTGGTCCCTTTAATCCTCCTTCACAAGGGAAGGAATATATTCTTGTATGTACTGACTATGTGACAAAATGGGCAGAAGTGCAGGCATTGACAAATGCCACTGAGGAAGCAGTTGTTGATTTCCTTTGGAACAAAATTATGATAAATTTTGGAGCACCAAGGAGCATAGTTTCATATCAGGGACCACAATTCATGTCTAATATGATCCAAGCTTTCACAAGGTATTACCAAATCAATCATAGGAAGTCATCTCCTTACCATCCACAGTCAAATGGACAAGCTGAAGTAACAAACAAGAGAATTGGAGAACATCCTTACCAAAATGGTTGAAGCTGGGAGAAAAGATTGGGTAAAGAGACTACCTGAAGTTGTCTGGGCTTATAATACAACTTGGAAAACTACAACAGGGTTTTCACCATATGAATTAGTCTATGGGAAAAATCCCTTGTTGCCTATAGAATTTGAACTTCAGACATTGAGGACAACAGTAAAGGTGGGAATTGAGTTGAATGCAGCTCAAAAAGAAAGAATCCTTCAACTCAATGAGTTGGATGAATTAAGGTTGGAAGCACTTCAGCAGACAGAGATGATTCAAGAGCAAAGGAAGCAATGACATGACATACATATCAAGAAAAGGCAATTCAAAGTAGGAGACTGGGCATTGTTGTTTGATTCTAAGTACCAATAGTTCAAGGGAAAATTGAGAACCAGATGGTTGGGACCCTATCAGATTGAACAAATATTTGACAATGGTTCTATTCAGTTACTTCCCATTGATGGCAGTAGCAGAACACTCTTGGTCAATGGACATAGGCTGAAACTCTATAGGAAGCCTCCCACTAAGGATGAATTTTTGAGGAAGATTGAAGCAGAACAAAGAATTTGATCATATGGAAGAACTCAGTTCTTCCAAAATGATCAAATAACCAGATGATAGATCCAGAATAAAGGGAAGAAGATGAAAACCAACAAATGGCATTTTCTTTCCCAAAAAAAAATTTAAAAAAAAAAATAAAAAAAAAAATTCTCTCAAAGGTCAATTGAAAACTAGCAAATGGCGGTTGACCTCTTTTTGGCTAGTTCAAATAAAGGAATTCTTTTGAATTCCAGCTGTCTTATCTAATCATGTTTTGTTCCACTTGTAGGAATGACGAGTCATCATAGCAAAAGGATTACATCATCAAGGGCGGTAATTATGTCTTTTAACTCATTTAGGGTTGATTAAATGTTTGCATGTGTGATGTGACTTAATTTAAAAGTAGGTATGATGAGTCATCTATTTATACATTATGATTACAAGTGTGTAATCATGAAATTGATTTGGATGGAATAAGTGGCGGCATGGTTATCATTAGTAATCATTATTGCAAAAATCAAGTGAAATAAGTTACAGAGATATTTTGAGGAAGGAGCAGCGAATTGAGTTTGTATTCCACAGCAAAGAATAGAGAATTCAGAAGTTCCATGGCTAATAACAGAGGTTCCGCAAATAAAAATAGAGTTTCCGCAGCCAAGTCGTTAGTTCTGCAGCTAAGAAAAAGGGCCTGCAACCAAGAAAAAGGGCCTGCAACCAATTCACACAAAATCAAAAGAGACAGAACTCAAGCCATTATGGGGATTAAGAAAAAATATGAACCAGAGAATGATTCCCAGCTGCTCGCAGATGAAGAAGTGGCATCCATCTTTGAGCATGCAGGATGGCTTGAATTCCTGAAGAAATTTTCAAGGCATAATGACGAATTGGTAAGAGAATTCATCATAAACCTAGAACAGTCCAGAACAAAGGTGAGAAATGTCTTTATTCCTTTTTCTGTAAATACTGTAAGTAATGTGTTTAGAGTGCCAATTGTGCATGTCCCACAACTTGCTAAGGGGACTTTGAAAGAACTGGTTGAAGTCTTACTGCAAGAAGAAGAAACTGAACCCCAGTACATCTATAATACAAAGAAAATCATAAAAGGGGTCAGAAGGGCCAGTTTTCCCAAACCCTTTGACAGGGTAGCATTTTGGATAGTAAAATATTTAACCTGTGACAATTAGTTTGGGTCTGTGGGAAAAGAAGTCTTAAAAATGCTCATATATCTGAAGTATGGAGCCACCAAACCTGAATACATAATAAACCTCCCAGGGTTTCTTTTTTATTCCATTCAGACCATGGCTCAGAGGTATTCCTGGGGTGTTGGGACAATTAGGCATCATGGTCTAATTCATTTGATATGCCAGCACCATTTCCTGTCAAAGAAGAATGGAGAAGAAATTTGGGACAAGTTTCTTGGCAAGTTCAAGAAAAACCCTAATATTATCAGAAGGACAATTCCAGCCCCATTCTCTCCTTCAGCTAATCTGGAAATTGATGCCCCTGTAGAAGGACAAAGGGAAATGGAAAGAGAAAACATACCAAAAAAAAGGTCGGTGAGAAAGATAAAAACAACAGAGCCTTCTGTACCTGTGAAGGAAATTCCTTCTTCTGCAGCAGCTTCAAGGGAGCCAATATCTGTCTCTGACGGTGATAGCTCACCCACACAAGAGCAAGAAAGAATAGTAAGAAGAATCTCTAGAAGGAAATTCACTACTGGGCATGTTGAACTTCCCCAGATAAGAAAAATTCATAAGAGGTCAAGGGAAACCCTAGAAGAAAGGAGTGAGCAGGAAAGGATGGAAGAAGAAGCTGCTGACATTTTGGGCAGTATGGCCATGACTCCTCCTGAGCCAAGTCAAGCTGAAATGGACAGAGGAGAAGAGAGATTTGAAGAGAAAGATTTTTAGGAATTGGCTGAACCATCAGCAGTGCCACATGAAGAAGAAGAGTTGGCATCCAGGATAAGAAAAGGAAAATTTCCTTTGATAGAGGAAGAATGCCCAACTCCTCAAATAATTTCAGAGGAAGAAGAAAGACAACAAGTTAAACAGGCTCTGTTCTTGTCTAGAGCAGAGCTCATTATCAGAGAAAAAGATGAGGAATTGGATTTCCTCAAACTCAAGTTGGAACAAAGGGAGATGCTCATTGAAGAGCTAACAACTCAGCTTGCAGCCAAGACTAAGGAATTATCAGCAACCAAGGAACAACTGATAGAAAAAGAGGAAGAATTTCAGGCTTCTAGAAAATAGAGTGTTGTGTCCACAGTCTCTGCACAGACTGAGTTGACCTATTTGCCTCTCCAACAGCTATGGAATGATACTTGCAGGGAGCTCAGAGAAGCCAAAACATTGAATGAAGAATTAAAGACCAAGATGGAGGAAGAGATGAAGGCAAGAAAGGAATGGGAAGAAAAAAGTTTTATAAGGAGGAAGGAAATAAATATAAATGTCTTGCCAAAATTCATATGGTTTGTATTATGAGTGAGAAATTACTTGCCTACCAAAGGCCCTCTCCTACATATAGTGTGTTTTTAGAAGAGCAGTTCATTCGCTGGCAGCTGTCAAGAATTGCATGTGGGCTTCCACATGAACTCAAAGATGAATCTTAATTCATGGCAGCTTACTCTCTCTCCAGCCCTGAGTAGAAAAACCTTCTGTGTGAATTTTATCTTTGCAATTTTATGCTAGAGAAAAACACAGGATTTATGATCAACTTGTATGTAGGGGAGAGCCAGCTCAATGAATTTTTCTCTGTTTTGTAAAACCAAATTACATGGAAGGAAAGGGAATCTAATTTTTATTGAAATTCAGCTCAACAGGTCTCTGTATGAGAGCTCATTATGGTAAACCCTATGCCTTCCTCTCACATTTTAGAACTCATGCCTTTGATGAGAGATTCAATACACACTATCTTGCCATTCTGTAAAAGAGTATGGATGCCTTCACCTCCTATGAGGAGGAAAATTTTGAAGATATTTATGAAGGATGCTCAAAGAGGTGGGAACTCCTTACTGTTTCCTTGAGAAGAAGGGAAGTAATTTCCCCAACAAATCTGATCTGGAGTTTAGAAAGGGCAAAAGCATTATGCACAATAATTCCCCAAGTCAATGAAACCTACAGGAAAATATGGATGGGAATGTGAACAAGGCCCCCTCTACTTCTCACCCCCATGTCTCCTTGGCAGAACAGAGAACCTCAAGACCCTACTGAATTTGAACAGTGGGAGAGGAAAATAGAAGAAGGAGCAGGGTACAGTACATCCAAGTTTAAACATTGGAAAATCCAGTTTCAGCCATTTGATCTAAGCAATCAAATGGAATGCAGAACTTATAACCCCACTTTTGAAGAGTGAAGTTTGTAAAGGGACTTACAAACAAGTAAGTTTGGGGGAAATGATGAGGCCAGAATATGTCTGATTAATGTATAATATATGATCTCATCTTACTCTCCTTTTGATTAAGTTTGATTGCATTGTGTGACTTTTAGTTGATCTGATATGAGTTAGGATGTAATTGTCTGTCTTTTGATTGATTGTGATTCTAATGTTAAAAGCTCTAGAATTCCTGACAAGTGTGTGTTTTGAATTCAGTTTTGTAATAAAGCAGGTCTAAATCAGTCAAGGAAATGAAGTAGGAAGCGTTCAGTTTGTTTTCAGCAACATCTGTTCCCACACAGCTTAGTTCCTGAACTTCCAAGCTAGTTCTGGAACTCCATCACACAGTCATCATTTAGTTCCGGAACTTTCAGACTTAGTTCTGGAACTCCAGTATTTAGTTCCGGAATTTTCAGACTTAGTTCCGGAACTCCTGGGGATAGCTCCGGAACTCTCACAGTTTTGATCCTTAACAATTTCCAGTTCCGAAACTGATGGGAGTTATCTATTTTAAACCACATCCAGAGATTTTGCATCTATGACCCTTTCAATCAGGAAGGACGAGAAGATTTCTGAATGTAGATCCAGGGAGAGTTATCCTACATCTATCTGATCAACCACAATCTGACTCAACATCTATTCTGGGCATGATTCGATTTCATCAGAATCATTGAGACAGTTGTGATTGTAAAATATATATAAAAGCAGACATGCAGTAGATAGAAATAATTATTAGAGATATAGAATAAGATAGAAATAGAACAGAGAAGAGAAATAGACTAAGTACTCAGATCCAGTACGTTTGTAATTCTGAATGTTTTATCAATAAAATAGCCATTCCTATTTGAGAGAATTCTGAGTTGTTAAATCCTGATTCGAGGAGGAGCAAGGGCCCACTCCCCCAAGGACCAGGATATTCATTTATTTGGTATTTATATTTCTTCAACAAATAGCTTAGATCTGTTAATTTTGTATTGTTTTAATCCTTCCAGTTAAACTCTGTTGTATACTTGTTCCTGCAGGTGTTTAGATAGATTCTTATATTTCTTGCAATTGTTTTCAAGCATTCTAAATTGAGTGTGTTTATTTCCAAAAGCAAGTGTGTTTACTTTCAGAAGCAAGTGTGTTTATTTTCCAGCAGTAAGTGTGTTTCCATTCTGCATGGTGTGTTTCCTTTCAGCAAAGCTTTCAGTGTGTTTACTTTCAGCAAGTTTTCATAGTTTGATTTAAATAAGGTTTTACCAAGAAGTCCTTAAGACATTAAAGAGATCCCCCAGAAAATACAAAAATAAATACAGTCAACTACTAGATCGGTTAAAGTACTCTTGTTGCATATAGCTTTAGACACACCCCTGGTTTGATATGACATCAACAAGAAGTTGATTAAATGAAGGGAATGATGACACCTATGCGGTCTTCATCCATGAGAAAATTTCCTCCATCTCCACCTTTACTTCAAGCACCTACACAAAATCTATTTATGCATATCCATCTTTAAATAACATCCAAACTTGGTCCATATACCCTGTATATACTCCACCCCACACTAAGGGTATGTGTGGTCCTTTGCTCATGAAAACACTTAGATAGTAATCGGCTTCTAGCGTAGAAGCACGCTTATTACACAAAACACTAAACTAGACTGACAAAGCATGGCAACAGTGAAGGAAACACATATAAAGGGAATGCATAAAGGAAATATAATCTAAGTGGCAATATTTTCGTATTACAAACACCAAGAAGACTTATTTATAGTAGGGCTTTAGCCTACTCCCATTGAAGTAACCGGGAAACCATATTCCATCCAGCGCCTCTAATTGAAAAGTGCCTAAATCAAGTATATAAGTTACAACATATGGTCCCAACCAATGCACCTTAAGATTTCCAGTGTAGCACAAAAATTTTGAGTCATAAAGAAGAACTATCTTTCTGACATCAAGCTTCTTATCCTTAATATGTTTATCAAGCCATGCCTTCTACCTAGCCTTTTCTTGCTTCTGACTCCATCATGTTATAGCGCGTTGTTCATCCAACTGCATCAGTTTTTCAATATGCTCTTTAAGTTTTTTCTCATCAGCCAAACCTCCTACGTGTGCAATACGTAAGGATAGTAACATGAATTCCACTGGTATAGCATCCTCCGCACCAAACACCAACTGAAATGGTGTGGCTTTATTCAACCTCTTGTAGGTTTTCCTGTATGACCAAAGTACAACAGAGACTTTTTCATCCCAGTCCTTCACTCCAACATCACAAATTTTAGTCAATGTATGGCTCAATATCTTGTTGAAATCCTCAGTAGTTCCATTTTCCTAAGCATGATAGGGTGTTGTTTTATGATGTGCAACCATAAATTATGCCAATACTATTCTGATAGTCTCATTCAGAAAATGAGTACCCCTATCACTTGTCAAACTCAAAGGGCACCCATACTGGCTGATAATTTTTTCCCACATAAACTGTGTTGTTGTAGTTGTTGTGCAATCCTTTGTAGGTGTTGTTTTAGCCCACCTTGTAAGATAATTTGTACATGTTATAATTTAGCGTGATCTAGTCTTGCGCACGGGTGGGGAAATAGGACCCACAAAGTCAATTACCCACTTTTCAAAAGGTTCTGCGCTAGAAATAGGCCTTATAATAATCTCATCTCTATGTCCAGACTTTCTAAGGTGCTAACAATGGTCACATGCCTTACAGTATTTTGTGCAATCCTTATACAATGTTTTCCACCACAAACCAACCAATAAAATCTTGTGCGTGGTGGCATCCCCCACATAGTGTCCAATTGTAATTCCCCCATGAGATTCTTCCATAATGGCTTCACGCTCATGCTTAAGTACATAATGGCATAAAACTTCATCCCTACCTAGTTTGTTTAAGTCTCCAGTGATCAGTATTTAAGGTGCGGTGTGAGTGACAAGTTGTTTCTTTTCCAAAGCCTTCATCCCTTCAAGTGCCACACTAGTTCTCAAAAAGATAGTAATATCCTCTAAGTCAGAGGGTGTGGTTCAATTTGAATAGCTATGAATCCTACATTGTTTCCTCAATGATTTTCATGTTCTCACTTTAATTAATCCTTGATAAATGATCTGGTCCAAAATTAATCTTTCCTGGCTTAACCACCACAATAAAATCAAATTCTTGAAATAACAGAATCCAACGGCATATGTCCCCCTGCAAAATGGGCTTGTTCACCAAGTACTTCAATGTCATATGATTTGTATAGAAAATAAAAGGTGTTGCCAGCAAGTACTGTCGAAACTTATGCAATGCGTAGATCATGGACAAGGCCTCTTTCTTTGTAGTAGTGTAATTTTTTTCTGTTGGAGTTAACTTCCTGCTTACAAAGTAAATAAGATGATCAATAATTCCTTCTCTAGCATGGGCTAATACTACACCAATGGCCATGCCAAATGCATCCACATGCAGAAGAAAAGGCTTAGTCCATGAAGGAAAGCACAAAATAGGTGTTGTAGTAATCATTTCCTTCAATGTCTCAAACGTACGTTGTTGCACCTTACCCCAATGGAACTTGTCTTTACCCTTCAAAATTTCCTCTAAGGGTGCAACGATCTTGGCATACCCTATGATGGACTTCATGTAATACCCTGTGTGCCCCAAGAATCCACGCACCTCATTATGGCTAGTAGGTTCTTCTAATCCCAAAATAACACCAACCTTAGCAGGATCCACTAACAACCCTCTTTATAGATGATGTGTCCCAAAAAATTCCTAAAGGGTGTAGCAAAAAAAAAAATCTTAATGTTTAAAGAGATGATCAATTGTCAGAGTCTCTCAAACATAAGCCTCAAATTATAACCATGATATTTCACAAGCCCATACATTGTCCAATCATCTAGATAAACCTGCAAGAACTTATGAATAAATTCTTGGAATGCTTGCACAACAATGCACGAAAATACTGCAAGCGCATTCTTTAATCCAAAAGGCATAACCGTGTATGAAAAAATTCACCATTCAATGGTGAAAGTTTTCTTCTCTTGAACATCTTTAGTTATCCTTACCTGATGATATCCATAAAATCCATCAGTAAAGGAGTAAATTTTGCTCCCTACAATGCCTTCCAAGATTTCTTCAGTAAACAGTTTGGTAAAAGGATCAATTACACATGTAGCATTTAATTCCCTATAATCCACATAAATTTTGATTCATCCATATTTCTTGATACTAATCACCATAGGGCTAACCCATTCTGACTTCTCAATGGGCTCAATAATTCCATAATTTAGTATCTTGTAAATTTCTTCTTTCACCTTGATGCGCAAGTTAGGATTCATCCTGTAAGGTCTCTTCCTAACTAGGCGCACACCTTCCTTTAGCTTGATTCTCATCTCACCTAAATATTCATTTACTCCTTTCAATTCATGATAAATCCTAGGGAACAGGTTCTTGAAGTTGCACAGTAACTCAATTATCTTAGCAACCTCAGAGTTAGACCAATAATCACCAATGATGGCCTCCTTAGGTTTAGCATCCGTCCCAATGTTGACCTTTTTAGTTTTCATAGGCTCATGGTAGGTGCATGCCTTCTCATTTGCACTTTCTAAGACCTCGCGTGTACCCTCAGTATTTTCAACATCCAAATTCTCCACTTCTTCATCATCAATGACATAGACTATCTTTCATTTTTCTTTTTCTAGGCAGGCATGCCCAAGTTGGTCTACATTTGTTTCTTCTTCTTCAAAGTGCACCTCCAGGTTTTGATTCACCTAGTAACTCCTGAATAAGTTCTTTAGCCTTTGCACTATCTCCCATTGTCAAGCGCTTCATAACCTATAACGCCTCATTCACTGAAGGTTTAGTGGAAAAATAGTCAAAGGTCTGAATCATACATGCAATCAGTTCTTACCAATTTCCAATCCCTTTATTCAACTCTGCGTGCGCAACCTCGCAATGTAGTAGAGCTTGTGCACCCACAATGAAGGTGGTAAAGCTTCTTGTTCCTTTGTCCAAAGTCTCTCACACTGTTGAACATGGTACTGAACAGGATACTTACCATGAAATTCATAGATTTGAGTAAGCAGATTACTCTGGAGAAATCTAGCAGAGAAGGCTATTCTCACTTCTCACCACTCTAAAATATTGTCCCTATGAACCATCCACCAGTGCGTTGTTTTCCTGTGCACAGTATAAACTGGCATAATCCTTCTTTCCACTTGATCAATCCATTGAACTTCCATAGCACACAAGGATACTTCAGGATTTCCTTCTCCAGTGCAGGGTTCATTTTAAGAGACCTCTTAGAAATCGGAGGTGGAAAATACCTGGCGAATATCCTCGAAACCGGTTTCGTGGGAAGGAAAACATTTTGGGGGTCCAAAAACAAAATTTTTTCCTATTTTTTAAGTGGTTTGATAGAAGGCTACAACAAACTCTCTATTACGTGTTAATAAGGTTCTTAACACATGTCAACAAACCTCCCTAATGCACATCAATGAACCTTGTTGATGCGCGTCAACAACCTTGTTGACACATGTCAACGAACCTCATTGACACACATCAAAAAACCTTGCTAACACACATCAATAAGGTTGTTGACGCGCGTCAGTGAGGTTCATTGATGCGCGTCAACAACCTTGTTAATGTGTGACATCAAATCTTTTGTCGCATGTCTACAGCCTCCACCCTCTAATCACGCGACAACAAAATATTAGTGTCGCGCTTCAACAAAATCTCTATCGTGTGTCTAATTTCTCCGCACTCCTATCGCACGTCAACAAACTCTCCTTGTCGCACATCAACAAACTCTCCTTGTCATGTGTTAAAAAACTCTTTATCATGCATCTGCAATCTCTGCCCTCCTATCGTGCATCTGTAGCCTCTGCCCTCCTATTGTGCGTTTATTGTACTTGATAATACATGTGCCCCCATGTGGTATGAGTGAGCTAGTAGTGTTCTACTTGGTGAATAATCTAGGATTATATAGGGGATAGTTTCAAGGGTAGGCAAAGCTGACCCCTAAAAAAATTAAACTGGAATTTTTAGGCGAACAGGTCACTGGCCCGTGCCAAAAAATTCACCTTTTCAAATTTTTCAAAAATGGAATATCCGCCATATTACGAATATTCACCACTAAAATTATCCCTTCTCCAATGTTCCTTGGTACCTGGGTACTACCCAAATGCCTAACACAACGCGGCTTGTTTACGTGCGTAACTGCACTCCTCACTTTGCGCCTAACCATTTCATAAGTGTCATGTGCCCAGTTGTCACATGCAACACGTGTAGTATCACTCCTAGACTGTGCATCATCCCACTAGATAACTCCTTCCTTTAATGGCTCAAGCACTTCCGGATCTCTAATGGTGCACACATAAATTTTGTTTAAATCCTCTTCACTTAAGGGCTCTACATAAGATGCAGCTTTCTCATCTTCCAAAGGAATGATGACGCGCTCTTCCTTGTTCTTAAAATTTATGTAACCCTTATTGAAGTGTATGTTAGTGTTGTTTTCATAAAACCAAGGGTGCTTAAGTAGTGCTAGAAAGTTATCTACTTCAACAAACGCCAAGACCTCAAAGTCCCCAATAAACTTGGCCCCTTGTATAGTAATCGTAGAATCTTTTAAAACCCCAATAGGTGTGGCTTTAGTCCTATTTTACATAAACAACACATTTGAAGATGGTTGTAATGGTAGTCTACCCATCTGAATCCATGCGTCCAAAGAGAGTACATTCAGTTTTGCACTTGTGTCAATCAAAATGTTACTTAAAAGCCAGCCATCAATAACAACATTTAGAGTGATCTCCTTATCATAATCTAGACTATGAGGAGGCAGGTTAGTATGCAAAATTTATCTTTCGCACTCTATTCTAACGCGTGGGGTGTTTCCCTTTAACCACTCCCCCAAAAAAGGAATGATGTTCTCGTGTCGCAACATCTTACAAACTTCCTTTAAATCATCAACATCCATCTAATAGAGCTCAATGGATTTCTTCTGCTCTAACTTCCGTGATTGTTCCTTCAAACATTATATCTCACCCTGTATATTCTTAATCACCTTCATGGTTTCTTGATAAACCTCCTTCCGATACATAGGGTCTCGATACTTTGCATATAGTACCTCCTACTTTGTGATAACAAGCTTTTGCTTGGGAACTTCTATGGTGTGTGCAACCTCAGTGCGTGTAGTGATCTTCACAGGTACCAACTCAGGATCTAGCACTAACTTCAGCATCCACTGATCTTCCAGAGTGTGTTGTACTCTAACCATCCCCGTGCCCTTATCCTACTTGTGATTTTTACTCAAGTGTTCATACAAGTCTAGGCATTCCTCGTAGTTACAGTTCTTTCCATAAAAAGAACAAATAATGTTCTGAGGGCATTCACGCCTGTAATGATTAGGGGATCCACATGTATAACATGTTCTATGAGGAAACTCACTCTTTCCACTATTGTGACCTCAGTCTCTAAATCCTTCATGTTATCCTCGAGCTCTACTACGGCCTCCATCAGATCACCCTTTATTATGATCATGATCATGATGCTCCCCTTTCTCCTTTGAATTATTTGCAACATTGGTCTATCGTACACCAGTATTAATGGTATCATGAATCTGATCAATCATATTGTAATTCTCAGTATCATGAGTAGTAGACCTGAAAATATTACAATAACAAGACACGTTCTTCCTTATCGCGCATTGCAGAAGTAGGCATCTACTTGAATCATGATCCAAGTGACAAATCTCATAGTCCAGTAACATAGCGCACCAATTTATGAGGGAACCTATCTTTAGTATGCCCTTCTACTTCACAATTTGTGCACCAAATCCCACTGCATGTCTCATGTGCTGAATTAGCTGACAATTTCTCTAATTGTTTCGCCATCGCTGCAATCTAGGCCTCCAAAAATGTGCTAACACCAGTGTTTACACTCATAACTTCCTCAGTGCATAGAGATGCTTCAAGTACCTCGCATGGGTTTGTATGTCTTATGTGAGAGTGCCCTTCTGAAAGGCATGATTATTCCTCCAACAAACCATTGAGCATGTTGGATCGGGTGAATGTCATAAGATAAATTTGACAAAAGGGTTTTGAAATGTGAATTATACTCCCAAACACTCTCAATCGTACCCTCGTAATGTCCTTCAGCACGCTAATGATCTTCTACTCAAACTCAAGAATATAGAACTCTTTCAAAAAATCATCCTGCAGCATAGTATAATCTACACAAGTCTAGTCTAGATCAAATTTCATGTACCAACTATGTGTGCGCCCTTGCAGTGTAGTTACAAACTAACTTGCCTTACGCTCAGGACCTGTAATCCCCTTTGCACGCCATAGTATCTCACACATATGCACGTGCTCATATGCATCTTCTATTCCTATGTATTTTGGAAGATGAAGAGACATCTCCATATAAATATTCTAGGGTTGGTACGGACATTGCCCACCAAATCCAGAACCTGTATTTCCTCTTGTGCTTCCTTCGCCCTCAAAACCACCAGATCCCGAGCCACCCAATCCTCTTGATCCTCCTCCTATAGCAAGTATCAGACAAAAATATGCACTCCTTTGTGTCCCGATAGTTGTGCTAAAATGAACTCCTACAATCTCTGAAATTTTACTACTTCCAGACATGACGCCAACGTTCTACACGCCCAAGTTCTGTGTTGATGATGCACCAAAAAACATACCTCCAACTGGACTTCCAAATAGCATAGATGACAATTACACCACCATAGATGAATAAGCTACTTAATTAACTCTTGAACTTGACTGTAAATCAACTACTTCTAGTGCTACTCTAATGCCCACACTATCTTGCTTACTAATAATGATCGTAGAAACAGGAAAACCAAGCATAATGGCTAGGTCGTCAGGAGGGATCAAGTGCTCACCTACAGTCCACGTAGCTTTAACCAGTATGCTCGCATCTAAGGTTAAAGAGGGTTTTCTACATGCTATGGTTTCACTTCCTTTGTGTGAGCTATAAATACCTCACGAGCCATCTCTCTCCACAATGTCATTCATTCTGTAAATTCACGTTGCTTCTCTAAATCCATCTTGTGCACCTCATTAAACTTAATCTACCTTTCTTCTCTCTATCTTTCTGTCGTTAGATCCACCATCTTTCACCACACCTACTCCTACCCCCACGCATGGTAGGTTTTAGCTAGCCATAGGTTTTTCTTCCCGATTCAAGGTCACAATCAAGATCTTAATCACTAAAGGAATACTGCGCAAATAAGATCCTTTGGGTTCACGCATGAACTGGAACTCCGCAACCTCTAGATAAGAGTAAGTAGAAACTATGTACTCCAAAATATAGCTATTCAAAACACCACATAACCAATGATCCACATCGCACGTCCATGTTAGATCTGATTATACAAGGCTTGAAATTCTTCATGTGCCCAAACAAGTGTATGAAACATCCAATTCATCATTGATGCATAAGCAACCAACTACTTGTATAGTTCTATAGGAAATATTGTGAAGAATGTCTCAAATAGCTCATGATACTGATTTTGTTCAACCCACGTACGCGCATTAAATTCAGGTCCAGTGTTAAATCTACGAGCATATTATTCCTCCAAATTGTCTAACCACTCCTCAATACTGGCCAAGGTTAACCGATATGTCTTCGTCATGCAACATCTTGCCAAACAATTGAAAAAGAGGTCCCGGAAATGGAACCAAAATGTAGCCTATTTTTTACCACCAAAAGCCCAAGGCACATTGGCACATCACTCAGCCTGAACTGAGCGCTCACTCGAAGTGCGCAAGGGTACCAGGTCTCTCTTTTATATCAGCTTGTTTAAGGAGTTAACATGATTAAATGGATATTCCATATCCATAGCAATTAACCAAATATATTACAGTGCTTAAACTACATCTAGATCTTAACCATATGCAATAACAATTAAACAAGAACCAAGATAAAATTTACCATGCAAGATCCATTCACAGATGTGTTTGCAATCAATATCCAGCCACAAAGATCCATTATATTAATTGTTGTAAAACACAGAAGCTTCATACATACATAGCATAATCACCATAGTCATGCGTGCCCATAAACTTGTAGCATAACTCTACCAAAACATAGAACTGTCTAAACCGTGTAAATCAATACATATTTATAGGGGTGGGGACTTTCCCTTTACTACCCATGTACCTTTCAAAAACAAACTACATGCTAATAATAGTCATGTACCTTTACATAATAAATACGAGAGCATGCAAGCTTGCTAATAATAAATTATCTAATAATATAACAATAGTATAATCTTACTATTAGCTCCAAAAATCTGGATGGCATTTGATCTTCTACTCATCCAAAATAGCCTTTTCATTCTCCTTAAGTCTTCTACAAAACATGCACTTAACTCCATGTCTATAATTAGCCTCAATCTGCAAAATGGCTAAATCATGATTTCAAACCTTCCTGGGTGGGCCATGTTCCACCATAGTTCCGCGTGCATTCACATGCCCTATGCCCACCCACCCAATCCTTTTGTGCCTTCATACTTAGGTTATTTTCCACCAACCCAACATTATTTTTTGTTTTTTTTTTAAATAAGGGGCGGATCACGGGCATGACCAGTTTAGGAGAGTCCGGTCACGGTCACGACTATTTTGAGAGGGTCTTGTCATGGCCACGACCAGCCTGGGTATGTTTTTGTTTTGTTTTTTTTTTCTTTGAGAAAGGGTGAAGGAGTTGGTCACAGGCGTGTCCTGCTTGGGATGGTCCGGTCGCAACCACAACTAACCTAATTATTATTTCTTGTTTTTTGTTTTTTTTGTGAGATGTAGCTCGTAGGTGCAATCAGATCTAAGTAGAATGTGACCAAATCTAACTCAAGACCCAAAAAAAATTTAGGATGACTTAGGGGAAGGTTGTAGGCATGACCATCCCATCGGGTGGGGGGGTTAGACTCGATCACAGGTGTGAGTAGGCGAAGGGATTAGGCGTGAGAAATTTTGTCAAAAAAATTTGTCTCAGTTGCGGGCGTGAATGGGAGATGGTGGAAGTGATTACGGGATGGTCATGGGTACGAACAAAATTGAAGGAAGAGTGGGTGTGTAAAGGAAGACATATGGTTTTGGAGCTAGAGGAATATCAACAGGGTTTTCCCCAATCACAAATGTGACCAAGAGGTGAGTGGTGTGAAGGTGAGAGGAGTGAATTTTAAAGGGTTAGAGGAAGGGTATGGTGACAAGGAGAATAAATATGGTGGGGTAGAGCACAATCACACCAATGACTGGGTGGTGGGGGTAGGTACAAGGTGAGGGAGTATGGAAAGAGACATAGTGGTAAGATGTTGTAGAGTCAGTTTCAGGCACAAATGTCTACGAGTGAAACAGAGATGGACATGAGTGGGCCAAATATTAAGAAGGCATAAACTTGGTTGTGGGAATGACTTGGCAGGGACATATTTAGGATTGATCGCACACACTATTGGGTGGGAGGGAGAGGTGAGGGTGTGAGGTGGGAATTAAAATACTTGGGGTGGGTAAGCATGGTGCATGACTAGGTGGAGGAATTACGTACTAGGCACACCTATGAATAGTATATGGGTGAACTAGGAAGTGTGATTTCAATGGTGAGAGTAGAGGTGGTGATCTAGGAATTGTGGTGAGAAGAGGTTGTGAGGTGGTTGTAGGAAGGTTGTGAAGCAGTTTCTGGATGGTTTTAATGAGGTTATAGGTTGGTTGTAGGATGTTTTTTCCCACGAAGAGGATGAAGTTGAATAAATAAATGCATAAAAAGGTGAGGTGAAGCGATGAGGGGACCAAAGTGTATAAGGGGAAGACCAAAGCACACAAGTAGTAAACCAAAGCATGCAAGAGAAGGAACATAGCACAAAAGGGGCCAAAGCATGCAAGTGGAAGACTAGAGAGAATAGAATTTGTAAAGTGATGTCAGATAGATGTAGAATGAATAAAATTGAAGAAATAGGAAAATATTTAGATAGGAAATATGTAGGACATATGCACCTATAATTGGCTATGGGAAAAATTAGGGTTGAAAAATCATATGGCAGTCACACTAGCAATTGAAATTGAAAAATCTAAAAAATGACATAATGCAAAAAATGTGGTGGACTGGATTTGAGTAATGAAATAATATAGAAATATGAGTAATGGAAAATTGCAGGGTATTCACGCCTATGATTGGGTCTAGGCAAAACCTAAAAATGGCAAAAATGTATAGCAAATGTAGAAACTTGGGGAAATGGTGTTGAATGTCAGGGGCAATCATGGATGTGACCCAAAAGTGACTGAAATGTATGCTTTGCAAAGGTGAATTTTTTTAGATTTTTTTTGTTTTTAAATACAAATGCAATATGTTGTGATACAAATGAAATTATCTTTTACCAATCCAATAAAGATGTGCCTTTAATATACCATAAATGATATGTGAAGGGGGGTCGTCAACTGAATGGAAACCCATTCAAATGGGATCTCTCAACATAAGGTGATGGTGTCCCAAACCTTTAGGGTTTATGCCTAATGACCAATGATAGTAGGAAATGGGGGAATGGATGTGTATGTTGTGTCCTTATCACTCTCCAATGATTTATAATTTTGATGCCAGAAACACTTTTGTTGTGGTTGCATTGGGTGGTAGATGCATTGGGTCAATCACGATGGCTTCACCCATAAACGTGACCTAAAGGAACCATAAATACCAAACATTGTTGTGAGGACTAGCCTCATGTTTTGCACAACTAAAAAGTAAAAATATCAAAGTTATTTCTGATTCCCAAGATCATCCAAAGGCGTGAGAGAAGAGAATATATAGAAAATGGTCTATGTGTTTAACATAAATTAAGTTATTTCCTATTTCTTTCACTTAAAACATATACATACATATATAATAAACAAAATTACAAAACAATCATGTATGCGACCACCCTGTAACCAAATTGTTATATTTTTTCTTTTCAAAAAATGTGCGACAAGAATAGCTATAACTAGCTCACAACCATTTTTTGGGGCATATCTATAAGACCAAGTGTTAGATCTACAATAAAAATGTTAGGGGAAAATAAAACCAAATTTAAAGGACTACAAAACCCTAAATAAAACACTATTAGATTCAAAAAAATGAAGTAGTTTTCCCACAACCAAAATGGTCCCATCGTGGTATCCAAAATGTAAGCCAATATTTTCATCACCTGCAAGATGTGTTAGTCAATATAAAAAATCTCCAAATCAATGTTACTAAATAAATGGGCTTATAATTCCATTGAAAATGAGAAGGACAATCATGGGTTCTTTCAATCAATAAAATGGGTAAACTTCTTGGTCAGAATCTAAAACCTGCATGAAGACAATTAGAAAAATGTTAGTTACCTAGCCAATTAAGGAGATAAAAGACATTTTATTGTATAAAATGATAAAAATGCATTAAAATGAATGTTATACTTGACTCACTCACAAACCAGTCATAACTACAATTCACCAAAAATCACATGAAGGTTTCAGTCCAATCACAGGTGAAATTGACTTTTGCACTGAAATATCACCAAAAATTTGATGCCGTAAGTGCACAAATCCTTTGTGATCTTCCTTCACCTCTTCAAAACCAATAATACCAAAATACATGAGCAAAGAAGAAAAAACTAAAGTTTGGGCTTAATTACACAATAAATCAAGAGGGCCAAAAATATCAGGAGGGGAGTGAATGGGTATGAAATGATGGGGGTGAGTGGTGTTTTATAGTTTTTTAATTGTATATAATATTGTGACACATAGAGGTGCAATGTGCATAGGTGGGTGTGATGATAAGGGTCCATATTACATTGGGCATGCAAATGGGTGGGTGAGATGGATAAAATCAAATGTGAGTGGGTGTAGTTTAGTAAATGAGTGAAGGTGTATTTTATCACCTTTTGGTGAAGTTCTATATTTTTTAGTTGCTTTTGTGGGATTATTTAATTTTTTGTGGATTAATGCATTTAATACTATTTTTGGGTATTTATGAATCAGAAGAACTTATGCACAAGGTGAATTTTCTAGTGTCTACACTACCCACCCCCACAGAACACATCCAAGATGTTGTTAATGTGTGCTTAGTCCATTTTGTAGTCAAACATGATGTCACATTAAGGCTCTTAGCTTCATCCCTCAAAGGAAAAGCACTACAATAGTACATAAGCTTCATGAGGTTCAAGTCGTTATGTTTAATAGGTGTCTAAGTTTATGAGTAAAGTTCTCTTATGTGCATCCTTCATGGTCAAGGGTCTCAGTCATAAGTGTATGATTAGGTCTCAAAGAGTTGTTTATCCTTGATTTATGAGTTTGTGTCATGTATAAGCCTATATTTCGATAAAGAGTCAAAGGTCTGAGTCTAAGTTTGGAAAATTGGTCAAGCAGTATTGATTCATAGTCAATATGCTCTCTCATTCTTGGAGTTTTGGTTATGATTCTTCAAGGTTGAATCAAGAAGTGACGGTATTCTAATGTGAGTAAGGTATGCAAGTAGTGGTCTTGTTGTCCTTGAATGGTCTGTGTTATTGTCAAGTTGTGTTTCAAAATGTTCCTTTAGTATGAGCCATCAACTTGGCTAATAAACAAGTAGAAAAGAGTTCAAGTAAGATTAGTTTGTTCATTCGTGAGATGTTCTAAAATGTCAAGGTCTGGGTTTACATATTTTTCTTGAGAAGTATGGTTAAGTTCATGAAAATCTTGAGTTGATGATTGAAAATTTTTAGTTATGTGTTTAGTATAAAATCTTGTCCTGTCTCTTGTAAGTAAGTTATGTATGTCTCCAAAAGGGGTTGTTAGACCTTACATAGGTCTATTGAAGTTGGTTAGGTTTGTGTTGTATATGAAATCTAAGTTCATTTATTTCTTGAGGTCAGTTCTTGGTGAGAAAATTTTTCAAACACTATGTAAATTCATAAGAAAGAAGGGTGAGTGGTAAGGCCAATCAGTCTAAAGCCAGGAAGGAATTTCATAGAAGCTTGTTGAACCATGTCTAAAAGTTTTGAAGGCTTGTACAAGTACATTCATGCCTAGGAAATTGTGATAATCCTGTGAGGTGAAGAAAAGACCATGACTGAGCTAGATATATCACATCAAATAGGTTTGTGCTCTCAATAGTATGAAATTTAAGGTGATGCAAGTAATGAAGTATTACAAATTTTTCATTTTATATCAATGGTCTGTGTTTGAAGATGTCTAAGTGCTATGAGGTTATAAAGGTCTATACCATAAGGTGTGTCTAGGTGGTTGAGCTATGACAGAGAATGAAGAATGACTATGTCAAGGGCTAGTTGGTGTTCCCTTCAATCCATATTTACAGTCTTGGTAAGAGGAATGATACTTTTTTTTATACACTTGATGTCAAAGAGAAAGGCTCTCTCAGGGATGACTGAAGTTGTAGTATATTTGGATGTGCCAAGAAGGTTTAATATCCATTGAGTCATCTTGAACAAGTAAAGACAAGGATACAAATCTGAAGGAGGTTATTGACGTAGAGGGAGTAAGGATTATCTTTAAGGAGTCCAAAATAAGCATTGAAACTCTATCAAGAGCATTTTTAAGGCTTTTTAGGTCCATATTTTGATCCTAGAAATAAACTGTAACAGTCAAATTGAAGTAGTGAAAGGTTTATTTTGATTATGTGAAGTCTATTATCACACTCAATGATTGTTATCTATTAATGGAAACTTGGATAAGGTCCTAGAGTAGTCTCAAAAAATGTTACAAGGTATGTAACATGGTATTAAGATCTAATAGTGTATCATGAATATGTGGAGAAAGTGATCTAAGTGGACCTAAAGTCTGTGTTTAAAATAAAGGAGTGTTTTTAGGTATGTACGGTGGCTTCAAGCTCTTATATGGTTGAAAGGTTAATCTCAGTATATGTAAGGAAGGTTTGAATTGGTTGCACAATCCCAGGGGGAGTTATAAGGAAAATATGAATGAGTCACATTAATCTAGAGAAAGATATCATACCATAATTGTTGCTTCAATCCTAAAGTTGTTTTGCTACAGGATGTATCAAGAGGAAGAGTATCTTGAGGTATCTCTAGCTTGTATCAACATCACTCAAGGTGGCTACACTATTGCCAAGGCTAGCATAATGGTTTATGATGTTCCTTTTGATGGTATATTTTTAAGAAACACCAAACATATTCATGATCCTTGAAAAGGTACTTTAAAAAGTGTTATAATTTGTGTTAAGTATTGTGCAATGTTCTTAAGGCTTGTAATAGTGTTTCATCAGATAATCTTTCTCAAGTATGTCACATAACTAAGTTCAAATATTGTGTCTTGAGTCATGAGTTACATCATAGGATCTACATGAGGAATTATGAAACAAGGTTGAAGTTTTGAATTGGTAGTCATGGTTGGCTACCTTTGTATGGTGTTTTAGAGGAATGTACTAGATAATCAGGAGTCAGAAGTACCACTAGATTAAAAGGGCCTATCAAGGCAGTGTAACTTGTTTTTGAACCTCACATAGTAAATTCTAACCTTGAAATGGTATGTAAATAATTCTTGCATAGGTTGTGTGAAGATAATCTCAATATTTTCAGCAAAGATCGTGGTGATAGAGCTTTGTAGTATATTAGTCTTCAAAATAGTGAGCTACATGTATGAAGAAGGTATAAGAAATCAATTTTCTTGAAGTGTATATAATGAAAGACTGTTATCTGTATAAATGGTTCCAAAAGGTAAGGTAATAGAAGTTTGTGATCTAAGTTGGTATCTCAAAAGATTAGAGGTATGCTTGGAGTTACACTTTCAAGGTGCCACATTGTTGCAAAAGGTAAAATATGAAGCTACATGCTTATATTGAGGTTAAAAAGGAAGGGGGGGCCCAAATACCCTCTAACACAATGAAATGAAGTCATGAGTCAACAAAGATCTTACATTGTTAGTTGACTTGTATGTATTGTGATTGTATAGAGAGATAAAACTGATGTTACAGGTCATTCATAGCCTTTTAGGGTAGGGGATGTTTACATCTACCCTGAGTCAAGTGATGAAAGTGTCTAGGAGGTTATGAAGTTTTACAAGGAAAAAGGTAATGATTATTAAAAATATGCTCTCTAAAAAGGTGATTCATATGTTCAAACAGTATGCAAAGAAGGTGAAAATGAATGAGATAGTGTTTTAGGACATGGGCGAACATGTTTGAGTCTCTTTCATAGCATTCAATCAAGGTAAGAAGTCTAAAATTTGCATTTTTAGTGAGATATAGGGAACATGAACCTAGGGGGTAATGAGAAGGAGTTTCATGAGGCATATGGACTTATAGGGCTTGTATAAGTTTGGTCAAAATGCATGGGGGGAGATGTTTAGAACTCATAGCCCTAAGAGAAGCTATGGCGGCAAAATTATTGATTTTAACATGGCTTACACCAAGAAGAGTTTAAGAAACATGAAGGAATAAAAAGTATGGAGAGTACACATTTAGGGAGATATTTTTTGAGGATCATTACAAGTCCATGGATCTTTATATGCTATTGAAGGAGTCAAAGAGGAGCAAATATAGTCCAAGGGGGGGCTATTTGAGCATGTAAGTCATTTTTTGCATTGTTGTCATTGTGTTTAAGCAAGTGTTGTCTATTTTTTAGTATAGCCTTTGTCATAGATGTCAAAGGGGGATTAAAGCATCAAAAACATAGAAATGTGGTCTTATAGGTGTGTTTGTCTTATGCTTGCCATCAATGACAAAGGGGGAAATTGCTATCCATTATGTGTTTGTGTTGTCATTGATGTCAATACCATTTATGGAAAATGGTGTCATGAGGTCTTGTGAGTCTCCACATGGTGTCAATCAAGGTCAAACATGAAGGTTGATTTTTAATTTTATGATTGGAGGTTGTCTATGAGGTCCTGGTGCGTGGTTTGGCTTACATAGTCATGGTTTGAGTCCTCCCATGTGAGTTAAAGGTTGTTATAAGGTAATTCATGGTCCATGAGGTGTGTTACGGGTGTTAATGAGTTTGTAAGAGGTCATCATGGTCAGTTCATGAGGTGTCCTGGTTGAGTGAGGTCATTCCAAGCTTATTCCTAGCCCTAGAGCATGCAAAATGAGATGGAGGCATGGATTTTTGTGCTTATAAGTCATGGTGAAGTATGGTATAAACTTTGTAACACTATATTTCGAGTGTACAAGGCTTATCAGATCAGATTTTAGAGGTACAATGCATATATGAAGTCCTTGGGAAGTAAGCAGATGAGAATAAGGTAGGATAACACAGGTAAGTCTTAATGGCTAGAGAGTTTTAGAGATATTTGAACCATATTTTGAGTATGGATAGTTAAAGGATGTTTTTCATGAAGCTTCGTGACAATTTTTAGGTCATTCTAAAGAATGATTTGCAAGATATGTCATTTTTAGTAAAAATGGGTAATCTACGGTGTGTTTTTAAAGAAACCTTTGACCTTCTAATGCTCGTTGTGAACTGTATGATTTTCATGGGGACCTGAGATCTTTGGCATATCTTCTTAAACACATAACTGAAATTGAAAAATCATAGAAATGATGTGTAATGAAATTACTTGTATAATTCAAATCATGAGCAGCAATATAACACCAAATAACACAATATTCCAGAATAATGATCTCAATATGCAATTAGAATAGCTTTGCCACTTCGAGGGGGCAACCTCCAAACCATATAATAATACTCAAATGCTCCAATGATAATGAAATACTACCTATAATCCCCTATATATACTATTCATATGCTATGGCCATCACCAAGGCCGACCTATTAAGCATGAGAAAGTATAAATGATATAATAAAATGATATGGTAAGCCACAAGTCGGCTACTCATATCCTAATACAAGCAATAGGTTAAGGGCGTAGCATGCCCTTCCCCTTCAAACCAATGTTGTCCTAAATGTTGAATAATCCTGGATGTTGCTGCAGAAAACCTTCATCCTCCCAGGTGGCGTCTTCTATGCTCAGATTCTTCCACTTGATCAGATATTCCTTAATGTCTCTAGTTCTCAGCCTCTTAGTACGTGTTTGCAAAATCTTCTCTGGCTCCAAAATGATTCTTCCTTCCTCGTCAAGTTCTGGTAACTCTGTCTGGGCTTCAAATTTCTGTCCAATAACCTTCTTCAGGCATGAAACATGGAATACTGGGTGTATGTGTGAAGATGGAGGCAACTCTAGTTTATAAGCAACACTACCAATTTTCTGTAGAACCTGATAAGGGCCATAATATTTAGGAGCAAGTTTGTTTTCCTTTTTCTATTACTTTAGGGACATCTATTTGTAAGGCTGGAGACGTACAAAAACCTAGTCAGCAATTTCAAAATGTCTTTCACTACGGTGTTGATCTGCTTGTTGTTTCATCCTGTTTTGTGCTAATGCTAAATTCTCCTTCAAACTAGCCAAAACCTGTTGTTGATGTTGAATGTGTTCCTCAACATCTCTAACCTTAGTTTGCACCCTCAAGGAGGAAGTGATAGAAGGTGAATGGTAACCATATAATGCTAAAAATGGGGTCATTTGAGAAGAGGTATGAAAAGATGTGTTATACCACCATTCTGCCAGTGGTAGCCATTTAATCCACCTTTCTTGCTTATCTAATACAAAACAACATAAATACCCCTCTAAGCATTTTTTGACCACTTCTGTTTTCCCATCAGTTTGAGGATGATAAGATGAACTGTGAGCTAGCTAAGTACCCAAACATGAAAATGATTCCGTCCAAAAATTACTTGTGAAAATAGGATCACGATCACTCACAATTATCTTTGGGGTTCCATGTAGCCTTTGAACTGTCTCCAAAAAAATAGCTGCGACTGTACTGGCTGCAAATGGATGTGATAGGGCACAAAAATGGGCATATTTTGTGAGCCTATCCACAATCACGAAAATAACATTCTTACCCTCTGAACAAGGCAATCTGGTGATGAAATCCATGGAGACCTCCTCCCATCTTTGGCTAGGAATTGGTAAGGGTTGCAACAGACCTGGTGTCTTAATTGTTTCCCCTTTGTTCTGTTGGCACACTAAACACTCTGATACAAAATTTTGTACATCCCCCTTGAGTCCTTCCAAAAAGAATTCTCTTTTTATTCTATGATATGTCTTCAAAAACCCAGAGTGTCCTCCAACATGTGAGGCATGTAGCTCTGCAAGAATCTTATGCTTCAACTTAGAATCTTTACTCAAGTATAACCTATCCTTATACCATAGGGCATTACCTTTCCACTCAAATTTGTTAGATGTCATAGATCCTTGCTTGATATTATGTATTAGAGATTGTGTATCCTTATCTTGATTCCATTCCAATCTTGCTTCCTCCACCCAATCAGCCGTCAACATGGACATTCCACATAGTAAGGCATTTGTGGATGTATCCCTTCTAGACAACGCATCAGCTACTACATTTTCTTTACCCTTTTTGTATATGATTTCAAAATCATAACCCAACATTTTTTTTACCCACTTTTTTTGTTCCTCAGATGATAACCTTTGCTCCAAAAAGTATTTGAGACTATCGTGATCAGTTTTTACCTTGAAGTGTCTACCCATGAGATATGGCCTCCATTGCTTGACTGCATGAAGAATAGCCATCATTTCTTTCTCATAGACAGGTTTAAGCATATCTTTTCCTTTGAATTGATGACTCTCAAATGCAATTGGTCTTCCTTCCTGCATTAGAACTACTCCCAATCCTGATCCTGAAGCATCACATTCAACAATGAAGGTTTTTGAGAAGTTGGGAGTAGCCAAAACTGGGGTGTTGCACATGGCTTCCTTCAGCTGCTCAAAGGATTTAGTGGCTACGTCTGTCCAATGGAAGGCATCCTTCTTTAGCAATGCAGTGAGTGGGGTGCTATTCTACCATATCCCCGCACAAATCTTCTGTAGTACCCTGTTAGTCCTAGGAACCCACGCAGATTTTTGAGATTTTTGGGCCTTGGCCATTCCACCATAGCTTTCATCTTCTGAGGATCAACTTTGACGCCTTCATGGGATACAATATGACCCAAATACTCTACCTCTTGTACACCAAAAGAACATTTGGATGGCTTTGCATACAGAGTATGTTTCTCCAAAACTTCCAACACGTTATTTACATGTTGTAAGTGTTCTTCCCATGTCTTACTGTAAATCAATATGTCATCAAAGAAAACTAATACAAATTTCCTTTAAAAAGGCCTAAAAATAGTGTTCATCAAGCTCTAAAAGGTTGAGGGTGCATTTGTAAGACCAAAATTCATTACCAAAAACTCATAATGGCCCTCATGAGTCCTAAAAGCCGTTTTATGAACATCTTCCTCTTTTATCCTAATTTGATGGTACCCCGAACGAAGATCTAATTTTGTGAAATAAACAGCACCATGCAATTCATCAAGTAAATCATCAATTACTGGAATATGAAACTTATCTTTGATGGTGTACTTGTTGAGTTCTCGGTAATCTGGACACATCCTCCATGTTTCATCCTTTTTACGTACCATGACCACTGGTGAAGATTATGCACTCTAGCTATGCCTGATGATACCTGCCTTCAACATTTCGTCCACCATTTTCTCGATCTCACTTTTCTGGGAATATGGGTATCTGTATGGTCTGATGTTAGGTGTTTGGCTCCCTGGAATCAACTAAATGGCATGATCATGATCCCTAACTGGTGGTAGTCCCTTTGGAATTGCATCAAAAACAAATGAGTGAGCATCCACAATCTTCTAAAGATCAGGTGGCATTGAAGACTCTGTATTTTGTACTTCTATGGAAAATAGCTTTGCTATAAATCCATCCACTCCTTTTTTGAGAACCTTCTGCATCTAATGAGAGCTAATCATTTGTGGAGACTTAGCTACCATCCCATTCAATTGTATTGTCCTTCCATCTGAATGAAATCGCATGAACAATTCTTGGAAATTCATCTCAATAGTACGTAATGTTGTGAGCCATTGGACCCCCAAAACAATATCTGCCCCTCCCATAGAAATAGCAAACATAGGTGAGTCTAACATGTAGTCTCCCATGGAAAGCTTGATACTATGGCACTTTCCTGTGCAATTGACTGTCCCACCATCCGCAATCATAACTTGCATTTTTGGAGCTGGGTAAATAAAACAATTAAGGCGGGCAGCTAACTTACTATTTATGAAGTTATGAGTACTCCCTGAGTCAATCAACATCATCTCCTTCTATTTTTTAAGATAGCCAATAACCTTGAGTGTTTGAGGAGTACTAATACCTAACAATGCATGGCAAGAAATTGTAGGTTGGTGATCCTCTACTTCATCTTCTACTAGTTCCTCAGCCTCTCCTATAATTTCAGCTTCCTCATCATCCTCATTACCTCTGTCAATATAGAACAACTTCTTCTCAGCACATTTATGTCTTAGTCCATATTTGCTATCACAATTAAAACATAATCCTTTTGCTCTCTTTTCTTCCATTTGTTGAGGAGTCAGTCTAATTGGCCTAGCAAATGAAGGGGAAGAGATATTGCGGTCTCTGGTGTTAATGAAAGGTGGCCTCCTACTACAAAGAATTTTTTCCTTTGCATGACGTGCCATGATAATAGAATCAGACAGCTTGATTGGATTAAACATCCGTACCTCATGCTCGATGTGGTCCTTAAGACCCCCAAGAAACAAGTCATTCAGATTCTCTTCTATAATATTCTCCACCCTTAAGGATAGGTTTTGGAATTGATGCACATAATCTTTGACTGATCCTATTTGCTGTAACTTTGCTAATTTACTGAAGTAGTTCTTTGAAACACTGGAACTATAGTGCAATTGCAACTCCTTGGTAAAAACAGTCCAAGTGACACCTAGACCATTCTTCTGCCTCTGAGCACATAACCAACGATACCAAACAAATTGGTCAGGTTCAAGATATAGGGATGCCAATGTCACCTTTTTTCCTAATGGTGTTTGATGTAACTCAAAGAATTTCTCCATTTGATTTATCCAATTCAGGGGATCCTTACCATCAAATTTGCGCATATCCACTTTCGGCATCATGTTCTGTGGTTGCGGATAAGTTTGATTCTGATGGGAGTGGAAAAGTGATCCCATATGGTTAGTTTGTCCATGATTTTGAACTGAAGGTCCTCCTTTGTTGATATGGGCCAGATTTGGGCCATATTGGTTACCCTTTACATGTTGCATGATATCATCCAACCGATGATTGATTTGGGCTATGTCTCCTTTAGAAGCCATCTCAGATTGTACAATTCACAACTCATACTCAAGTTGGCAAACCTTATGATCAACTGAGGTAAACCCTAGTGCTGAGGAATCTGTATTTACCCCTTCTGACTCCATCTCTTCAATCACTACCCCATCTTTATCTGGGGTTTTACCAGGAGTAACCAGATTCTTTTTTGCTCTTGTGGAAGGCCCCGCCATGATGTCAAATTTTAGGGTTTAGGGTTTCGATATAATTTCGGCTGAACAGGAAAACACACAGGGAAGATACTAATATTATTTTTTTGAGAGCTTTCTGAAAATGTAAAGAATTTAAAAAATTTCCACAATTCACACCCTAGGGAGTGATTTTATGAAAAAACCTAAATTTGTAATAACTTTTGCAAAATAAATCAAAACAGTCTGAAATTTTCAGGAAATCTTACTTGAAATTATTTGCAACTTTGTTAAAAATATATCCCACCAATTCACTTTGGTTCGCAATATGTGGTGGAAACAAAAAATTAGGGTTTTTGCCCTAATTTCGGCCCAGATCGCAGCTCTGATACCACTTGTAATGAAATTACTTGTATAATTCAGATCATGAGCAGAAATATAACACCAAATAACACAATATTCTAGAATAATGATCTCAATATGCAATTAGAATAGCTTTTCCACTTCGAGGGGGCAACCTCCAAACCATACAATAATACTCAAATGCTCCAATGATAATGAAATACTACCTATAATCCCCTATATATACTATTCATATGCTATGGCCATCACCAAGGCCAACCTATTAAGCATGAGAAAGTATAAATGATATAATAAAATGATATGGTAAGCCACAAGTCGGCTACTCATATCCTAATACAAGCAATAGGTTAAGGGCGTAGCATGATGAAAGGAAACAAATGAAAGGGAAATCTAATCTAAATGGCAATGTCTCCTTATTATAAACACCAAGAATACTTATTTATAATAGGGCTTCAACCTACTCCCATTGAAGTAACTGGGCAATAAAGTGGCATCCAGCGCTTGCAACTGAGAAGCACTTAATTCAAGTATCTTTGTTACTACAAAAACTCACAACCAATGCACTTTAAATTTTCCTAGGTGGTATGCAAACTTCGAATCATACAGAAGAACCATATTTCCAACCTCAAATGTCTTGTTCTTTAAATGTTTATCATGTCATGCCTTTTGTCTTGCCTTTCCTTTCTTCTGGATCCAATGGGCAATAGCCCATCGTTCATTTAACTACATTAGTTTTTTAATGTTCTCCTCAATGGCTTGCTCATCAACTAGTCCCCCTACACACGTAATACGCAGGGAAGGTAACATAAATTCAACAGGAAATATAACCTTCATGCCAAACACCAATTGAAAGGGTGTGGCCTTATTCAATCTCTTATATGTGGTCCTATATGCCCAAAGTACAGTTGATACTTTATCATCCCAGTCTTTTCATCCAACATCACATATTTGTGTCAATGGTAGTCTTGTTGAAAGCTTTAGTAGTACCATTAGCATGTGGGTGATAAGGTGTAGTCTTATGGTGGTCCACCAAGAATTCTGCCAAAAGGATTCAATTGTCTCATTAAGGAAATGAGTTCCTCTATCATTTGTCAAGCTTAATGGATAACCATATGTGCTAATAATGTTCTCCCACAAGAATCTTGTTGTTTTAGCTGCAGTACATTCCTTTGTAGGTGTTACCTTCGCCCACCTTGTAAGATAGTCTATACAAGTAATGATGTAACACGCACCAGTCCTACAGTGGGTGGTGAAATAAGGCCTATAAATTCTATAGCCCACTTCTCAAAAGGCTGAGCGCTGGAAATAGGCTGTAATGGCATCTCATCCCTGTGTCCAGGCTTCCCAAGGCATTGACAATGGTCACACAACTTGACATATTCCTTAGTATCTTTATATAAGGTCTGTCACCAAAGTCCAGCCATTAGAATTTTGTGCACAGTAACATCACCTTCATAATGATCCCTTGTAATTCCACCTTGAGCTTATTCCATAATATCCTCACGCTCATGATCTATAACACACCGACGTAAAACTTCATCGTGGCCTAGCTTGTATAAATCTCCACCAATCAATTGATAAAGCATTGCATGTGTTACAAGTTGCTTCTTCTCTAAAGTATTCATTCCCTCATGTGCCTATCCAGTGCACAAAAACACGGCAATGTCCTCTAGTTTTGTGGGAACACGGTTCAATCTAAATAGTTGTGCATCTAAAATTGTGTCCTCAATGCTCTATGTGTCCTCACTAGAAAGATCCTTGATAAATGATCAGGCCCTGAATTACTTTTTCCTGATTTTACAACAACTATAAACTCAAATTCTTAAAAAATAAGGATCCATCTACATATGTGCCCTTGCTAAACATGCTTATTGACCAAGTACTTGAGCACCATATGATCTGTGAAGAAAATAAACGGTGTACCTAACAAGTGTTGTTTCAAATTATACAACACATAAATCATACACAAGGCCTTGTGCTTAGTGGTTGTATAATTATGCTCGGTTGGCGTCAATTTCCTACTTGCAAAACAAATAGGATGATCTATAATTCCTTCATCGGGTTGTGTCAATACTACGTCAATTTCCATGCCAGAAGCATCAACATGGACATGAAAGGGTTTTTCCCACGAAGGCAAGCACAAAATAGGTGCAGTTTTCATCCTTCCCTTTAATGTTTCAAATGCAGGTTGTTGTGCATCACCCCAATAGAACTTACCTATTGCCTTCAAAAATTCTTCCAAGGGCACGGAAATCTTTGTATACCCCTTAATAAACCTCATGTAATAGCCTGTATGACCCAAGAATCCATGCACCTCACTCTGATCGGTAGGTTCTTCTAAACCCAAGATGACAGTGACCTTGGTTGGATCTACCAGTAATCCTTCTTTACAAATTATATGCCCAAGTAAAGTACCAAAAGGTGTTACAAATATGCACTTCTTAATGTTAAGGGAGATGTTCAACTACCTGCACCTCTCAAACATAAACCTTAGATTGTCACAATGGTCTTTGACTAACCCATAGATTGTCCAATCATCCAAATACACCTACAAGAATTTACGAATAAAGTCCTGAAAGGCCTGCACAACAATGCGCGAGAACATTGATGGTGCATTCTTCAATCTAAAGGGTGTCACGGTATATGAAAAACTGCCCCACTCAGTGGTGAAAGTAGTCTTCTCCTGATATTCCTTTATAATATGCACCTGGTGATAACCTAAAAACCCATCTATAAAAGAGTAAATCTCACACTTAGCAACTTCCGCAAGGATTTAATCGGTGAATGGGGTGGGAAAAGGATCAATTACACATACAATATTAAGTTCTCTATATTCCACACAAATTCATATCCTCCCATCCTTCTTAATACTAATTACCATGGGGCTAACCCATTCAAATTCCTCAGTAGGCTTAATTATACTAGACTTGAGAATCTTGTCAATTTCTTCCTTTACCTTCATGCCTAGATTAGGATTCATCTTGTAATGCCTCCTCCTAATCATGAGCATGCATTCTTTTACTTTGATTTACATCTCTCTGAGAGAAGGGTGTACTCCCTTTGACTCATGATATCCCATCAAAAATAAGTCATGAAAGTCACGTAAAAGTTCAATAATCTTAAATAATTCTTGTTCAGACTAATAATCCCCAATAATTACCTGCTTAGGCTCTGCCTCTGTATGAATTTTAACCTTCTTTGTCTTCATAGGGCCATGATACGTGTGTGCCTTCTCATTTGTTGTGTCTGTCACCTCGCGCATTCCTTCAATATGGTCAATGTCCAGTATATCCACCTCATCATCGATCATGTACACCAATTTTCATTTTTCTTTTTCTTTCCAGGCACGTACCATCTCTTCTTCATGTGTTTCCTCAAGATCTAGGCATGCCTCAAGATCAGGTTCTCTAAATAGTTCCATTATTAACTCTTCAACATTCGCACTATCTCCCAACGTAAGGTGCTTCATAATCTACATTGCTTCATTGATAAGAGGCTTAGTAGAAAAATAATCAAAATTATGAATCATAACTGAGGTCATCTCTTGCCAATTAGCAGTCTCCCTTTTCAATTCAGTATGGACATGCCATGCACACGTAGCAGCATAAGGTGGAGTAGAACTTATGTACCCAAAGTGATGGTGGTAATGTTTCCCTTTCCTGCAACCAAGATCTCTCACACTCCTAGACATGATGAGAGGTAGAAGACTTCTTGTTATGTAAAAAATGTAGCACACTAGGATATGGCAATGACAGATCCCTACTTTTTGCTAACATTGGACCATCTCTCAAGTTGTGGGACTTGTAGAATTGAGATGGACCTCTGGAGAAGGTTGGTTCCTCTACCTAATCCTAGCACTAAACTAATCCTAAGAAAGGAAATGAAGATAACTACTCCTAAACTATCAATTCCAAGGGACCAAGGAGAGAGAGAAAGGTTAGAGAGATGCATGAAAATTAAATCCTAAGCTAAAGAGGTGATAGCACCAAGAAAAGGGAATGAGACATCATGCTGAGGGAGAATAGAGAAGGAAAATGGAGTTGAGAGAGGCCAAACCAATATGACATAGACCCATATCTTCATTTACCATCTGCATTCCATGAAACACAACAACAAAAACTTATAAATGAAAGAATCAAGCACAAAATAGAACAATAATATTGGAGAGGAAAGGGAATGCAAGAAAAAATATAGAGGGTTGAAGGAACACCACAATACACAATTTTTATTTGCTCCATAATATATACAGTCTATTGCATATGTGGAATGGAGGCACAAATACATTTATAGAATCCATATGAAGGCTTGCAACTTAATGGAATTTAGAAACAATTTTGCAAGAGTTTCCCCATGTCCTAAATCTTCTTCTCAAATGAGAAGTGTTTACAATATATAAAAGAAGATGGAGAAAAGAGAAAGAAGTGAATCCAAAATTTATTCTCCCACCCACCAAAAAATATCATTGAATTCTCTAAAAAAGGCATGGGAACCTTTGAAAACCCATCCCCTAATGTACTCTATCTTCTAAAAGAAGAAAATAAGACAATGCTTCATTAATGTTGGTAGTTGGATGCCTGGAACTGTACTTTTTCGTTCTAGATATGTTTTATATTTTTTTTGAATATATTACCTCAATAAAATTAATAAATCCAATTTCCATGTCGTAGAGGATGTCAATACCTTTCCAACAATATAAAGATTGTGAAAAACGGAGCAGTAGGTCAAACGTTATGGCCATTTTAAGTTCACACAAAAAAAACTGTCATTTTCCAGTTATGTGTGGCTTCTCCAGTTATGCGCGGATTTTGCAAGTATGAGTCACTTTTGAAGTTTTGTGCAAATTTTGTAGTTATGCACAAATTTTGTAGTTTTGCGCAGCTTTTGTAGTTTTCCATGACTTTTGCAGTTTTGCGCGGCTTTTCCCCATTTTTCATTTTTTCACCAAGTATGGATTTCTTTGAGCCTGAAGAAAATGGAGATATACATCCAAATAATTCCAAGCTTCCCAAAATCACTGCAAGTGCTCCAAAATTATGTAAATTTTCAAGAAATCTCTAGACTCAACCATGAAGCTCTATCAACTGCCCAAATCCATTTTCTCTCGAGTTGTTCATTTTTGTCAGGGGTAAAAATGGATAACAATTTGGTGACTCATGGGGACATCTACCTATTAGATGAGTTGATTAGTGGCCTTGAAGCACCCATTTGGGCATGGATTCAGTCCTGATATTCTAAAATCTAATCTGAAACTTTGAAATCATGTCCTTGAGCCACTTAAGCACTGTTGAACCTAGAGTTGATATGTCATTTCTCGATTTTCCAACTTTTATAAGAAAATCTTGAAAATTAGATCGAGTGGAAAATTGTGTTGAACCTAAAATTTTCTTTTCTCTGCAATCTGATCTGATGGGATAAAGGATGAACCTTTGAACCTATCCCAAAATCAGATTTCTTACTAAGTATGAAGGACTGAAACTGATGATTCCTTGGCAAGGATGAAGAATTGCATACGTTTGGAAACACAAGCTGGTTTAGAAAGAACTTGGCACCTTTGTTAAAACATATTTTCCCCATGAAAAATTCCACTTCCAATTAACTGGATTGTGTAAGAGTAACAACACACTATGTATAAGATTGAGAAATCAATACATGCTCCAAGTGGAACATGCAGAGTGTGCACAAGCACTTCCTCTAGCTGAAAACAAACCTACCTACCCTACTCTAACTAGATAAATGGAAAAATCAAACAAATCTTGACACTAGCAAGGAGAAGTAGCTTCCGTTTCTCACAAATTTGGACCATGTAATTGATTTTGCAATGGACATGGTCTTGTGTAAAATTGAAAAACTGACATGGATCCAATATTGCACCCAATTCATCAAGGTATCAATTGGAAACAAGACAAATACCTCTTTTAGTTTCTCTACATTTGGATTGAAGAGGCATTACAACTAATCCTTGGAACTTTGAAACTCATCCTCATACTCTGAAGTAAGCATGACTGGTTTCAACTCTGATCTTGACTCCAATAAAGCCAAGTACCTGATTGGGAAAGGTCTAATCCATGAAGTTTTCCATTGCTTTAAATCCCAACTCCAAGAATGGAGTCTCCTTGCAGACTTTCTTGGAAAAGGTGACTATTTGCAAGCTGATTTGGATCTTGTTGTTATCTACAAACAACTAATTCTTTGCCTTGATGACTGATTTAGAATGGTTTTCATCATTGTTTCATTTATCTTCTTCAAAATGAAACTCCCTAAAATTGATTACAGTGTTTAGATGGAGTCCTTGGTGGACCACTACAACTGATTGGAACTTTGTGGATCATTTGGGAGTTTCTCCTCTTTTGCTTGAAGACCAAAATGAATTTTCTTGTCTGATTTAACTCATCCAACATGAATTTTGAGAGGTCAAATTCTTCAGCTTGTTAGGATAAGGACTATTATGGACAACAAGGTCTTGAAAGCTTTTCTCCATTATGGATTCATCAATCAAATCATTTTCAACAAAAGGTAAAGGAAGAGAGAAATCTGAATTTTCATTACCACAAGAACTTAATAATAAGCTCTCTATGATCTCTTCTTCCTGTAGGTCCCTTGAAACTGATTTGTTCTCCTCTTCCTGTGGATTTGGAGCCGATTCTCCTCTTCCACTAACTCTGCAACTAGAAATGGATCAACAACCTTTGAGAATATAGTGCTAATGTGAACACTACACTTGGAACACAAAGATTGATGATCATCTGATTCTTGTTCTTACTCTTGTTCATTTGCAAACTCAGTCTTCACCACTTGTTCTTGAACCTCAACCTCTATTGAAGGGTTAGTGATTAGAATAATTTGAGTGATATTTAATCTTACAGCCCACTCTCTCAAGTTTCTTGAAAGCTCTTCTTTGCTAGGCTCCTCAGTTTTATTCCTTGACTGATTTTATAGTTTTCTTCTTCCCAAAATGGGTTTGGGAATGCAAGAGGAGGGGTGGGTTGGGATTCAACTAGATTTTTCATTATTAGTGGTGGAAGGGAAGCTTTAACTTCTTGTTTCTGTGGAGGGGGAGGAGTTTTAAAAGGGAAAAGAGCAAAGAATTGAAGGTGGGATGGAAGGGAAGAGGATGAAGAAATGGAATCCACAATTGGGGCAGTAGTTGGGAAGTAAGGGAGTTGAAACTCAGGCTAAGATGGCATAGGTTGTAGAATGGAAGGAGGGTTATGAGATGGTAATACAAGAGTCTCCCATTAACAAGAATGTCTAGCATTATATTCATAAGTCTTTATCTTTTCAATCCACTTCACAAGTTGTGGTAACATCTCAACCATGACATCAAGCTTCTACTGAGGGTTGTAGCGTCTTGGCATAGGGCCAACCCATGGACAAGGCACCCTTAAACCAATCTCAAATGCTTTCAATTGAGATGTAGCCTTAGTCTGCACCATATTTGCCTCCATTATTTGAGTCTTCATCTTCAACTCAACATCTTTAGGTGTATGATGGCCTCCAAAATTTACATACCCTTTCTCTTGAATGGCTCCATAATTTGGTGGATAACCAAACTGATTTGCATCTTTCTCCTATGGATATGCATACTGATTTTGATTTTCACTATATAAATGATCTGGAGGTGGATTGTAATAACCCAAAGATGAATTTGAATAACAATGTTGTTATTGCAAATGGTAATCCCATGATGGAAATGAAGTCATGATTGCACAACTTCATGTAAAGAAGAAAAATGAAAGATATGGAAAGAAAAATGGATGGAAATGGATTAAGAAAGGAAATATAAAACTCATAAAATGGGTATGTGTGAGATCAGTGGAGTCATCCAGATGTGCTTTGAATGTGCCTTCAAAGGCTGAGACTTCCAACAAGAACACACCAAATGTTTTGAAATGAAGATGTAAATCTCCTCAATCTAATCACATCGGGCATGCCAAAACTGTTAGTGTAGGTAGCATAGTGGAAAAGATATTTCAATGGAACACCTATGAAATATCTAGCTTTCACCTGTTTGTCCCACTAGGCATGCCAAAATTGTTAGTGAAAAAAAGTAGCACCTTGGGATATAGAAATGATAGATCCCTACTTTTTTACTAACATTGGACTATCTCTCAAGTTGTGGGACTTTCATATTTGAGATGGACCTCTAGAGAAGGTTGGTTCCTCAACCTAATCCTAGCACTAAACTACTCCTAAGGGAATGAAATGCAGCTAACTACTCCTAAACTATTTATTCCAAGGTACCATAGAGAGAAAGAGAGAGAGAGAGAGAGAGAGAGAGAGAAGAGGAACTAGAACTAAAGAGAGAGAGAGGGAGAGAGAGAGAGAGAGAGAAAGGTTAGAGAGATGCATGAAAATTAAATCCTAAGCTAAAGAAGCACCAAGAAAAGGGAATGAGACATATTGCCAAGGGAGAATGAGAGAAGGAAAATGGAGTTGAGAGAGACTAGACTAATGTGACACAGAACCTAGATATTTATTTACCATCTACACTCCATGAAACACAAAAAAAAAAATTCTACAAATGAAATAAGCATACACAAAATATAACAATAATAATGGAGAGGAAAGGGAATGCAAGAAAAATCAGAAAGGGTTGAAGGAACACCATAATACACAATTTTTATTGCTCCATAATATACATAGTCCATTACATATATGGAATAGAGGAAAAAATACATTTTCAGATTCCATGTGAAGGCTTGCAGCTCAATGAAATTGAGAAACAAATTTTCAAGAGTTTCCCCATGTCCCAGACATATCTCTCCTTCTCAAATGAGAAGAGTTTACAATATATAGAAGGAGATGGGGAAAAGAGAAATAAGTGAATCTTGGATTTCTGCTCCCACCCACCAAAAACTATTCATTAAATGCTTAGAAAAAGGCATGGGCACCTCTGAAAATCCATTCCCCAATGTATTCTAGCTTCTGGAAGAAGAAAAGAGGACCATACTTCATTAATGTTGGTAGTTGGATGTCTGGAACTGTACTTTTTTCATGCCTGGATATGTTTTCAATATTATATATATATATAACCTCAATAAAATTAATAAATCTAATTTCCATGTTTTAGAGGATGTTGAGACTTTTCCAACAATATAAAGATCATGAAAAATGGAGTAGTAGGTCAAAAGTTATGGCCATTTTAAGTTCGCATGAAAAATTTGTCGTTTTCTAGTTATGTGCGGCTTCTCTAGTTATGCACGGCTTTTGCAGTTATGTGTGGCTTTTGCAGTTATGCGTGTATTTTGCATTTTTGTGTGGCTTTTACATTTTTGCATGGCTTTTGCATTTTTGCACAGATTTTGTTGTTTTGCGTAGCTTTTCCCCATTTTTTATTTTTTCACCAAGTATGGATTTCTTTGAGCCTGAAGAAAACGGAGATATGCATCCAAATAATTCCAAGCTTCCCAAAATCATTACAAGTTTCTCCCTAGTTTTCCATTTTTGCCAGGGGTAAAAATGGATAACACTTCCCATGAAATTTGAATTTTTGTGTAGGTGCATTGCTTCAAGTGAACCTAGTGGAGAAAGTGATTCTCACTCCTCGCCATTCCAAAATTCCATCTCTATGAGTCACCCACCAATGTGTTGTTGTCCTGCGCAAAGTATAGACAAGCATATTTCTTCTATCCCCCTTGTTCTCTAACAAAGTCTCCATGACATGCTGAAATGTATCAGGATTCCCTTCATCGGTATACCTTGGTATCTTATTAAATCCCAACCACCTCACCATGCATGGCCTAATCATCTTGGTGGCTCATCCTTTTACTTTACGCCCAATGATTTCATACGTTCCATGAGTCCAGTTATTACAAGCAACACTTATAGTGTCACTTACAGACTACATGTATTCCCAATGAAGTACGCCCTCCTTGGATGGTTCTATTGGATCTCAAACTCGCACCCATCCCAGATCAGGTTGAACTAGGTTGTTGAGGCAACAATAGGATTGTCTCCAAGTTATGGGACCTTGCGTGCTTGAGACAGACCTCCAGAAAAGGTTGGTTCCTCTACCTATTTCTACTATTACAACTACTCCTAATGAAGAAAATGAAATCCTAAACTAATCCTGCCAAGGGAATAGAGTTAGAAGGATACGCTGAAAGGGAAAACTAGTCTAAGGGAGGTGATAACACCAGAAAGAAAGGGGGTGAACACACTCATCCTTGAAAAAAATGAAGGATAATGCACAGAGAGAGGATAGGAATGCATATCACAGTTTGGAGCACATTCACGCATTCATTCTCATGAAGTAAAATTAGAAAAGGAAATACAAGGGACGTGATATAGCACAACAAACCTGATCTGGGATGGGTACAAGTTTGAGCTCCAACAGTTTTTGGCACACCTGGTGGGACCTTGCGTGCTTGACATAGTCCTCCAGAGAAGGTTGGTTCCTCTAGCTATTTCTACTACTACAACTACTCCTAATGTGGAAAACAAAGTCCTAAACTAATCATACTAATGGACCATAGTTAGAAGGATATGCGGAAAGGGAAAACTAATCTAAGGGAGGCAATATCACCCAAAAGAAAGGGGGTGGACACACTCATGCTTGAGTGAAAACAAAGGAGAATGTGCAGAGAGAGGATAGGCATGCCTATCATATTCTAGAGCACATTCACGTATTCATTTTTATGAAGCACAATCAGAAAAGTAAATGCAAGGGACGTGAGATAGCACAACAAACACACAACGCAAAGGAGAGGCAAGGAGAAGAAATAAAACAAGTTAAGGTAGAAATTATCCACAAAACCAAGCTTTTATTACTTCTAGAAGTGCATAGTCGATCACAATGGCATATGAGGCCGATATCCACATGCAAAGACTAGATCTAAATGTTTGTAACTCAAAATACAAGGCAATATCTAGATAATGTCCTTACCAACTGAAGGAGTCCAACCCTTACAAAGAGAAAATCTCTACAATATATAGAAAAAAAGGAAAGAATAAGAAGAAAAGAAGAGTGAAACTCATATTTGAATCTTCAACCACTAACAATGAGCAATGAATTCCTAGAAATCCGACTACAAAGTTGTTAGATCCACCTCCCCATGTCTGTTTAACTTGTAAAGGAAAGGAGGTAAGATTTGAATAAAATATGGTGGTTGAGCTAATCAGATTCTGCATTAATGGCTAAAAATGTGTTTTTCCTACTTTTCACCTATCAAATCCCACCAACATTTTAATTTGAATGATTAGGAGTGTAACCCATGTTAGCAGCTTTCCAACAAGACCGATTATGTATTAATTTGAGCTCTGCAGCAAAATATATTACATTATGAAGTCTACAAGTCACTCTGGACACAAAATGACACATGACGCGCACAGATTGGCTGAAGGATCGACCGATTGTTCATCTATTTTTTCATTTCTTCCACATGTTGTGTAGTGGTTTATCACAATGATTTGGTGCCCTGCTGGCAAGTTTTGATAGGTTGCATGTAACACACTCAAGTCTGACAGATTTCCATGTGGCATAGTGACTGGCGCGGAGGAAGGCGCAAGGCGCATGTGGAAGAGGAAGGCATGGAAGGAGGAAGCAAGAGATAGGGGTGAAGAAGTAACGCACGCAACAAAGATAAAATCATACTTGTAGGGGACAAGTATGTGGGCAGGGCTACAAGAAAGGAAAAGGGGCGTTAAAGAATGCGCTAGGGACTTAACTAATTTATAAGGCAAGTCAAGCATGCATGCAAAGGGTGCATAGGCTACTAGGAAGAAGGCGGATGTGCCAAGAGTACGTGTAAGGGGAAATGGGAAGGATAGAGGATTGGAGAAGGAAAGTGGAAGGCGTATAAGGGTGTGCGAGGAACAACAACCAAGGAAATGCCAAGATGACAACAAAAGTGCGCACAATCCTCGATAATGAACCTTAGAGCCAGAATGGGGATGTAAGTTGTCAAAATAACTAGGGGAGTTATTTTGGACAATGGGTTCCAAATTCTCAGGATCATGCACTGACTGAACATAAATTCTATTAAATTTTTTTTCACTCAAGGGCTCACCATAGGGTTTTGCCTTCTTATTCAATAAGGGTATAATCACGCACTCTACCTCATTCTCAAAGTTGATGTATCTTTTATTAAAGTGTAGGTCTACCTTATTCACATAGCACCAGGGTCATCCAAGTAATGGTGGGAAGTTGTCTACTTCGGCAAGTTTCAATACCTCAAATTCCTCAGTAAACTTAACTCTCTGAATTGTAATAGTTGCATCCTTCAATAACCCAATCGGAATGTCCCTAGTCTTATTTATCATGTATAACACATTCGTCGATGGTTGGAAGGTTGGTCTACCCATTTGGTTACAAGTATCAAGAGTTAAGACATTCACATCCATGCTAGTATTAATTAGAATGTTGCACAGTAACCAACCATCAATTACTACATCAAGTGTAATCTCTTTGTCAAATTCATGATTATGAGGCGGTAGATTTACATGAAGTATATGTCTTTCATGCTTAGATCTAACACTTTGTACCTTTTCTCACAACCATTCCCATAATAATGGAATGGTGTTCTCCTGGCACAACATCCTACATACCTCTTTCAAGTCATCCACATCCTTCAACAAGAGTTCAACATTCCTTATATGATCCCTATCACGTGTTTTCTCCTTTAAACATTGTATCACCCCCTGCAACACCCTAATAATTTCCATGGTATCCTGATAAACTTCCTTTTGGTGCGCAACATCTGGATACTTATCACGTATCACTTCTTTCCTTGTAATGAGTGGTTTAGACTTCAGAGGCTCACGTGTACATGCTACATCAGCACGTGTGGTAACCTTTACTATCTATAGTTCAGGATCACATTCACATTTGTGCTAGTATTAATTAAATTTTTGCGCAATAGCCAACCATCAATTACTACATCAAGTGTAATCTCTTTGTCAAATTCATGATTATGAGGCAGTAGATTTGCATGAAGTATATGTCTTTCGTGCTTAGATCCAACACTTTGTACCTTTTCTCATAACCATTCCCCTAATAATGGAATGATGTTCTCCTGGCGCAACATCCTGCATACCTCTTTCAAGTCATCCACATCCTTCAACCGGAGTTCAATGTTCCTTATATGATCCCTATCATGTGTTTTCTCCTTTAAACACTATATCACCCCCTACAATACCCTAATAACTTCCATGGTATCCTGATAAAATTCCTTTTGGTGCGCAACATTTGGATACTTATCATGTATCACTTCTTCCCTTGTAATGAGTGGTTTAGTCTTCAGAGGATCATGTGCGTGCACTACCTCGACACATGTGGTAACCTTTATTATCTGTAGTTCAAGATCAGGGGTCTTCTTCAGCATCCACTAAACAGCAACAACGCGTTGCACCTTAATCATTCTTGCACCCTTTTCATGCTTTTTATTCTTACTCATGTGCTCATATAAATCTGGGCATTCTTCTAACTTATATAACTTCCCACACCATGAGCAAGTAATATTCTAAGGGCAATCACGATGATAATGATCAAGAGATCTACAGGTATAACAAGTCCCTCGTAGAAACTTGCCTCTACCACACCTTGACCTCGACCTCTATATCCACATCTGAAGCCACCATTCCTGTTATTTCCATTAGCATGCCCCTCATGGTTATGGCCTTCATGCTCCTTTGATCCACTAGCCACACTTGTCTGGCGCACTCCTGTCTCAATAGCTTTGTGGATGTGATCAATCAATTTACAGTTAGTGGTGTCATGGGTGTGGGATTTGCAAATCTTATAGTACATAGACACCTTCTTTGTAAGTACGTGGTGCAACAATGGGCAATCTCGAACATCATGATTCAGGTGACAAATTTATCAATCCAATAGCAATGCACACACTGATCTACATGGGAAATTATCTTTAGTATGTCCTTCCACTTCACAATCTATACACCAGATTCCATTGTGCATCTCATGGGCTGAATTAGCAGAAAGATTCTCCAATTGTTTCGTCATAGCTACAATATGTGCTTCTAAAAATGAGCTTACTCCAGTATCAATGCTTCCAACAGCCTCAGTGCATAAAGTGGTTTCCAAAGCCTCATGCGGGTCCACAAAAGTCTTATGAGATATTGTTCGTCTTAAAGGAATCAAGAACCCACCAACAAACAACTATGCATGCTGACTGGGATGAATGTCATAAGAAAACTTGGACAACCAAGTTTTGAAACACTCGTCATACTCCCACACACTTTCATCCATTCCTTGTTTGATGTCTTTAAGTGCGATAATACTCTTCTGCTCAAACTCTAGAATATAGAACATAGCTCAAAATGTAAAGCACAAAGCATCATAATCCACCGTAGTTTGATACGGATCATAATTTATGTACCAATTATGTGTACGGCCTTGAAGAGTAGTAGCAAACTAACTTGCTTTTCTATTTGAGGTTATAATTCCTTTAGCGCACCATAGAAGCTCACACTTGTGCACAAGCTCTATTGCATATTCAATTCCTCTATAGTCTGGTAAGTGGAGAGACATTTCATAATACACTTGTTAAGGTTGATGTGGAGGTTGTTGGGGATGTGGGCCTTGTCCTCCATATCCAGAATCAAAACCACCACCATTATGTCCTCCACCTCCAGAACTACCTCATCTGCTTGATCCTGATCCACCTAACCCTTTAGTAGCAGGCACCAGACCAGTGGATGTACTTCCTTAAATCCCAACTGTAGTACTAAATTGAACCCCCACTATCTGTGAAGTTGTAATACTTCCAAATTTATTTCCAATATTCTATGCACCCACACCTGTCTTGATGACGCACCATAAAATATTCCTCCAATCGGACCTCCAAACAATGATGTTTACTTTATCGCCATGGGCACACTATTGACTCTATCTCCTGAATTTAACACAAACCGGTACCTACTTGCCTCTGCTTTCTTATCTGCACTATTCTACTTCTCAATGACTACTTCTGGAACTAGAACACCATGTACAAGGGTCAGGTCTTTAGGTGGGATCAAATGTGCACCTACGGTCCTTAATCTTTCCTTCTCTGACGCACTCTCATCCGAAGCTGAAGGGGGTTCTCTACTGCACTTACCCAATGTTGAGAGAACCAAATGCTACGGCCCCTCGTCTTCTATGAGAGTTTTAAATCCTTTACGAGCCATCTCTCTCCTAAACTCTAGGGACATCTTAATCTCCCTCTGTTTCACAATTTCCCTTTCTCACGTTTCATTAAATCTAATATATCTTTCCTCTCTTTTTATTGAGATGATGAAATGCAACTTAAGTATGAAAGTGTGGGAGGATTGGGTGTGCAAGCATAGAACACGTGAACGTGCGTGGAACTATAATGGAATAGGGCACGCCTAGGATGGTTTGAAATCAGGACTTATCTGTTTTACAAATTTGGGATAATTTTGGACATAGATTGCAATACACATGTTTTGTAGAAGAGTTAGGAAAGCACGACAATGTAATGAAGACTATTTTGGAGTGACTAGAAGATAAAGTGCCATGTAATGTTTTATGAGCTATTAATAAGATCAGACTGTTGTTGCATTATTAGATAATCTATTAATAGAGCGCTCACATGCTCTTGTATTTATCATGTAAAGGTGCACATGGCTATTATTAGCATGTAGCATATTTTTATAGGTGCATGAGAAGTGAAGGGAAAGTCACCACCACTATAAATATGTATTTATTTACATAGATTAGGATTATCACCGACTTTTTTATTAGAGTTATGTTATGTGGGAACTTGAGTACACGCGCATGACTCATGGTGACATTTATTGTGTATGCATGAAGCTTCTTTGTTATGACAACATTAATTAATAGAATGGATCGTTGTGACTAGATAATGGTTGAAGAGCATGTCTTATTACCAATTAATTCATGGATGGTGGAAGTTAATCTTGATACTTTTTTGAGTTTATTCCATGCTTAATGGTTATGATATATATTTTGGTTTATGCACCTCCAATATACTTGTTTATCTTTTATGGATTTGAAATATCTGTATCATTATGCTAACTTCCTGGAACAACCTGACATAAAAGAGGGACCTCGTACCCTTGTGTGCTTCAGATGATTTCTTAGTTCAAGATGAGTGATGTGTCAGCGTGCCTTGGGATTGTTGGTGATAAAAACTAGGATACATTTTGATTCCGTTGTCGAGACCTCTTTTTCAAGTTTTCTGGCAGGATGTTGCATAATGAAGATGTACTGGTTGACTCTTGGCCAATATTGAAGAGTGGTTAGATGATCTTGGAATAAGAGTATTGCTGGTAGATTTAACACCAGACGTGAATTTAATGCGCATACACATGGGTTGAGCATAATATGTATGATGAGCTGTATGAGACATTCTTCTCACTATTTTTCCTATAGATCTATACGAGTGGTTGGTTTCTTATGCATATCAAAGAGAAATTTAGAGGTTTCATACACTTTTTTAGACACTAGGAATAATTCTCAGGCGTTGTATGATGCAGATTTGACGTAGATACGCACCGTGGATCATTGGTTTTTTGATGCTTTAAATAGCTATATTCTAGAGTACATAATTTCTACTTACTCTTGTCTTGAGGTTACTGAGTTCCAGTTCTTGTGCACGAGCCCAAGGGATCTTATTTGCATGGAATTCCTTTGGCAATTAATATCTTGATTATGACCCTCGACTTTGGAAGAAAAACCTATGGCTAGCTAAACCCCACCATGCATGGGGGAAGAAGAAGGTGTAGTGAAAGATGGCAGGATCTAGTGGTAGAGAGATGGAGAGAAGATAATGGTGGCTTAAGTTTAATGAAGTGTGTGCAAGATGGACTTGGAGAAGAAGCAAAATATCGTGGAAAGAATGGTGTTACGGAGGGAGATGGATCGTGAAGAATTTAGAGCTCATGTAAAGGATGTGGATCCAAAGCATTTAGGAACTCCCCCATTTGGGAAAGCATAACAAAGAACCCTCTTTTAATTTGGATGAAGGTGCACATCTAAAGAAATATTGAGAACCACAGGTGCATGCATATAATCATACCTCACAACCTAGCCTTTGCGCTTGGTTTTATAGATTATATGACAATTAACAGTAACCAAACTAGTGTGGGAAATAGAGTTGTAGTAGACAGAGTTAATTTACAGTCAATTTTAGGAATTAATCAGGTAGATTATTCATCTATGGTGGCGCAATCGTCGTTTATGTTATTCAGAGGACTGGTTGGAGGTATTTTTTCTAGCGCCATCATTAGCATAGAATGTGGGTGCCTAGAACATTGGCATAATGTATGGAAGTAGCAAAACTTCATAGAGTGTGAGAGTTCACTTTTGAGCACAACTATTAGGAGCATAAGCTAGTGCATCCTATGGTTCGATTACCTAATATCAGGAGGGGGATCAAAAGGATCAGGTGGCTTGGGATTTGGCATATCTAGTGGATCTATTAGTTATGGAGGCAAAGGAAACACAGGAGGTAATATATGTTCTGGTTCTGGTGGGGCATGGTCCGTACCAACCCAAGAATATTTATTTAGGAGATGTCTCTTCATCTACCAAAATATAAAGGGATAGAAGATGTCAGCTAAACACGTGCATATGTGTGATATACTATGGTGCGTGAAGGGGATTACAACTCCAGTGCACAAGGTAAGCCAGTTTGTAACTACATTGCAAGGGCATGCACATAGTTGGTACAAAAAAATTGATCTAGACCAGACTTGTGCATATTATACCACACTTCGGGATGCTTTCTTGAAATATTTTTATATCCTTGAATTTGAGCAGAAAAGCATAAGCACGCTTAAGGAGATCAAGCAAGGCACCACTGAGAGTGTTCGGGAGTATGATGCATGGATCAAAACCCTTCTATCGAAGTTATCTTATGATATACACCTGATTTAGCATGCTCAATGGTTCACTGGAGAACTTATCATGCCTTTTAGAAGAGCACTTTCACACAAGACTTATATAGATCTGCACAAGGCACTTGAAGTTGCTTTGCGCGCTGAGGAAGTGGGGAGTGTAGACAAATGAGTGAGCTCATTTTTAGAAGCCTAGATTATAGCAATGGCTAAACAGTTAGAGAAATTATCAGCTAACTCAACGCATGAGATGCGTAGTGGAATTTGGTGCACATATTGTGAAGTAGAAGGGCATACTAAGGATAGTTGTCCTTGTAAATCAGTCTGTGCCATGTTGTTGGACTATGAGATTTATCACTTGGACCATGATTCAAGTAGGTTCCCTTTGCTACAACGCACGATAAGGAAGAATGTGTCTTGTTACTTGCAATATTTATAGGTCTACCACTCATGATACTAAGAATTGAAGTTTGATTGATCAGATCCATGATGCCATAGATATTAGTGTACATTAGACCAGTGTTGCAAATAATTCAAAAAAAAGGTGAGCATCATGATCATGATCACAATGAAGGGTGATATGATGGAGGTTGTGGTAGAGGTTGAGGATACCATGGAGGATTTAGAGGACAAGATCGTGACAGTGGAAGGAGTGAATTTCCTAGAGGAACATGTTATACATGTGGATCCCCTGATCACTACAGGCATGAATGCCCTTATAACATTATTTGTTCTTTCTATGGGAAGAATCATAACTATGAAGAATGTCTGGACTTGTATGAACACTTGAGTAAGAAACAAAGCAAGACAAGAGTGCAGGGATGGTTAGAGTACAACGTGTTGTGGAAGACTAGTGGATGCCGAAGTTAGCCCCTGATCCTGAGTTGGTACCTGTAAGGATCACTACACATGTTGAGGTTGCGCATGCCAAAGAAGTTCCAAAATAGAAGCCTGCCATTACAAAGGAGGAGGTATTATATGCAAAGTATCCAGACCCTATGCATTAGAAGGAGGTTTATCAAGAGACCATGGAGGTGATTAGGAATTTGTAGGGTGAGATACCAATGTTTGAAAGAGCAGTCGTGAAAGTTAGAAATAAAGAAAGTAATTGAGCTCCATCAGACGGATGTTGATGATTTAAAGGAGGTTTGTAAGATGTTGTGATAGGAGAACATCATTCCTTTGTTGGGGAACTAGTTAAAAGGAAACACCACATGCGTTAGAATTGAGTGTGAAAGACAGATTTTACATGCTAACCTTCCTCCTCGTAGTTTGGATTATGACAAGGAGATCACTTTGAATGTTGTTCTTGATGGCTGGCTTTTAAGTAACATTCTAATTAAAATTGGTGCAGAAATAAATGTACTCACTTTGGACATGTGGGTAGACCACCATTGCAATCATCTTCAAATGTGTTTTTTATGACAAACAAATCTAAAGCCACACTTATTGGGGTTTTGAAAGATGCTTCCATTACTATACAAAGGGCCAAGTTTACTGGTGACTTTGAGGTCTTGGCACTTGCAGAGGTAGACAATTTTCCAGTGCTACTTGGGTGCCCTTGGTGTTATGCAAACAATTTGGATTTACTCTTTAACAAAGGATATATAAGTTTTGAAAACAAGGAAGAGTGCGTCATCATTCCTTTGGCAGATGGAAAAGTTGCACCTTATTTAGAGCCCTTAAGTGAACAATGTTTAAACAGAATTTATGTGTGCACCATTAGAGATCCAGAAGTGCTTGAGCCATCAAAGGAAGGAGTTCTCCAGTGGGATGATGCACAGTCCATGAGTGATACTACTAGTGTTACATGTGATAATTGGGCACATGGCACTTATGAAATGGTTGGGCATGAAGTAAGAAGTGCAGTTATGTGTGTAAGCAGGCCGCACAGTATTAGGCACTTGGGCAATAACCAAGTACACTGTCAAAGGAAATCTTGAGGTATTCCTACGTGCTATAGAAGTACAGTGGATAGATCAGGTGGAAATAAGGAATATGCTAGTTTATACTATGTGCAGTACAACAATGTGCTGGTGGATGGTTCATAGGGATAATCTTTTGGAATGGCAAGAAGTGAGAATCACCTTCTCTACTAAATTTCTCTAGAGAAATGTGCCTACTTAGATCTATGAATTTCGTGGGAAGGATCTTGTTTAGCACCATATTCAACAATGTGAGATACTCTATGTAGGAAGCTTTACCACCTTCGTTATGGGTGCACAAGCTCTACTATACCTTACGAGGTTGCGTGTGCACATGGTATGTCTATGCAAAGTTAAATAGAGAGACTGGAAGTTGGAAATAACTGACTACATGTATGATTCAGACCTTTGACTATTTTTCCACTAAACCTCTAGTGAATGAGGCGTTACAAGGTATGAAGTGCTTGACAATGGGTGATAGTGCAAAGGTTGAGGAACTTATTTAGGAATTACTAGGAGATTCAAACCTGGAGGTGCGCTTTGAAGAAGAAGAGACAGATGCAAAACAACTTTTGTGCCCCTACTTAGAAAAAGAAAAGGGAAAGATGGTCTATGTCATTGATGATGAAGAGGTGGAGAATCTAAATGCTAAGCATACTGAGGGTACGTGTGAGGTCTTAGAAAGTGCAAATGAGAAGGCATGCGCTTGCCATGAGCCTATGAAAACTAAAAAGGTCAACAATGGAACATATGTTGAACCTAAGCACACCTTCATTGAAGATTATTGGTCTGACTCTAAGGTTGCTAAGATAATTGAGTTATTGCGTGAATTCCAGAACCTGTTCCCTAGGGGTTATCGTGAATTGAAAGGGGTGCATGAATCTTTGGGTGAGATGAGAATCAAGCTAAAGGAAGGTGCGCGCCTGTTATTAGCCAATTTTGACTGCGCAAAATTGTCAAAAAACAATTAAATAATTAAAAATTATTTAATTTTGAAAAGTATTACTTTGCATGGTTCATTGGACTCCTTGCGATCGTCTTATTTTTGTGATTGTTTCGGTCTTCGTTTCATGATTTTCGAGCAATAACTCTTCCCACCAGGCTATAAAACGCATTAAAATACATTAAAATAATTAATTAATATTTAATTAATTAATTGCTTCTTGTTTGATTAAATTAATTTTTTAAAAATCACTTAAGGAGTATTTAATTAAATAAATATAAATTAAATTTCATCCGACAAGTTTTAGTGCCGGGGAAGTAAGCTTTTGTTTCCAACTGCCGGGTTGGCTTCCCGAACCCGGATTTCCACTTTCCTGGCAATTTCCTTCAAATTTCCCGCACGTGGGTTTCCCTCTGCCAATTGCCAAATCATGGATTGGCAAACGGGCATAAAATTCCCCAATTTCCCACATGGGGAAATTGGATGGGGATTGCCAACCCATTTTACCATTCCCGTTGGCAATTGCCCATTACTTTTCCCATTTCCCCCTGGCACTTAAAACACTACCCGGGATGAGAGGAAGTTGAATTAATCCTCGTAACTTCCTCCATCAAACCCGGTGGAAAAAGTCAGAAGCTTCTTTTTCTTCAGGAAGACATAATATTTTGTTAACATTATGCAAGAGAAACCTCACGCCATTGTGAGGGAAGAAATACCAGTTGTGCATGCAAAGGAAGTTTTATCAAAATCTAAAAAAATACTAGCCAGAGGAGGACAGCAAATTTTCCACGCATAGGAGAAAGAAGCATTTTCAGTTTACATTTCCCACGCATTGGCCTGAAGGAAAAGTTTTTAAACGGGAAAGGAAAGAACAAGAACAGTTTTTGAAGAAGATCCCCATGCATGGATTAATTTTCATGACTTTTTGCTTTAATTTTTATTTGTTTTTGCAGCAGGATAATTCCCACACCTTGGGCAGAACAAAGAAAACAAATAATAAAGCAAATAAAGTTTTTCAAAGCCCACGCCTTGAAAGGAAAGAACTAGAACAGTTTTTGAGGCAGTATAAATCCAAAATCATCCAAAGACTACGCATTTGGAGAAAAGGCACCCAGCAAACCAAGAATTCATTTCCACGTGTGAGGGAAATAAGAGTAGTTTTGTTTAAAAACAAAAAATAAATTAGGAAAGGCGCCCAGCTAGGAGGAGTCTATGCATTGCACTGGCAAGGTGCAATTTTTTTTAAAAGAAGATAACAAACTCAGCTGGAAGAAGCTTTCCACTCGCCGCCCGAAGACACCTGTCCACAGTCCCACACACGTGAAAGAAAAAATAAAAATAGAACACAAATAAACTCTTTATTCCCACGCATTGGAGGAGGCGCCTGGGAAAAGAAAGGCATTCATTTTATTTTAAGAGTCTGATTGGTTACTCCACGCACAGGGACAGGAAGGACACACACAGTCTGGGGAATGTTGAATGTTATTCATCTTGTTCAATATCACAGCTAGCTACAATTCAGTGGGCTGCTATGCATACAACAGCTAGTACAAATGGAGTTGGGTCTGCTATATGGCAGGAACCTTGGCCCTTCACTTTGGTGCAAGGTTCACCAGGGACAGGAAAGACACACAGTCTGGGGAATGTCGAATGTTATTCATCTTGTTCAATATCAGCACTATTATTGTGCACTGCTTAGAAACTTGCTCCTGAAAGCTACAGGCAATCCTACAATAATGCAAACAGTATTGACAGTATTGGTACAGGATCAATCGATGATGTTCTTCAGAGCATGGATCGCACACTGTTCTGTATGCTTCCTAAACTTTTCCCTAAACCACGAATGCTTGTTTGCGCTCCATCAAATGCTGCAACAGATGAATTGCTACAGCGTGTTCTGGATCGTGGATTCATTGATGGTGAAATGACGGTCTGTCGCCCTGATGTTGCATGGGTGGGTGTGGATTCTCAAAATCGTGTTGCACAGGCAGTATCAGTGAAGTGTAGAACTGAAGTTCTCCTAGGAAAGTGCCGTGAGAAAGTAATTGACTATATGCAGCAGCTACGGGGTAGAGAAGTAAATTTATCTCAGAAAATCAGTGGCCTCCAGAGAGCTAAGTGCGACAGCTGCCGCAGGGCGATCCCAAGGAACCGTTGGTGTTGATCCTGATGTTCTGGTTGCATGCGACCACAGTCATGATCAGTTGTTGCAAAATCTTGCAGTATAGTAGAAGCCTTTTTGAGCGCTTCCAACAAGCAGGTCGTCCAACTATGTTGTTATCTGCTCAAAATCGAATGCATCCTCAAATTCGGGTTTTTCCTTCAAGACATTTTTATCAAAATCGATTAAGTGACAGTGAGAGTGTTACCAGGAGACCTGATGAAATTTATTACAAAGATTCTCTATTGAGACCTTACTTGTTTTACGATGTAACTCATGGAAGGGAATCTCATAGAGGTGGATCTATTTCATATCAGAATATTCATGAAGCACAATTTGCTTTGCAATTATATGAGCGTCTTCAACGGGTCATAATCATGGCAGCATCAGGTCTTTATCGGTAAAGGTATTTTCTCATCGTTTGGAAGGTACAATTGTGCTTATTATAGCAAAGCCAAAGCATTCTTACTACAAGTGTTATATAATAAGGAAGAACCGTGAGCATTGTGGTAAAACCATTCTTTTCAAAAATGTTGGGTTAAGCTCGGTATTCAAGTGAGTTGAGCCAGAGAAGAACTCAGGGAGTTCGGTTCTAGAAAGAAGGTAAGACGACATGAAGGGCATGGATCGCCATGGGAGTCTGAATTCAAGTTGAAAATGCATGAGCTCATAATCAAGCTGGGAGCGATACGATTGAGGGCTCATTCGTGAGTTGAGTCGTCTAAACACCTAAGTGAAGAAGGAGCACATCTCGAGAATTTCTCATTCCAGTCATCATTCGTCTTTGCATGATTGCCCTAATTCTTCAGACCTAATCAACAACTCAACACTATAATTCAGAGCATTGGTTCATGCTCAAGCACCTGTAATCTATATCACACAATTTCTAGAGGTGGAACTCGTTGATGAAGTACCTCAAAATATACCAGCCCAACTTGTGGAAGTAGTCACAACTTCTCAATCAAAAGTTGATGATCCGGTTTTTTCCCCGCCTACATTTGAAGAATCACCACAAATGGAGAAAATGGCGACAACATCTTTCTCACAACAAGAAGATCCAATTTCAGCAACACCCGAAGGTGATCCCCTTCAGCGTGATGAAGATCAATTCCCAACGAACACGAGAATCATGTACAATGAGGTACTTGGAGAGGTTCTCACCTAGCTACATGATATCCTGAAGAATTAAAAGAGGGTAATCAAGCCAATAGTGATAAACTTGGAAGCGATTGCGTAAATGTTAGAATCCATCACTCCAAAAAAGACCAAATACTATGCTAAGGTGTGTGTCAATGAATTCATAAATCACTTCGATGATTTTTCAACACCACTTGTTCACAATGGGGCAAAGGAGATGGATTTCCAAGACTCTGAAGTCTCACAAATTCTGCTCGGGAGATCAACACTTTGGGATGGTGACAAAGACAAAGGACATAACTCCAGGCAGTGAATTGCAATTTTGGCTCTTGGAGATCTTCTCAATGGCGAAAGACCAGAAGCTGGATTCTGATAAACCAAGGTGGCGTAACGACTATGGTCTCGTGACAAATGAATAATTCACCATGGAAAGGTACTCTGAGCATGTGGAGAATTGTGAATATGAATACGAATGAAGACAAATCTTCTCACACCAGGATATTGCTCAGATAGAGGGGTGGATGAATTGCTCAAGTTTCAAACTCAGCACTCTTGTCATTTGGAGGATTGCAGAGCACAGTCAATGAGTTCATTCCCGTACGATCGGGATAGGTGGACTCTTGGCCCAATGGATAAGGCACTGATCTTAGGTGTCTTGATCTAGGTGGCACATTGCTGACTAGGATGTCTACGTGTGCATACAAGTCATTTAAGTGGGGTCCACATGTACCCATTTCTTTTATTTATGTATTTTTTCCTTAAATGACCTTTTAACTTAAGTGGTTTCTATTTTTAGTCACTTTTTAAAGGTTGGTTGAAAAAATTCAAAGTCACTTAAGTGCCCTATTTAATGTGCATTTAAAACCCTAACTACTTCGTAACCAACTTTTGGGTTATAAAAGGAAGTGAGGGGCTCATTTGTAAGGGTGACTTTGAGAGAGGAGAAGAAGATACTTTTGTGCAAGCTTTGTTTCAAGAAGAAACTTTGTGTTCTTTGTGAAAAACATTTTGGAGTTAATAGAATAAGAACTTTGTGTCTCATTCATTGTCTCTTGTAACATTTGGTGTTCTTATGTTCATTAGATGTTAGGTGTTTGAATCTTGCATGCAAATATTATCTTTGATCTTATTGTCAACATTAGTAATCAGTTTTTCTAGTTCACAGTGATCAAGCTCTGACTATCTACTTGCTCATGTGTGTTCCCTTTTGCATGTTCTTGTTTGGCTAACTCAAACTCCATTTTATTTGTGTTGGTTATTCATCTTTCCTCTTCATGCAATATTAGGCTCTGTTTTTACCTAACTCTTGCATGTTCTTTCAGTCCATTCCATTCCACTCCTTTCCTTCTTTCTATTCCATTTCCTTCATTCACTTTTCTTCCATTGATGTTCCAAAACACCCCCCACATACAATTTTGAATGTACAGATGTAAATACAGTTTTGGTTTTCAATAAAGGCAGCCTCACCTTCATTGAGGAGGGACTTCGTTCCCACACTGTTGCATGTCATTTGCATGCGTGCAAATCCATATGCTAACAGCGCCCAGTTAGGAAGAGGCCTTATAGGATGAATCCTAACCTGTCTGTCAAGGTGAAAGAAGAAATTGACAAGATGTTGAATTCTAGAATCATTGAGCCCATTGAGGAGTTCATAACGTTGGTTAGATCATATGATGATCAATATAAATAAAGATGTTAGAATTAAAATTTGTGTGGATTACAGGGGAGTTAAATGTTGTATGTGTAATAGATCCATTTCCCACACCATTTACTGAAGAAATCTTGGAAGGCATTGCAGGGTGCAAAATCTACTCCTTCACTGATGGATTTTTTGGATATCATCAGGTAAGGATAGCTAAAGAGGATCAAGAGAAGAAAAATTTCACCACTGAGTGGGGAAGTTTTGCATACACGGTTATGCCCTTTGGATTAAAGAATGCGCTTGCAGTATTTTGTGCATTGTTGTATAGGCATTCCAGGACTTTATAAATAAGTTCTTGTAGGTTTATCTGGATGATTGGACAATCTATGGGCTCATGAAGCATCACTGTTATAATTTAAGGCTTATGTTTGAAAGATGTTGGCAATTGAGCATCTCTTTAAACATTAAGAAGTGTGTGTTTAGTACACCCTTTTGGACTTTTTTGCAACACATCATCTGTAAGGAAGGCTTGTTAGTAGATCTTGCTAAGGTTATTATCATCTTGGGTTTAGAGGAGCCTACTAACCAGTGCAATGTGCGTGGATTCTTGGGGCACACAAGATATAATAGGAAGTTCATCAAAGGCTATGCCAAGGTCGCCATGCCCTTGGAGGAGTTATTGAAGGGTAAAGGCAAGTTCTATTGGGGTGAGGCGCAACAACGCGCATTTGAGACATTGAAGGAAAAGGCTTACTACAATGTCTATTCTGCGCTTTCCTTCATGGAACAAACCTTTTCATGTGCATGTGGACACTCTAGTATGGTACCATTGGTGAGGTATTAGCCCATCCTAGAGAAGGGATTGTTGATCATCCTATTTTACTTTGCAAGCATCCTACTTACTTTACAAGAAGTTAACTCCAGCAGAACAAAATTACACTAACTACAGAGCGCGAGGCATTGTCCATGATCTACGTGCTACATAAGTTTTGATAGTACTTATTAGAAACACCTTTTATCTTCTATACATATCACATGGCATTAAAGTACTTGGTAAATAAGCATGTCCTGTAAGGGCACATATGTCGTTGGATTCTATTATTTCAAGAATTTGACTTTACAATTGTGGTAAAACTAGGCAAGAGTAACTCTCGACTAAATTTATCAAGGATTAATACAGGCGAGGACACATGTAGAGCATTGAAGACATAATGTCAGATGCACAACTTTTCAGATTGAACTGCGTGCCCTTTGACTTAGAAGATATTGTTGTCTTTTTTAGAACTGGTGTGGCACCTGAAGGGATGAAGGATTTGGAGAAGAAGCAACTTTCCATTCATGTCGCACCTTATATGTTGATCAGTGGAGACTTATATAAACTAGTCTAGGATGAAGTTTTGCATCATTGTGTACTTGAGAATGAGCATGAAGCCATTATGGAGGAGGCTCATGGTGGTATTTGTAGGTGGAAACTATGTGGAGATATGTCACCACTGCGCAAGATTATATTGGTTGGTTTTTGGTGGGAAACATTGTATAAGGATTTTAAAGAATATTGTAAGGCATGTGACCATTGTCAGCACCTTGGAAATCTTAGGCATAGAGATGAGATTCCTTTGAGGCCTATTGCTAGCGCAAAACCTTTTGAAAAATGGGAAATTGACTTTGTGGGTCCTATTTCCCCACCCGCGTGTAGGATTGGATCACACTATATTATAACTTGTACAGATTATCTTACAAGGTGGGAAGAAAGAGGTACCTACAAAGGATTGCATGACAACTATAACAACAAGGTTTCTATGGGAAAATATTATCAACAGGTATGGATGTCCTTTAAGTTTGACAAGTGATAGGGGTACTCATTTTCTTAATGAGACCATCAGGATACTATGGGAAAAATTTATGGTAGCACACCATAAAACAACACCCTATCACCCTCAAGAAAATGGAACTACTAAGGCTTTCAACAAGATATTGAGCCATACCTTGACTAAAATTTTTGATGTTGGAAGAAAATACTGGGATGATAAAGTCTCTACTGTACTTTGGTCATACATGAAAACCTACAAGAGGTTGAATAAGGCCACACCCTTTCAGTTGGTGTTTGGCACAGAGGTTATTCTACCAGTGGAATTCATGTTACCATCTCTGCATATTGCATGCACATGAGGTTTTGTGGATGAGAAATCACTTGAAGAGTGCATTGATAAACTGATGCAGTTGGATGAAAGGCACACTATAGCAATATGGAGTCAAAAGCAAGAAAAGGACAAGAAGAAGGCATGGAATGACAGACATATTAAGGATAAGAAGCTTGAAGTTGGATATATGGTTCTTCTTTATGATTCAAATTTTTTGCGCCACCCTAGAAATTTTAAGGTGCATTGGTTGGGACCATATGTTATAACTTATATACTTGATTCAGGAACTTTCTAGTTAGAGGTGTTGGATGGAACACGGTTGCCTGGTTACTTCAACAGGAGTAGGCTGAAGCCCTACTATAAATAAGTCTTCTTGGTGTTTGTAATAAGGTAGTATTGCCACTTAGATTAGATTTCCTTAATGCATTCCCTTTATATGTGTTTCCTTCATCGTTGATATGCTTTGTCAATTTAGTTCAGTGTTTTGTGTAATAAGCGCACTTGCGCGTAAGAAGCTTATTACTATTTAAGTTTTTTCATGCGTAGAGGACCACGCATACCATTAGTATGGGGTGGAGTATATACAGGGTACATGGGACCAAGTTTCAATGTTATTTGAAGATGGATATGCCTAAAGAGATTTTATGTAGGTGCTTGAAGTAAAGGTGCAGATAGAGAAAATTTACACATGAATGAAGACCACGTATGTAAAGATGGATGCAAAGTGTAATGTGAGGTAGGTTACAGTTGTGGAAACTACTTAGTGAAAGGCACAATGGTGAAGTACTTCGTCACATGGACGCGTGTGAAAGGAGGTCTGTGGCCAAGGAGTAGTAGGCACACTAGAAGGTTATGACTGTGGCGCATAATCAAACGTGAAAAATTGAAGAAATGTCAAGTTAATGTGACATACGGTGGTAGGTGGAGAGAAATAAATGTGGATTTTTTATGAATATATATATATATATAAGGTGGTGTTGTGAAATCATTTTCACCTTTGCGATCAAGATCATTCGAGCGATTTGTTGATGGATGAGCTAGTGAACGAGTTGTGAAGTGCGGAGAGCTACGAACCAGTTGAATTTTTCATATTTACGCACCAGGGTGATTACCGCTCCATTTGGAGAATTTTTTGAGAAAAGAAGAGGCATGTGAGGAAGAAAATTGATAGTTAGGGTTTGGATTTGAGCTAGGGCACACAAAGTTGAGTTGTAGAGATTGAATCAGTTAAAAACACACCTTTATAGTTGAAATGACACCAAAAAGAGAACCTGGAGTGGTGAAAAGGGGAAGAAGCAAAAGGAGGTTGAAATTGAAGTCAAAGATGCCCCGAGAGTAGGTTTTCTAAAATGCAATACCCAGAAGGGGTTTACATGGGTCGCGATTGGGACTCACATGTTTGTTGGTGCAAGGTGAGTGATTACAATCATAGAATGAAGGATAATAAGGATGAACTAGATAAGTTGTTCATTGTGAAGAAAAATAAGAGAACAAAGGATGATATGGTCATGCATGATGATGCGGGCAAGAAACTATTAACAAAGGTGGGAGTTTTATAGTTGTATGAACTCCCTTATTTTGGGAAACCAAAACAATTATACCAATGGTTAATGAGCAGAGTCCATGAGGACTTCTTCTATTTTGTTGGGTGACGGATGAGGATCACCGCACCCTTGATTGGGAGTTTGACATGACTTAGGAGTTTGGGCACTGAAGTGAGTAGTGACCTCACTGATAAAGATGAATAATGGCAACAAGGAAGGTGTTGGGTTACCTTAAGGGAGGGCATAGAATGGATATCGACAAACTGTAGAAGTACCCAGTGGTCCAAGTGGCAGTGCACCTCCTCACAAAGTTAAATAACCAGGAGTGGTGGTCGTAGGTAAATACATTGTGGCTACACATAGCAAAGAAAATGATTGAAGGTGTAGTTTACAACCTGGCGAGTTTCATTGTTGAAACCATCATTGAGGAAGTGCACAAAGGTGATAAGATAAGTTTTGGCATGATCCTATTAGCCCTTGTTTTTGTAGAAATTGGAGTGCCCAATGGGCCTAAGGATAAAGTTTGGCAATATGCCGAGGAGAAGAAATCTCTTGCAGAGAGATTTGAGAAGTATACTTGTGATGGGACCATGAGTGGGCCCTTTAAATAGAGGGAAAAATTGTGGTATGAGCGACTCCACGCCGCATTTGAGGAAGAATGGAGAATACCCAAGGATTTACCTTTGGTATTAGATAAATAGGTACAATTTGCAGTATATCAACACTTTTTTATCGCACGCTTTGGGATGAAGGAAGGGAAGTGGGGACCTTGGTGTAATCTCCCTTATGCCTTCACCACACGTTATTTCCAAGCATCTGTACATAGGTTTTTAGATGCGCACCAATTGATTTTCAATGCAGACAAGGTAGACTGTGACTACCACACATTAAGGAAGACTTACGTTTATCCAGGTAAGTCTGTGTACATTGAAAGATTAATTTATTGTTAAAATATTAATATGAAGGAAATGAGTTTGGCCATTGGGAAAAGTGGAGCAACCCTTGTATATATCCAACTCAAGCCCAGATTGGAAAATGGAAGATATGTGGAGAATGAGTTCAAGCTTCCTGGACCACCCAAGGGGAAACATACAGTTAGCACTTTGGAAGATGAGGAACCAGTCTCACCCCTTGTTGAAGAAGAAGGAGAGGAAGAAGAACTGTAGGAAGATAGTGGTGGTTTGGAGCATAGGGGCATAAAACAACCTACTGTAGGTGATAAAAGAGAACGCGAGGTAACCCCTCCATTACAAGATCCAGTTGATGAAGTGTTGGAGAAAGGCACTATGGAGATAAATGTGGAGCAGACTACTGAGGATCCACAATTTAAGAGAGTGTTAAGAAGAACAAGGGCTCAGAGAGCGGGAACTTCATAGCCCCTTTGAAGGTCACCTAGGACTTCACCTGTGAAGGTAGAGATAGAAAAGAAGAAAAGGCATAGGTATGTCCCCCGCAAAGATGATGAAGATGAGAAGTCTGAAGGAAATTGTACTAAATACCAGTATAGATTGAGGATACAGAAATGATCCTCAAGAATAGGAGATGAAAAATGATGAAGAGGAGTTGAACGAAACATAGCTAGAAATAGATAAGGGTGAGCCTTCAGGCGCTCCCCATACTACATAAATAGATAAGGGACTAGTGTTAGATTCAGGAGTACATACTCCTAAGGGAAAGAATTCTAGAAAGGGGAAGGAGGATGAGACATATGAGACTTCATCTATTGGGTACGTTGATGACCCAAGAAAGATCATACACACGTGGTTCCAAATCACTTTGGAATCCCAAGGACTTATATGGATGGGAGCTCATGGATGCAGAGATGGTGACCACTCGCACAAGGAAACAATTATCATGGATGATGTAGACTCATATGGAGGAGCCTGATTTTGATGTATGTGAGGAATCTTGTGTGTCACATAGAATAAAAAAGGTGTCCCATTCGCATGCCATGTAGCTATCAAACCCACTGTCATGTCTGATGAGCAAGATAAGAAATGCCCTGACTAGAGTATCTGCTGAAGTTGCGCGCTGAAACATTGATAAAGAAGAAACCATTAGATCATTGTTGGAGGATAAGAAAGATAAGGACACTGAAATCAAGCACCTCACAAGAGGAACACAGATAAGGATAAGGTAGAGGTATAGAAATTTCTTAAAATGGAAGAACAAATTGGGGATTAGATAATTGAAAAGAGGCCATATCTACAAGATAAGGTTGTAAAAGAGTTTCCATCCACTTTGCACTATTTACACATGGTAGTTCAACTACTACTAGGAGGAGGGACCCATGCATATGCCAAAACCAAAGGATGTTGTAGAGGAGGGTAGCAAGGGGATAAGGCCAAAATTCCAAGAAAATTAATAGGTATGAGTCCATTTTGTAGAATTTAAAGGATGAGTTAAAGAAAGCAGACTTGACATTGACTATGTACGTGCACACGTAGATTTGATAATAAAGACAAGGACTATGGAAGAAGAAGATGAAGTCCTTCAGGTAGAAAGAATGAGACACTTGGGCATGTAGAGAGACTTATGCTGGTAGAAGCCAAGCGTGATGTGCTTGAAGCTACCCAAGTCCCACACAAGGAAAGAATCAAAGAAATTGGGAAAATTGTCATGGAAAGGATGGATATAATGAAGGGAATGGTCTCGATCATGAATGATGTTCTCAGGTTCTTGTAGAACGAAGGTGAAAAGATGATTCTTTATGAAATGAAATCCATAGTTGTAGACATCCCAGATATAAAAATAAAGCGCTAAGTGATTAGAATGCATTGGAGAAAGAGATTAAGATTGAATATCCAGAGTTGATCCTGCCATTAGAAGATTAGAGCATCTGAATATTTTCTCATTCTTTGGGTGCAATAATTCCTTTATTCTTTAATTCATTATTCGTTATTTTTTTATTCATGGAGAGATAAGTTGTGATTACCCATTTCAGGGGTGGAAATGAAATTAGTGTGGGGTAATGTTTAGTTGATGAAATACAACTTAAGTATGAAGGTGCAGAAGGGTTGGGTGCACATAGGCATAGGGTGCGTGAACACACACAAAACTATAATTCCATACCCAAGAAAGGTTTGAAATCAGGAATTAGTTGTTTTACAGATTAGGGATAATTATGGATATGGAGTGCAATGCACATTTTGTGGAAGACTTAAGGAGTATGCAAAGGCTATTTTGGATGAGTATAAGATCAAGTGCCATGTAGGGTTTTGGAGCTAATAATAGGATTATACAGTTGTATTATTATATAATCTATTATTAGTGAGCTTGCATGCTCTCGTATTTATTATGTAAAGGTGCATGGATATTATTAGCATGTGGCCTATTTTTGAAAGGTGCATGGGTAGTGAAGGGCAAATCCCCACCCCTATAAATATGTATTGATTTACACAGTTTAGACATATCTATGTTTTGTAGAGTTATGTTGCAAGTTTATGGGTGTGCATGACTATGATGACTTGGCTATGTATGTAAGAAGCTTCTGTGTTTTACAACAATTAATATAATGGATCTTTGTGGTTGGATATTGATTGTAGACACATATGTGAATGGATCTTGCATGGTAAATTTTATCTTGGTTCTTGTTTAATTGTTCTTGCATATGGTTAAGATCTAGATATGGTTTATGCACCTTGTTATACTTAATTATCTTTGATGGATATGGAATATATGTATAATCATGTTAACTCAGTGAACAAGATGACATAAAAGAGGGCCCTGGTGACCCTTGCGTGCTTTAGGTGAGCGCTCAGTTCAGGCTGAGTGATGTGAAAAATACGTGGAAATAGTGTACTCTAAAATATAATCACGCAAAACTCCAGCCCATCGACGATCTATAACTCTTGTCCACTCTACATCAACATTAACAAGAATCTAGTAATATTTCTACATCCAAAGCTTTGGCATATAACTCTAACGTTTCCATATCGCATATGTTGACAGCCACTCATACAATTCTATTGGAAATATGCAATAGAAAGTCTCATAGAGTGCATCATACAAGTTTTCTTCCACCCATTTGTGTGCATTAAAATTGGGTCAAATGTTATATCTCTGTGCAAACTTATCTTGTTCATATTCTACCCAAATTTCAATGCTCTCTAAAGTCAATTGATACACCATATGTGTACAACATCCTGAAAAACAACTTGAAAAGAGGTCCCATAAATGGAACCAAAATGTAGTCTCTTATTTATACTCAATTGCTTGGGCGCGTTGGCACTTCATTCAGACATATTTAAACGCTCACACAAAGCGCATGAAGCCTACCAGGTCTCTCTTTTATGTTGTCTTATCAAGATGTTAGCATGCATGTTCATGATTACCATTACCAAGCATACATTCAAATGTAAATCATAACATTCACCATTATACAAACCAGAAAGCATAATAGATCATATAAGAATTAAGATCAGATTCACCATGCAAGCACCATGATCCAAGACATCAATTACTAAAATCCAACCACAATTGTCCATTGCATTAAATCATCAAATAACAAAAGTTGAATATATTACAATCATTATCACAAAGTCATGTGTGCTAGTATATCAGAGCATATAACTCCCATTGCATCACATAATCATGGTGTTCAAAACTATGCAGATCAATACATATTTATAGGGGTGGGGACTTGCCCTTCACTTCCCATACATCTTAAAATAGATTGCATGCCCAAAATAGCCATGTGTACATACAAAAGCAGTCACAAAGCACACGTGTTTTCTTTACAATCCTAATAATAGATTAAACTTATAAATCAAACCCACTTTAATCCTAGTATTAGATCTATCTATGCATGACCTTTGATCTTCTCTCAGTCCCAAAATAGCTCTTGCTTAGCCACTAAGTATTCTTTCTTTTACCTTAACTTGGGCCACACTCCAACCACTTTTCTTATTTTTAGACTGTAACATGCAAAATCGGCTAAGTCCTGGGATTTTCTCTTCTAGCCTCCTCAACCTACCCTTACACATGCTTTTACGTCTCCCTTGCGCACTTCAAATCTTTGTGCGCTCTTTGGATACTTAGTCAATTCTGTCAACCCAACATATGGGTCGGCCTTCCAGTTGCCAATTGTGAAATTCAACTAAGGGAATCATATAAATACAAAGCTATGTGATAAAAATAAGGGACCAAGCTCTAAGCATCTATTATCATCACCTAAGTTTGCATAAGGCATCTAAGAGCACTGAAGCCATCCATATAAGGGATAAGGGATTGTATTTTCTCCATACACTACATAGGAAGGGAAAGTTCATTATTCCATCCACACATCTATCTACATTGCTACATCTAGATATTGCTCATTATCAAGTGCACTTGCAAGGGCATCCTAGAGCACGATTCTTTCACACACGAGAACTATATGGAGTTTGAGATGTAGTGTAGCACTTGGTCATAAGTTCACTCAGTCGGGTGACTACCAGGGTCAGTCTGACTCCCCATATTGCATCTTTCTTTTTTTGGATTTGATGTGGTATTGTGGGTTTTACAAGTGAATCTTTATTTCTCAGGTTACATGTACTTCAGCGATCAAGGTGTGACATACAAGATACAAACAATGACTATCAACGACACTTGTGCAACACCAAAAAAGTCAGATTCCGATGACCTGTGCATTCACAGGCACCTAGTAGCAGACTCTGGCTCCCAGGTTCCCTAGTTTGGCTTTATCCAACAGCTCTAAATTTTATAGTGCATAGTGAGGATGGTCTTCTCTAGACAGAAAATCATGCACTTTAGACATTATTTAGTCTCGGTCTCATACTACTATTTATAAGGTTTTGGAGTGAAGAAAGTACTAATTAACCCTCGTCTTTTGGCCATCTTACTTTGTTTTCTTTTGTCATTCCCGACATCTTGTACCAACATGCCCAGTTAGCTTTCATCGTTTCATGTTATTTTAGCTTTGATTGGTGCGCCTAGGCTAGTATTGGGTGCCCATGGGCACCTTGGTCCCACCAGGGGTGCCTCAAGCCATTTTTATCTTTCCCGCCACTTTTTGGGCACTTTCTAGCCATTCTAGCTTCTTATCTTTTTGGAGGTCAACCATGTCAAGGTTAATTACAAAATTAGATCAAGAGAACCCTATAAATATAAAGTTATGAGACCATAATGAGGGACCGAGCACTAGTCACTACTATCATCCACCTAGGTTTGCATCTATCAAAGACATTTGGAGATCATTTCATCCATTTAGCTCCATCACAAGGGACAAGTTTGGTTAATTTGCATCACACAAGCATAGGATGGGATTTTATTCTATTCCATCCACCATTCTACTGCATTTTTACATCTAGTTATTACTCGTTACTTCAAAAAGTGTGATTGACACAAGAGCACCTAGGGCACATGATTCACACACACACACCAGAACTACATTTGGGTATGAAATGTAGTGCAACACTCAGTTAGTAAGCCCGTTATTGTGGCAACTGAGGTCAGTCTGAACTATTCATATGCATTCTTTTTTTAGGGTTTTGATTCTTATTTTGGTCTTTTGCAGGTCTTCTATTCATTTTGGATTATTAGCGACATCTATCGTAGTACAATGAACTTGATGTGACAGACAACGAAGGTTTCAGATCACTTACAGAACTTGTGAAACTCAGTTTCAGGCCTTTTGCACAAACTAGGGCACCCATTCTACAGACTAGGGCACCCATAGGTGCCCCAGTCCCTCTCTAGGCACTCTAGTCCACTTTGATATCTCTGATCCTTCCTTTTAAGGGCCTTTGCATAGTCGTTCCTGCTTCTTATTTCTTCATTCACTTCTGTGACACAGTCCAACAAGCTCCTCTAATCAGTTGAGTTCATTTTAACTCCCTTACTACTCTAGGGTTTAACGTTTCAATTTTTATAGTTGTTTGGGTCACTTTCTAAAGTTGTTTGTTGTATTTACATGTTGTTCTAGATTAGATTAACTATAATTATTCCACATTTTTAGTTAATCATCTTCCTTCTTAGTTCATTAATTGCTCTAGTCCATATCAGTTCCTCTCTCTCTTACACTTAGGGTTTCATGTTTATTTGCTTATTGCATGTGTTGTAGTGCATCATAAAAGTTGTATATCATAGTGTACATTTAGTTACTCTGTAATTCGAGTTTAGCATGAATTCCATTTTTGTTAAATCAATGGGGTTGAATGGGATATGAGGCCAATAAGATTTGTGAATGAAGAGAGTGCATGTGAAGGGATCCAAGCGCGGAGCAGAAGGAATCCAAAGAGAAGCTACAGATAATAAAATGTCTAATGTATGTATTGTGCCTTGGAAAGGAATCATGACATTAGTGGATGGGGTAAACTTCTTAAATTGATATTCACCAGGTGTAGACACCTAAATTTGGCTACATAGTTTTACTGCTAAAATTACATTATTTATCGTCGTTCCCGTCATTTTGTTATAATTAGTGATTTCTCACTAATCAGCTAACATTCCCCTTTATTTCAGTAAATTAACGACACTTTGTTAATTAACTGATATTCTCTTCATTCTGGATGTCAATTAACGACATTTCGTTAGTTATAATTATCTTTTAATTAACTATTTATTAGTTAATTAAGCCTTTTTAATTAATAAACCTTCTTATTGGTTAAATCCCCCTTTCAAATCCTCTAAATTCCACCAATCTCCTCCTAAATCATCTCCAAATGGCTTCTATAAGCTTAATTTGGCCTATTAATTAATACTAGTTGATTAATTAAATCATCTCCAATTCCCATGAGTTGCTAATCACTAATTAATTCCTTTTAATCATGTATATCCCTTTCTAATTCTACTTTATCTTTGTCCCACATTCTTTAGGTTTTTTAACTTCTCCCAAATTGGAAAGCTATATAAATAACCTATTACCTCCCTTCCAATCTTACACGAGTGTTACATCTTTACACTATATGCACATGATAAGAGCATTTTCTACTTTAAAAAGCTTATTGATCTCGCACCCATTCTATCCTCTACTTACAAATAGTAGTTGATCCGTAAAATTCTACTTTAGAACTCTACGAATGACACAATTATATTGTTCTACTTTCAACTTTGGAAAATGACAAATTTGCTTGAAAATTAGAGCTTTAGTGACTGATTATCTAGTGTTATAGAAAGGAAATTACAGAGAAGAGAAACAAATTTAACTCCAAAAACCAACAATTATATCCTAGAAACCTCTAATGGAGGAAAACCAGTCAGGAAGGGAAAAACACTTTCTCTTCCCACTTTTATTGGTTAATTATAGACAATTATAGATTACAAGAAATAGAAAACGAAGACAAAAATGTAAGCCTCTCCCTTCACATGCTTGCTTGCTCAATTTCTACACCTTACTCCTACAATTCCACTCCAACACTGAAGATCTTGCCCACTTGCTCTCATTAAACTTAAACCTTCACTTTTTTTATCTCTTTGGATCTCCGAATGCCCATTCTCTTGCTCCTACCATGAATTTATAGCCTCTCCCAAGTTCTACCGTACACTAGAGAATGGGAAAGGTTGAGGTAGGGAAGAGACAAGGTCAAATGATTCAAATTTGTGTCCATTCATGCTTCATTTCTCTTTTCTGTTAAGAAGCATCAAGACCACCACCTTGTACAGAATGGTGGTTTCAGGACCACCACCATGGCTGGGCGGCGATTACAAGACCGTCACCCAAGTTGGGTGGTGTTTCTGCAACCGCCGCTCTGTGCAGAGCGGTGGTTCTGTTAAAATGCTAACATAACCTCCTTTTTCCTTATTTTCCTTTACTTTTCCTTCTCAGTGCTGATGGGATTGATGAAGTGGTGTGTTTTTCTAGATCCCTATGGATCATACCTCCCATGGTTAGGAGGCTTTTGGTCCCACAAAAGCTTAGTGGGGGAGTGGTAGAGGAATCAACTCCCTCTCTTGCTCATTCGAGTACCACCGGGTATGCCTTAGTGTTTTCTCTCATCCAAGCTACTAAGGCTTCTGTGGATCTCTGGTTTACTGCTCCAGTGCTACATCCTCCTTTGATTTACCTCGAGTACAATCCTCTTTGGAAGACAACTTTTGCATGCTTCCTTCTTTGTCATGCATAGATGGCTTTAGTAGGTGCGAGCTCTTGCAACTTGCTATCGAGTGCATCTGCATGAAGTGTGGTCTAAAGGTTTCTTAACTTGCTCAAGTATGGGGAAGGTCCCATATTGTAGTGGTTTAGTCCTTCTTGCTTGTCTTTGTCTCTTGAGATAGATTGGGCGAATCCTCTCCATGTACGTTGCTGCTATAGTCACCATTGTTCCTTGTATATCCTCTTCTCCTTGCTGCCCCACAGTCAGGTCTAGTGAATTAGTAGGTAGATACGGTGACTGCATAATGGAAGTTTGTATTACTCCTTGAATGAGTAGTTCCTGTGGTTTATTCTTCTGTAAAAATTGATAAGTGCTATCCAAAATATCTGTGCTCTCAATTCCATTTTACTTTTCTTTTAATGAAAATAAACAAAACTGGTGATTTTCCTGAATAAGCCTTGGTGCTTGGTTGACACTTACCATAACCTTATTTGATTTTCTCTGGTGTGCCTGGATGTTGAAACTGACTCTTTCCTAGACCCATCTATACCGATTCTCCCTCCTTGTGAACACAACATCTCTGGCATACAAGTAAGGACTTCCGAAAACAACATCAAATGCATAAAGTGGAATGATATCAACCTCTAATACATCAATATAATGGGTATTTATCCTAAACTAAAACTTACACTTTCTTATAACTTGTATTTCTACACCCTTCTTCACCCATCCCAATGGGTATGGATATGGATGCATGTAAGTCTCTAGGTCAAGTTGTTCTACAACTGCATCAGAAATCAAATTTGATTGAGAACCAAAATCTACTAAAGCATTTACCTAAGTCTTCTTAATTTGGATTCTGATTTGAAAAAGCTTACTCATCTCTTCTTCTTCTGTTCCCCTGTACATGTTAGTGGATATGCATCCCAAATTCTCGTCTATATTCGAATCCTCTTCAATCTCCACCTCTCCTTTTGTCTTCACAGCGGCCATGGATTTCTTGGAATCCTTGGTTCGGTGCCTTAGGTGTAATTACGGATGCAACTTCCAATATGTGGCGTCAATGTGTCCATTTATATCACAATTCTTACAAAAATTCTTAGGATCTTTACAGGTATGCAAAGCAATATCGACATGTTTACCTTTCCATTTACCTTTCCTACTTGTCTTCCCTTGTTCTTTTTCCTGTTGATCTGTTGACTTGTCTCCCTTTAGCTATGTTTTTCCTTGCTTCTTCTCATCATCAATATAGCATGCTTACACGCAAGCTTCGTTGAGATCCTTGGGATTCGTGGATATTACCTTCCTTTGAAGGTGAGTGTGAAGTCCTCCTAAATATTTGGTCAGAATGTCCTCATCCTTGTTATCCCGTAAAATTGGCAAGGGCAATCTTACTAATAACCTTACCAAAATTTTGTTCCGGTCCCTCGTCAGGGATCCCTTGCGTTTGGAACGTTGCAAAATCCCTTCCCAGGAAATCTAGTTTTCCGAACTTAGCCTTTTTTGGTCTTTTTTGGTCGGGCGCACATAATGACTATGCAACATAAACTTTTGATGTGCCCCCTTTAAATCCTTTGGCGCATGCTTTCTCATGTCAACAAACGTTTTGGTGCGCCTCACTATGTTGAGTCTTCCTTGCATGCGCCAAGGCGCATGCGCCTTCCTGTCAACAGAACATTTGTTGTGCCACTTTTTGGTGCACAAAGGGTGCACATATTCCTCTGTCAACACCACTTCCGATGCGCCAAAGGCGTGCATAACTTTGTGTTGACAAACGTTTTGGTGTGCCAAAGGGCGCATGTTCTCTTGTGTCGACAGCTCTTTTGGTGCACCACTTGAAAAGTTGGTGGTGCATTTATTATCACCTCACCTATAAATAGGTGCGTCTGCGCTGTCATTGTCACCAAACACAATCACGTGATTATTTTTCTCTGTACCTGTTAGCGCACCGGCCCTGTCGCTTTCAAATCTTTTCGTGTACCCGTTTGCACACTTCTCCACTATTTATCCTGGTAAGAGGTCCTCTTTCTGTTGTGCATTTTTGTGTTTGTGGTTTTTGGCTGCTTGTTGGTATGGTTTGATTGGAAGGACTGTGAATCATGATTTCCCCCCCCCCTTCCTTGCTGTCTTTTCCATTCTCCCCCATGTTCTTCCCCCTCTTTCCAGATCTGCTGGTAGGGGAGAACTCTGTCCTGAAATGATTGCCTAAAACTCTTTGTGCAAAGCCTCTTTATCACCCAAAACACTCTCAAGAAGAAGTTTGAAAGAATGAGACCCCTCACAGAGAGACTCAAAGCTTAAGAAACTCTGTTTTTCTTCTCTTCTCCTTTGGTGCATCTGTCACCCCTGTTACATCAAGAGCAGTCGTGCCAATGGCACACATTCCCTGCCTGCTACATCATGAAAAGCTGCGCCCTCAAGGTGCACTTCCTTAGTTTGTTGCAAACGCTTTCCTCGCGCCCCCTCATGGTGCACCAAACTCATTTGTTGCATCGTTAAAATCTGCGCCCTTTGGCGCACCCTGCGTCTGTGCAACACCAGTCAAACCTGCGCCAAGTGTAAAGCTTTAAACAGCGTAGGTGCATCCCTCATTGCAACAACATCATGTTATGCATAACTTCCATGCGCCGCGCCAAGCTCTCTTTAGCGCACTAAAAGCATATGTTACACAAACCTTATATGTGCCTCTGGCGCACCAGAGTTCCATGCAACATAAAAATTCCATGCGCCACGGGCGCATCCTGTTCCCATGTAACATAAAGATTCCGTGCGCCCTTTACAAAATGCATCCACATGGCACAGGTGCACTTGTCCTTACAGCAACACAAGAATGCACCCTGTAGTGTCTATGCGCCATGCTCCCTTTGGCATTGATTTATCTCCTGCAGCATCCGTTTTCTTGTGTGCCTTACCCATTTAGCTCTGCAATTTGCAATATTCATGTGCGCCATGCGCACCGAAGCCTTTAAATTGCTAACTCTTTCTTCTGTCAAGCATTTCAATGGAAAATCAAGCAACTGACACGACTTTCTTCGATTGGGTTTCACGTCTTATTCTTGCAGATCAGCAATTAAGCTCAGAAGAACATATGTCAACATCAAGCAAGAGACCCACCAAATCCAAAGGCAATGCCAAGCTTACAGAGGAAAAAATGAAATATAAATATCAGAGGGTCAGAATGCCCGAATCCCAGGCCGAGTGTGACCTGGACATCAGAGACTCAGAACTGGGTCATATTGATATGGAGGAGTTATGGGTCAGGACTCAGAAAGTCACAAGAAGACCATGGATGGACAAGCTGATAGGAAATGCCCTGCACTTCGCTGGAGGAATCCCAGTCAGCGTCGTTAATAATGAATTCATGATGGTGGTTGCTCGGTGCTACAACAAAGACACAAGGTGTGTCATAAATGAGAACGGGCGAGGTCGTAATCAACCTCACCGCCTACCACTTTGAGATAATACTCGGCATTCCTCATCATCTGACACTTTGTGGCCGTCAAGCCGAGAGGATTGTATTAAAGCCTGGGACGACAATGAAGATCAGTGCATGTAACTGATGAATGAAGTCTATTTGAAAAAAAAAAAGGTAGTGACCCGTTGGCCATAAATCATTCACCGCAGCGAATTCTTCGGAGGAGCTCAGCGACACCATCACGTTCCTAAGCAGGGTGTTTAGGCTTCTTGATGCCCACTATTTTCCACAAATGGATGCTGCGGGTACCTTGGAAACCATGAACAAAAATGTGCCTGATCAACGCTTCGAATGGGCAGAAATTATAAGCAACACGATATTAGAACAGCTGCAACAACTTCCCTACAACTGGGAAGATTCTACATGAATTCCTATGTTGTTTACGCTGTAGCTTCAGAGAGGGACTATCCAGCCCTAATGCGGAGTGGGGTTTGGCCCCAGGTCAAAATATATGAATACTATCCAGAATTGAAGCTGGGAAATAGCATCCCTCAATTTATAAAGATCAATGATGCATTTTTCTACTTCATCATCTGCCTGTTGAGGCCGAATATGACTCATGGTTGCACGATTAAGAGCATTGTGACAGCCACTGAGAAATGGGGGGCCCTGTTCACCCAATTCTCCACGTTCACTTATCTGAGGGCGGCTAACTTCTTGGGAGAGCCAACTAGACTGCCAAGGTATGCTGGACCCAAAGTTGATTCTATTGGAGCTGTCAAGACAGCTGGTCACTTATCATGAGAAAGTTCCAAAAAAGAAAGAAGGGTGGAACTCCTTTCCCCCTCACAGTGGGTAGATATACATGTCTGACTCACCACATGGAAAAAGACATGTTTGCAGAGCTGGAGCTGCTCAATCTGAAACATGACTTCCCAGTCAAGGCCTACCTTCGACCCAAGAAAATTTCTTCCTAAGGCTAAGCTCGATCCAATCCACATCCCTCAGATCGAGGATATTTACATTGACCTATATCATGAGGTAGAGCTCAGAAGGAAGGACCATTCTCGATTGGCCTTGGCAGAAATCATCCAGTACGGGGTAGCCATCGTCCCCAAAGGCTACCAAACTACTGAGGAGGAAGTGGATCAAGTATATCTTGATACAGGTGGGGACGATTGGCCTTTTACGGTGATTGATAGAAACTAAATCACCTCAGACAATTGAGGAAAGGGTCAAGGAAACTCTGCGCAGAACAGAGCATTGGTGTCAAATGAACGGACTCATCTACCTCGGAGTCAATTTCACAACCTCTCCATTGGGTAACGCACCTCCTAGATCAAAACAGCAGCCTAAACGCAAAGGTAAAGGTAAGAGGGTGAATCCAACACCACTCAAGAGGAAGCTCCTGAAAGTCCTCCTTCCGCTGTCACCAGAACAAGTTGTAATCTCTGAAAAGCTCCAGAGAAAGAAGCAGAAGAGGATGTTCCAATAGGCCCATCCACTCAGGATGTCGGCCACTGCTGCAACTACCGAGGTCCCTTCTGTCCCTTCTTCTTCTCCTCTTTTCCCTCCTCAGAGTGACTCAAGCGACCATTCCTTTGGTCATGTCCTCTCCCCCTTCTTCTACTGTTCCTCCTGCTTCTTCGTCCATCTTCTCTTCTCTCGCAGACCTGTCCCCCCTCCATTTCTTCCCTCATCACTGAGCTCCCTTCCCTCCCTATGTCTTCCCCTCCTGCAGTTTCTCCTCCTCCCGTGAGTGCTTCTTCGGCCTCCCTCTCGATGCCGCCTCCAAGTGTATCCACGTTCTTCCCTTCTACTACTGCAGCTACCCCCTTCTCTATTTCTGGCCCTTCTCCCATAAGTCCAGCCTGGATCTCCCAGCATTTAAGTCAGCAGAAAAGGAAAGTTCCCATCGCGCCGATGGACTTTTCCGTAATCTCGTCTAAAGGGGCAAAGAAGCAAAATTCCGTCACACGCTTCTCTCAGAGTGCTTCGGGAGAGAGAGGGTAATGGAGATTGTGTACCCCAATCCTCTCAAGGATAAAAAGGATTTGTCCTCCTACAGATTACACGGTGACTCAGGTCACAATGGGTACGTCTTCTGAAAGCCTTCAGGTAGAGGCCCTATCTATAGTTGACGCCCTGTGCAAGAAAGCTTCAAGAAACAAAATAAGAGAAAAGGCTATGCTGAAAGAGAAAAACAAACATCTGCTCCATGCCTTACAGAAGATGGGCAGTGCTCCTCCCACAACTACTGCCGAGACTCCTGAGCCTCTGAGCCAAGATAAAATTAATGAATATGCAAAGATCGGCAAGCAGGGCATGGCAGGTTTCTGCTTGGAGGAGCTAGATCCTCAAAGACAGTGAAAAAGTGATCGCCAAGTTCACCGATTTATATATGAACATCAAAAAGGCGAATAAAGAGCTCCATGCGTTAGTAGGACCCATATCAGAAGAGCTGGACCATGTTAGGCTGTAGCATGAGACCTTTCAACGAATGTTCAACTGTTCAGTAGAGGATCTGGTCAAGGTCGACATCTTCGGCCATCCCAGGGCCCTCAATAAAGTCATTTCCACTTTGGACTACCAGATGGATCAAGTGGAGTTTGTCCTTGAAAAAATCAATAAGGTAAAGGAGGAAGCCCTAGACGCACGATGCACTAAATGGAACAAGATCGTTCTCAACAGGTCTCCAGGGTTGCTTACTCCTTCCTTCGCCTTAAGAAAAGTCGATGAAACCATCCAAATCTTTTAAGGAGATCGTTTCGCAAGGGCTGGGGCCAGAGGTCACTTTTGACGCAGAGTCCATCAATAACTTGCTGACCTGTCGGGATTTCATCGGGTTCCTCATAGAAGTGGAGAAAGACTATTCTAAACTCCCAGAGAAGCTCATAGACGAGCAGGAGACTTGCGAGGTGATCAGGTGAGCGACACAAGGATCCTTCCCAGGATCAACTAGGGCCCATGATCAGCAAGTTCATGGAATACCGCGCTCAATTCCACATCTCATCACCTGAACAGCAGCAAAAGTAGGCTACCTCCTTTCGGCCGCAGGATGATGATGATGAATAGTGGGCTTCTTCTTCTTCTCTCTCTTCTTTGACTTTCTTTTTATAAATATTTGAAGTATGTTGGCACAAATGATGACATCATCTATGTTGCACCATGAGATGATGTCATCCATCAAGTTGTCAAAAGTCAACATGACTTTAAGATATTTTGTATATCCTTGTAGATATTTTGTAAATATCTTTGTAAATAGGTGGTTGGTTCCTTTTTGCCTTCCTTTTTCTCTCCTTCTTCTTATAGAATACCCCAATACTTGTTGTATTGTGCATGAGTGAATACTCTTTCAGATGAAAAATAGAAGTGAGGAGGAAATACTTTGAGCTTTTTGTAACAGAAAGATATATTAATACAATATTTAGACTTTGTGTTGAATACATGTGTTATTTGCATTGGATCTTTCTTACGTTAGATCTGTCTGCTTGTTTTTTTGAATTTACTTCTGTTTTATTGTCATTTATTCATCAGTATTGCTTTGCTTGTTTATGTAAGTAGGTTTGGCTCTGTTTTGCTACCGATCCAAAAACATAAACCCTTTGACCTTTCTGCTTTGGAATTCTTTTCTTTTCTCCCTTCGGACCTGTTCTTCCTTCATCCTCTCTTTCATTCCTTTCTTTTCGCAGTCGGAAACAACCCTGCTGGGATGAGATCCCAAACCCCTGAAGGTAGAATATTGTGAGACTTACACAGATTCCTGCTGGTAGAATAGCAATAAACTAGTTTCGCTTTGCTGACTCAAAGAGGGGCTATGCCCTGCACACTGTTGGCTTGTCTATCCATAGATCTGCCCAAGTGACAGATTTTCAGACCAACACATATATATGTGTGTTTAATTAACGATAGGAATGGTAGTTGATTTCAACAACACAAACATTAGATGACAAATACCATTGTTATAGTATAAGAATATTCTATAAAAGATGTTGTGAAGAAACCAATTTAAATATGATTATTTTAATAATATGAATTGCATGCATTTTTCATGAGAGTTGTGACTATCCATGAGGCACATTATCTTTTAGATATGAGACTTGAAACAAAATAGAGTTGTTTCCAATATGGGACTTGAAGCAATATGAAGTTTGTGCATTCAGTAACAGTGGGCACACTCAAATAAACTATGGCAAATGTTTTCAGCCACTAATATCGAGCAACCTAGAATCTACTCGATCCTTCAAGAGTTGTTTATTTCCACTATTCGTTTCCACTTTAGGAAAGGTGTATTGGATCATATTTTACCTTCTCGCTAATAATTGAACCCAAGAAATCTTCGATTCAGATCCTACCCATTCAGATCTGCAGAGGCGACTCTATAATGGAAGTGGCAAATTTTGCGAAGATCAATACTCGAACTACTAAGTCCATGGATAAATTGCAGAAAACGAATCCATACTTTTACCAGGTCTGAGAGCTCTTAAATCCATTCTAAAAAATTTATCCATCAGGTGGGCTCTAACAATAGAATAACAGGGTCAAAGAAGAAAAGTTCTCTGTCACAAAGAAGCCAAGAGTAAGAATAGGAAGAATTCGGCAAAGATTCCTAAGTCTTCGTAGCTCAAATATAATCACTTGCAATGAGTCCAATACTTCTTCTAAGTATGGAGGATGTCACGGTCAGATAAATCACAAGAAAGAATCAGAATGATGTTTCTCCAAGGGTGATAATCCAATCAAATTTGATATCTCAAAATGAGCCGCCAAGCTTCCACGTTAGAACTCTATGAAATCACATAATTATGTTGTTCTACGGCCAACTTTGGAAAATGACATATTTGGCTAGGCAGGATTAGAGCTGTCAGGTGTCGGCTCAGCGCAAATGCTATAGATGGGAAATCCCAGAGAATAGGAGAAGAATTCAAACTCCAAATACCAACCCTTTTTAGCATGGCAAATGGTCCAATAGAGGTCAAAAGGCGGACGAGGCATGCCTAAAAACGCTCTTAAGTATAGAAGTACTAGCGGAGATGAGCCACGCATTAGAGACGATTATAGAGTACCAAAGTTGAATCCAAATGCAGAGGTTCAAATGAATGTTAACTCTCGCCTTCCTATGTTTGCAGGATCCGAAAAGGTACAGGTAAAGGTCATCTGAAAATTCCACTTCAGCACCTATGGAGGCTTCTAAGTGCTCAACCCAATGCTCTCATTCAAAATTAAACATCTTGATCGGGCTTTCAAACGAGCACTTTGGAGCCCCGAATGCGTGAAGTTCTCTTTCAAAGGGGACGTGCATCGGGTTGAATAGGCCTCAATGCATAGTGACAGGCCGTGCACTGGAGGATGCCAGGTGCCCAAACGGTGCTAATTCAAGGGTCGAATAGAGACAGACATCTCTTAAACGAAGCACTGAAACTGTTCGTGTATTGATTTTATTTTTTTTCATCAAGAAGTGTCATGACCGCTGCCTTGTGTAGATCGGCAGACTATAGGACCCAGAAACATAAAAATTGAGCAGGTTGGCGATAGAACCACCGCACAGTGTCAGCCAGCGGCTTCTCCAACTGTCGCTTTGCGCAAAGCAATGATTGCCCTCAGACATGCTGACTAGCCAACCTCATGTGTCCTCATATTAAAGAGAGGGCCCATGTTTCTCAAACTGGTTATCGCACCCCTTTGTACAGACCCGATACAAACTGATCGAAGTGGTGCATATCTTCCGAATCCCTAGGGATCAAAATATTGAGAACGTGGTAATGGCATGACACCACATGAAGCAACAGAGCTCGGCTTGACCCACTGTAGTGGAGATCTGAAGCTTTGAAGTTTGGGGGCCTTAGGTAAAGGAAAATGGATGAAAATGTCATCCAGGTCATTAAGTGCGAGATCTATCTACCTGAAACAACCAGAAAAAGATAACAAGCTATTCACCCAAGTATTATGGCCTCATCGAGTGTTGCAAAAAAAAGGGTAGTCGTGGCATATAAACTGGATCTTCCTGCAGTCAACTAAAATTTGGAGGCTAATTTTGTCCACGTTCTTTCTCGATAGGTCATTAGGTAGAAGGTATATTGACTCAGTTAGCTGTTTCCAACTTCTCTCTCTGAGGAGGAACACTTTCATCTTGGAGCCTGATAGGAATTGTTGGTCGGCGACTCATTGTACAGCACCCCTGGACATGTCTGCAACTCGATGGGTTGAGACTCTCAGTGCGATTGCATAACATGGAGCTTTTCCCAAGTGAATTCGACCTTGCGAAATTGGAAAAGCTCTCCGGATGATAGGCCGGTAAACCTATTCCTCTGTTCAGATGCACACGTAACTAATGCAGTAGGATGTTACTCGTAAAACCTAAGTCATGAACTTGCCAAGGAGACAGGGTTTGTGAAGATGCATCTTCACCCCTTTCCGAAACTACAATTGGTGATGCACCGAGGATCCTGAAGAACACCTGTCTTGTTAATTTGTGCATGTTTTTGTGTTGCATTCTTCTGGTTTGTGTCGTACCATGCAAGATCAATTGCACAGATCACTCCAAATTCACAGTGAAAGATCCTGGTAGGATGTAAGTTTTGAACATTTTCAGAGTAGGGCCTTCTTTAACTCTGAATCATCCACAAATTACAGTAGCATTTAGGATAGATGCTCTGCGAAGATTCATACATACACACTACAAAATGCCAAGAGGCAAGGTTGCATTAACCAGCCTTCTAATCTGGAGAGTTTTTGAACTCCACCTGCGAAGTTCCACCTGCTTTGGAGGAGAGAACTCAAGGGAGGGTGCAATCACACCAAATGAATCCAACCTTTAGAAAAGCAAATCCAACGATTCCTTTGGGGGTGTTGTGAATTTATAGGAAGAAAACAGAGAGGAAGAGAGAGGAAATCCAAACCTACCCCAACCAGGTCCAGATGCATTTAGATTCGTCTCATTATGATGGTATTGGTGACGCAACCCTAGCGAACCTCACAAAGTGACGAACTGTATTGATGAAACATTTCAAGACATTCAACATCAGCCAACAATTAAAGATATGGATGAGTTAAATAGTTGGACAGAGGACCTTGTAAGCTTTCCAAATAAGTCCATACCTTGCGTTAATCCGAGCTCAGCCTGTGACACAGTGGAATGGGGTGCGCACAATGAATAAGTCTGGGGTCAAAAGGGATCTGCTAAATGTCAGCGCTCAGAGGATGATGGGTGCATCCTCAGCTGAAATCCGCGCAACAACTCAAATGCGCCTTGGCGCATCCTATTGAAGACCATGTACACACATACCATTAAAGAGAATGCGCCCTTTACCTGCGCCTTGGCGCATCTATTTAAACGTGTCGATAAAGTCACATTTTCATGCGCCCCTCAAACCTAGCGCCTTGGCGCATACATTTACGTATGTCGACATCCATTTTCATGCGCCCTGATACCTACGCCTTGGCGCATCCTTTTTCATACGTCGATTAATCCATTTTCATGCACCCTTGTACCTGCACCTTGGCGCACATCTATTTACGTGTCGTTTGGATCCAAATTTTTATAGCGCCCTTTACCTACGCCTTGGCGCATCCTTCTTGGGATATGTCGACATCACATTTTTCATGCGCCCTTTACCTGCGCCTAAGACGCATCTATTTAGGTGCTCGACATCCCATTTTCATGCGCCCTAAAAAAAAAGAAGCCTTGGCGCATCCTTTTTCAAGTCGACATCCATTTAACATTGCGCCCTTAAGAAAATGCGCCTTGGCGCATCTATTTACGAATTCGACATCCATTTTCAGATTACGCTCTCTAAGACTTGGCACTCACTAGGTAAAGTGTCAAGGCACACATGTTGGGAGCTGAATTCGAAAGGGATCTAAAATTCTTCTGCTTGTCTAGGAGAGAAGGTCTACCCGGGGGGAAAATCATTGTTACAACATCATAATCTTATTTTAATACGCCAATCAACTAGAAATATTGAGGATTGTGGGAAAAGTATGTCAATTTTGTTACAAAGTTACGTCTTAACAAGAATATGATTTGGAAAATCATGTCGAAGATGTAAGTATTGTGATGTCTTGGATGAAGGATTTGCGGTTGCACATCAACCAATCAGATTATTAACATTATAGAAATGGACAATGTCAAATTTGTAAGTCGTGAGGAACATGCCATGACTAGGTAACCATAGTTTGCCGACTGGACAAGTGCGGGAGGTAGGTGCGATAGCGGGCAGTGTATATGTATAACGATGACATCTTGGTATAAATTATGTAATTTCATAGATTTATTTATGCTTTCATGTACTTAATAGGTCGGCCTTGGTACATTTCATAGCATAGTAGGGTATATATAAGAGTTAGAGAGCAGTAGATCATCATCATTATGAGCACTTGAGTCTTATTGAATGGTTTGGAGGTTTCCCCCTCAAAGTGGCTAAGTCAGTCTACTTGCATATTGTGATCATTTATCTATATTTTGGTGTTCTTTGGTGTGTTATTGTTGTTTATATTCAAATATATCTAAGTAATTTCATTATAGAATAAATGTTGTAACTATTATGTCATCTCTTTTCCCACAAAAATGAAAATTTTAACGGGTTTCCTTTTTATACAAGGCCAACTTTTTATTTATAAGATAGTGTTTTGAACTTGTCTAAATCTGTAAACTATTGTGTTATCATTTTTCCCTCGAAGCCTAGAGAAACACCTTGTGGTTTATGCTACTTTTCTGGAATCAAAAGGGTTAGGGCCACCTATATCACAATTCTTAAAGCTCATAAATGTGTGTGATAGAAGAGGGAAAACATTATATGATGCAATTTGTGTTTTGAAAAAAGAAAGGGGTCTTTCAAATAAAAGATTGATTGTTGTTTCTACAGATGGCGCTTCATCAATGGTGGGAAGTGAAAATGGATTTGTTACTCTTTTAAAGAAGGATGCACACAATCTTATAGGTATTCATTGCATTGCTCATCGCGAGGCTTTAGCTGCATCAAATGTTGCTAAAAAGATACCTAAATTTTTGTTTGTTGAGAAGTTGGCAAATAAGGTATATTCTTGGGTGCAAAATTCTACTAAAAGACACAATGAACTCATTGCTCTTCAGGAACTCATGCAACTTGAAACAGTTCAAGCTCTTCAAATTCATGGAGTTAGATGGCTCTCAAGAGGACAAGTTATTAAAAGACTTATTGTGTTAATGCATCCATTGTTGACTTTGTGGAAAAGTGAGAAGAGAGACTCATGGTATGATAAGGCTAGAATATTCTCAGTACAATTTTTCTTACATATGCTTGTAGATGTATTATGTGAACTGAATAAATTGAATAAAAATTTCAAGAAGAGAATGTGGATGTTACATCTTTAGGGGCAACCATAGATTCTACCATACAAACTTTAAGCAGGTGGTTTCTAAGGACCAACAACTTTGCAAATGGCACAAGTTACTTGTCTAAATTTCTAGAGATCTCTAAATATGGTTATTTAGAGATTGCTGATAAAGATGGACAAATTCATAGGCATGAACTGTGATTTGTGGCAGTTCCAAATGTTCATGATGATTATGTTGATGCACCAAAGGAGACAATGAAGCCAAGCATTGATGGGTCACTAGAGAGTTGTAAAAAACTTGCAAAAGACTATGTTCAGAAACTTGTGGATTGTTTAAATGAAAGATTCCCAGATCTTTCATCTTTGCAACCATACAAGGATGCTACTTGATCCAATAGATTTCCTCCTTCCCACCCAACCCCCTATCTTGTCAAGTCTGTATATTGCAGAGAAATCATACATTGTTCTGAGCTCTAGCAGGTCAAACATGGAGTGTGGTAGAAGGAATTCCTCTGCATCCCTTAATTATCTGAAGGTTGGAATCTATTGAGTTGTAATGGCTTTTGGTTTGATGCGCTGCAGAGCTTCAATGAGTGAAGGATTCATTCCACTGAAGGAGGCTCAATATGTGATATTCTTTTATGTTCTAAAAGTTTTTTCATATAATTTGGGTTCCATGATGATGAGGAGTACTATGGCAAGCAATTCTTACCATATGGGGCTTGGTTTTGGGGAATGAGTGAGAGGCTCTTCATTACCCCTTGGTTTATGAATTTTGACCCCTTCACTATGGTAGTCTGAAGAACAAAACTCTCAATTTAGGATACATTGGCTCCCAAATTGATGCGAGTTTCATTGACAGGGCTTTTTGGTATCATTTGGTGGATTCAGGAATAGGGTTAATGAATACTTTACGTAAGATTTTAAAGCTAGATGAAGGGTGGTAAAATGTATCAGATACTGTCACTTATGCTTGACATATGAGTAATGATGATTGACCTTGGTATAGGGTCAATCCACACTAGATCTTAGGTTTACATTACTTTTATATTGTTTAAAGGTCACTTCATCAATGGATCCAATTCTTGCGAATCTATGAAAATAAAACGTTCAAATGTCATTTTTGCCATCAAACATGTCATTGTGTATCGAGGAATCATGTAATGCTTTGCTTACAAGGGCTTTTCTAATTAAGGAGAAAGGATGGCATACCTATCAGATCTAAAAGTTGAATTTAGCATATGCACCTCTTGTATTGGTGATGATATGCCAAAATTGAGGCTCATAGAAATATATTCAAATAGGTTGAATTCACACCTCAGAGGTCAACAATGAAGAAAGTTAAATTCAAAGAAGTCCAAAATCGAAGTATTCTTTAATCAGGTTCCCAAGAATTCAATGTCTGCGGGGATGCATCTTATCTTTGTTATGAGAGTTAGCTATTGAATTTTTAAGTTTCAGGAGGTCAGGAATGAAGTCTGAGCATTCTATTGAAATCGTTGTTGCATTGATGATTATGAGCCTGAATATAGATGCAACCCCTATATTGCAATGCGAGTCAACTCAGTTTCTCCGAGTGATATATCGCATGACCTCCTCTATGGAGATATGGATATGCGGTGTATATATATAGATATAGGAGATATGAGATTATCACATCTCCTTAGCATAGACGACTATTTCGTTATTTATAGCAATATCTCACGTTTCTATAATGTTATTATGTCAAAATATAGATTTTGTTATTTATATGCTACTCGTGAATGGTGAAATTGGCAAGTAGACGTCATGTCCCACTTCATATTAGTATTGTTCAAAACCGTCAAAAATTGTTTTTTTACATGCACAAGCGTGACCGTCAAATTTAACCCCCGACTCCTATCATCTAAATACTCTAGATTTGATATGCCTCATTGACCCAACCTATTATCAAGGACGTATCCACACTATCCCTAGAGTCACATGATCTTATATATTATTAATCAAACCTTAATTTTCATAACAATTTAATTATTCTTCTATCATTAAAAAAAAAGCCCTACATACGATTTACTCATTTATCCATGATTTAACTAAGATATATCACCATTAATAAAAGTAAAAAAAATTCTAAACAAGTCTATAAAAATTAGCCATTAAACATATACTCTAGATTCTAGAATATTCGATTAAACGAAAAAGCGGCCAGGCAATATAAAACTATAAAATCAGCTCGCCTGAATATGATCATGACGTGTCAATTAGATACCTGTAAATCTTAATGTGATATACACACCATTTTTTTATATGTATATACGGTATAAAACCGCCAATAGGTGATATATACATCGGTAAATAATGTGGAGTCTAAAATTAGTGAAAAGGAAACATGAAAAAAGCAAAAAGCTAGTTGGAAGAAATATTGGACGGTTGTAGATCTTCCGTGTTGCAGACGCTGCGAAATGGGCACTTTTCTGACAGATTCCAGAGTTCTACAACCCCCATTGTTATCCTAATTTATTTATATCGAGGGTTTTCCTGTGGCTGCTATGGGATGGAGATTTGATTGCGGATCAGAACTAGTGGTTTTTCAGGGATTTTGATGGCTGGATCGATCCGTAAGAAGGTCACGAGAGCTTTTAGGGTTTGGAATTTTTGGAATGGCGGAGAATCTGGGCCTGTGGGTGTGATTTGGAGCTGAGGAGAAGGAGTTTTTTTTCATCGGGTTTTTGAGTTTTGGAAGCTGGATTGGAGGTACGTTGTTTGATTTGTATGTTTTATTAGGGTTTTTTTCGGGGCTGTTATTTCCATAAGGTTTGTAAAATGTGGAGTAGGAAAAAATAGAAGATTTGGAACCGTGATGATTTTTTGGCCCGTTGAATGCCTTCCTTTGGGGTAAACTTCGGCTTCGTAGAACCTTGTATTGAGGAACTTTCACCTGCCCGACTTTTAACCGGCTTCGTTAACGCGGAAATCGCAATTGGTCTTGTCCATTGGTTAAGTTGTGGCAAAAATGCTGGATGCATTATTTTACCCAATTTCTAACACCTTATATTGCTTGACATTCTAAAAACCTAAATGTATTCCACAAACTTTGTTCCGGGGACCAGAAACCTTATCTTTTCAGCCTTGGGCTTAGCTGCATGTCCGGGATAAGTATTTTCCATAAGAGACTTGCATCTGGCCCATTTCACGCGGGGCTTGCAATAGACTTTGTCCATTTGGGTATGTTGCTCCAAAAAAGCAGGATGCAGTATTTTACCCAATTTGAACACCTTATATGTCCCGTGAGATATGAACCTTGGACTTTGTTATGAAAACGTCTATGCTCTTACAGTTTGAATTCAGCATATTCAATGCTGTATTTGACCCATTTCCACTGCCTTATATGCCTCTCTTTTTGGAACGTTGTAAGCCCCTATATCTGTACCACTCAAGTTCATCCCATTCGACAAACTTATAACTAACAGACACTTATATTCAGTGTTACCTGGGACGGGGGGACGGCAAAATTTTTCTAAATTTTGAGGATGGCGGGGGGACGGCTGATTAAAAAATATATAAATATTTAAAATAAAAAGATATAGTGACTAAATTATATAAATAAACTGAAATAAAACCATTTGAGATTTAAATAAGGTGAAACTTGAACTCATAAACATCAAATACACTATAAAGTCTAATATCAATATGTTAATGTCATAAATTGAAAATTCATAATACATATTTGAATTTTGATTCTTGAATATGAGACAAGCTGAAATTTGAAATTTCAAAATTTCAAATATATTAATATTTAATATTACAAAATATAAAAGTAAAACCATTCTAAAATACGATTGATCAAGTGACAATAGCTAATATTCATATCATTAATCTCATAGCCAAATACACCAACAATTGTCTATTCATATTGTCAATATTACAAAAAAAGAGGACAACTACAAGTATCAGCCTAAAAATCAGAATCTCCATCTGAAGCAATATCCATGAACTCCTCCTCGCTGGTACTAGCATCCTTGTCCTCAAAGGTAAGCCCAATCAATCCTCGCTGCACAGTGTTGTCCTCTTCAACCTGCCTCGGCTCCTCGGGATCTACATCCCACCGTAATGCTGGAGTCTGTTTGTACTCAGGTGTCTTGCGATCTATAAGACGCAAAGCACTGTGTACAGCTACAAGCTTCTCCGCTCTCGCAAAGGTAAGCCTATTCCTCTTAACAGAGTGTATCCAACCATACGTAGACCAGTTCCTCTCAGAGGCAGAGGAGCTAGAAACCTGGGAAAGGAGGCGAATGGCAAGTGGTCGCAGCAATCCTAGAAGCCCATACAGTCGCCACCAACTCACTGGTTTGTCCTGTGCTAATGCTACCCTGTCTGTCTTTGCTGATGTTTTGTACCCATCGAGTTCAGTGAAGTCAAGCCACTCCATTCTAATCTGTGAAGCCTCTTGTGGAGTGTACATTTTTTTAAAAGCCTTCATAAGGCCCTTCTTCACCTCATCATCATCCAATGGGACAACTCTGCCTGGCCTCTGCACATACCATTTGGGATTTAGTGCATACGCAGCCATATGAAGAGGAGGTGTTCAACTTCTCCCATCTCCGCTGAATAATGGGTTGTATATGTTCATTATAGAACTCCAAAGTGGGGTCCCTCACCCGAATAGCTGCCTTCATTTTCCCAAGCATGCTATCAATGCACTCGTAGATCTCACCATGATTGGGGCTATTAGAATCCCCATATTTGATGACACTAAAAACTGGAGCTATAATTGATATGATGTATTTCATATCAACCCAAAATGTTTCCCGCAACACCACTTCCTTCACTCTTTTCCCTCGATCTGTCTTGGACTCATGCCACCTAGTCCAATCCTGTGTCATAATCATAATTTGCAGGGGCTCCTGCAACTCAGACATCCTCTCCAACAAAATAAAATAGGATGCAAAGCGGGTGTCAACTGGTTTTAAAAATTCCTTCTTTGAAAAATTTCGAAAAAGTGCCAATGATGTGTGGTGATTGCATATGAACTTCTGCACATCTCTAGCATCAGTCACTATCTGATTAACCCACTGAATCTTCCCTATGTCTTTCAGTGCATTGTTCATGGCATGCACACAACATGGAGTTCAATAAATATGCCTATATTCCTGCTCCACTAGCTTGCCTGCTACTCTGCACACATAAGCTGCATTTGTGATCCAATCCCGTACAACATTTGAAGCTCCATACCTAGTAAAATGCCCTCTCCCGCCAAAATCTGAAAACGTGGGGGAAACGTTTCAGCATCTTACGCTCCCCAAAACAATCAATTACTCTCAAGACGTCCGGGACGTCCCAAGAGACAATGATATTGAAAAGTGGGGGGGTCAAATATCGCGTCCACCGCGTAACCATGTAATAAAGGTATATGAGCATGTGACACTCCAAATACCATCTCCTGAATCAATTAAAGCACTTAACCTTAAGGGGTCAGCCATCACTTCTATGTTATTAACCCCTCCTTATGTGCTATTTAAGGAGGTCACTTGGGCATTACTAATTACATGTTTTTGGTGACCTTATTCATAGCCTCGTTGGTGAAGGTAAGGCTAGTGTAGCCCTTTTACTGGGATCTCTTTCAAGGATAGAAAAAATTCCCAATAGAATTCAGGACCTCGTCCAAGGCCTTGGAATCAACCCTGTGATTGAACTGATTTTTTGGGCTGCACGAAAACGGCCTTTCATCTTCCCTTTGTGTATGCAAGCTGATTTGAAAGGCAATAACTAGATATCATTTTTTTGCCATAATTGGTCTATTTGCTATTCTCTAACAACACTTCGTTGGATTTTTAGCCTCACAGTTGAATTGTTGGACTTTTGATTTTGTTTGCTTGATTTGGGTTTTTCTATTGAATTGTTGCCATCTCAGTTTTCGTCTAGTCGAAAGACCGCTGGTACAAGTTTCAACTCCCACTTCTAGGATGCGAAGAAGTGTACATTGGTTTTTGTTTTGATACTACCATGCCAAGTTTGTGCACATATGTTGCACTTCCATAGTTTCTTCCCCCTCAGTGATTTCAGGTTGTCGTGCATCAATTGTCTTCATCAAAAGCATCTGTTGCCAAGAGGGTTGATTCTTATCAAATGATCCTCATAGCATATTGTGGACAACATGTTGCAGAGTAATCAATTGGTAGCACTACCAGTACTAAAGGCAAGAACCTAAAGTTGAAAGGTGGTACATTTTGTGATTTCTTCACAAGCCCCCAATTGATAAGTTTGACCAACTGGTTCCACTTATCTCAAAGAATCAACCCTCTCCTCTGTGGATATGTTTTCTTGGTTTGGACTTGTAAATGTGAATTTAGGGATATCAAGTCTAGTTTGATCAAAGGGTGTGTATGTATTATTCAAAGGATAAATTACTTTGTTTTGGATTGGGTAGATTGGGATTTTGATTGGATTAGATTGGTAACCATGATTTGGATTGTGTTGTGGAACACAACCATAAGTTTTGATTCAAAGTAACGTTTAAAAAAAAACCATAGGGCAATGCAAGGCCCATGACTTTTTTTATTAGTTTTAGCTTAAAGGCAAAAATACAGTCGGGAAATGCAAAGTTTATGATAATGCAATCATGCATAATGTCGTGAAATGGATGAATGCAAAGGTTCTTATAACTCAAGGAATGTGTATTTCAACTATCATTTTAAACTAGAAATATTTTAAATCATGTAATTAGCAATCAAAGTTTTATGTTTTACAAATCGTAACCATTTAGATTGTACTTTGTAAAAAAAAACCTAACCAGTAACCAACCTAACCCTATCCAGTATGCATTTTCAAACTTGATAAAAATCAAGGAACTACTAAAAGAGACTCGCCTAACTATAATCACATGTGTTTTATAATTAGTGAATGGTAGATGTAAACACTAGGGAATGATATGTGAATAGTGTCAAATATTTCTCCCCGAAGAATTTACAGAGACAATGCCACAGACTTCGTTGTTACAGCTATTGTTAAGCAAATAAAATGCTCACAATAACTAGTGCACAATAGCTTTGCTCTATAAGCGGGGGTTCAGAGGCGAGAAAAGCATCGAACGTTGTTTGAGACTAGGTCTCAAGTGCAATGCAATGAATCTATGAGCGGTGCGTGGTAGTGAAGTCCACATCAGCCGATGTAGCTAAGTGGTAATGAAATCCACATCGCTACGTGTTAATACAAGTTAGGGATTATGTTATGCAATGTTTTCTTTATATTATTATTACATATAGAATTTAAAAAAAATGTGTTTTTGCATAAAAAAGTTATACCTGACTTTTTAAAACAAAAAAATTTTAGCGGCCGCAGGTTTGTTATGACATCGAAGACATCTGGACGTCCCCGCCGTCCCTCAACGTCCCGGGGACGTTTAAATGTTCACGACATCCCCCAGTTTGTCCCTAGACGTCCTCGTTGTCGGGAAAAATGACCCTTATCCTGACTTTTCTAGTACAAGAGGTTTTGAAGGACGTACCTGCACACAAACGTTTCCCCCACGTCAATCTTTGCGTCCCCAGAGATTTGGGACAACTTCCCGGACATCTCAAGTTCACCCAAGGGGTGCGACGAGAAGAGCATAACACGGTTTAGGTTGTATAAATGAAATGTTAGAAAATAAAATAAATTTAGAAATGAAATGAAACACGTTAGATTAGAAATAAATGTAAGCAAAGTTATATCAAAACTTGGTTAGAAAGTATGCTAGGAACAAGTTAACAAAATGCATAAAATTGACTATGCAACAGGATCTTAATCGCTTTTGATATCTCAAGTGATTGCCCAAAAAGAGTTACCATTGAGAGAAGATTGCATACACGATTAAGTTGATTGTGGGAAAAAAATGTTAGAAATGAGAAAAACATTTGATAAATCATCTGATGAATTTGGAAAAAATTGTTCAGCAGAGATTGGAAGACTGGGGTATTTAGCAACTTGATTAGTTCAAAAACGTATTCAATCTGTTTTTTGTGAAACCCAACAGGAAATTGTCAGATATTTTTGGTTTTAAAAAAGCTCTAGGGAAATGAATTGTCCTTGAATTCTGGAAATTTGCAAAAAATTTAAAATCTTAACACAGAGAATAAGACTTACGGAAATGTAGATAAGTTGAACAACAACGCCACCTAAAAAGAACAGAAATGCACTTTAAATAAAACACAGACGCACCTTGTATTAACATTGACGCATTAGACTGTCATCAAGAATGCAGGGAGGAGCACACTAGCGCAAAGACTAGAACAGAAGATGCAGACCTTTACCAAAAAGGTAAGAAAAACACACTAGCACAGAAATTCAGAACAATTTAAACGCACTCAAGAGCATGCCATTCATCTGGGATCTCAACCTTGGGCTCTATACCTGAAAGTTTGGGGATACCTTTACCACTTGAGGAAAGAAACGCTACTTGTTTATGGACAAGACGTGGATGAAACTTATACTCAAGTGGAAGACTTGGAAGGAAAATGGCTCTTAGGTCTTGAACCTAGTAGGACTCAACTCCTCATATGTTGATTTACTATGATGGTCACCACTCTATAATGTCCATCCCATCTCACAAACTTTTAGTGCTTATTGAAGACCCTTAACCCATCTAGTTGTTCCCGTGGGCCATTTGAAGGGGTGGAAAAAGAGGAAGCAAGATGGTATTATGACTAAGTTGGCCAAAAGTAGAGCGTCATCCCACTTGAGAAATTTTTACCTTCAGCACTTTCTTGTGTGTCTTGGGGTTTGAATTCTCTACACTTTTACTTGCTTGATCTCAATCCCATTAGACAAGCTTTTACCCAATTTGAACACTTTTATCATGTCTCGTTGAAATTTCTGATATATTTACCACTTGAGCTCATCCCATTTTGGGAGAATTAGGGGGGAAAGTATACCCAAGGAAGAGAGGGGAGCTCATTTGATCATCTTCTATCACATGATATTTTAATGCAGTTGAGCCATTTTGAAAGCTTTGATACATTTACCAGCTAGCGATGGATTGAAAACCCTCATTGCTATTCAAAATTTGGTTGATTTGAAAACCCTCAAGTTCTTTATGGCTAGAAATCTCATCCAGGTGTGTCATACTTGATGCTAACAATCAGTTTTACGGAGCTAGGGCATGAGAAATCCAAGGCCATTAAGTAGTGGTGGTACAGCTAGGGCACGCAAAAAAAAATCAGACTTTTCATGTCCTCAGCTAGGGCATCACATTCCATAGTCAGATTGTCATGGTTTATCCAGCATGAGGGCACAAGGTCCGTTCAGGCCATTTCGGGATTAAAGTTACAGCTAGGGCTGTGATGGTGTTTGTGCACGTGTTTACCAAATCAAAACTGGAGGGCTGAACATTGCATTTTGGAAACCCTCTAGAGTTCTGTCACGCCACCCTCCTAGGGTTGGTTCGACCCCCTTGTAGACTGCTGCAGTCAAGTATGATTGGGATTGGGCTCTAGGTTTCTTGATAAAATAGTTCCAACATAGATGCCCTAAACGCCAAGGTATCAGCCAGCTGGACCACATTTTGGACATTACTGTTTTCCAAGCATATACATGTCAGATGTTTATTATGACCTATCAATTAATAGTTGCTAAAAAAAAAAAAAAAAAAATTGCATGACCTTGTATGGACTAAAAATTATCATGTACCAGCGTATTTGACTGTTCCTATAGTTATTTAATAGATGCTTTCCCCCCTATAGCTGGGTATGCCCCATTTGATGATATTTGAGGAATGCCAATTGAAGGCACATTTCTGTTTTCTGAATGTTTCTGTAAGGGTTTTTAATGTAAACGAAACGCTATGGGATTGCTGTCATGTTTGCCCTCGTAAGGATTTGTGGGAATCTTCCACTAATTTTTTGCCACTTTTTTGTTACGCCCTGGTCGCGATTGATAAGGATTCGTCTGTGAAAATGCCCTAGAAACTGCCTGGAAAAAGACCCTAGCCGTTTCAGTGTCTGAAATGCCCTCTCGAAATGAGAAAAAGTGAGTACGAAACTGCCCTCAGGGACTAGGACTTTCAAAATGTTTGTAATTGTATTTCCTTACAAAATTCTTAAAAAAAACGCGACTAAGAAATCACGTAAAACGTATGCCCTTGGATTTTATAAAAACGGCAGCAGTACTGATTTTTCTGCAAAATCCGCGACTATGGAGCAGTCGAAACTGCAACGTGTGAATAGCTGAGTTCGTGAGTCGTGAGTTGCAATGGACGACGACCATCATCTGATACGACCTGCGAGTTACAACTTGGTGGAGAGTTGGAGCCATCGTTAGTGACCTGCGACCTGGTGGAGATTTGGAGCTATCCCTAGTGCCGCCGACAACCACAACCAGCCCATGAAATATATTTATAACATGGGTCTATTAGGTATAGTTAGATAAACTATGGTTTGAATAATTTAAAACTTATGGGATTTATAATTTGTATTTAGGGTTTAGTTATAGTTTGTTTATAAACTTAGATATTATAGTTTATTTCTATTTCGTATTAGTAACTTAAAGATTATAGTTCACATCTTATCTATTTGTATTCAATAGTTATTTATTATATGTCATGTAATTTAATGTCTTTACTTCTATGTGGTATTAAAATGTTGAAGGATTAATCTTTAGAACTTCAATGAATACAAAATATTTTGAGTGCTTTATCAATTATCTCTTATGGTCTACAAATTTACAATTATAAAATGAGTATTATGCATATATATATTTTATTTTTTTAATAATATATTGTACGGACGTTTCCATCGACATTTCGTATCCAAGGTTTTTTGAAAATTGCCGTTTCCGCGTTTCGTACCCGTTTCCGTTTCCGTTTCCTGGCAACATAGCCTTTAAACATAGGAGACATTATGTGCTACCTGAATATGGTAATCACTGGACAATGAAAAATAACTTTAGTAGAGTTTCAGTGGAAACATTGTGTAACAATACATATTGCGATAACCGCTGTAGTTTCAAGATGAATGATAAAAGTGGTATAACACAATAGATATGAAAATATAAAGATTTGTTTCTCTTCATTATTCACAAATTCCAAATGCTCAAATGCTGTATTTTTCTTGTTTGACATTGCTGTGTCTCTGTTCATCTAGTTTGCTTTCAGGAATAATGCCATTTCTGATCCCTCACTGGATCTTTCCTTATTCAGCCGTTCCTCCACATGGAGTGTTGTTGGATGTAAGAGTGAAGTGCCTTGGGTTATGCCAAGTAGGGTGTAGTAATCACTAATTAGGAATAGACATGGGATAAGCTAACAACTTGAAGATTAGGAAAAGATTGGAAAAATGGTTAAAACTTGTTAAATGCCAGAAGTTTCAACAAGAATCTTTGAAATTGTTGTGGATGTGTCTGAAGATGAAGAGTGATGTTTCTTTGTTTTGGTTGTGTTTATTGTTTCCATTAAAAGACCTCCCCCCCATGCCTTTAGGAACAGTATATTATAACTTAAACATTTGTGTACTTGTTCTTGAAGACATTCAAATATATCAGTTGATCCTTCTCAAGAGCAAAGCTATGGGACATTTCAGTGTACTGATTTGTTGGGTACTTCGAGGTAGCACAGGGAAACACTAGGAAAGGATGCATTTACAGGTACAAGGCTTTACCTATTTTGGATTTTTTAAAGCACAATTCTTGGTGGCTCTTTGAATTTGTTTGATGTGTATACTGTATACCATTGGATTGTAAGAAAGGTAAGGTTGGAGTAATAGATTATATTTCAGCTCAAGTAACCATTGTTTGAGCAAAGTATGTGCATTTTGAATTAGTTTGGCCATATTTGGTACATTTTATTTTTTTTTTTGATTTGCTGAATTCATTGTGGACAATGTTGATTAATTTTGTGCTGTTCTATGTTACAAAAATGTTTTAACTTTGATGTCTTTCATGTCAATAGGAAAGTGTTCTTTAATAGATGTAATTGACTTGTTTGTATGAAAAACAATATCAAATTTTTAAAACCTGCTTTGTTTAAGAATGTCTCCTGTTCAAATTACGATTGTATTTTAACCCCATCTTTTGAAATTTCAGTGGCATTTAAAGTATCCAAAGAGGAGCAGAGCTTCTATGAAAGATGCTGAAAAACTCTTCACAGAGTTCTTTATGGGAGGCGGGGAAAGGTAGTTTCCTTGCTTTGACATTTGTAACAACCATATTGAGTACTTGTGGACACAATGTTTTTACTTTCTTGATACTGCGAATTTGTATAATTTCTTTTGTTTCATTTTGTTTTCACTCATTTGAATTATGTATGCTTAGGAATTATATTGATTATATAATCAACTTTGTATGTAGTAATGAACCAGTTTTTAATTTCTGAAGAATGCTCTAGCATACTTATTTCAATTAATATGTAATCAACAAGTATTTCAAGGAAATTGTTTTTAATCTGTGCATGCCTGATAATTGTGATGACTTGTCTTGATTGTTGTGTACTTTGGTCATGATAAGATATTTGTTAGACAAAAAGATGATAACCTTGATTTCCTTGATTAAGATGAAGTGTAATCACCTTTGAGAGTTCCTCCTCACAGTAATGTGCTATTTGCCTCTGTAACTCTGTCTTACACAGCCTTAAATGCTTTTCAACACTTTACTCTCATATTCATTAAGAGAGAGTGTACTGGCAGACTATCTCCCTGCCATTCACTTTAGAGAGTGTACTGGCAGACTATCTCCCTGCCATTCACTTTCTTGGAATTTTTGTTTAGATTCTTCTTTATAATAAATAATTGGGAACACAGTGTAATAGCCATGTTTCCTAGCCCATCCAATGGAAATGTTTGCATTGTTTTCCATCTCATTCTCCTCGTGTGCATTAAGAATGTTGCAGCATGGGGGTGTGTTAAATGTTTTCATTGTAGAATATTATCCTTTCCCTCCTAATTTTCATTGTAGCATGGGGGTGTGTTAACTGTTACAATGTTTTGTTATGGCCATAATGCTACACTCATTGACAAGATTCTGTACCTTCGCTTCTTTGTGCCATGTTGATTACTAAACAAGCTCGTTAATATTTGATTTCCTTATGAAGTGGTTGCTGTGAGCAGCAAATGTCTTTATGTGCTCTGTCTCTCCAGGCAACTATGTGTGATTCATGTGATATGTCTGGAGGTGGAAATTTCTTTTTAGATCCTTGTGCAGATTTCCTTTGGCAGATTTGTTGACCATATCAAAAATATTATACACCTAAAGTTTTATGTTTCCATGACTATATCCAATTGCAACTAAACTTGTCGTAAATTGTTTATTTGATTTGGATACCTCTGTAGCAATGTTTAAAATCGGAACCGGACTCGGAACCGGTCAAGGGTTGGACTGGACTGGAACCGGAACCGGACTGGAACCGGACCGGTTCAAACTCTATGAACCGGTTTACTAAAAAACACATAAAAATTACATTTTTAAAGAAAACAATATATTTGAAAGATTAGAAACCATGATTCCGACAATTACACACAAAATATGCATAGTTTGCTCACGTATATAGTACCATAGTTGGAATACTCGCATTCGGCAAATACCCGGCAGACCCCCCAAAAAAAAACCTCAGCAATATTTGGCCAATACTCGGGAATACTCGGCAACTTAAAAAATACTCAAATTTCTTTAAAAAAAAAAAAATTTGCAGCCAAAACCGTGTATTTGCAGTGTTTTCTTTCATTGCTATTAATGCTTTCTTTTTGTTGGGACCTCTACGATAGCATTCAGTCTTGTGTCTGAAGATGCGCAAATTGGAGTGTAAACACAAAAAAAACTCTTAAAATAGCAAAAAAAAAACCTACACATCTGTTAATATGTGAAGTCAACTATTGAATAAGTAGGTTGTGACCAAGTTGGCAGGTTGAAACAAAAGCCACCAAAAGCATGTGCCAATGAAGATTGGAAGACCTCATCAAAAATATCTGATCGTGCTTGAAGAGGAGGATCCGTTTGAGCAGTCATCACTTGCTATGAAAAGATTTGATAGCTCTCATTAGGGAGTACCCATTGTCGAAGGGGCATGATTGGGATATCCTATGAGGAAGCAAAGTACTTTTTTAGAATCTCTTCGAACATCCGGGGGTAGTCTATCTCCCATAATAGAAAAGAAACTCGTAACATGAGTTTGCTCCTATGGTTTGGAGGGCGACAGATAAATAGATCAATTTTGCCAGAAAGGGGCAGAGCCATGTTGACAGGAATGAGCAAAGCCATAATGCCAAGGGAGAGCAAGTTGGGGATTTTGAGTGGTAGTGGTGTGTTGAGAGAAGTGTTGCCTAACTGATCTATCAACTTTGATGTGTGTTGTACCAATTACCAAAGGGCACTTACTATTTGAATACGTGAACAAGGAAGAATAAAGAAGGCGGATTGCACACTTTGGAGATTGTGTTCGTCATTTTATTAGGCAAAAAAATAGTTACAATACGGTTGATGACTACAACCAAATATCAGTTAACGCGTAACTAATAACTAATTAACTAAAGCCTTACATTCTAATACCCCCCTTAAGGCTTACCCTATAGAAAGCAAAAATGAACATTCTAACAAAACTAGAACCAAACAAAACTACGTAACTTTAGAGGCTTCCTCTTTGAAATCAATGCTTTGACTAGGTAGGACTCCATCAAGTTGTTTCGTGACCTTCATAAAGGTGTAGCTCCCGAGCTGAATTCTCGAGTTCCCGGATTCCACCTCTCCGAACTCCTGAATCACAGATCTCCCAAATTATTGGACAACCATCCATGTTCAGCCATCCACAAGCTCCATCAAGTTGTCTCTTGACCCTCGTAAGGGTATAATTCCTAAGATCCATAGTCTCTCGAACTATCTAAGCAACCATGTATACCTAGCTTCATCTACTGTGTATCCTTTCCTGCCTTCAAAGTTTGGAGCATCTTTATAATATGTATTCGTCACTATCCTCACCACCTTCAACATCTGATGGGTCTTCAACCATGGCTATATTGGTTGCATTTGACATGCCTTTACCCTTGAGCACATCATTGGCTCGAACACGACAATCCCACGCTTTGTGACCTCGTTTCTTGCAATAATGACATTCAATCTCTCGTTTATCTTTATTTGACCTACAAAAGTTTCTAGTCCTAGAATAGAATGTACTTTCTTGTTGAGGATCACTTTCTGCATCTTATGCAGTTGTCTGCTTCTCTTCAGTTAGAAGAGTTGCAATCATATCATCTGGAGATTGAGATTGAATTTTGTTGAGGGTAAATGTTACATTGCTGTATTTTGAAGACAAATTGTTTAATAGGATAGCTTTGGTATCCTCATCCTCTATCACAACTTGGACTTCTGCTAGTTGTCTAATTAGGGACCTCAAATTGTTGATGTGGCTTGACATAGAGACGCCATCCATTTTGAACCTATATAACTGAAGGTTTAGGTAAAATTTGGCATTAACTACTTTCACTCCAAATAATTTATTTAGAGCATTCCAAATTTCCCTAGATGATTTTTCTAGGTCTACATGATGGAGCTCAGAGTCGGAGAGAGCAAGGCCAATAATAGCCTTCGCTCTATCATCTCTGCTTTGCCATTCTAACAATTTCGATGCATCGGTAGGTGTTGTCTCTTTCCCGTTTACAATGCCCCACAAATTTTTATTCATAAGTTGCATTTGTATTTTCACTCTCCATGTATGAAAATTTAGACTAGAATATTTTTCTATGGGCATTTCCATTTTAATATAATAAATACAACTGCGTATTTTGGCAATGAATAAATAAAATAAAATAAAATACCAGTTGCACAGTTCCGTGCCCTAGCACAGGGAGTCTTTTTGCTTCTGTGTCTTTGAAAAATATTTGTGCCCTAGCAATTCGTGACTGTAAAATGCAGCATATTAGCGCAAATCGCGACTGTATTTTCGTGCTCGAAAATACTGTTAATTTCCTGAAAAACGTGCCATTCGCGTCTGTATTTTCGGTACTTTTTTTTTTTTTTTTCAGAAAAACGCGAGTGTATTCTTCTGATTCGCGACTGTACAGCGTGATTTTTTGTGCCCTAATGGCGCGCCCTTGATTTCCGACTGCAGATTTTTCTATGCTGTCGTTTCTAAAATCCGTCAATAAAAAACCCGCGATTTTTCTTCAGTCTTCGTTATGCCCTTGCGCCTCTATTTTATCTTCAGATCGCTGGTAATGACAAAGATGAATGCGGAAGTCTATGATTCGTTTTCGAGCTTCATGAAAAGTTTTGATTTCTTTCACGTGCCCTAATGGGACTGTCACGAAAATATCTCACTTCCTCTCTATGCTTGCCCCACGCTCTGATACCACTGTTAGAATATGTGGAGAGAGGAAAAAGAAAGAATAGAATGTACAAAGATGGAATGAAGAGAAACCGGAATGCACACTGTACAAACGAGTTGTGTGTCCGGGTATTTATTATGCAAAGACGGTTACAAAACTAGTTAGTGGTTACAACCGCATAACCATACAAAACACTTATAAAAAGGGGAAGTCTTATTCATTTATTCCTACAAATTTAAGGGGGATTTCGAACAAATCTTTCAGTATCATATTAAATTTGCCGAGTTCTGAATATTTTCAATGAAATTTGATGAATTTGAATTTTGAGTCTGCTGTTGACTAGGATTAAAATCAACCAGAGCTCTCTCTGATTGTCTTGAGTGCCTGGTTATGCCTGTAAACATCCATTATACCTGCAAACATCCACAGAATCATGCAAAATAGCATTGTATAGCTGGGCCATTTAAATGGAAATCTGTTTCATCTTCTACTTCATTTGAGTTTGGACAATAAATTCAAGCTTTTGAGGTCGTAGTCAACGGGACTTGGACATTGTTTGCCACAGAGACATCTGGGTCACCTATGCTGCTGAGTTTTAAATTTGACGGCCACTTTTGGCTGTCGAGCATTATTTTTTGACAGGTTGCTTTATCAAAGTTTCCTTCATACTTAGTCAAAGCCATACAAAATTGATAGAATATTCAGTGGCTGACTGCTGTTTTGATGGTTAGCAACTAACTCACAGGATTAGCCAGATTCCATTGATGGAATTCAAATTCGACGAACAACACAACATGTAATTCGCTAAAATTGGCATTAAAATTCATTCAGGTTTTCTATCTGACATTTGGACTTGCAGGATAGTCTAGGGTTTGCAAAAGACTGCCAAATTGCAGGTGTTTGAAGAAGACTATCCGATCGTAGGGAAATTCTTGATCAGAATCACTAGGAGAACCACCACTCTTAAAAAGTCGAACGTAGTTCATGTTCAGGGTCCATTGCAGTAAGCTTAGGGAAAAACTTAAAAAGGGATAAAAAGAAACAAAGAAACATTTGTCTGGGCAATAAATTACCCTGCTTGTGGAGTTCTTTGTGCAACCATCAGAGTCCTGGCTTTTTACTTATGGAAATTTCTTGGTAAATTTGTTTGTTCTACAGGGTCCTTGTGGTCTAGACTCTATTATCTGTGTTTTATTTGCGGATCTTATCTAGGTGATGAAAAGATCTGTTTTTATGGATGCTATGTTTGGAGGCTATATCGGTGTATGTAGTGCAATGGAGAAGTAGGTGTCTTTCATTCTTAATTCTGCATTTTAAATGCCAGATCAGAGTCACAATGCTGGGATTTAGTAAACCACAACATGTGATTCCAATGCACATCATGGTCTAATTTTCACCAATTGGCTAATTCTTAATAGATCTTCCAAATTCTAGTTTTGCTAATACCTGCCAAATTTTCCTATAAAATGTATATTAATTTTTTAGATTTGCTAAAATAGACATGTATTGGACTTCAGTAGTAAATTCTATGCTTTTCCTTTTGAGTTCGCCTTTGACACATTTACTATTTTTTGATCTAAAACAATTTTCCTACAATTAGATACTTGTTAAAACTTTCCACGTCTGGAAGACAACATTTTTTCCAAATCAAAATTCTCCCTCCATTAAAAAACAAGCATACATCATATAGTCCCCTCATTCTTGGGAAACTGCTGCAGAGGTGAATTTTCCATATCTCATGGAACCATTCAGCTTTAAAAGGCTTCTAAATTTTATCAGCAGCACCAACTGAAAAATGTAGGAATCTGCACTACACAGGACTGCTAGGTTAGTTCTAACCTGCTCCTATATCAAATTTTAATACTGGATTTAATTTACTTATTTGACACTGCTAGAAGTTTTATTACTAATCCTCAAGCTTTGCATTTAAGTTTGTATGTTTAGGTTCAGCAACTCTAGGGTTCTTTTTTTTGGTTTGTATTATATATTCTTGTGCTATTTTTCAGCATTGCATTTTTGAGATGAAATATCAAAAAATGTTTTCATTGTTTACTATGTTGTTGCAGATATGTTGCCACGTTTATCTGCCATGTATTTAAGTGAATCAGATTGAGTTTTTTCATAGCTGGCGTTCTTCGTTTTGTTTCAGTTGATCAGTGCCAGGTGCTTTCCCAGAAAAAGATGCAAGGCCAGGGCAAAGCTGGTATGGATCCATTAAGAAGGAAGAGGAAAGGGGAAATGGCGATAGGCAATGTTAAACTGAAACAGTTGGCTTGTTCATACAATGATGGTGTTTCTTCTTCGTCCTTTGCTCCACCTCTTTCATTTGAAGAATGCACACAGCGAAGAAAGCGCCATAAGGAAAAGATGATGGATGAGCAGTTGGGCTCGCCTAATTTGCATCCTGCAGCAGCTGCCACTGTACCCCAACAAAGAAGAGGAAGTTGTTTACGTGATCTTCCTGGGAGGGGGTTAAAGAGAAAAGTCGGTTGCATTGAAGCTGCCACTCAGTTTGGCAGGAACCGAAAGATTGAGTCTGATTATTATATGGGTCAAGAGTTGGGCAAGGGAAAATTCGGACTTGTCAGACTCTGCAAGAGCAAGGCAACGGGAGAAGAGCTGGCGTGCAAGACGTTACCCAAAAATGGTGAAGAAAATGTCCACATGGAAGTGGAGATTATGCAACACCTTTCTGGTCATCCCAATGTTGTGACACTTCGTGCTGTGTATGAAGATACAGATTCTTTGCATCTTGTCATGGAGTTCTGTTCTGGAGGACGCTTGTTAAATGCGATGAGTAAGAATGGATGTTATGCAGAGCATCAGGCTGCAAATTTAATCAAAGAGTTGGTTGCAGTAATTAAATACTGCCATGAGATGGGAGTTATTCATAGGGATATAAAACCCGAGAATATTCTTCTGACCAGTGACGGACGCATGAAGCTAGCTGATTTTGGTTTGTCTGTGCATGTTGCAAATGGTATGATTTTCTGAACCTCATGAGAAACACTTTTGATTCTTTTCTTGAATCCAATACTCTGTATAATTTAGTAGAATTATTGGTTTTTAACTCTTAATAAGAGTATGTTCTATTTGAGTGCAGGTCAACGTCTATCAGGTGTGGTGGGCAGCCCTGCATATGTTGCTCCTGAAGTTTTGGCAGGGACATATTCAGAAAAGGTGGATGTATGGGGAGCAGGTGTCCTCCTCCATGCTCTCTTGATAGGTGTGTTACCCTTCCGTGGGGAATCTGTTGAAGCTATATTTGAGGTAATCAAACACGTGCAATTGGATTTCCAGACAGAAAAGTGGAAATCAGTGTCTGGACCTGCAAAAGATTTGCTGTCAAGGATGCTTTCAAGGGATGTTGGAAAGAGACTCTCCCCAGAAGAAGTTTTGAGTATGTGAAACAGTCTTAATGCTGAGCATTACAGATGTTTGTTACCTTGTCATCTCAGTACTTACTAGGATGATGCAATTTCAGAATTTTCAACATTTAGTATGATTTTTTTCTTACTCTATTATGTGCTACTGCAGGGCACCCTTGGATAATGTTTTATACGGAACCTGATATAAAGCTGCAAGCTAGGAGAATAAAAAGGAAAAAACATGTGCCTTCTCCTGGCAAAAGTGAACAATTTAAAGAATCAGCAATGGGAACATTTCCAAGTAAACCAGACAGAAAGCGAGAACAAGGGGACTGTGATCTGGTAGACGTTCTTACAGCTGCAATCTTACAGATAAGAATATCTGAGCCTAAGAGAAGCAGAATCTGCATCCCTTCTTATGCTGTACCTCAGGAGTGCTCTTCTAATTTACAAACCACCCTGTGTACGGCATTTTGATATAACATTTGACTGTTGAAGACTTGCTGACTGTTGCTGACTCACACTGTTGCTGATTTGGCGACTTGAAGAATTTTGATATTGTGAGAGTAACTAATGGAAGCTTGGCATTGGCTACTTTTTAAGTTTTTCTGGTTAAAGTGGTCTGAACATGGACCGGATCCTATGTTAATGTCTCAGCCTGACCTGCACCATGAGTTGGTGTAAAGTAATTACTAATATTGATCTTTGTATATAATTCTGAATATAATGATTTTATGTACATAGTTTATTCCACGGATGCAGAAAATAACCCAAAATTTAGCATTTCAAGTGTATGATTATCAAATGATCTCTAGTTTTGTATTGATCATAAATCATAGTTTATTCCACGGATGCAGAAAATAACCCAAAATTTAGCATTTCAAGTGTATGATTATCAAATGATCTCTAGTTTTGTATTGATCATGAAATATGCTTACAACTCTCACGAGGTTTGGAAAATGTTTGTAGCGCTTGTGAGAGGATACAAATATAATTGGTTAAATTTTTCTGTGTACAAGGCTTACTTGAATTTAATGTCGCAATTAGAATTTTTCATGTTACTATTAAAAGATTTTTTGCACTGTCGAGGAGAGTTGATAGCTAGTTTCGGTTGTATGGAAGATGATATAGCTTTAGTTGGAGTGATCTTTTTGAGTTTAGCATGTGGATTGAAGAATATACAACAATTTGAGCACCTTATTTTTTACATATTTACATTGTTTTGGATCTTTGTAGCCACATGGTAGTCGAAAGACCTCTAATTCGGGTGTCAATTGTTCTAGCGTCAAGTTGCTTTTAGGAAATGCTCTAACTAACTTGCGGAACACAACAACACAACAAAATTTTGGTGATTTTAACAGTTTGATAAAGTTGGTATTTGATTTCTTGCAACCAAGTGTTTTGATAGGGTGTGGTGTGAGGATTTTGCAATCGTTGTATACAATTTGCTATGATTGAGGATCCTATCATCTTCCCTCGAACAATTCCTCTTGCAATAGGGTCCGCCAAAATCCTCTCAAAACCTGTAAAACTAGTCCCGACTCTTTAATAAACTTGTGAATGTATTGTCATATTTGCATTTAAAAGACTTCTAGCTAGGGGCTAGAGCTCCTCCATTGTAAATGAAACACTAGTTTTGACTTCCTTTACAAAACCAATGTGTTGTCACCCATTCCATAATGGTGCAAATTTTTGAAAATTTTAAAATTTTAAAATTTTTAGGTTTGATGCTTGTGTTGTGGATATTTTAGAAGGTCCACCTTTAGGGAAAATAGAAAAATCAAGAACATTTCTCCAGAAACACCTCCAAGCACTTTGGTGGTAATAGGCTAAAGGCACGATTGAAAAAAGTTAAAAGTTGTGCCCTTGATCGAGCTATTATTTCAACAACCAAGCTAATTTTGTAGCCGCATCATATATAAGAGGAGCCTTATTGAGTTAATTTAGGGAGTGGCCGAGCTTGCTCATATAATTGAGCTGGTTGTTTTAAAAGGAGTGAGTGACTCATGAGATGCAGATCGAGTTGCCTAAGCTCTTGGATGATTGACTGAGCCCATGCATTTCAATAGCGGGCCGAGCTGTTTACATTGATATCGAGTCGATTCATCATCAAACCGAGTTCTTGGTTTGAAAGGGTGAACTGATAATCAATCCATGATGAGCTAACGGAGCAAGTTGAGCTATAATTCGAAAGCCATCGAGCTACATATAACTGAACCAAGCCAATGTGAAGTGTTGGTAAGCTACCATGTAGCAGAACAAGATACCTGAACCAAATCATGTCATGCCGAGCTACCTTTTTGGTGGCCGAGCTGCGTCCACCATGTAGTGAGCTATGCATAAAGGCGCTGACATATGCGAAGTTTTGGCGAGTTGAACATAATGAGCCAAGACACTATAGCAATAAGAATGCATGGCCGATACATGAATCACATACATGGTGACTAGATCTTGTGAAGGAGCTCAGCGCAGACACATTGCATAGGTCAGAGAATAGGAAAACAAGCCTCGAGCCGTGTTTTAAAAAGGATCGAGCTCACACACAGGCCCACCAAGTTATTTTGAGGAACTATTGATCTGGTTTTAGACTCATTAAATCATGCTAACAGAGATGAGCTCTTGCAGTACTCGAGGTGGCTTGATGGTGAACACAGTAACCGTTATCGGTTATGAAGGGACCAACATCGGTCACCTATGACCGACATCGGTCAGGCAAGTAGGAACTGACATTGGTTAGGGCTAATTAGTGTCGGTTACCTGTGCATGAGTGTTTTATTTAACTCACGAGAATTATATCTAATTTTAGTATTAAAGCAAATCTATTGATTGTAATTGCATGACTGGGTGCCCTAAGTTTGTATAAGGTATTTATAAGCTAAAAAACTAGGGTTAGAAGAGAGTCAATAATTATTGTGAAAAATAATTCTTGGAGAAGGAGAATTTTAAGAGAAAGAAAATACTGCACATTGTGAGAGGTATGGACGATTGTAAACCTTTATTGTATATCTTGTGAAAGCTTTGGATAATAGATAGACTTGTTTCTTGGTGGATGTAGCCCACACTGGGTGAACCACGTTAAATCTGATGTTGATTTATATATCTTATTTTGTATATTTCTTCTGATAGAATATCTGCTTTTATTGCATATATGCTCAGATCTGATATATTATATGTACAAGCTTGTGCTAACCCCAACAACTGATATCAGAGTTTTGTTTGAGGGTTTCGTGTGTTGAAGGATTTACTCACAGAGGGTTTTCTGATTGAGTGAGCGCTACAACAATGACAAAAGAAAATAAATACAAGGTAGATAAGTTTGACGACCGAAATTATCAATTATGGAAGATGCAAATTGAAGATTATTTGTATCAAAGAGATTTGTACTTACCGTTGGATGAAAAGTCTAGACCTACGAAGATGATTGATGAAGAATGAAAGATTCTTGATAGAAAGACTTAGGGATCTATAAGATTGAGCCTGACATCATCTGTGGCTTCTAATATTACAGAAGCAACAACTATGGTAGAGTTAATGAAATCTCTTGCTAATTTATATGAAAAGCCTAGTGCTTCAAATAAAATTTATTTGATGAAAAAACTATTTAGTTCTAAGATGCATAAAGGTGGATATGCATCTAATCATTTGAATGATTTCCGATTTATTGTAAATCAATTAAAATCAATCCGTTTGATCATGAAGTGAAAACACTCTTATCCTTATGTTCTTTGCCTGATAGTTGGAATACATTGATAATGACTGTTAGTAATACATCTGCTAATAATATTTTGAAATTTGATGATGTGGTTAGTATAATCTTGAATGAATAAATTCGTAGGAAAAGTACAGAGGAATCATCATCTATGAATGATTTGAATGTAGAAAGCAGAGACATACATAAGGTGAGATCTAAGAGTAAGAATAATGAGAAATCAAAGTCAAGGAATGGTAGATCTAAATCCATAGGTAAGGGAATTATCTGTTGGAATTGTGGAAAGAAAGGACATGCAAAAAAAGATTGTTGGTCAAAGGATAAAGAGAACACCCAGACAAAGGTAAAAAAGTAAATAAAGAGACAAATATTATAGCAGAGGTAATGTAATATGCTCTTATTATTTCTTTGGATAATAAAATAGAATCTTGGGTTTTAGATTCAAGAGCTTCTTTACATGCAATTCTTAATACGAGTTATTTCAAAATTTTTGTCTAGGGCAATTTTGGGCATGTTTATTTCGGTGATGATGAACCTTGTAGTATTACTGGTAAATGAGAAGTTTATCTAAAATTGTAGAATGAAAATACATAGGTATTGAAAGATGTGAGACATGTGCCAGAACTCAGGAGGAATCTTATTTCTGTAGGGCAACTAGGTGAAGCTGGTTGCATGGTTACATTCACAACAGATTTTTGGAAAGTCACCAAAGGTGCCTTTGTTGTGGCAAGATGTAACTGATTCTTTTTCTATTCCTCTTGGAAGGTAGGTACATTATATTTATCTACATGTGTTACTGATTTTTTTTTTATATTATCTACTTCAAATTCAGATACATGCATGTGGCATAATCAGTTGGACCATATGAGTAAAAAAAGAATACATATCTTAAAGGCTAAGGGTAAGTTATTAGATTTGAAAGATTTAGATCTTGATTTCTGTGAGCATTGTGTCTTTGGAAAGTAAAAGAGAGTGAAATTTCTCAAAGTTGGGGCAATTAAGGAGTATAAATTGGAGCTTGTACACTCATATGTGTGGGGACCAACCCAGGTAATTTCTCATGGAGAATCTCAGTATTATGTTATTTTCATTGATAATGCTACAAGAAATATATGAGTTTATTGTATTAAACATAAATTTGATGTTTTTGAAACTTTTAAAAGATGGAAAACCTTTGTTGAGAATGAATCAAATTCAAAGTTAAAGTGCCTTAGATATGACAATGGTGGTGAATACTGTAGCAAAACTTTCAATGATTATTGTTCAGTAAATGGAATACGTAGAGAAATGACGGTTTCAAGAACACCACAAGAGAATGGTGTTGCAGAAAGAATGAACATGACAATCATGGAATGTGTTAGAAGTATGATGATACATGCTGGATTGCCCTTGCAGTTTTGGGCAGAAGTAGTTGATACAACAGTTTATTTGATTAACCGTGGGCCTTTAAGTTCACTAGATGGAGGAATACCAGAGGAAGCTTGGACCAGAGAAGAGGTAGATCTTTCTTTTCTTAAAGTTTTTGGTTCAGAAGCTTTTGTGCATATTGATAAGGGAAATATAAAAAAATGGATGCAGAATTTAAGAGATGCACTTTCATTGGTAATAGATTTAGTAATTTCAGATTTTGTTTTTGAGATTTAGAGAATTCTAAAATTATTAGAAGTTGTGACATTGAATGGAATGAAAAGAGAATGTACATGAATCAAATTTTGGTACCCAAGGACGAATCGGTTGAGAATGAAAATGAACTCTAAAATTTAAAATTCATACCTATAGGGTTACACAGTAACCGGTATCGGTTGACCCCTGACCGACATCGGTCAGCTGAAATGGTATTGGTTATAAAAGAGCCAAACCGACATCAATTATCAGATCCGACGTCAGCTACAGGTGACCGACGTCAATCACTGTCAGAATTAGAAACAAATGTCCAGGAGATCCAGAATGAACCTTTGGTACCCCAAACTCCTAAGAGATAATCACAAAGGGTAAGTAAACCTCCAGAAAGATTTACATCTTCTCTATCTTATTTTATTGTTGACTGATATTGGTGAACTAGAAAAGTTTTGAAGAAACAATGCGGGACGAGACCCATGTTCAGTGGGAACATGACATGGATGAAGAGATGGACTCCTTGGAACAAAACCAGACTTTAGATTTGGTTAAGTTGCCAGCAAGTAAGAGGACATTGCAGAACAAGTGGGTTTACAGGATCAAAGAAGAAGAGAGTGGAAAAAAGAGGTATAAGACAAAACTTGTAGTAAAAAGATTTGCACAGAAAACATGTATTAACTTTGGTGAAATATTTTCTCCCATTGTTAGAATGAATTCCATATGTATTGTATTGAGTTTAGCTGTAGTAGATGATTTGCATTTAGAGCAACTAGATGTGAAGATGACTTTCCTTCATGGTGATTTGGGTGAAGAGATTTATATGCAGCAACCGCTTGGGTATGAAGTCAAGGGTAAAGAGAAATTAGTGTGCAGGTTGAAAAAGAGCCTATATGGGCTCAAACAAGCTCCAAGGCAATGGTACATGAGGTTTAATAGTTTTATGCATGAACATAGTTACTTGAGACGTGAATCTGATCATTGTGTTTATTTCAAAAAAGCTTGAAAATGGAAGTTATATTATTTTGTTACTGTATGTGGATGATATGCTTATTGCATGATCTAGTATGTAAGACATTGGTGAGCTTAAAGGGAAGCTAGCTCACATATTTGCTATGAAGGATTTAGGAGCTGTAAAAAAGAATTCTTGACATGCAAATACACAAAGACAAGAAGAATATGAAATTGTATTTGTCTTAGGAGGATTATATCTACAAGGTGTTAGAAAGGTTTAAAATGCAGAATTCAAAACCTGTAAGTACACCTATGATTGGACACTTCAAATTGAGCAAAGATCAATGTCCTTCATCACATAAGGAGGTCAAATACATGACACGAGTACCATATGCTTCAACAGTTAGGAGTCTCATGTATGCTATGGCTTGTACCAAACCAGGTATTGCATAGACAATGAGAGTTGTGAGTAGATTTATGATCAATCCAAGTAAAGAGTATTGGAAAACAATCCAATGGATACTCAGATATTTGAGAGGGACATCTAGTATGTAGTTATGCTATGGAGGTTCAGATATTTCTTTATGTGGTTATGTTGATTCAGATATGATTGGAGATTTGGATGGTATAAGGAGCACCACTGGATTTCACAGTAGGTGGGACGACAGTTAGCTGGATATTAAGATTGCAGAAGGTTGTGGCTTTCTTTACTACAGATGCAGAGTATGTTGCAGTTACAGAGGTTAGCAAATAGATGATATGGATGAGCAGGTTTATGGAAGAGTTGGAAAATGAGCAATATGATTGTAAATTGTTCAGTGACAATCAATGTGCAACTCATTTGACAAAGAACTCAATGTTTCATTCTAGAACGAAACACATTCAGTTGAGATATCACTTCATACGAAAGGTATTAGAGGATGAGCAACTGAAACTGGAGAAGATTCATACAAGTGAAAACCCTGCAGATATGCTAACGAAGCCATTAGCAAAAGAGAAGTTGGAGCTACACTCCACTTCTGTTGGTCTTCGAGTGGGAGATTGTTGAGATGTGGAGCTCAATTACTTCAATTTAACATGCTATATTAACTTGTTGGAAAACACACTAATCGTCATCGGTCACTTATGACTGACATCGGTCACCTACGACTGACATCGGTCAGGCAAGTAGGAACCGACATCGGTTATGGCTAACTGACATCGGTTACCTGTGCGTGAGTGTTTTATTTAACTCACGAGAATTAGATCTAATTTTAGTATTAAAGCATATTCTATTGATTGTAATTGCATGGCTAAGTGCCCTAAGTTTGTATAAGGTATTTATAAGCTAGAAAATTGTGGTTAGAAGAGAGAGTTAATGATTATTGTGAAAATAATTGTGAGACAGAGAATTCTTGGAGAAGGAGAAGTTTGAGAGAAAGAAAATATTGTACATCGTGAAAGGTGTGGAAGATTGTAAATTTTCATTGTATATCTTCTGAAAGCTTTGGATAATAGATTGACTTGTTTCTTAGTGGATGTAGCCCACATTGGGTGAACCACGTTTTAAATTTAGTGTTGATTTATATCTCTTGTTTTGTATATTTATTTTGGTAGAATAACCGCTTTTATCGCATGTATTCTTAGATCTGATATATTGTGTGGACAACCTTGTGCTAACTCCAACATGCTAATAAATTTGGATCAATTTTACAGATGAATAACGTACAATATTAAACACGGAATAATAATATTCATTCAAATCATTCCAGATACATACATATTGAACAAGCTGCCAATATATAGGGAGATAGTTTCCTATTAAGTAGGAAACAACTCAACCACAAATATCTCCTATTTAGTTGTAATTTGTTACTTCACGTAACAATACACAAACTCAAATCATATGAGGTTGTCTAAAAACAACTCCCAACCAACATATTATTGTTAATATAACAATAATATAATTACTAAACATTTGTATTTAATGAATACTTATTAATGTAAACATTAATACTTAATTTCCTAACATTCCCCCCCTTAATGTTTACATTGTACAACATATCTCGTTCACTGATTGTAGCCTGCCACCTTTGTGTGCTCATGATCAACTCCGCAAATGTGCAGCATTGGGCTTGCACAAAACTTGAACATGTGCCAACGCACATTTCTTCCACTGATAGTTTTCTCCGGCTTCTACCAACAACCTTACCAATTGGTTTTACAGGTGTACCAATAACCTTTCACACTTGGTTTTGCAGGATTACCAAAAAACTTTCACAATTGGTTTTGCAGGTGTACCAATAACCTTTCACACTTGGTTTTACAGGATTACCAAAAACCTTTACATCATGATTGCTACAATACTTTTGATCAATATTATACAATGTCACTATAAAAGGGAATCATGTAGGAAATACTGCTTTCAAAACTGAACAATAAAACATAATGGAAATGGAACAATGAGACCATGTTCCCCCCCTCATTGTGAACATTTCACTTATTCAATCCAAAACAAGAACTCTGAAATCATACTGCACACAACAAACTGCGATTCAGAAATGAAAGAAAACTCTCACACAAACACTGTCACCACAACTTCATGCGGCCCCATCTCGTTGGCGACTGACGAGAGGTCCGCTGAATGACCTCCATCCTCCTGTGCGCTCCGTCCTCCATTTACAAAATCATCTAAGAAGAGAAAATCTTCATCACTTTGATGTACGGTATTTTCTTCCTCTTCATTTTCTCTTTCTTCATCAACAATCATGGCATTATCTTGTAGTTTTCCCATCAAGTAAGTCTTGTGCTCTTTTTCTGCAATTGATAGATATATGACCAGGTTGTTTACAATAGTAGCATGTAAAATTGTTTTCTTCGGTCCTTTAGAGGTTGAAACCGTAATTTGGGCATTTTCTTACCAAATGCTTTCTTGTTTCTTGCCAAAACATTGCAGTCTCCTCTGGTTCCACAACCATAATTCTTTTTTCTTCATCTAACAAAGAAAGAAATAAGTTCTTCTAGACTTGGATTTGTCTTTGCTTAATGTAAAGACCATATTAGAATAACATGAAGGCATGCTATTAAGTAATACTTGCTTTAGCATCATCATCAGGTACATCTACTTTTATATACCAGCAAGTTGATTACCAAATAGAACCGAAACTTACTGATATGCTCCACCATGCTCTCACCTTCTTCCATCTTGAGGCCGAACAATCTTTGCTTCAAAGATATTGCTGCGCTTCTCATTTGTGATCCAAACAACTTGTTCAATGTCACCCAGATTGTATGAGAGGACTTTTTAAAGTCTATATGATGTAGATAAGCATTCGATAGACCCAATCCAATAATCGTTGTAGCCTTTCGATCTCTGCTGTCCCATTTTACTGCTTCATCTGCATTTGTCGGTTTTTTTTCTTTTCCATCAACAATATCCCATAAGTCTTTGTTGATTAGGAATAATTGAGGTTCGCAACTTGCCAGGTATGAAAATCTTTGCCTTCAAATTTTTCAATGTGACTCAATTTATTCATTATGACTCTTCACAAAAAATAGGTGTCGGCTAAAACCGAAAAATGCACCTTTTTACAAACAAATAGACACTAATGACTATAAGCTTGATTTGTAATGGAAAATTACAAATCCATTAATTCTAATATAAATTATAAAAAGTGATTAATGATGATTACAACAAATACACACTTATTGACTTTTCATGGACAAATGATTTCTAATAAATCAGACATGGCATGCTAACTGTAGATAAATAGTTACATAACCATAAGACTCAGCTATTATGTGGACCAATAAAATAATTAAGATAGATCAAGTTGCCTAAAAAAAGAGTGGACCGATCTGCATGCATTTACCAGTCTTTAAAGTAGAACCCGTAGATATCTGAAACTCCACGATCGTGGCTGAGAGGTAGGTGAAAGCATCTCAATGCACAAAGATATATTGCTTGCAAAAGAACCAGTCCACGCTCAAATGATAATGCGTACATCTCCACAATTGTTCCACCTGGGACAGTAAAATCCTCGAGCCAAAGAACACTGCGTGGGAATAATCCCAAAATTGTGAGCCTCAGATTTTATAATACAACCTTCTCTTAAAAAAAAAATCCTCCCTTTTGATTGAAAATGCTTTCTATAGAAACGATGAGATCTGCAAACAATTTTTAGAAGACACGGTCATTGGCAGATCTAAAATGGCGATGACGAGTGGATCAAGAAATGTCACAGGAATCGAGATCGATGCAGATCAGAGGATAAATATTCACTCTCAAAAGTAGATCCAGTCAAACATTGATGCGGGCTATAAGGCTTGAACGCATCCATCTACAGGGTTGATAATTTTGAATAACCGTTGAGCAATCAGACACCTTTCACACGTTCCAATACATAAATACAAGTGAATGTTAATCACAGTAATGGATCTACTGATCCAACAATTAAAGGCTCTTCAAATCTGATCATGTACACCTGTATAACAGAACTCTAAAGGCACCATAGGTGAATATGAAGATGAAGAGAAGATTGACGAATTTTTGTATACTTCCAGAATCCATAGTTTCCTTAAACATCCATAATATTTCCCTGCTTTGATACCAAATAATAAATTTGGATCAGTTTTACAGATGAATAACGTACAATATTAAACACGGAATAATAATATTCATTCAATTCATTCCGGATACATACATACTGAACAAGCTGCCAATATATAGGGAGATAGTTTCCTATTAAGTAGGAAACAACTCAACCACAAATATCTCCTATTTAGTTGTAATTGTTACTCACGTAACAATACACAACTCAAATCATATGAGTTCGTAAAACAACTCCAACCAACATATTATTGTTAATATAACAATAATATAATTACTAACATTTGTATTTAATGAATACATATTAATGTAAACATTAATACTTAATTTCCTAACACATGCATGGCGGCCAAATCTTGTGAAGGAGCTTAGAGAAGACACATTGCATAGGTCAGAGAATAGGAAAACAAGCCTGGAGCCGTGTTTTATAAATGATTGAGCTCACACACAAACCCATCGAGCTATTTTGACGAACTATTGATCTGGTTTTGGACTCATTAAATCATGCAGACAGAGATGAGCTCTTGCAGTAGTCGAGGTGGCTCGATGGCGAATGATCAAAGTTTTGGAAAACAAAGGGAACTCTGTACACTTCCCACGATTCATCGATTGAAATATTATGTCGAGCTCGCGAGAGGGGCCCTGTATTATAATTTTACAAGGAACTCGGGTCGGTTCGATGGAAGCGAATCATATGTTACCATGTCGAGCTAAAGCAATGCAAGACTATCGAGTTTCTCTAACCTGACCCGAGCCGTTTTGTGAAGACGACCAAGAAAACGGAGGAGGTGTGGAAACACTTGATAAACAGAGGGCGAAATTTTGACTTGGCTCAATGAGCCATTGAGCGAGTCAAAAACAATGTGGCGGATGCGGCATTTCACAGCCCAGGCAACCCAAACAAATTTGGGACATTCAGGCACAAAATGTCCGACATTGCCGAACAGGTAAAGGAGCGATAGAATTGTAGCCAAAGCGGGTGGAATTGTCCCAGAAAACCCTATGGGTTTGGGCTTCACGTGAACACAAAAGCCGAAATGGTAGTGTGCGGGTATTTCTGGTTTAAACGGTCCGCGAAGCACGGGCCGGATGGGATGAGGTTCACCGCACGAGGTCTTTTCCCACATTACAAAATGGTGATAGTAGGCGGAGAGGTCAACGATAATTGGTGATTGCCTTGTTCTAATCTTAGAGTTTTCCAAGATTAAATTTTTGCCCCGAAACCATGTGGGTGATTGAAAACAACTCTGAGACAAGCATGCGACATGGTAAGGTAGTGGAAGGTTGCATGACAACCGTTTGACAAAATGTCCCAATGAAAATAACATTGGTATGACGAAAGAAGAGCAGGGGGGAAGGTTAACTTATAATGGAAGTACTTGGGCAATGTGAATATTTTTGAAGTGCATTTGATGAAGACGCTATCCGTAACACTTTTGTCCTCATCTATGAGTTACTTGATGAGATCATGGACTTCGGCTATGCCCAAAATCTCTCTCCTGATGTTTTGAAACTATTTATCACGTAAGAGGGTGTTCGATCACCGTTTTCATCCAAGCCACTGAATAAAATGCTAGATTAGAAGTGACGGGTGCTGTTGGCTGACAACGAGAGGGTTCGGCCTATAAAAAATGAGGTTTTCCTTGATATTGTTAAAAGTTTCAATCTTCTGGTATCTCCAAAAGGAAGTGTTCTCTGCTGTGATGTAACTGAAAAAATTCTTATGAAGTGTTTTCTATCTGGCTTGCTTGACCTGAAGTTGAGCTTGAATGATAAAATAGGCCTTGAAAAGGAGTCACAAATTGAAGCTCGTCCAACGTGAAACAGGAAAACAATTGAACTTGACGGTGTTACTTTCCATCAATATGTAAACTTGATGCGATTCAACTCTGAGAAGACAATTAGCTTTGTTCCACCTGATGGAGAATTTGAGCTGATAAGGTGTTGGTAAAACCTTCCGTTGCCGGTTTTGCCAACCATCAAAGAACCGGGACAAACACACCTGAAAGTAAAAGTGAAGGTAAGGAGTGCGTTTGGTGTAAAAAAATGTTTGTAACATGCCTGTGCCAAGCAAACAACCAAGGCAAATTTTCAGGTGACAACGGGTTGAGAAAAATATAATACATCCATTGATAGCTTGGTTTGGAAGATCAGAAAATTTCCAGGTCAAAACAGTAGGCAATATGGCAGAGGGTAAAACTATTGAAGCAAAGAAGTCAATTGCTATGAAAAATGGAATAAACCATCTAACTTATCCAATTGAGCAAGAGCAAGGCTCAGCTAGTGATTGTTGCTCATGATGTTGATCCCATAGAGCTTGGAGTTTGGCTGCCGACTCTGTGCTAAAATAAACGTTCCATATGCAATAGTTAAGGAGAAGTCACGACCTAGAGTTCTAATACATTTGTATAAGTTGTGATGTTTAATACATTTAGTTAATTTGTTTATCAAATTAATTAAATACCATAATTGGATATAAAATATAATTGTAATGCAACGTACAACCCAAGTTGAGTCAACTTGAGGTTTGATATAGATTAGAGCTTGGTTACGCTTAAAGTAGTTTCATAACTGCTTCTTGGAGCAGGATGCCTATATATAAGGCAGCATTGTAATTGTAATGGGGTTCCTCTCTCACTTTTCTTATTTTCAAACTCTTTTGAGGAGTTCTTCTGTCCTATCGGATGTTATTGGATAGGCTGCTATAACTTTGTGTGCATAGACTTTATCCTCGAGAATACAATATTTTTATGCCACTATTTGATGGTTTCAATTGCAAAATCTGTTAGTCTGTTTGTAATTGAATTATTAATGCTGCTATTAATTGAATTATTAATGCTGCTATTCCTTCATAGTATGCTGGTGCTCAGGTGATCAGACTTTGTGCTAGGTGTCAGAGTATGTGGACTTTGTGCCATATCAATATGTTCTGAAGGAGAGGAAGACTTTGTGCTTATCATATTTCACACTCATTGTATTCATTTCCATCTTATAGGGAAGTTCTCCTTTTGTGCAACTCTCTACTTGCAATATGTACTTCTTCTTCCACATTCATTCTTCCTTTCTCTTCATATTTTCTATTTCTCGATTTTGCCGCCCTTTCGTGCTTTCCAGTTAAAAGCACCAAAAATAAAAAAACAACATCATACGAGGGAACTACCCCTCTCATAAAGTAGAGGGAACTTCACCAAAGGGAATTTCCCTAACTGTTGTTGATTTTTGCATACTTTCGTTGGACATATTGAGTGGCAAAAAATCCAACCAACACAATGAATGTATTGTTTTAACCAAAGACAAAAAAATTCCATAGCTTGTATCTCTTCCTTGGAGATTTCATGACCTTCTGTTGTTGGATGCTCTATTCTCATTTTCCTCAACCAAGTTAATTGGAAATGTTCTGGAGAGCCAGGAGATGATTGATCTTTCTTTTCATTTTCTAAACACTTTGTTACGTCCTCTCAAAGTTCACATAATCACATTGATACTTATCATTTATCTTTGAAAGCTTAGGCTTTTTAAGTGCTAGCATTATATCTGCCTCACTTTTGAACGTCTCAATAGTATTTGAACATGCATGACAGATTGGGATTTGGACAGGGTTTGATGGGAACTCTGCTACTACTTAAAGGTCAAAGTTGATGACCTTTTGGAAGGTGGCATTTTGTGGGTTTCCAATGATGTAACAAATGGTGTTCTTTACGTCAGTATCAATGTTTTTTTAAGTCGAGCTCTCTTCTTTTGCAATGATCCATTAAAGAAGAGGCATTGAAAGATTTTTTTTTTTCATATTAGAATTAGACTTGTCCACTCCATCCATGTCCTCGTCCTTGGTTGTCTTAGTTAATTGATATGAAGCTACTCTTGGATCAAAACGTGACTCCTCTTTTAGGGCTTATTTTCCCTAATATGTTGCCCATAGAAAAAGTATGTATATGGTCATTGCATATACAATAAGAACTATATGGTCATGGCATATACAATAAGAAATTTGAGGGATTTGTTATAACATATGTACTGAATTTGTAGTGACATATTCCCTTTCATGGTATCAATAGAATATTCATTATAATGCGCTCAAACTATATGGTATTGTAGAACTTCAATAGAACATTCATTTTAATGTGCTCAAATTATAGTTGCCTTCACTAATTGTAGCATGGAGGATGTTGAAAGCAATGTTTGGGCTGATGCACTAAACTTTTAAAGGGAAAATTCACTGTAAATAAACATTCCTTAATAAAAATTGCTTAATTTATTTTAGTAATATAGTATTCAATTTATATTTGCATATTAGATCATCTCCAAGACACCTTTGAGGGCAAGTTGGGTGAACCAAAACTAGAGCATAATTCATTTAGTTATTATGGTTCTTGATTCACCCGTGTGCACACAAGTTTAAACATACAAACATGTGCACATTGGCATACATTTGCAAAACTTAATCCTTTTGCATTAACTAAAATATTGGAACAAATATTAACAAATTCATTTAGCCTACAACTATGTCTTCAATGAAACTAAGCAAATGAAAGACTGGTGTTGTAAAAGACCCACAAAAAATAATACGGATTCTTATAGATGATGGTAATAATTATTTAAGCACCCACACTCACTACATGAACCTTTTACCTCCAAAACCTTAAAACGGGATATAGGATTGATGCCGTATTAAAATCTCCCATATTCATGTGGATAGCTAGTCAAGGAAGGCTCTTGACTTTTCATTGTATTCAATGTAAAAGGATTGTAGATTCGTCAAATTGCCCTTTGATGTAGTGTTGTAGTTAGGGGTCTCAACTAAGGGATGACTTTAGACCATGCAATCCACAATTCTCAAAGTTAGATCTCATTGAAGGAAGATCCCAAAACAACTTGTAAGAAACACCAATTTTTTTTTCTATTAATATGAGGAAAGGATTGCAATCTTAGGCACCATTACATTACCCACTTTGCCACAGTCTTGAGATTGCAAAAATCCCTAAGAATTTTAATCCCAAACTCCACAAGGCTTTTACAAACCCAATCTATTACAAAAATCATGACGTGTGATCTATAAGGACAAACTGAGGAGTGATTAATTTGAAGGATTAGTTGAGGTAGATGAGTATTAATGGTGGCATGGTTTTCTCCTAAATTTGGTGGGCTTGTTTAAATTTTAAATTGTAATCCTTACGTATAAATATCCCCTTTTGGAATTATAAGAAAGTTGGTGGTTGTTGACTGCGAGGAGTTGGTTGTTATTGGTTCGAGAATGTATTTTGATATTTCTTTGTAGATCTAGGCGATGAGTGTAATATATTCTCTTGGCAACCTCATGATTTTCTATTATGACATATGCTCGATTTAACATAAGAGTTCTTACCATAAGCTTATCCCACGTTGTCGTGCGCATGATGCTATCTATTGTATTAATACCTCATTAAGGGGTTTATGTTAATCTTCCATTAGAATGTATGGCTAAGAACTTTCAATTCATGTCTAGGGTGAATGTTAATTTACAATGAGTAATATGCCTAAGTATTGATTTGCATGCATAACTATGTTCACACCACCCCCAAATATCTCTTAAGACCTCGTGTTTAACCTTGTAGTGATTCAACTCCATCATGTGTTTCAGGGAAGTGTTTGGCTTAAAATCCAAGTGATGTGCCAGTGCACGTCGATAGATTCACTTAAGGGTCGCTTTTGGGGTGTGGACCCTCGAACATGTTTTAGGGATAAAAATACTGACATTTTGGTTCTATTGCTAGGACTTGTAAAACTGAGGTAATGGGTTTTGTGAGAGATGTCTGAAAGGATTTCTGTAGAGAATGTGGAGAAATGGTTTGAGGAGTAAGAAACGGATTTTTTTTGTGAACCACCCTAGCTGAGGTATGAAAGACGCCAATAATTGGTTGGATGAGGTGTTGTATGATGAGATTTATTAAGTATTATTTTGTGAACTACTAGTGCACTTGCATGTGTGAATAATGGCGTATGTTTTAGAGAGACTACAAAAGTGATCCCCAAGTGAATTAAATAATTGAAAAACACTAATGAGACATGGACACATACATTAGAAGTTTGGTGGGAAGGTGCCTTCTAGAGTTATTGGTTGGAGTTTTCCGTGTCAACATACTTATATCGTATAGAAGAAGAGTACCAATTCCTGTGTAAGCCAAGGGGGGGTGCATTAGAACCATCACGCGAAGAATAAAGATGCTATTTATTGACTTGGGGCTAGAAATTACTGATGAAGAACTAAACCCCATAGTGCATGACAAGAAGAATGTGAGTGGAAGGAGCATGCATCAAAAAATATTGAAGAAGAGATTGATAAAAGTGAACGCTAGAGGAGGAAGTATAGTGAGGCATGTGAAGTGATTTTGGATACTACAAGTGCTGGATGGTAAGGAGAAGCAAAAGGGTAGAATACCATGAGAACCATGGAGGAAGAGGGTATATGCTTAGATATTGAGGCACCTTGCAAAATGTTAGATGTATTAAACAAATCAACTCAAATTAGCTATTAAATAAAATGAGCTTATGTTGCTGCCTTTGAATAAGAGAGGGGCATCATAAGGTTCTTTTAATGAATAAAGTGGGTTAAATCTCTAAATCTGAATTTACAAATCACAACACTAAAGAGAATGTTAGTTTGTTTTTGTGGCTAGGGGTTACGCCTTGGTCAAATTCCCAACCTTTTGAAGATTGATAAAAGAAAGTGTAAGACATGCAATGATAAATGAAATGGTATACCTATTTAAGGGTTGGAGGAGACTAAGCTTTAGTGCAAGGTTTGTTAATGGTAGATTGTTAATTTTTGGTGGTGTGTAGACTGATTGAATGTTATTGCTAGTTGCAACTCATTCGCGTGTAAAATCATAGAGGAATCACAGAGTAGTCGCAAGCCATTCACAGTTGCAAATGAAACCTATGTTGAAAATTCAAAATATGGTTGTTTTGTGAATTTCGATTGTCCAAGATGTCTTCCTTTCTCCTTTGGCAAAACCTAACAAAATGGTGTTTGAGATAGGGAAAGAATTATGAAAACAACCAAGGGGGATGAAGGGAGGGGGTGATTTTTATTTTATAGTTTTAGGGTGCATAAAAGATTGGGATGGATATGGGTGCAAAGTGCATAGAGGGTTGAGATAATAAGGGTCTAATGTGCATTAGAGATGCAAATGGGTAGGTGGAGTGTATAGATGGATGTGACAAGATTAAATGTGTGTTGGCGAGGATAAGTAAGTGGATGACATATTTTAAATCAACCTTATTTAATGTTTTTTAGTTATTTTGTGGGATTATTTGATTTTCAAGGATTATTGTGTTTTATAACTTTTTTGTATTTTTAGATTAAGAAACCTTATTTGCAAGGTGCATTTTATGATGTCTAAATTTTCCCCCTTTTAGGATACGTGTTACAACAAGTAGAATGCGACCTAAAAATTGAAGACGAGACAATGTTCGTTCAACCCTATGAAAATGGTTTCTATGCATGTGGGCTTAGACAATTGACTAGGTACACAAGAACCTGGAAATGCGATCGATGAACCACTTCAATTGGAGTTTGTGAAGGGATCGATAGGTTGATTTCAAAGGAAAAATATTATTTGGTTGATTAAGTAAGATAGATGATGATTGGGTGTCATAAGATTGACAAGAAGGGTTTGGTGTAATATACCCCCTCAAGTGGAAGTTTTTGAGTCGCAAGATGTCCCTACATGGCATGAGATGAAAAATGGCAATTGATAAATGATAAAAATGACCTTGGTAAGGGAAAAATGAGTGAATCAAGGACAATGTTTCCCCAACCATGTGTAGGTGAAAATTTGAGGAGTGACAAGATGCAAGAATAGATGTGAGTAGCCATACATTTTTCTTCTGTTAGCCATGTGTCTATATCCTGACAAAGATGCATTTGATTCTAATCGCAACATTTCTCTACTACAAGCTAGGCATCTATAACATTGGTAGAGATACTAGAAAGACACATGAGAGATATTTTTGATAGTGCATTTTGAACTTTGACATTGCTTTTTATTTTTTAATTTTTTTTGACAAGATATGTATCTCTCTCAGTTGCATAATGGGTTAAGAACTACAAGTGGTTTGATGGAGGAAGTGAAAGTGACTATGGAGATGACATTGGCAAGCATAATAAAATATAATGCCTAGGGCCTTCAAGAAAACTATTTAAGTGTATCTATGAGTAATTGGATCTCTAAGAGGACACTCATTCTTAATTCACTAGGTAAAAAAAGACCAAGTTTAAATAGCTGCAGTAGAGACTATTGACTCACAAAAGGTGAAAAAATATGATCAAGAGTTCAATGAAAGCTTGGAAGAAAACCATGACATAGAATGTGAATGAATTGTAAATGAATTTTTGCAAGATAGAATGGAGAATTGAAATTAAATATGAATGAATTGGGTGGAAGTGGAGGAAAAACATCCATGTTTAGGTGTTGTTTTATTAAATTTTTTGGAGAGATATATATTGTTTTAGATTTTGAAAGATGGTTAGCTATTTTTGGGATTTTTGTGTGTTTGAGGTGGTGGAAATGATGATAAAGTGATATGTGTTAAGAATCAGGACATGTTTCAAATCTAGGCCAAATGAAGAGAAGTGGAATGTACAAGGTAGGAAGAGTGAGATAATAAAGACAACAGAAAGTCCCCCCAGTCCCTATAGGAACCAAATGAATGGGCTCCAAGATATAGAGAAGAAATCTTAAAATGAGGGAGAGTGGGATTTTTTTAATGTTGATGAATAGTGAAGCAAGAATTCAAAATAGAAGCCAAAGGATGATTGTGATGGGAGTATGTGGTGAGAGTGATGGAGATGAAGAGATAGGCTTGACATGAAGTAGATGTGATAATGTTATGTTGTGGAGCCTATTTTTATGTGTGGAAGTGTTGAAGATTGTACACTAAAAGTAATGTACACTCTCCACAGTTTTCTTGCTGGGGTTTGGGGGCATAGCCCCCTAGATTTTTTTTGGCCTCTAAAAATGTGTCCAATATTTCGGGAAACATGCTCTTCTCATATGGGTGGGATTTTTGACCCATAGGTTTATGGGCGGTTTTGGCCCATGGTATTTAAAAAAATACTTAAGCAATTGCCTATTTATGTGGTTTTTTTTATATGGTAGGGTTGATGTAACATTGCAGATGTGTGTGAGTTCAAGAGTGGATTCAAGAGAGTTTGTTGAGCACATCTCCAAACAGATCTGGGTATTGTATTGAGAGAAAGAGGTGGCTTGTAATAAAATATGAGCAAGTGATTCTTGGTGGACGTAGCCCAAATTGGGTGAACCATGTTAAATATTGTCTCTATGTTGTGTTCTTTTATTTTCTGCACTTTTATTTCAGATCTATATTATCTTTCTACATATTAGTTTCTACTATTGCAATTCTGAGTGAGATTGTTCCGCATATTTTATTCCTTATTTCCTAACAATTGGTATCATATCTTGGTTTGGTTTGCTGCAGTGTTGAATCGTAAGGAAAGTTTTAGCTTGAGTGGGAGCTATGTCAGATGATGGAAGATTAAGGGTTAATAAATTCAATGGGAAGAATTTTAGTCTTTGGAAGATGTAGATGGAAGATTATCTTTATCAGAAGGATATTTATATTCTGCTGTCTAATAAAGGGAACAAACCCTCGAGCATGACTGATGCGGAGTGGGATTTGCTGGATAGGAAGGCACTTGGAACAATCCGGCTATGTCTCGCATCTTCGGTATTATTTGATGTTTGAAAGGAAAAGACTACAAAAGAACTTATGGATGCATTAGGGAAGTTATATGAAAAAATCTCTACCTCTAACAAAATATTTTTAATGAAAAAGTTGTTTAATATGAAGATGTCTAAGAACAGTTCAGTAGCATATCATTTGAATGATTTTAATATGGTTGTGAATATGCTAGCTTTGGTTACAATAGAATTTGATGAAGAAGTTAGAGCTTTATTAATTTTGTACTCTTTACCTGAGAGTTAGAATAACTTGGTAATGGCAGTAAGAAACTCGGTTCCATCTAACTTGAAGTTGAAGTTTGAGGATGTTGTAGGGGTGATTCTAAGTGAAGAAATGAGAAGAAAAATCTTTGGGGAATCTTCTACTTTAGGGAATGCTTTAACAACAGAAACTAGAGGGAGATAAAATAATAAAGGAAGTCCTGGAAAATTGAAAGATCGGGTAAGGTCAAAATAGGGATAATTTTAGTGGCAAATATTCGTAATATGGCGAATATTCCATTTTTGAAAAATTTGAAAGTTGAATTTTCTGGCGTGGGTCAGTGACCTATTTGCCTAAAAATTACAGTTTAATTTTTTTTAGGGGTTGGCTTCACCTACCCTTGAAACTATCCCATATATAATCCTAGATTATTCGCCAGGTAGAACACTACTAACTCACTCATACCACCTGGGGGCATATGTATTATCAAGTAAAATAAATGTGCAATAGGAAGGTAGAGGCTCCAGATGCATGACAGTAGGGTGGAGGTTGCAGATGCACGACAAAGAGTTTATTGACACGTGATAGGGAGAGTTTGTTGGTGTACAAGGGATTGAGTTCAGACATGTGCGACAGGAGTGCGGAGGAAGTAGATGCATGACAAAGAGTTTGTTGACGCATGAAACAAATATTTTTTTTGTTGCGCGAACAAATGGCAGAGGTTGTAGACGCGCCATAGAAGATTTGCTATTGTATGTCAACAAGGTTGTTGACGCGTGTTAACGAACCTCGCTGACACGTGTCAACAAGGTTGTACTACGTGCATCAATGAGGTTCATTAACACACGCCAGCGAGGTTCTTTAACGCGTGTCAGTAAGAAGAATTTGGACGCGCGTAACAAAACTTGTTAGAGCATTATGAGATTTTGTTGATGCGCGACACAGAGATTTTGTTGTTGTGCGATTAGAGGGCGGAGGCTGCAGATGCACAATAGTAGATTTACTGTCACGCGTCAACAACTTTGTTAACGTGTGTCAACAAACCTTGTTGATGCTTGAAAATAAATCTCTTGTCGCGCGTCTACAATGATGTCAACCAAAAAATTAGGTGAAAATATTGTACTTCCAAAAAATTTTCCTTCCCGCGAAACTAGTTCCGAAGAATAGCCTAGGTAGAGAATGGAAATAGGTCTTAAAATGAACCCTGGGTCAAAATCCAAAAGCAAGATGGTATGCTGACACTATGGAAAGTCTGGGCATGCAAATAAGGACTGTTGGGAGCTTCAGGATAGGAAGAAACAACAGGAAAAAAACAAGGAGGCAAATATGGAAACGGGTAATGTATGCGGATGCTTTAATTCTTTCTTTGCATAATATTACTGAATTTTGGGTTTTAGATTTGGGGGCTTCTTTCCATGCTACTCCACATAAGAATTATTTTGTTGATTATGTTGAAGGGGGTTTTGGGCTTATTTTTCTTGGTGATGATGAGCCTTGTAGCTTAGTTGGAAAATGTTATGTTCAGGTTAAGTTGCAGAATGAAAATACATGGCTATTGAAGGATATCTGACATGTGCCTACATTAAGACAAAATTTTATATCGGCGGGGCAATTAAGAAGTGATGGTTGTACTGTGATATTTACAACAAACTCTTGGAAGGTTACCAAGGGTGCTCTTGTGGTGTGAAGAGGTAAGAAGGTTAAAACCTTGTATTTAACCACTAATAGTACTAATGCTTGTAATGTTGTGGCTTCAAATGCATATACAACATTGTGGCACTATAGGCTCAGTCACATGAGCCATAAGGGCATGGATATCATAAAGAATAATATGCCTAAATATACAGAAACATGTTTGGAGTTATGTGATAATTGTGTATATGGGAAACAAAAGCGAGTAAAGTTTCTCAAGGTTAGACCTACGAAGAAAGAGAGTAAGCTATAACTTGTACCTTTTGATGTGTGGGGGCCAGATCAGCTATCATCTCTTGGGGGTTCAAATTATTATGTCACTTTTATTGATGATGCAACAAGGAAATTTTGGGTATATTGTATTAGAAATAAATTTGATGTATTTGACACTTTTGTTAAATGGAAAGCCTTGGTAGAGAATGAAACATGTCTTAAGCTAAAATGTCTCAGGTCAGATAATGGAGGGGAGTATTTTAGAAAAGAGTTTGATGATTATTATTCTAAGAATGGAATACGTAGGAAAAGGACAGTTCTAGGAACTCTGCAACATAATGGGGTGTCAGAAAGGATGAACATGACAATAATGGAACGAGCTAGGAGCACGAGGTTACATGCAAGACCACCTCTTTCTTTTTGGGCAGAAGTAATGAACACAACTGTTTACTTGATAAATAGAGGAGCCTCAAGTTCTTTGTTGGAGGCACACGTGAGGAGGCTTGGTCTGGTAAGAAAGTTGATTACTCATTTCTTAGAGTCTTTAGATGTGAGGTGTTTGTTCATATTGACAAGGATGTTAGGGCCAAGCTAGAGGCTAAATAAGAAAAATTCACTTTCATTGGTTATGGGGGTGATGACTTTGGATTTAAATGTTAGAGTATTAAGGACAAGAAAATCATTCGATATAGGGATGTGGTATTTAATGAGAAAGTTATGTATAAGCAACAGTTACGAGAAAACAAGGAAGAATCCAGGAAATAATGTGCAGTGGTAGAGGATCTTCCAGATGGGAAAGTGACACATGAATCAATTCAGGAACCTACTCAACAGGAACCCCAAACTCCTATATTGAGGAGGTCTTCTAGGGTAAGAAGAGAACCTAAACATTTTTCTCCTTCTCTTTATTATTTATTACTCATCGATAGTGGAGAGCTAGATATATTTGATGAAGAAATGCAGGTAGACGTCCGGAAGAAGTGGGAGCAAGCCATGAATGAGGAGCATCAATTTCTCATGGAGAACTAGACTTGGGATTCAATGAAGCTACCCGAAGAAAAAAGAGAATTGCACAAAAATTGGGTGTATAGAGTTAAAAAAGGAGGAAAGAAAATATACAAGGCCTAATTGGTGGTCAAGGGGTTTACACAGAAAAAAGGTATAGATTTTGACAAGATTTTTTCTCTTGTAGTAAAAATGACTTCTATTAGAACTATTCTTGGAATAGTGGCAGCATAAGACTTGCACTTAGAGCAACTAGATGTAAAGACTACATTTCTCCATGGTGATTTGGAGGAGGATCTATATATGCAACAAGCCAGAGGGCTATGAGGTCAAAGGTAAAGAGGAGATGGTGTGCAAAATGAAGAAGAGCTTGTATGGCCTGAAACAAGCTCCACGTCAATGGTATAAAAAATTTGATAGCTTCATGATTAGCAAGGTTATATTAGATGGCATTCTGACCATTTGTATGTGGATGGCAGTCATATTATTCATGCTTGTATGTGGATGCATGTTGGTTGCAGGAAAAACATGCAAAAAATAAAAGTACTCAAGAAGTAGCTAAGTGACTCCTTTGATATGAAGGATTTGGGGGCAACCAAACAAATCCTTGGTATGAGGATATCTAGGGATAGGAAGGAATGGAAGCTGAATTTATCTCAAGAAGAGTACATTAAGAAGGTCTTGGAGAGGTTTAATATGTAGGATGCTAAACTGGTTGGGACTCCTTTGGCAAGCCATTTCAAGTTATCAAAGGAGTTGTGTCCCAAGACAGAGTAGGAGAGAAACTAGATGTCTAAGGTACCTTACTCATCAACGGTTGGCAGTTTGATGTATGTCATGGTGTGCACTAGGCCTGATATTGCACATGCATTAGGAGCATTGAGTATATTTATGAGTGATCCAGGTAAAGATCACTGACAGGTAGTAAAGTGGATCCTTCGGTACTTGAGAGGGACCATGGGGACATTTTTTTGCTACAGTGGATCAAACACCACTTTGTGTGGTTATGTAGATTCAGATATGGTTGGAGATGTAGACAACAGGAGGAGCACAACATGTTATATTTTCACTGTAGGTGGAACAAAAATGAGTTGGATTTCACGACTATAAAAGCTTGTGGATTTGTCAACCACAAAGGCTGAGTATGTTGCTTTCACAGAGGCAAGCAAAGAGATGATTTAGTTACAACAATTTCTTGAGGAGTTGGGGCATAAGAAGGAGGAAGGGAAGTTGCATAGTGACAGTCAAAGAGCTATACACCTAGCTAAGAAATATTCTTTCCAATATAGGACGAAGCATATACAATTAAGATACCATTTCATTAGGACAACTTTGGAGGAAGAGAAGTTGAAGCAAGAGAAGATTCATACTAGTTAGAATCCTACAGATATGATGACCAAGGTGGTCACAAGGGAGAAACTGAAGCTATGTTCAATTTTGGTTGGTCTTCACAGATGACAGTGAAGGGTTGAGAAGCTTTCTCAAAGGAAAACTAGTCTCCAAGTGGGAGATTGTCATGTTGTGGAGCTTGTTTCCACATGTGGAAGTGTTGAAGATAGTACACTAAAAGTAGTATACACTCTCCACAATTTTATCATCTCATATTTTGGGAAATGTACTCTTCTCATATGGGTAGGATTTTTGACCCATAGGTTTATGGGTGGTTTTGGCCCATGGTTTTAGTACCCATGATATTGTAAAAAATGCTTAAGCAATTACCTATTTATGTGGTTTTTTTGCATATGGTATGGTTGATGTAACTGTTAATGCAAAATTATATCACCCTTGATTGCTTGTGATTTTCTTGTGTGAGGCAATCAGTGTAACCTGCATAACATGGGATTATCTTGCAATGTGGGACATTAAAAGTAGAATAATCCTTCAGAGAAAGCTGACTTCTTCTCCTAACCTAGTGCCAACTTCTCCAAAGTGCAGAGAATGAAAAGGTAAACTAATCCTATCTTGATTTTTCTTAAGGAGACATGGATAGAAATATGCATGAAATAAATTACTCTAAGTGAAGGTGATGCACCAAGAAAGGGTGAGAAAATTCAAGTGAGTGAAAGATAGAAAGAAAACAAAGTAGGAGAGGGCTGGTGTAAACATGCACAATCCATTATAACATAAGTAAAAGGCAAAATCCTTTACAATGCGCCAAAATTTGAGGCCTTTAGCTCACAATAGATTTGGAACAATTTTAACAGAGTTCCTTTGCTTTTTAGAAAATCTCCCCTCAAAATGAGGAAAATTTTACAATATATAGGCAATTTGGGTCAACAACTGGCATGACGCATTAAAGAGGTATGGAAAACCATTCATTTTGGTACTTTTCTTGCATGAGCGGTCATGGTCACCATGCCTCATTAATTCATGTTGTTTGGTTTTCATTCATTCACCTAGCCTCACATGGTTTGGTTTCTCATCCATCCTGTGGGTCGTCCAAATTCCTTTGAGAAAACTTCCTGGCTCGCTAGTTCTTCTCCATATTTGGGTTATACAACCATGATTCATACAATTGTGAGTAGGCCGTCTAACCTGATTGTCATCTAAATTCATTGGGGTTGGATGATATCTAACTTCATGATCATATATGCCTCTCTTCGCCGACCAACCCGGGAGTCACCATCTTCACACCGTGGGCCATCCAACCCAAGGAGGTTGGATGGCCGTTTATCTCTGCATGTATGACATACTTCTCAACCATCCTTGTAATTGACAAACCGACCAACCATGTTGTATAACTGCGAGTCATCCATCTGTGTTGGCCATCAACCCCCAAGGGGTTGGACAACGTCTACCTATGTCGACCAACCTCTCCATATGCTATCCATCTAACCAACTAAAAACTGAGACCTACTTGCATTGGTTTTCCTCAAATCAACATACTTGTTGAGGTAAATGGATGAATATTGTTCAAATTTGATAAATGCTTCTTACCAAACTTTGAATAATATGATGCAATATAAATTTGTATATAGTTGATCGCCACCATCTCTCATATCCTACCTTCTAAGTATCTCCAAGGTGTAGGTCATTGATTCAAATCTATAAACTCTATTACGAGCTCTAAAGGATAGCTTGGTACATGATTAGATTAAGATGAAATGAAAAGTATATCGACACCATTTGAAATGCACATTTTTTTGTTGGGGACATGAATTTTTTCTCACTAGAATCATACAAATGAACTTCCTTAAATCTCAAAGGAAATAAAAATTTAGCACCAAAGATTTCATGTACCATACCAATTGTTACAAAATTTTGGAAACTTTCCATATAAATTGGGCCTACTTCTCTCTTCTAGGATTCATCATATTTTTCAGTATCTTATTGGAAGAAAGTCCTTTGGTAGTGAGTTCATGTGTAAAAATTTCTCCCATATTTGGATGAAGAGAGCTCTATCATCCTTTAACTTCAGGCTATATTTTCCACAAAAAGTGCACACACTTTGCAACTCAGAAAAATATCCAATTTATTTAATAGTAGTCTCACAAGTCAAGGTTCGAGGAAAAATATTTTCAAATGGGGGGGGGGGGGGGGGGGGGGAGCATGTTAGGACCCTGATATCCTAACCATCTATTATTTTTTCATTCTAGTAGTCATAATTGTATTATGTATTAGGTTCTTATTTTTGTGTGTGGGGCTAACCCTTGAGCATTAGGGTTAGGATTTAATGAAGTTGAGGTTCTGGTGTGTTTTGAGGCTGAATCTTGAGTGTTGGGGTTATAGTTGTAATGCTTATATATTGATATTATAAGGATAAGATAGGGAATATATTTTTTGTTGTGAACAAACTCTACTCAAAAGGAGATTACCCCTTCGAAGAGGACCATGATATTTGAATATAAACAATTTTAAAGTTTTAATTGAGTTCATTTAACATCAATTTATGTGCATTCTATTTTCCATTTTCATTAATATATTAGAACCAAATTCATATCATATAGAAATGTGCTTAATGTATTATATCTTATAAACTATTTACTAATAGTGAATCCCAACACTAACATCACTTTTAACATGACTCAAATAACACGAGATATCCATTTCATAATATACAAAAAAACAATCTTATATAGGAAATGTTTTCAAACACTTCAACAAAATCATCCTTTAATTTAACATTGCTCGCTTCACAATTTCAACTAATATTAATTGATTCACCTTTAAGTCTTAAATTGTCTCACATGAGTTTTTTAATTTTATCTTTGGCTCTTTATTTTCATGTATTCTTCACATCTATCTCATATGCCTTATTTCCTTTATATAGCTCTATCTATCAAGGAAACATACTAGAAATTTATCATGGGGATTAGTCTTTGTGTTATGGCTAATCTATCTCTTTTCTCATCCCCAAATTAATTAGGAATAATTTACCACCATCATGAACCCTAATAATTGAGAATCCCTAAAAATAGATTATGAAACTAATTAGAGATTTGTTTCATTCGACATTTCATTTTAATAATTAATGTGTACAATGATCATCCACATATGAAACATCGAGTAATCATCATTTCTCTGATATTTTTTTCTTAAAATCATCACTCATATATAATACCCCAAGCTAATATCAAAAAATTCCCCTATTTGTATCTACATTTGTTTGTTATATATACCAAATATTTACCCATGATCTTAACTATCATGATTCTAATTGTAAATCCAAATAAATAAACTTCATGGAGCATTATGTTAACTGAAGGTGGAAAGAAAATTCTAGCCAAACAAGTTCTTATGAGAAGGTGACAAGTGGAAATTTTTTGTAATAAGGACCCTATTGATTCTAAAGATTACAATAATTAAACCCAATTATATTTCATAAGTTACTCATGTCATATTATCATATCATGGGATAAATTGAATAAAATGTAAGGAAATTAGGAAATGAAAGGCCTTTTTATAGTCCATAATATTCACTGATATTTTTTTGGGTCTACATGTGGCTTATAACATGTGGGACTAACTCATACTAATAATATGTAGGATAAACCCAACTATGCTCTAAATGCGAGGCATACACACCCTACCCCAATTTTGAAGATATCAAAAGAAATTTTCATCTGGAGAACTATTATGAGTTTAAGAAATTAGATAAGAGCTAAGGAAATAAAATACATGAAGATAAAACACATGAATCAATTTTAATGGGTTTTACACCATATCACCTCACCCATGATATCTTGAGAACAAAAAAAATCATGGGAAGATAAGAATGTTTAAGAGCTTGGAAACCTCAAATAAATAAGGAAAATCCAAATATTGATGAATCAACTCATCTTATCTTTTACAAACATAAAATATAAATTTGAAAACACTTGTATTTGTTTTTTATGATGTACTATTTTCATTAATCCTAGAACATGCAACAAATAAATACTACCCCACGTTTCCCCAAGACATGGATCAAATGGCCACTTTGCAATATAGGAAATGGAAAATCATAATACTGAGTTGTTAGTCCTTGAGATATAACAAATATGATCATAAGAAAATTAATGACATCTTTCCACAATAAATGTGCTAAGAATAATATGGATGGTGTAAATATAATGGATCAATGACATGCACATAATGATTATAAATAACATGCTATCCACATAATTTAACATGGTAAGGAATATACAAAACATATAAAAATGTGATAAGACACAAATAATATATTCAAGACCTATTAAACATGTAGGTATTAAAATACATAATTAAAGTATAGTTAGGAACTTGAATCACATTAGGCATATGGAATATAAATTTGGAAATGAAATGACACATAAAAAATGATTAATTATATGAGAATATTTTGAAAACACATGAATCGATGAAAGATATATCAAGCCCAAGGAAAATATATTAAACACTTGAAGAACACCTCAACCATAGGAATGAATGCACACATCACATTAGACATGTAAGTAGAAATGTAAAAACACATTGAACATATAAGGAAATAAAACAGATATTAATCACATAAAATCATATGAGCATCAAACATGATACAAATTACATAAAACAAGATACACATGATAACATGATACTGAGAAAGCTACAACCTCCATAACAATCACATGTTAGATTCATTTACACTAAACCACGTGCCAAGAATATTTATAATATTCCCAATCAAATCCTAATAACGATGAACATTTCAATACCTTTGGTTGATGTTTCCAATCATTTCATGATGTTTTGATTTCTTAATGTAACCTCCACTTCTTACCTTGCTCAAACATAACTTGAAAATCCAAGAACATAGCTAATCATGTTTCCTATATGTTATTCCAAATTGCTTAAAAATATTACACCTTCCATCCTTCTTCTATTTCTTAAGGACCTTCAAGAATATAGACCTTCAAATGTCTTTAAACCACTTACTCTCCTCCTTAGTCACATGTGCTAGGGTAATTTCCTTGAGGTCTTAAATTTGTTTCTATAAAATAATTCTTCTCCATATGATGTCACCACTCATTCCTCTTATTTTTTTCAATGCATCATTCACCATGCTCTCCTAATTAGCATCATCCCTACAATATTGCCAATCAATCATGAAAACATAAAGATCTTTCTATATTATGATACAACCTTATAACTTAAATCTAAGACTTTGATTGGCTTCCTATAGTTCAAAATATTCTCTTCTTACTCAAGGGCCTTGTCTTACCTCCTGGATTTATTAATCCCACCAAACCTTGTATTCATTATGAAATTTTCATGTGATACTTGATCTCATTCAAATAACTAGATTTTTGTCTTCTTAATCCAAGGGTCCAACCCTGTTTTTAGTGTTCTTACTTGGAGCAATACCCTATAAAAACTTCATTTACAAATACTTGAGAATTATTCAAACTATTTAAGCACATCCATCAACCTTCCAATAATATTTTTTCATGTTCATATACCTTTCTCTAGCTTAAAAACAAAAGGAAGTTGTAAGGAAACTCTATTTTTCTCCTTAACTTGATTGCTCTACCTGCTAGCCCTGTTCAGATTGAGATTTTGAGTTAGAAATATAAAAAAAAGATTTCAACAATAATTAAACCGATTTTTGGATACCCATTTTACCTTTTAAATAGATGGTAAAGGATCTCAGATAGTTTCTTAAGGGAATTTTCCTAGTTTTCGTTATGGTCATGCTCCAATTAGGTCTCCAAACAAGATTCAACATGACAGTCATGAATAACTTCATCCATACACCTTATTTCTTCATGAAACCATACAAATACATTATAGGTCCCATTACAGTATATACCTACAAAATTTAGGAAATTTTCATTAGATAAAATGGGAGATATAAGCAAATATCTAACCAAACCCTAGTTATATGGTTTTATTAGTCCTAACAGTGTTGAAAATCCATATCTTTCTCAATTTTTTACTTTAAGACCTAAATATAACTCCTACAACTCTTTATCATCCTCTTCCACCTTTTATATTTTAACTCTAACACGTGATACTGTATATATCAATCCCAATAATAAGATTTTCCTTCCAAGTACGACTTAAAACTTTGTTTCTGGGTAATTTTGCTACCCAACTTAATTTACAAGTAAATGATTGAGATTAAGAAGTTACCCAAACACACTTACATATCATTGGTTTCCTAACCCTCCATTGAAACCTTACATTCTACAGGCATGTATGAGCTTCTATAATCTCATTCCTTGTTTCTTGATTCATACCTTCTCTTCTAAACTTGTAATCCTTGAGTTGTCTATTCAAGGATACGTTCACGTAATTCCTAATACTATAGTGATGTTGTCTACACCTGGAACTATTTATAACACATGCAAACTCCTTTACCATTACATCTTATTCAAATTATTCATCAAGATTAGTTCGCATGCATTTAAAGAGTGTTAAACAAAAATTATACCATAATGATCATAAGAATACAATTACTAATCAAAATCAACGACAATACAAAAACATCCATGTTTATAGAAGATTCATAATAGACACCAAAAATCCCTTATTATCTCTTGTTTACAAAGTTTTATTATTATTTAACAAGTTACCCTTCTTGCTCCACATGAGATTTACATAGCAAGATCCATTCTTACTCTCTTTCACCATGACTTCTTGGCCTCCATAACTTTGATAATTGATTTAAAAACCCTCTATGTACACTCTAAACTTTTCCCCTTACCTTCTTATTCCGTGGTGTCTCTTCACGTTTGTTTTCACCTACCCAAAAATGTGCAATTTTTCAATTTTTTTTGAATTTTTGGTTAAGTAACCCCTTGGCTTGATGTACTTGCCCTTGCTAAAGTCTGAAGAATGTAAAAAAAACTGAAAAATTAGTTTATTTTGAGTTAATTTGGGTATTTTAGTGCTTTGTGGTAATTGCGAACATTGGAGGAACAAGAGGAACTATTCCTCTATTCCTCCTGTTCCCCATATTCATGTATCACCTGCAATGCATTGAGCTCCAGTGTCGTGTGGCCTTTTGAACTCCCCACAGACCCGGTTCTATCGAACCCCTTGTTCCCTGCAACCCTTTCTTCTCTGCATTGCTTTGATCTCCGCAAAACACTTTCTTTCCACATTCTATCATTTATCCTTCTTTGCAAACTTTACAAAAATGTTGAGAACTTGTTCCTTTTGGCCCTTAATTTCCCACACTCCCGCTTTATTTGTATTGATTTATTTTTCCTTTGATTGTGGACAAAGCAGAGATTATTAGAACTCATAGAACTTGTTCCATCCAAATCTTGGTTCCTTGCACCTCACAGTTCCCCGCATTGCTCCCTAACCTGCAAGCCTTATGTTTCATAGTTATGGGGAAATTTTCAAGTCGGATAGAATGGTTCTCACGAGCACCCCGTTCCCCACAGCCTTCAATCTCACACAAATCATTTGATTTCTTTGTGTTGTGGATGATGCATAACTTATTGGAACATAAGGCACCCATTCCCTTAGACCTTTAGTTTTACGCACTCCCACTTTTATCGTATATATGAGTTCTTTCTGTCATGTGTACATTTTAAAGGGATTGATTAAAAAGAGTTCCTAAAAGCTTGCCAACTTCCACATTTCACTGTGTGGCTCAGATTAACCCCATTTTAAAATTGTTTTGCTATAAAAGGTTAAACTTATTCATTTCTTGCAATTCTAGATTGAGATTTCACTGTCCACTACACTTTTTTCTCCTGTACCACTGAAGAGGTTTTTCAACCATAACTTGCTAATTTCTTATCCAAATTTAAAAATTCAAACTTCATTGGGACCATTATGGAGGCACCATTCTTTTCATACTGAAGGTGAGTGATTTCATTCCCTCTTGGTCTAATTTGATAATTTTTTGTGTTTTTCAATCATCTCCTTCAATTTTTTCATAAAACCCCTGTTGAACTCCCATTTTCTCTGAGTTTTCTTTCACACCTCCAAAATGAAGTTCCAATACGGAGGGTATGAACATATTTCTTCCCTTGAGACCTTTGTGCCTAATATTGGTGGTAGTGACATGAGGCATATGAATTTAGATGAATTTTGGGCCCACATTTATGAAGATAACCCTAAAATGATTTCCCAATGCATTAAAAATAGTGGAATTTCCTATGTTTCTAGGTTTCCCCTCTCTGTTCAATGCATTGACACCATTTTGGCCTATGCTTCAAGTTTTGACCCAAAGACCAAAGACCAAAGACATCAAGGATTCTCAAGACCAAATAATTGCCAAGTTGGATGCCAACTACATAAATGCAGCCTTGAGAATCCCCACCTTTGAGAACTTTAATACCTTGACCCAAGATCATGCTTAAAACCTCTTTGAAGAAGAAAAAGATGGGTATAGGAAAATGATACCCAAGTCCTCACTCAAAACTCAAAAGAGGGGAGGTTGCAAGTTTCCTAAGGTCCTCTATAGGTCATATTTCAAAGAAGAATTATTAGACATGATCACTCTGCTTGCAAGATTAATGGCCATACCTTCCACAAATGAATTTTAGTATTGGATGTGTGTGTATATCAATCTCATTTGTGAGGAAAAACAAAGCCTGAATTGGGGGGAGATCATTTGTGAAAATTTGAGTGAACAATTGGTAAATGTGCACTAAAGAATTTTTTATCCATATGACATCCTACCTAATATACACTATAGCAACATACAGGGTATGGGTAGGATTATCATCACTAGAAGACTAGAAAAATACACCAGTATATGAATTTTACCCTCATATTACATATGAGAAAAAAAAAGACTCACCATAGGAGAGTCAATGATGCCTTCACCATGTTCATAGTTAGACTATTGAAAGGAAATGTGGCTAAGAAAATCTATGCAAAAGTAAGGAAATTAATTTCCACATATGGCAGCCTTTTTATCTAATTTAGAAAGTTTTCATATATCAGGGTATCTAGTTTTGAAGGTATGCCTAATAAATTGCCCATGTATTGTAATGATAAGTTGGCTCTAGTAGAAGTTTGCAGGAAATTAGATATGTTACAAAAAAATTGAAGAGATAAGAAGATCATTGGTATTCAGTTTCTTATCTTATTGGGAAACTACACATGCAGATCTTCCTTGGATCCATAGAACGTTGAAAGAACAACCACTGAGTTCAAATTTCACACTTTTCAAATAAGATCTTCCTTTGATAGTAAAGTATTCATCTCCAAACATTTGAGAATGTATCACTATCATGTTCCCACAATTAAAGACTACTAGGAATATTGTGCAGATGAGTATGAAGTAAGGAAAAGGTACTTTAGAAGGCTATCTCTGCAGCAAATCAAATATTTTAATGTGTACCATGTTCTGAAGGACCTTGAAGATGATGATGATGACCTATACTCTATGGAATACATCAGAGCCATTCAAAATATTCTTATCCCAACCATTGATTGGTCTAAAAAAGAAAGAGATGATCCTTCTAAGATGAATAATCCTATGATAGTGAGAAAAAGGCAATGGTTCAACAAGAAAATGAAGGAATACAAACAAATGATAAAGAAATCTTCCTCCTAGGAAGCTTTTACCTCTCACAAAGAAGCTCCAACTCAATTGACTCCTTCTTCCCCACCCTTGGATTCAACAACCAAGGTGTATATAAGGAAAGATAAAGCAAATAAAGTAGAAAATCTTGATGAAACACCTGAGAAAGAAGTGGAGCTAGAGAAAACTCAAAAATTAGTTGAAGAAGTTGCCCCTGTGCTTGAAAAAGTGTCATAACCTTCTGAAGAAGAAGTGAAAACAATTGAAGAAAATGTAATCGAGGAGAAAAAGAATGAGCCATAACAAGAGGATGAGGAACAAGAAAAGAATGATGAAGATGAATAAGATGAGGAAAAAGGTGATGGGGATGGTGAAGATAAGGAAGATGAAGTGAAAATCATAGAGCCAGATGCAGGAAAAGCTAGTGCCTCAAGGCCTAATCTTGAAGTTAGGAGACCATATTCTTCTTCTATTGAGGTTCTTACTCTTGATGTTTCCATTGCTAAACCTTTTGCTACTCCCAATGGCCTTGCATTGGCACCTCCTCTAACTCCACCTTCCAGTGATTCATTCACATGGGTTCAACCCATGATTGACAATACGAAAAGGATGGATTCCTCATAGATTGTTTTTCTTGGGTTTGATGTGGTTGCTAATTTTCTTGGCACAACTCCTCCTCCTCCTAAGAAATCTAAGACAACCTCCCGTTTGGTCTCAAATTCCAGGGGACAACAATTTCTATAAATAGCTAAGCCAAAGGAGGACAAAGATGAGAAGGAGATATCAATTTTAGACTTAGAGCTGACAAGGATCCCACTTGGAGAGTCTACTCCTGAAGGAGAAGTGCAAAACCTCAAGGAGACTGTTTTAAAAGTAATTGAGAGAGTAGAGAAAGGTAAACAAACATAAGAAAAAATTGAGGAACAAGTTCAAGTTCTCTCAAAATTCATAAATCCTTTCTCTCATCTGAAAAAAATCTTGTGGATCCTACTCCTCTTTCCTCACACCCACCTGAAACTGTCCTTTCTGAAGCTGATATCAAAGCTATAAAAGAGATTCATAAAAATGCAACATTTGACAGAGTTGTTGAAGCTTGGGTGCAAGGAATGTTGATTTCTGGTTTTATTTTCATTGATGAAGCATACAAAATGCATGATAACATCTCTTCAATACAAGATCAAATCAATAGAAAAATCAGTGTCATTGAAAAATAACTTAAGATTTGGATAGATAGTATTCAAGATCTCAAAATCACGAGTACCACTAATGCAAATATTTTGTTGTCTCATAAGATTTTGATGATTCTAAAAATAACCTATCCAAGAACGTAATACCTATTTGAACACCCTTTATCTCATGATATCCTCTATGAAATAGATCCATGAAGTCACACAGTAGCTCAATTATTTTTGTAACTTCTATCTTAGATCAATAGTCACAAAATATAACTTCCTTTGGCACATCTATAGTCACGATACTAACCTTTTTTATTTTTAATGGCTCATGGTATGCACCCTTTTTCTCATCTTCATAGTCCAATACTTCACGTACACCTTCTGTGTGCTCAATGTTAAAGTCCTCAACCTCTTCATCATCTATAAGATAGAAAATATTTCCTTTTCCTTCCATGCACGCCCCAAAAGAGTTTCCTTTGATTCCACCTTGTTGTCACGCGCTTCAGGATTGGCCTCACCAAATAACTGATTCATAATCTCTTTTTCCTTTCTGCTATTCCCTAATGTAATACTTATCATAATTTTTAGAGAGTTATGAACCAATGGTTTAGTAGAAAATTAATAAAAAATATGGGTGATACTTAAATTAATCTCATGCCAATCTGTGGTTACCTGCTTTAGCTCACCATGTATGTACCAAACATGTGTGCACCTACACAATGTAGAATAAAGCTTATGCACTTAGAGAAATGGTGGCATAATGTATTTCCACTTCACCTAATTCCTTTCATAGTTTTGGATGTGAGCCATGGGAGGTGTCTTCCCATCATATTCTATTACCTATGAAGGAAGGTTGCTCTTGAAAAACCTTATTAAGAATGCCAGTCTTATCTCACGCCAACCAAGCATAATGTCCCTATGCGCAGCTCACTAACATGTTGTTGTCTCTCTCAATGAGTACACCAACATATTTATTCTATCCCCATCATTATGTAACTGCTTATATATGGCATGCAATAAGGATTCAATTTTCTCTTCTCCAATGTACTTCAACAAACTGACCTTTCCCAACCGCCTGATTGGTCGTGGTGTAATCACTCCTGTCACTCTTCCCCAAACCTTACAACCAACCATATCATAAGTACCATGATCCAAATTATCATAAGACACACTGATAATGTCACTTATGGATTGTGCATCCTCCCACTAAAGTACACATTCCTTTGATGGCTCCACATTCTTTAGGTCACACACTGTATGCTCGTAAATCTTGTTAAGGTCCTCTTCACTGATGAGCTCCATGTAGGGTGAAATTTCCTGGTCATTAATTGGTATCATAACCTGATCCTATTTTTTCTCAAAACACACATAAAACTTGTTAAATTATAGGTCTGTGTTGTTGGCATAACACCAAGGATGACCTAGTAGTGCAGGGAAATTATCTGCTTCAACAAGCTCTAGGACCTCAAAGTCACCTTTGAGCTTTTCTCTCTAAATGGTGATAGAAGCATCCTTAATGACCCCTATAGGCATATACCTTGTCTTATTTTCCATGTACAACACATTTTAGGATGGATGTAATGACAACCTTCCCAGAGGGTTCACGTTAAGACCCCCTCTAAAAAATTATTATAGAACGGGTGGTGAATCTTTGAAATTGACTTTCGAAAAAAGGAAAATATCCAAAAAAAGGTTTTGCTGCAAAGATGGATGGTTGTCTCAAGAATAAATACCAAAAAGTGACTACACAAGGGCCTAAAAATGGGTGTCTGTAATATGTATGCACATGCGTGTGATTGCATAAGCAATCAGACATCCGTACATGTAACTGGGTGGATGCATGCAAACACTCGGTTGTATATGCAACAGGGTGACTATATGCAGTTGCCTGGTTGCATATGAAATCGTGCATCTACATGCAACCACCCGATTTTATATTCTAACTAAAAATTTACCAATTTTAATGGGGGTAACAAATTTGGAATAATGAAGATACAACTTAGATTCATTTGCTAACCAATTTACTTCAACCGTCCATTTTGTTCGCTTAAGCCTTAAAATTTAAGTGAAAAAACTGAAGGGTTTAAAGTAGAATGGTTAACCTAAATCTGACAATCAACACCTCCACACTTGAATGATATTACTGTCAAAACTTCAACACCTTCATGATATAATTATCGACACCTCATACATGCCCTTGTAGTTGGGAAACTACATACATAGACACCCGAATGTCCATGCATTCAGGCATCTATGCATTTAGCCATCTAATTTCATAGTCATGACTCCTTTACAAACATACCTCCTTTAAAACCCTAACCCTAGTTCCTAACCCTAGTAAATAATTTTGACCTACACCCTAACTGCTATCATGAAGTCGAGTTCCATAGCCATGCGAATGAGCTACATAATCAGACATCATTAAAATGTAATAATGGTCAAACTCATACTCTTGATGTTTTCAGGTGTCGGCAATAATGCAGGTTGGAATCAACAATAATGCACGTGGGCATTAAAAATAATGAATGTGGGCATCAACAATAATGTAGGTCTGGCCTACGTTGTTGTCAAAAGATAAGATCTCTATGCTCGAGATGTATATCCTGGTATATGTAACCGATGCATTGGGGTGATTATATGTATATATATGAAAATTCTTATAAACACTAGGTGAGCCGATCCACCAAACTAACTTGCACCTATAAATTTTAGGTGAAATACCCCTCTGGATGACTCTTAAAAATCACCAAATCCAAATTTCAAAAATGTAAATATTCATGAATTATCGAAGAATCACCACTAAATTTTTCCCTCTAGCTCCAAGCATCAAGTGTGAGGACATTCACTTCCGCATCGGTATTAATGAGGATATTGCTTACCAGTCATCCATCAATCACCGCATATAATGTGATTTCTTTTTCATATTCATGATCTTGAGGTGGTAATTTGGCATGGAGAATCTGACACTCCCTTTCTACACCTGCGCATGGTATTTCTTACCATAACCATTCTCCCAATAGAGGTATGATATTATCCTGCCTAAGCATCCCGCATACCTCTATAAAATCATCCACATCCTTTTGAGGTAATTCAATGTTCTTGTGAAGTTACTTCTTATGCGCTTGCTCCTTCAGGCACTTTATCTCCCCTTGGAGATCCCTAATGATGCCCATGGTATCTTGATATAATTCCTTATCCTAGACCATATTTGGATATTTCATATGAACGACCTTCTCTCTTCTAATTATCGGTCTAGATTTTCCTTACTCGTGCATGCGCTACCTCTATGCGTGTAGTGACCAATAAGGACTGAGGTTCCACTACATCCAATTTCTTGGGCACCCATTGCCCCTACTTGGCACATTCAACTTGAATCATGGTTTCTCCCTTATCCTTTTTTGTTTTTGAACATGTGAAAATATAAATCCAATAAATCCTTGACCTTATGTGCCTTGCTACAATATACACAAGTCTGATTCTTTGGGCACTCACGCTGATAGTGATCAGGAAACCCACAAGTGTAACATATTCCCAATGTGAACCTTCCTTGGCCACCATGGCCTTTGCCTCAGTATCTACATCTAAAGCCTCTGTTACAATTTTTGTGCCCCTCATTTTTCTATACTTACTGCACTTGTGAGCTACTCTCTACGGTAGTCTAGCAGAACCCTATTTCACAAGCCTCATTAATATGATCAATCATACTACAATTAGCCATGTCATGAGTGTTCCCATCACAAATTTTGAAATACAAAGAAACATTCTTATGCATAGCGCATTGAAAAAGTGGATAATTATAAACATCATGGTTTTTGTGATAAATTTTGTATGATTTCAGTAGCGCATGCACATTCTTGCACGGAAAGCTATCCTTTGAATTATCCTCCACTTCACAATCAGTACACCAGAGTCTACTATGTGTCTCATGAGCTGAATTGGAAGATATCTTTTCCAACTGAGTGTCCATTATTGTTATCTGGGCCTTAAGAAATAGGCTTACTCCAATATCTATGCTTCCAAGCATTTATGTGCATAATGCAAATTCCAAATCCTCATGCGGGTTTGGGAATGTCTTGTGTGATAACACCATTCATAAAGGTGTTAAAAAACCTCCTACAAACCATTGTGCATGTTGTCTCTGATGAATGTCATGAGAAAGCTTAGAAAACAAAGTTTTGAAACTTGGATCATATTATCTAACACTTTCAACCAAGCCATATTTAATGTCTTTCATTGCATTAATGCTCTACTGCTCAAATTCAGGTATGTGGAATTTAGCCAAGAAAGTGATGTGCAACGCATCATAGTCCACTGTCATCTGGTGTGGATCATACTTCCTATACCAACTATGTGCGCGACCTTGAAGTGTTGTAGAAAAATGACTATTCTTTCAGAATGGGGCTGTTATCCCTTTGGCCCTCCACAAAATTTCACACTTGTGCATATGCTCTGCTACATCTTCCACACCCTAATACTACTAAAAAATGAAGGGACATCTTGAAAAAAATCTGAAGGGGTTGCTATTGTGGTTGTTGAGGTTGTTGTGTTGGTTGTTGTGGTCTTTGTCCTAGAGAGGGGAAAAAACCTAATCTTGAGCCTCCAGTAGGATTTCTTCTATGCGAGGGAGGACTTAAGCCTCTCAAGCCTCCTACCATAACTTGGGAACTTGTAGAAGTACTACATTGGGTCCCTGTAGTAGTGTTGAATTTCACACCAACTGTCTCACTTGATATTCTACCTAAAGGAGTAACTCTAATGGGTAGTGCGTCACTTCTCTATCTCGATGTTGCGCTTACCAGATTGCTCCCAAACAAATTCTGCCCAAATACAGAAATTTGTTACACTGCCATATGTACTACCTTTATTTGATGTTCCTCCTATGTTGGTACTAAAATGTGCCCGCCGGTATCTCCAACCCAACATGGTGATTCTTGATTACCTTCTTTCTCATCGTCACTATGATGATCTTATATATAAATTTCTGAATTTCAAACACCAAGCACAAGGGCTAGGGGTCCAGGCTAGGTTAGATGCATGCCAATGGTTCTCATCCTTTCCTCATACTCAATTTCATCAAATTTCAAAGGGGTCCTTCTACTGCACTTTCCCAATATCTGAAGGACATGATCCTGTGGTTCTTCTCCTCACTTCCACCCAACCCCATTCCTATCATTCTTAGCACCTCTTCAAATGTATTCTCCCGCACATCATTATATCTACACAATATCTCTTCTTTGTCTCTTTCTTTTGCTTGAACTAACACCATCTTTCCAAAACATGTTTCCTACCCTTATGCGTGGTGGGGTTTTAGCCTGCCATAAGTAAGTTCTCCATCCCCAACTCAATCATTAAGATATTCATTACTAACACAAGTGCACATAAGTATGATCCTCTTGACTTGCATAAAAGCTGAAACTCTTCTTCTTTTGGGAATGAATACATTGATATTGCGTACTCCAAAGTGAAATTCCACAACAAACCTTCCCACCAATGGTCTACAACACATATTCATGGTTCACCTAGATAAGAGAATGCATGATACTTATCTTGGCTCCACACTCTGTTCTTTCCCATCTGAATACCTTTGTCTTGAGTATAAACTTCCAACCATTCATACAACTCTACTGGGAAGAAACTAAAAAATATATCCTACAATGAATCATATAAATTATCTTCCACCCATTTACGTGTGTCAAAGTTGCTACTAGTGTTATATCTCCATGCAAATTTGTCCTGAGCTTCATTCACCCAACACTCAATACTCTCTAAAAAAATGGAATGCCTTGTGCATACCACATTTTGTAGCTAAAATGAGAAGAAGGTCCCGACAATGGAACCAAAATTTTGGGGTCTAGTTGCCAACACCTTACTAAGTCGGACGCACAAGCACTTCACTTATAAAAATGTCTAAGTGCTCACCTAAAGCACACACAACCTACCGAGTTCCATCTCTGTCTTAATTTTCAAGTTGAGGGTCATGCACTTAACCATTATCATAGATGAAAGATAAAAACACAGTATAGCAACATCAACAAGTAACATTTTTTTTATCATTAATTAAGATAAACAATTAACAATAGAATTTGGATTCCTATTAAACCACACACATTTATATCAACCCATACATACTTGTCCACTATAAGCACATAGTAAATTATATTACATACTTCAAAACATACTTACAACCCATGCACACATGACATACTGCACATGAATACTTAGATAAAAACTCCATTTAGGACTCTCCATCTAACACTCTATCCATCTATGTACCTCTATATGCCCATATATTACAAAGGAATACAATACCTATTTATACATGGTGGGAAATTTTCCTTCACTTTTTTGTGGACATGAGAAGATTATACCATCCTAAAGGCATTATGAGATAAAATGAATTAAATAAAAACACTGGTAACTAATTTGGTAATCAATCGATTGAGGAAATAACTCAAAATGACCTAAAATTTTGTCATTAAAATATCCCAAGTATCTTCATAATTATCCTCAAAATTCATCCTTGAGTTAATGTATTTGAAAAATTCTTCCAACGAGACTAGTCTCATGTCAAACAAAGATCTAGATCAAAAGAAAACCAATCCCGTGTTTGAGACACAAACTCATATCCAAAACAACTATGAGACCCAAATTTAGTTATTTGATCACATAATGGCCTTAACATGATCCAAAAATAACTTTAATGTATGGATCACCTCAATACATTTCCAATGGTATCAATTTTGTTCAATTTTGTGGTCCCCATAAAAAGTTACAACATATTAAAGATTCCCGAAAATGTCTCGAAAATCCTTTGTATGGAAGATTTTTGTGCAACTTTTCTATCTTCTACACACTTTCAAATTTCCAAGGATTTTATACTTGTCTCTATTATTCATAATTTCAAGCTTCCATGTAATTTTGAGCATCTTTTCCACTTTTCTTATATCCACAAAATTTTAAGCTTCCGCCGCCTTTTGAGCTGCTTTTCTACTATTCTTTATTTCATGGACTTTCAAGCTTCCGCAACATTTTGAGTGGATTTTCCACTTTTCTTTGTTCCTTGGAATTTTAAGCTTCTACATCCTTTTGATCAACATTTCCACTTTTCTTTGTTCTGCAGACTTCCTTTTGTTAAGTGGATTTTTTAAACTTCTTTATTCTGTGGGTTTCCTTTGATACAAAGATTTTATCTTGTTTCTGATGAGGCCATAAATTACCATTATTTTTTCCTTCCAAGTTACCTTTGAAAGTGAATTTAAATGTAATCTAGGAACTTATAGTTTGTTTAAGATAGAATATAGGACATATATCTTGTTCATTCTTTAGAAATATTTTTTTAATCTATTTTGTTGACTAATCCTATCGATTATTTGGGAAAGATTCAAAGTCTTGTGTATGCAGGCCATAAAGGAAAGATAATGCTAGTATTGGGAAAAATGGAACTAATAATGAATATTATATCTAAACTCAAATATGATTTCATATTCATATTCCTCTCAAAAAATTATGCAAGTTCAAAAAAAGAATCATCTCAATCCGAGATCGCATGCAAAAGTTATAGTTGTTTTAAGTTAGCTCTAGAACTCACAGATTTAGTTCCGGAACTCGCAGATTTAGTTCCAGAACTTACAAGTTTAGTTCCGAAACTCATAGATTTTGTTTTGGAACTTGGAAATTTAGTTCTAGAACTCACAGGTTTAGTTCCGGAACTCACATATTTATTTCTGAAACTTTCAAATTTAGTTCTAGAACTTGCATCAATCGAATAACATTTAGTTCCAGAACTTGCAATTCTTATATTTATATTTTCAAGCAATTAAAATAGTGGACAAAGCTGCAAGGTGTAGAATGACAATTAGTTCCAGAACTTGAAATTTGTGGAAAATGAAGATTTAGTTCCAGAACTTACAGATTCAGTTACAGAACTTGCTTAAAAGGAATGACAACTTTAGTTTCGGAACTTGCATAAAAGGAATGACAACGTTAGCTTCGGAACCTGCATCAATGGAATGAAATTTTTTGAGGAATTGTGAAAAATCAGAGAATCCAATGAAAAATATGAGAGAGGTTTTTTATTCATAGTAATGTTTTTAATAAAAACCTCTAGATTTGCAACATATTTTACCAATGAAGATAAATCTAACTTTTAGTGAACTGCAGTATGAGGAAAAAACATATTAGACAAGCGTTAAAAGTTCCACAATAAAAAACAATAAAGTCAAATGGAAAATCCAGGGAAGGTATTTGGTCAAAATCATCTTTTGAGGAAAAAAATCCTTCCAATAATATAGGAGAATAAAATCATTTTGATTCTTGTTACCAAAAGGCAAGGAGAAGATTTGGGAGCAAATCTTCCTAAAACAGTGAGATTAGACTTCGACTCTAATAATATATGTCTCTCCATATTTTGTGGAGATGGAGATCTTAGTTGTTAGGATTGGAATAAAGATAAGATCATATTGTATTTCCTAAAATAATGAGTTGGTTAGATGCATGAATTATAAATGCAACCTTCCACACTAAGATATGTAATTCTTTTGTCCCAAGAAATAAAGATATGTTCTTTCTTTCCAATCTTTTGAAGTAAAGTTATTCTGCAAGTTCTGAATTAAAAGTATGAAATAAGTCCTCTTCCAAGGAATGAGCTGGCCAGTCATTCCAAGGAAGATGGATCAATGTGTTAATGTTTATTTCTTTATTTCTGTAATTTCTTTTTGTTGTAAATTTCTATTTTTTATGTTATGTAATTTCTTTTGTGAACCTGAATGTGTCTTTTCGTCTTTCCTTTATTTTCAATTCAAAAATTTCCTTTATGCAAGTGTGTTTACATTTTTTGCAAGTGTGATTTCCTTTATGCAAGCATACCTTTATATTCCTGCAAGTGTGATTTCCTTTATGTAAGTGTGTTTACATTTCTACAAGCGTGCTTTTAAATTTATGCATATATGATTTATGTTATGCAAGTTTGGATTGTGTTTAAAGGAATTATTTTCCAAAGAACTTATTCTTTTAATGCATATAACCATCAGACACCAACCCTAGATTGACATTATTAATAAAGAGGATTGACGACCCTCATTAGTTTCCTAGATTTTTCAAACTCCATGGGACACTAAATTCCTTCATTTTCCATGGAACACTAGATTTTGCAAACTTTGTGGAACATTGAGTTTCTTCATTTTTCCGCAGAACACATAATTCCTTTATTTTTCCCGCATAACACCAAGTTCCTTAATTTTTCCATAGAACACTAATTTCCTTCATTTTTCTATAGAACACTAAGTTCCTTCATTCCGTGGGTGTATTTCTTCCACGATATTTCAAGATTTAGTGGCTTTCCTAAGATTGTAAAGAAAGAAGGAAAAAATGGCTAAGTCCTTAACCATTTTGAACTACGAAACTTTAGATTTGATCCACACAAGTAATTTGAAAACGTTTTAAGACACCAAGGTGCACAAGTATTCATTTTGTAACCAGTGGCCCAAATATAAGCAGTGTGCTTATTTTGGCAAGTTTTCTAGTGACTCAAATGGGACATCTACCTAATAGATGTAAGGACTAGTATCTTGGCATATCCATTGTGCATGGGGTGAAGCATATATCTTGAAAACTAATCCCAAAATTTTTAAAACTCACCTTGAATCCACATGAAGTATTGAACTTGACACTAGTTTGAAATTTATATTTGGAAATTTGAATTAACACTTACTATATTGGAAACTTCCCCAAAAATATCTTATTTATTTTCAATAAAAGTGAATAGTATGGAATGTGCACAACTGCAAATATGTTCACAAAATCTATGTACAAAAGAGAAATCATACATGATCCAAATAGAGACATGCAGAGTGTGCATAGCACTTGTTTTACAAAATTCAAACCTAAACTACTCCTACTTTAACCAAGAGCAAAGAGAGTTAAACAAATCCACATACTGGATGGAAAAAAACAATTTCCATTCCTTGCAAAATGTGGTCATGAGATTAGTTTTGTAAGTTGATCAAGTGGTGGAAGTGAAAACATGGTCAGTACCCCGCTTTTTCTCAAAATATCAGCCTCAAAATGAACAAACACCTCCTCCAATTACTTTACATTTTATTTGGGTAGGTGTTTGGCTAACCTTTGGAACATCAAAAATCTTTTTTATGCTCTAAAGTGAGCATGATTGGTTGCAACTCCTTTCTAGAATCTGATCTAGCTATATGTCTAATTGGACATCCAACTCTCAAAACCAATGGACTAATTTCCTTTATGATTTTCACATATTTTTGCACAAACTTATGAATGGAACTACGAAACACATTTTCCTCATAATGGATAATGTTTGCAAGATGATGTAACCTCTCTTCTGCATCTACATGCACAAAAACATTTATCTCCACACTTGAATCCTCATCCTCCTCTTCCTTATCCTCAAACATACAATGAATGAGACTGCAATCATCCTCCTTTACCCATGCTTGATATTCATATCTTATTTCCTCATCTATATTCTTTTCCTTAATCATTTCTTCCTCAAACAAGGTTACCAAATCCAAGGCTTATTCCAAGTCTAATTCCATAAGTGAGGGTAAGGATTGATCAATATATTCACCTTCAAAAGAGAAAAAAGATATTGTTGATCTCAAGTGCATCTAAAGATTTAAAATATGATTTATCCTCTTCTACCATGTGATCTTAAACCTCAACCTCCTCCTTATTGATCTGATCCAATGCATCCTCATTTTTAGACTGATAAAGCAAAATAACAGGAGAATCTTCAAAATATTGAGCCTTTTCCCCATCCATGATTTCAAATTTAGTCCACTCTTCAATAAATATCTTATTATTAACAATAGTGGATCTCATCTCAACTGAGTTTGATGCATTTACAACGGGTTGACTATTAGCTTCTTGATGAAGAACATATTTGACCTCAAATCCCATGCTCCAATTGTTGAGGTTGTGCAATTGATCTTCCTTGTTTGATTCCTCCTCCAACTTCCCCTAAATGTGTTACTATTTCTTTATGATCTAATGTATGGGGCATCCTATTTTACTACCATGGGTTTAGTTTTAGGCTTGATAAGGTTTGGACAAGTGGTTAGACACTTAAACATACCAAGTTGCAACTCATAATGACCTAAAATTGATTCTTCATGAGATCCATGGGGATTGGGTAACACTCTTGTGGGAGATTGTAGAGTGTTAGAAAACTACATTTTTGGAAGATATTGAGCTTGATGCTCATACACACATGTTTTTAAGATTTGTGAAATGAGGAAAGGATTTAACTTTCAAATTATCCAGTACAGGTTGTGGAGGTGGAGAAGACACGTGATATTCTTCATGAGGAGGATAACTCTGCTTTTCATAGGAGTTTTGAAAAATCTAGGAACTTTAAACTTAGGTTGAGATGGCATGGATTGAAAAGGAGGAATGTGATAGTTATATTATGGTATTAAATGATTGCACCATTGAAAAGGTTCCCTAAAAATAATTTTATTATCTTCCATTTCATCAATTAATATTAGAATTTTATTTAAGGTCTTGGTCATCACCTCTAGTTTTTGTTGAGGAATAAACTGACCTAGTAGAGAACCACCCCATGGATAGGGTATCCCTAGACCGGATTTTTTATCTACTATACTTTGAAACATATCCACTTCTCTTTTCATTATTCATTCCATGTTTTGGATCTGTAATTGGAAGTCACCATCATATATGAAACTGCCTTCATTTTCTGCAATACCCATGTGCTTGAAAAACACCACGGTCAATATGATAATCATATGGATCTATGGGGTTTGGTGTATAAGTAGGTTCATCATATTAAGGCTCATATATGTGATCTAGAGGGATATTTTGGAATCATGGAGGTGGAGGGGAATGATACTACTCTTGAAAATGAGGAAAAGAAGTCATGATTGCACAACTTCATGAAAGTAAGGAAAAAGATGAATGGAAATTGTCTACAAATGGAATAAATGGGTTGTTAGATAAGTGGAATCACCAAATGTGTTTGGATAATAACTCAGAAGGGTGGAGATCACTAAGAATCACATCAATCTTAGTGAAATGAGTTATAATTGACTCATGATGTCCCACCAGGTATGCCAAAGAACTGTTGGTGTACCTTTCTTATTTACATAGTTTTCAAGTGTCTAAAGTTCTCTGCAATAACAATGAGAGTATCTCTAAGGTGTGGTACCTTAACCCTTGAGATAAACCTCCAGAATAAGGTTGGCTAAATTCCTCAAAAGCTCTATATTAACCATTACTCTAATATAACTACAAAATTTACAAAGTTTAGGGAGAAAGAGTGCTGAAATTTGAAAAGAATCATAATGGTGATACAAAAAAGTATGAAGGGATCACTCTCCCTGAGATCAAGGAAAAATGGAAAAACAACAGTGACACAAGGGTAGATATGATCCATAATCCACAATGCATTATATTAGCCTTTAATCCTCTTTATAAATGACACATTGGATTGAAATTATGTACAGCTATAACTCATACACATCATACAACAACAAGAGATAAAGGTAAGGTGTAATAACACAAGCCAAAGAGATAAAAAATAATCAAAATAAACTACGATATTATTGCTTAAGGAATACAAAATCTCTCACAATCATTGAGAAGGCAAGTGAATGCATTACACAGTTCAACACAAGGGTATACACAGAATTAGAACACTCAAAAACCAATATAGTGGCATGGTTTATTTGCATTAAAGAGATGATATTTTAACTTATAAAAAACATTACATTTATAGAAGGAGAATATAGGAGAAGGGATATGAAGATGCCATAGGAGATGATCTCAACCTACTTAACCCTTCCAAACTGCCCCTAGAACTGGCCCTAAAATGTAATTCCCCAAAACTAATGATTATCCACACCCATGGTGAGTGCCTTGGATTGTAAGAAAACCTTCATATATTACCTGATGTGGATGAGATCTAACTTATATAAATGAATATCCACATGAAATGAAGGGAGATATGGATAAAGAGTGAGATTGTCAAATGTCCACTTTTGGTCATAATCAAGCTATTAGACCACTAATAATAGCCCATTTATTATTGCAAAAACCATATTCAACACAATTCTCTTCATTTTTTATGCAGACATGAGGATAATATACCATCCTAAGAAGAAACAAGAGACAAAATAAATTTCAAAAAAATCATCTATAACTAATTTGGGCATCAATTGATTGAGAGAAATTACTCAAAACAACCCAAAATTCTATCATTATAATATCCAAATTATATCTATATAATTCTCGTAAAAATTTATTCTTGAGTGAATAACTCTCTGAAAAAACACTTCCAATGATATTGGGATAATTTCAAATGGATATGTGGATCAAAATATATGAGCAAAAAACTCAGTCTTGTGTTTGGGACACAAGCTCATATCCAAAAGCAGTCGTGGGACGCAAATCCAATTATTTGATTACCTAGATGGCCATCAACATGACCCAAAAACCACCTCTAAAGTGCATATCACTTCAATAAATTTCCAATTGTACCAATTATGTCTCAATTTTTTGGTCATCATTAAAAGTTATGGCATTTTGAAAGTATCCCCGTCAAAGTTGTGATAAATCCTTTGTAGTGTGGATTTTCAGATTCCTTCAAAGTGCAGTCATAAGAGGACTTGAAATTCCATTATTGTATGGAATTTTAATTCCTTTGATGTGTAGCCATTTTTTTCGTGATAAATGTCCTTGTTTATGGTTTCATGGTCTTTCAATGGATTTTAGCATACTTCTGAGATGATTTACATGCATATGTTTTCTTTCTTCTCCCGATCTGCGACCATAATTTTAGCAGTTTTCCACAACCTCTTCTTTGTAACATATGTATTATTACTTAAAATATTATGTGACCTATTAATTCACCCTCCACTACCTTTTCTTTGATATCTAGGAAATCTTCCACATAACTTATTTTTTACATGAATTTTATTTATTCCAGTAGCTTTTATTTGTTCTAGGTATTTTCTTTGTTCCATGGCTTCTCTATGCTTCCATGAATTTGATTTTTCACATATTTTATTTGTTCCACAAATATTCTTTATTCTACGGACTTTTCAATTACTTCAATTTTTTGTCTTTCAACCTTTCCCGACCTTCCTCCTGTGGACTTTTCATACTTCTTTCTGTGTTGCATATTCGGATTCTTCTACTTCAAAGTAATTGTGGAACTCCATGTGTTACCTTGTTATGCAACATGTGACTCTATGGTCCTTTTCCTTTTTTGTATGGAATTTACGAAAACCCTACAGATGCACTATACCTTCCAAAGTATTTCCAAGAAACACTAAGTTCCTTCATTTTCCCATAGAATACTAAGTTCCTTCATTTTCTGCAGAACACTAAGTTCCTTCATTCTATGGGTGTCCTTCTTTTGTAGAATTTCATAAGCCTTTGTATAATTTCATTGGATTCCAAAACAAGAAGGAAAAATAAGATAAGTCTGTAACCATTTTGAACTATGAAACTTTGGATGTGATCCACACAAGTAATTTGAAAAAGCTTTGAGACACTAAGATGCAAAAGTTTTCATTTTATAACTAGTAGCCCAAAAATAACTAGGGTGCTTATTTTGGAAATAGTACTCAGGGATCATATCCCTGTGGGAGATCATAAAAAATGGATGTTATATTACCATGGACACTTGTTCCTATTTTGGGGAACAAGTATATTTTCCTAGTCAACCAAAAAAGTTAAAAATATTAAAAACCTCAAAAAATTCAAAATATGAAACCTTTTGGTGAAAACCTCTTTGACACGCTAGTGGGTAAAAATGAATAAAATTCAAAATAATAAAAAATAAATACATGCATATTGGTGAAAACCTCTATGAGGGGCTAATGAATGAGAAAAAACCACTTTCCCTCTAAGTCCAGCGATGAAGAACCTTCAATCCCAAATAACATACAACAAGACAACTCTCTTAGCATAGAAGAATCAGATGGAACTGATCATTTTCTCAAGGAATTTATTGAGGACATTCACAAAATATCATCATCATTTGTGGATGATATAATTGATATTAATATCACTAATAAAATGAAGCCAAAAATTCTAAAGCTAGGGGCTAGCCTAATTTCACAAGAACGAGAAGAATTCACAACCCTATTTCAAGAATATGCCAATATATTTGCATGGTCACATGTAAATATGTGTATCCTAGATCCATCATTGGTATTCCACCACATTTTGGTACATCCCAAAGCTAAACCAATCAATCAAAATCTCAAGAAAATGCATCTAAAAATCATCTTACTAGTCAAAGAAGAACTACAAAATCTTTGGTATACGGGCTTCATCTACCCTATTGAATACTAAGAATGGATATACAAAATTATCCCCCAAAAAATCAAGATGATCATATTTGTATATGTACATACTTTAGGGACATCAAAAAATCCTGCCCAAAAGATAATTTTCCACTACTTAATATATACATGATCATAGCCTCCACAATTGGCCATAAAATTCTATCTCTCATGGATGATTTTTTGGATACAATAAAATTAGAACCACATCTAAGGATCAACATAAAACCACATTGACCACTCTATGGGGATCATTTTTCTATCATGTTATGTCATTTTGACTCAAGACTGAAGCTGTCACTTATAAAAGAATAATGAAAATAATCTTCCATGACATGATGCATGATATCATTGAAGATTATGTTAATGACATTTTGGAAAAATATAAAACATGGACAGATCATCCAATAGTACTAAGAAGTATTTTTGACCAGCTAAGAGAGTATAAAGTCAAACTTAATCCCAATATGTGTGTTTTTGTTGTCATAGTAGGCAAACTATTGGGATTCATTATATCTAGGTAAGGTATAAAGGTTGATCGAGCTAAAGTATAAGCTATCACTGAAATGCATCCTCAAAATATCAAGGAATTACAAATTTTACAAGGAAAAATCAAGTTATCCATTAGTTTACCTCCCAACTAGCTGATAAGTGTCAATCGTTCACTCCTTTTCTTAAAAAGAGGACAAAATTTTATAGGAACTAGGATAGTCAACAAGAATTTGAATATCTAAAGTAGTATCTCATCCCTCCACAAGTGTTTTTCCTACCTATACCATGAGAACCATTGATCTTATATATATTATAAATTCAATGTGCCTTGGGAGCTCTTTTAGCACAACATAATGAACACAAGAAAGAATGTGTTATCTATTACCTTAGCCATACCTTGGTATCATAGGAATTCAACTATACTAAAATTGAGTGAGCATGTTTGGCTGTAGTGTTTTCTTCTCAATTTATTTGCATTACATGTTAAACAAAAATACCAAATTAATAGCCAAGGTTGATCCACTCAAGTACCTCCTATTAAAATCAGCTCTAATAGGTATAATGGCCAAATGGATCACGTTTCTCAGTGAATTTAATATAAAATATTTAAATCAATAGGCTATAAAAGGGAAAGTTATTTTAGATCAACTAGCTAAATCTACCATTTCAGATAATCAACCATTAATTATTGGTTTCACGCATGAATCAATATTGAATATCGAAGAATCATCTATATGGAAGCTTTATTTTGATGGATCATTCACTCATCACAAATTGGGGGTAGAAATATTTTTTTATCTTTTCCCCTCTCATTGCACACTCTATCTAAGGGGATATGATGGAACCATGTTGTGATTCCTAAAATAAGATGAATCCAACCTAGGAATAAAGTATTTCCATGATGGTACTTGTGGCATTCACACTAGTAAAATGTCCCAAGCCAAAACATTCCTAGTCATGGGAAATTATTTATCAAGATAGAACATGATGCATACATGTATGTCAATAAGTGCATATCATGTCATAAGTAATTTGACCTCATTCATGTTGCATCACAATATTTGCATCCTATCACATCCCCTTGGATCACATGCTTACAACCCATGCACACATGATAGACTACACATGACTACTTAGAGAAAAATACCATTTAGGAATCTCCATCTAACACTGTGTCCATCTATGTACCTCTATATGCCCATTTATTACAAAGGAACAAAACATATATTTATACACGGTGGAAACTTTTCCTTCACTATTTAAACACAATAGGTATGCACACTTAATGATAGCTTGAAAATCCATCTGTAAGGGAATAAATATCAAACTCGACGACTCCTTCCAAGATCTCCTCTGTAAATGGTTTGAGAAAATGGTCAATGACACATGAGGCATTAAGTTATTCGTAGTCCACATAGATCCTAATCCTTCCATCCTTCTTGATGTTGATAACCATATGCCTCACCCACTCAGATTCTTCAATGGGTTCAATAATACCAAAATTGAGCATTTTACCAATTTCCTCTTGTTGGATCCCGAAATCGCACCCTAAGGAATTGAGTAGCTAACCAGAGTAGCTTGATTTTGTGGGAGTGATGAGAAATTAAAAATTATTTGTCATTGATAGTTGGGGATTTAATAATCCCTGAACCTATTGACTCAAATATGAGAGGTGGTCAAGAGACACCTTAACAAAGGGGATGGCTTAGCCCTGCTACTTATGGCTCTATCTGGACCAAGGTGGGAGGACCTAGTTGGAGGATATGAATGAAGGAAAATATATCTTAGCTTGGTTTCCTTTATAATTTGTGTAACTTAATTTGATGCAAGTGTAACCACAGATACAATACTCACTCATAAGAGTTGTCACTTGATTATTGTATGCACTTGACACATCAAATACATATCAAAATAGAGATAATGAACAACCTCATAAATTACATTTGCATAATATTATCGACCAAGGGTGCTTTAAATGATATTGGATCACACATTTGGTGGGATTCTAAAAAAAAATACTGGTAATGAACAATTCTTAAACACAAATTTACAGAATAAGAATATGTGTGGTATGTGGGTATGACATGATTAGTAGGTGTGAAGATAATTGGATATTATTAGTTGAAATTGAAGGTAGAGGGTAGTTTATTTTCTGACTTTGGTATGTTAATGTTCCCATGGAGAGAATCCATCCTTAATGGTGATTCCTGAAAAGAACAATCAATTTAACATAATTTGTGAAATAACATTTGCATTCATTAATACTCGATTTGCACAAATGTTACCGACAATCTTCAAAATCCTAACTAAAAATCCTTGAGTTAGAGTTTAGATAAATAAATTTCTATATTTTTTCCATGCATCCAAAATACCCACAAGGGATAATATTATCCCTTGAAAAGTGATGTTTCCCTTAGGAATTTAGAACCAGACTGAACTAGTATAAAGTATACACTACTCTACAATATTCTCATAATGACAAGAAGAATGCAACTATTTGAAGAAGAACCCTTGCGTACTTAAAAAATAAATCCAATGAAAGATTGTAACTAAAACTATATTGCCTCATTCGTACTTTTAAAACATATAACACAAGAAAGTATAGTTTTATCCAAAACAAAGAGAATATATTCTTGTAATTTTTTAGTAAGGAGACAAACAAATGCCTTCAAAACCTACTAATGGTTGTACAAAACAACCACCTTAGCATTTCCTCATAGAAATGGATAAGCACAAAATGTTTTACAAAAAACTAGAAACTAGATTTTAACACTGAAATTGATAAAAAAAAAATCTACAACTACCTCCTTCCCCCGCAATGCTCAAAATGAAATATTTTTACAATATATAGAAGATAAGAGAGAGAAAAAAGAGAAAATCAGATTTCCATTTTCAACCACCAACAAGATGCATTAAATTTTTGAAAAGAGGGATGGGCAGCCTGGTAAGGTCATTCATTCTTGATGTCTTGCTTGCTGGAGAAGAAATGGGCACCATACTTCATTAAAACAAGTGGTTGAACAAACTGGAACTGCATCTTCAACATGGAGGATTTTTTCTTCTTTTCTCCCACCAACTTCCATAAAATTTTGAATCAGATGATTCGAAATTGAAGGGATTGAGGAGATATTTCCAACGATATAAATTTTATAAGATTTGGACAGGGGATCGAAAGATATGACCTTATGAAATTTTGTATGTCAGGATTATCAAGAGAATGACATGTGGCAGCCTTTGATTGGCATGGAGATTGCCTCTGCCTACGAGTGATTTTCTTTTCCTTTACCACGTGTTGGTATTTATTTGGATTGGGGTTGAGTGTCTAATTTCCTTTTTCTTTTCTGCCCTTTCCTTTTGCTTTCTTGTGGCTTGCATGTATGTTTGCTCCATTATAAAATGCGATCTAATAAGATAAAATACTTTCTTCCTACTTGTATTGGCCATTGCGAAGCATACAACAATGAAACAACTCCACACTTACTTCACAATTCACCTTTGATAGCCCCTTGACTGACCACTGTGAAACATGAACCAATAGTACAACTCCACATCCCTTGAAATGTCAGACTATTTGATAACCCTGATTGACAATTGTGAAACGTGATCCAATGAGAAATCCCCACACTTACTCACAATGTTAGACTGTCTTGATTTTTTGTTTTCCTTTCTTTGGGTTGGGGCTTCTCCTTTGCATCACAACTTCTAACTTGCTCTTCCTTTTAACTTTTGAATCGTCAGACCCAACACCTTTATTAAAACTGCCTTATTATGCAAACTTGAAGTCTGTAAAATTCTATCTTCTCGCCCTACGTCGGAATGGTGACACGTGTCCATTGCCTTTAAGCCATCAAAGTTCACCCATTTATTGAATTTATTTGCCCTAATGTGGACCTGAATCTGTATTGAATTTAGCAGATTCTGTAGAATTAAAGTCTGTGAAACCTGAAAGGCTATGAAGAGACACGAAATCTAGCCAAGTAGCCCCCTTTGCATCATGAGCATTTGAACTGTTTAGTGGTGTAGATGTTTGACGGTCATTCAAATGTTTATTAGGATTGTTTTAAAATGGCTGTCCCGATTGCCTAATTTTTACAAGATTTTATACTTTGATCAACTATTCCATTAACCAGTTCCACTGAATCTTTTCTTTTTATTTTGACAAGGCACAAAATTTCTCACAAATTAACAATTCTCCTTTTCTCAAACTGATCTTTGAAGTAAGGGGAACAATATGAAGCACACAAAATAGTTATATTTACATAAAGTATAGGAAAAATACCATCGAAATCTGAGGGCCTGGATTGAGCACCAATAGTGGCTCCTGCTTGGGGTTGGGCATCCCCTGTGGGTGCCACAAGAATAAAGAATAAATTCCTATTCCATTGGGAAAGGAGTCATGGGGAAAAAACACATAGGGCTTTCTGAATAGATACATAACATGTCGAGGTAAAATTGACAACTACAAAAAACTTGACCATTACCTTTTCATGAGGGTATGACCCTTATTATTCAACATTGTGTATCTCAACTACATGTAGATTTCTCTTTTCCATCAACCTTGCAAGGCCTAAACTACGCACTAGTTTGGTAGTTTGTATGTCCATGTCATATTCTTGAAGCTTGTTAACCCACCTACACTTTTTACTGGATACTTCAATCTAAGAGAAGATGTCCTTTACCATTGTGTGAGGTATATATGCTACAATATTTTAACTAAGAATATAAGGTTTGAAGATTTTGGTTTCTTTGACTAGAGAAAAATCATTCTTTTCCATGACATAATACTTCAACTTAGATCCTTGCAAAGCTTTACTAAAAAATGCAATAATATTTTCATGACCTTCTTCATTCTTTTGTAGCAACAGAAAGGAAATAGTGATTTTAGAGGAAAATGAAAACATCTAAAAATCCTTTCTATAATTGGAACTAGGCAACACATGAGCATTTTTGAGTACATCCTTCACCCCTGTAAAATCTTGGGTCGCTTCGTTACCCCATTTGATCACTTGATCCATTTTTAACATGTTGGTGATTGGTAAAGTGATTTCAAAGAAATTACAAATGAATCTTCTCACTAAATTAATCTACCCAAAGAAATACTAAACACATTTCTTTGATTGGGGGATAAGAACTCTGTCAATAGCTTCTACTCTTTTTGGATCAATCATGACTCCTTGGTGAGATACTATGTGTCCAATAAATTTATCCTTATACACGCTAAAATGAAACTTCTTGGGATTCAACAAGATGTCGTATTCCCTACATTGAATCAATATTTTATCCAAATGTAGTAAGTGATCACCTCTATTTCTGGAAAAAAAACCATGATATCATCTTGGTATACAACAATGAAATCATTTACAAAATCCTACAAAGGAAATTTCCATCGCTCTCTAGAATGTGGCCCCGACGTTCATCAATCCAAATGACATTTTAACATACATATAAGTACCCCATACAATAGTGAACACAATTTTATATTGTTCTGATTCTTTGACCACAACCTGATTATATCTTGAGAATCCATTTAAGGTAGACAATAGTTCCGATCCTACTACCTTCGGTAGTAAATTGTCCATATTTTGAAATGGATGATTATATTTAAGTGAAGTCTTATTCATATTTATAAAATTGACACGAAGCCTTATGTCTCCATTTTTCTTTCTCACTAGAAATAAATTGGCTACCCATGAAGAATATCAAATAGGCTTTATGATGCAACCATCCCACAACTTATTCAACTCTTCCTGCATCTTGGTTGCAAGAATAGGGTTAATAGGCCTCTATTTCTATCTAAAAGTCTTAGTGTGGGGTGCTAAGGGTATCTCATGCTGAAACGAATCCTCCCTGTAAGCCTTCAACTTAGAATCAGACCAGGCAAGGTAGTCTTTATACTTTCTTAACAACCTAGTATAAACCTCTCTTTCTTCCTTATTCAAATTACTCCCTAAACATACATTTCTAGGATCTTCACATGAACCTAGATTGCATTCCACAACATCTCTTGGAAAAGTAGCATATTTACAAACTTATCTGTTAGTAGTATCAAAGGAATACTCTAAACTAACTAACCCCATTGGGATGACATTAGTTTTTAATTGAATTACTTATTTTCCAAAGAGGGTTTCCCTCCCCTCACATACCTCTACCATAGCTTCTAAATCAATGATTTGGTTTGTGAACTCACCTTGGAAATTTAGAAATATTGTGATGTGTGAATGATCATCAAATACTTGCCAGTATTGAATATTATCAGGTACCGAATGTCAAACCAATAATTTCACTTCAAACTTACAGTAAGGGGACGAATCCTGATTGACATACTAAAAACCCAATACTTTCAGTCTATCATCCACTACATTTTTACTTCTCTCATGGTACTCGATATTGAACAAATCAAATAATTCAAGGAAATCCCATGCTACATTTTGGTACTACTTTAATCGTTGATTTTTTGCTACATATAATTTTCTTACTTGATTAACCACCAACTCAGAATCCCATTTAACTAGAAGGACTTTTATCCCATGTCTCCAAGTAATTCTCATTCCTAATAGGAGTGCCTCATACTTAGCCACATTATTGGTGCACTCAAAATTCAATCTGAAGGAAAAATTGAAAGACCCACTACTCAGGGAATTCAACACCACTCCTAGCCCATTACCACTACTCAAGCATGCTCCATTAAAGGTCATGGCCCTTGGGACTTCCGAGTATTCAAACTAAGAATTTTCATCCATACATTGGTCTTCAAAATCAGCATTGCCTATAAAATTCTCCATGTCTACATAAAAAATGTACTTCATAAGAAGCATTGTTAGGATCCTCAATGAGGTGTAAAATTTTATCTTCTCTGTATAACTTGAATAATTTCCCCTCTAGTGGTATGAAAACATATGACATATCCATTTGGACACTGCCAACCACACTAGCTACCCAATTTCTTGACAACAACATCCCCCATTTAGCAGGGAAATCAACAATGAAAACATTCATAGTTAAGTAATTTCCTGGATATGTTGGCAATTGTACAATCAATCCTTTCACATAGCCCACTATAGGTACTTCTCTAGAATATATATCGTATCATTTCCCAAAAGTAGCAGTTATCTTAAGGTTTAACTCATTCATGTATGTAAGAGGCATGATGTTTCATGAAGCTTTAGAGTTAAATGTACAATTGTGCAAGAGCCACCCATTTACAACAAGGGATGTGAAAAAGGGGTCACCATACAATTGTGTTTCCACTGAAGAAGTTACCAAATATACCTCAGGTGTTGGTTGGATATTTTATCAAACCAAAATATGAGGTTCAACCACAGTACATGGGATTAAATCCCTCCTCAAAGACAGGTGAGGCTGCCTATTTATTTCTAATCTAAAACATAGTAAATAATATATACAATATTCACACTAATCTAACCATTGGGGGTTGGGATGAAATCCCGAAATCCACATTCACACGATTCAAGGATATTGCTTTCGTAAGTGAAATAGGTTAGAAACTGTTACAGTGAAAGAAGCACGGTAGAAAAGAAATGGGAGAAACGTATTTTCTTTCGAGTAAACACAGAGCACGAAATAATCATACGAGTTTTAGATCACAGATATAGTGTCCGAGATAATTAGAAATACTGAGATTCTATGCAAAGAATAGCTTTAAGATCATGAACATAAGAACACTGTCTTAAATAAGATATATTTCACAACACAAAGTCTGCAAAACAATATCAACTTCTATTCTTAAAAATGATTGAAAGAAAACACAAAGTTTTTCTCCTTTCCAATAGCCTCTTAATGCTTCAAAAATTCTCGACCCTTTAGAATGCACAAGCATCCCTTCTTTATAACAAAAGAAGCTAGAGATAAAACAGGACAGATCCTGAAAAGTAGCATGCTAACTAGAGTTCAGCTTTGCATGATTCTCACGCAGGAGATCAAGTCAAAGTATGAATTAAAAATAATGACAAAATGGAAATAAAAGATATGTCATTCTAAAAATAGAAATGTCATGGGACGTTGGAACTTAATCCGAGTCATCATCTTTTGATTCTTCTTCTTTCTCTTCCTCCAGCTGAGACTGTTTGTTACGAAACTCCTGGAACTTCCGAATAATGCCTTGCATTTCATTCTCATCAGGCGCAATGGAATGATCATTCCACATTTCGCAGGTTTCATGAACATCACTGGCAGTGCCGGGAAGCTTTCTTCAATCCTTTTGCTGAGCTTTCTTAAGGCCTCCAACGTGTGTTCAATCCTCACAAACTGACTAATGTCTTCAAGGTCGAATCCATCTACAGGTTCATGCTGAACATTCTCTTGAACTTGTTTGAAGAGATCATCTGCTGATAGGGCACTTGAGTTCCCAACTGACACCTTTGGACAAATCTTCAGCAATTCTTCTTCCAGATCACTTTTCCCATCAATCAATTTATCCCTTGATTCTCTCAACTTGTTGCAGGCTTCGTTGAGGATATTTACTCTGAACTTGATGGCCTTGGTTAGTTGGAAGTGTTTATCTGTATGTGGAAGAACGCCTTCTTCTACCAAGAGATGTGCTGGTATTTGCTTTAGCACTTGGAGGGCTTCACAAGTCAAATCAAGCTGTCCAATTTCTTCAGTGAATTCTTCATCCATCTTCTCTCCTTCCTTCTGAATCTCTGCTAAGGACTGATGAACTTTCACCACGTCTTGAATTACTTCCTTCCCTTGTTGGAGAAACTTTTGGATCCATTCATCAACCACTCTTCCTTTTTAGGCAATCTTCTCAATCGTAGGCACCGATAAGAAATCAAATCCGACAGATAGCAGAAGCAGAAGAAGGTGGTATGGATTCCAGGGGTGTTGAGAGTTTAATCAAAACCTCTGTCAACTGCTCCACTTTTTCCTTAAGCTCATCTCTGCTGACCTTTGTTTCTTTCAACTTTTGGCACAGCACGTCTATGGAAGCCCGTGCATCTTGTTGCGCTCCTTCTGCTGTTACTTTCCCTAGAGCCACCCTGGTTACCTGGTAATCAGAAGCTGTTATATCCTCTCTAGTTTTGTCAGCCGAGGGAGTGGCAATCTCTGTGAACTTATCTCCTGAAGCATCTACCAAAACCCTTGAAATTGTTTTGGGTTTCTTGGCTGATTTTGCAGTAGAAGCCTTAAGTGAGCTGAAATCAAAGGCTGGTAGGGGTACAATCACTTTCCTCTTCTTCGGAGTTTGCTCGAGTAGCCATTGTGGAGTATCAGAGGAAATTGCCAATGTTGTAGTAACTGGTATTCTACTCTCAAGGGGAGCAGATTCTACTATTGGAGGGGGAACAGTAGTCAATGTGGTAGTAGGTGCAATGAATAGAGGCACAGGTTGTGGGGGAGTGTTGGTGATCACTTGGGTTCCAGCAGAGAGGGGTGAGAGCCCGGAGAAAATATTGGCCATCCTTGAAGAAGTGGATGGGGAATGAGGAGGCTGGAGTGGTTGTTGAGGGGGAGGCACAGATTCAGTTTCCAAAGCCTTGAGATGCAAGAGATAAGGTCTCTCCAGTTTGAGCAATCGGAAAATGGTGAGGTCAAGGGCTGGCTTCCTCCTTCTTCTAAATTAATCTCCCCTATTTCTGGTGGTGTTGGTGATTCTGGCACAACCACCGTTTGAGCTGGAGAGACAATTGAAGAGATTTGTCTTTCTTTCCTCTTCTTAGGGAATCCTGATTTTTATAGACCCCTCTAGAAGATTCTTTGTCCTTTTTCTTTTGGGAGGGCCCCACCTCCGTTTCAGCCAACTTTGGAAACTTGTCATCTTTAAAATTCATGCCCCAAGAAGAGAGCCATTTTTTGGTGCGAGCAAGAATGAGAGCCGACCTATCTGTGATAGAGGCTTTTTCGCTGGCCGACCAATCAATAGGCGGGAAAACGTATCGATCTTCATTAAGCCCATCATAGGACATATCCAACACACTTTCATAGTCAGTTGTACCATCTGGCAAATCAGAAAGCTCTAGCATCTAAATCTCATTAATAGTTAACCTACTATTATCTTTTCTGCGAACTGCAACTTCGTTACGCAGATCCACCCAGATATCCTCAATGTCGGGCCTGTGCAGATGTAGGGCTCCATAGGTTCTAAGTACTCCTCGGATGTCAAAACCATCCCGAGACTTCATATGCTTCTTTAATTTCTCCTGGAGTTCACATTCAACATTTTTAGCCTTTGCCACTATCGAGCAAGTATATCTCCCAATAGAAATCGGGAAGGATACAGTTGCCTTATGCTTGCTCTGTTGGAATTTGTGAAAATCCAATAGCTTTCTGACCAATTATATTAGTATCAATCTATCCCCTGGATAGCGAGGCAGACGGAAAGGCTCTCCTGAGTACATGACTGTTCGAAGGTAGGTAAACTTCTTGAACTGTAAGAAGATACATCCCCATTTAGATACCTCAGTCCAAGCTTCGTCTGATACCCTTGTCTTTCTTAGCCCTGAGTTCAGCCGGCAGATGTTCTCGTAGAAAAAGGCGTCATTCACCCTCCTAAAATGGTCCTTGGACCCCTTCTTCGTTATTTGAGGATAATACTTATAGACTGGATTTGTCGTTCTGCTTCCTTTAGTCTCCAGCCCGGGATAGCTCCTCATCCCAGCTGCTGCATAGGCCACATATGAGAACATATAAAACTTTCCGGTCGACAGGACCGTCGTCATCTGGGAATCAATTTCATCACTGATAAGGGTCCCCCAGTCAATCCCTTGCTTGTTCTTCTTGATGGTGACCATAAATTGGTACATCCATCCATGAAATAAATTTGATTCCGGCAAGCCAAAAACCCGGCTCAGTAGGGTGATAATATCGTTGATTTCTTGTATGAAATCCGATCTAGGGATAGTTCTTGGAAATCTAGATATTACTGGTTTTGCCTTGACCAAGAACTTCTTATTGACATCCCTAATGCAATTTTCCTAGTTACTGTCCCAGGCCTTCTGAGCCGACTTGATGTCTAGGGCCCCATACTCTTCAAAATTCGGTAGTTTCAGGAGATCATCAAAATAAGCCCCATCTAGTTTGATAACTACTTCACCAGCCTGATTCCTTACGGAACGAGAAGCTGAGTCGTAGCTGGATGCACACGCCAAAACAAACTCTGGACATTGGGCAGACATGGGGAAGCCTGCTGCAAGGGGCAAGCCACTGTTAGCTAAAGCCACCATCCATGGGGTTTGAGAAGAACTCTTCACCCTATTCCAAAAGTCGTCCATATCTATGTTGCCCATTTCAGTATCCCTGATATCATAATTACAGTCGATATATGACGGGGATTCTGGTTTCTTAAATTTGTATTTCATCCTGCTAGATTTTTCGGCCTTCTCCTGTGATGGACCAGGGTCCGACATGAAGAATATTGGAAGGAGAAAGGCTCGGAACTCCGGAGATGCTGTGCACACTGAAAAAAACCTGATTGACTGAATGTGTCGGAAGAAGAGAAGAACCTGACACGCAGAAGAAGATATCGGAAAACTTTGAGAACCCGACAGGTCTGATATGTCAGAATCTTGGTGAAACCCGACACTTGCTTTCAATGGCGGAAACAGGAGAAAACCCGGCACCCACTGTTCGATGACGGAACTGTTGAGGAGATGCCCCACTTAGTGTTGAGGTCGGAATGTTGAGAAACCCCGTCACTTTGAGCTTCCAATGTTCTTCAGACTTTTGAATCTGCAACACAACCTTCAAAATCCAGGAAACAAAAACAGAGTCTTTCCTTTGAATTTCTACATACACAACTTCCTTTCTTTTTTGTTATTCATATTCCATACATCATGCAAGTAATTGGAATTTGGAAGGAACAACACCAATCGATAATCTCAAAAAGAAAATAAACCCTAAAAACCCAAAACCCTTTCCAAAACAACACAGAAAGAAGAAGGAAGAAAAACCCTCAACAACTGGCAAGAAATTGGAAAGACAATACACGCAGTCGATCCAGAAAAATCAAGAATAAAGAAGGAACGAAAAATACCTTCAATTCGAGACAGGTAAAATCGAAAACAAACGATCCAGTCTGGTAACGCGAGTTTGCGGGTTTTGGGAGCGGAAGAGCATGCGAAAAATCCACGAATTAAAAATATGAACGGTAAGAATGACGTGGAAATCTGCATATTTATAAGAAAATCAGTAATAAATACACTTCAGCTCGGCACGTGCCAACTCACCGACCACTCGACATGAATGCCACGTCAGCATGTTGGAGGAGACTGAAAACCCGACACGAGGAGATTTAGTGCATTTCGGGTTTCGGGCTTCGGAAAACATGGAGCACAAAACATGTTTTGAATCATGAATGTTCCGATGCATTGAACTTCCGAAAACCCGATTACAAAGGATTGAGCGGACTTCGGGAATCGGAGAACATGGCGCATAAAACATGTTTTGGAACATGAATGTCCCGATGCTTTAGAGTTCTGAAAACCCGAATACAAAGGATTGTCGTAACACAAGGCGGGTCTCGGGTTTCGGAAGTCACGCGACACAAAGCATGTTTTAACTCAAGTATGTTCCGATGAGTTGAATTTCCAAAAACCCGAATACAAAGGATTTTCTCATTGCAAGGCGGGTTTTGGGTTTCGGAGGTCATAAGACATAAAGCATGTTAAAACTTATGTCAAGCTGTTAGTAACACCCGAAAACCCGATTTTCTCTAAAAGAGGTCATAATGCAAAATCACTTCAAAAATTTTGTAGGGGTTATCCGATCGTTTCGTTGTGAACTCAAAACGGGGCATCATTAGAAGGAAAATCACCATCATAATTATTGATCATAAAGGATTTTAAATACTTGAAATCATGATTAGGCAATTCAAAAGAATGGGCTATATCAGCCTCAAAATCAATTTCAATAGGGAGGGACCTAACCTTGTCAACACAAGTCCAAAAATCAACCACAGTTCGGGCGCAGAGGAGTTCAGTAGAAGATACATCCCGCTCACATTATGGTTGACATTCTATGATGTATACATCAAAAAAATCAGCATCATCACTTTCATCATCTGTAGGTGGATCGCAGGGCACATGGGGCAATAAGCATTTGTCACACCAATCAGTGGTATGTTATTCCTCAATAAAAGCTACTATTCCCACTAAAGGGTTAGGAACTACTTTTTTATCTCTAAAATTTTGTTGCTTACCAATGTGACCCATAAGTCCTTTTCCTCCGTCCTCTCCCTTGAAATACCCTCTAGCTTGATTTGAAAATCTATTGTGTCCAACGTTGTTATGTGACAAATTATTCATTGAGAAGATTTTAAGTTCTAGAACTTAGTAATTAATTAAAATGAAATAAATTAACTATGATGTATTCTAAAGTAGAAGAATTAAATTTAAAACCATGGGTAGCATTGAGAACCATGGGGTAATATGTAATAAATAAAATAAACACCCCAATTTATATGTATATGGGTGTAAAAGTGAAGTAACATGAGTAAATAAAGAATTAATAAAATAAAAGAGTGAATATCGAGTACCCCATAAATGGATATGAATTGTTTATAAATTACAATAAAGTAATATTATATATATAATGAATAGGTGTGATGATTTGTTCCGACCTCTCCAAAATTATAAATAAGAGGGCAAACTTTGGAATGGAAGAGCATGAAATATTTTATATATTTGAAGACCCCTTTAATATAGGGTGGATAAAAATAAAAAGAACTTCTCGAACAAGGATGTGTTGAGAAGTGTAATTAATGGGTACCATTTGGAAAATATATTGGTAAAGTAATTAATTAATCTTGTTTAGAACAGGTATGTTGGTTGAAAAACCTACCCGGTGAAAATGATTTAAACCGACGGTGAATGGGGATTTAATATATCTATACCCATAGGAAAATGTGTGCTCAAGTGTATTTTATATTTGATGTCGAAGTCAAGGCAAGTGGTGGGAATTAGAGAGGGACACTCTAGAGGGGTTTCCTAACTAGGGTACGTGAAGTGTAACCCAAGATGGTTCCTTGCCAAGGTAAGAAAATTATTTGTTACATATTTCCTCCTGATAATGTGGGCATAACTTGAGGTGTTGAATCTCTGGTATCACCTAGGAGTTACCTGAGCCACACATAGTCCTCACCTAGATATGATAAAGTTTTTCTTTAACTTTAGGATTTTTAATTAGGAAAAATTTATATCACAAGTGTTTTGATGCTGATTTTGGGGATTGATAGACAACCCCTTTTCGGCCGGTGCTAATTTATAAGAATTTTCCTTAACAGCCCCTGCCAAAGTTTTGATAACTTCTTCAAGGTCGAATGTCTTGCTAGTCTGAGACTTCTTTGGGTAAACCAACTTCACACCCTCCCTTTTTGGTGGCTTCCCAATAGCTTTAATATTATTCTCAATCTCAATAGCCATGGTAAAAAATTGTCTCAGGGTATGAGGATTTTGTCTCTTAAGTAGTATGTTGCCTTCTTATCAAATGTTTTTGAGTACTTAATAAGACAAGACTCGTCACTGGGCCTTATATTATTGGGAGACCTCGTCAGGGTTTTATTGAATTTGGTGTTGAAGTATTGGACACACTCATTGGGATTCTTCATGATATTTTCAAACTCAGAAAACGAAAACCTTAGATCAATTCTATCACCATATGGAAATCTAAATTCATTTTTCATCTCCCATCATGAATTAATTGATCCATTGGGAAAGGCTTTGAACCATTCATGAGAATCTTCTTCTAGAGTGTGTACAGAAAACTTTACATATACATCTTCAAATTCAAGCTCATAATCATCCATCACATTTTGAAATAAATTTAAATGATGATTACCATTGATAACATTATTTCCTTGAAACTTAGGAAACCTCATCCTAATCTCATTAGGGACCTCATTTAGATAACCTTCCATGTCATTAAAATCAATAGGTATATATGTGTTGAATTTGAAAGGTTCTCTAAGAGGGGGTCAACCATGTTATTTTACACGAGAACTACAGGTGGAGGATGGTGTAGCCAATGCTGAATAGGGGTTTTCTGGTCAAATTTTTTTATACAACCTAATGAAAGCTTCCGGAGGAGTAGACTCTAATCCAAATATCTGGTTCTCCTTAGTAAGTAAAAGAATATGATTAGGATTATCTCGTATAGCCTTAAAAACATGATCATGTATGTACAAAGAGTGTAAATGATAATTTGGACTAGATGCGTCAGAAGTGTCAAATGTGTCAAGGTAGTCCTTAACTAGCATAATATCAAGCTTATTAACTTGGCTGTAACTAGTCTTTGAAATCTGATCAATTACAAGCTTCCATATCTACTTCCTTTTCTGAACAAACTCTAACTTGTGAAGTAATTTCTTTGTGGGATCATATTGGAAAGAAGACCATAATCCTTATAATTTTACAAAATATAAAGCAAATCAGTAATTACAATCAGATGAAACTAATCCATCCCAACTTTACTTTATATAGTCATTTATAGAATATCAAATTCAAGAAATAGATGGAACCTTTAAACATGTAGTATTCCTTTTAAGAAAACTCAAGCCACGCAAAATTAAAATATTGCTATGAGATTAATGTAAATCTCCCCGAAAACAATGCCACTCAGGTGTTGGCTCCCAAAATCACACCCCAAGGAATTAAGAAACTAACTAGAGTAGGTTAGCTTTGAGGGAGTGATAAACAATGAAATATTATTTGTCATTGATATATGGGGATTTTTTCAACACTTGACCTAATAACTCAAATATGAGAGGTGGTCAGGAGACACCTTAACAAAGGGGATGGCATAGCCCTACTACTTCTGGCTTTGTCTGGACTAAGGTGAGAGAACCTAATTGGAGGATCTAAATGAAGGAAAAGATATCCTGGCTTGGTTTCCTTTTATAATTGGTGTAACTTAATTTGAAGCAAGTGCAACCACATATACAATTCTCACTCATAAGAGTTGTCACTTGATTATTGTACTCACTTGACACATCAAATACAAATCAAAACAAATAGATAATGAACAACCTCATATATTATGTTTGCATAATAATATCGACCAAGGGTGCTTTAAATGATATTGGATCGCATATTTGGTGGGATTCTCAACAAAGCATATTGGTAATGAACAACTCTTAAACACTGCTTTGCAGAATACGCATATGTGTGGTATGCGGGTATGACATGTTTAGTAGGTGTGAAGAAAATTGGACATTCTTAGTTGAAATTGAAGGTGGAGAGTAGTTACTTGTGTGAATTTGGCATGTTAATATTCCCATGGAGATAATCCATCCTTAATGGTGATGCTTGAAAAGAACAATCAATTTAACATAATTTTGAAATAACTTTTGCATTCATTGATACTCAATTTGCACAAATGTTACCGACAGTCTTCAAAATCCTAAGTACACATCCTTGAGGTAGAGTTTAGATAAAGCACTTTTTCTATTTGTTTTATACACCTAGAATATCCTTAAGGGATAACAATATCCCTTCAAAAGTGATGCCTCCCTTAGGATTTTACACCTAGACTGAACTAGTGTAAAGGATACACTACTCTACAATATTCTCACAATGACCAGAAGAATGCAATAGTTTGAAGAAGGAACCTTATGTAATGGACAAAGTAATGTCACTGCAAGTTTGTAATAGAAATTATATTTCCTCATTCATACTTTTAAAACATAAAACATAGGAAAGTATAGTTTTATCAAAACAAAGAGAATCTATTCTTGTAAGTTTTTGGTAAGGAGACAAACAAATGCCTTAAAAACCTACTAATGGTTGTGCAACATAGCCACCTTAGCATTTCCTCATAGATTTGGATAAGCACAAAATATTTTGTAAAAAACTAGAAACTGGAACTTAACACTGAAATTGATCAACAAAATTCTACAACTACCCCCTTTCACCCGTCTGCTCAAAATGAAAGATTTTTACAATATATAGAAGATGAGAGAGAGAAAAAAAGAGAAAATCATATTTCCCTTTTCAACCACCAATAAGATGCATTATATTTTTTTAAAAAGGCATGGGTAGTCTACCAAGGTCATTCATTCCTTATGTTGTGCTTGCAGGAGAAGAAATGGGCACCATACTTCATTAAAACAGGTGGTTAAACAAACTAGAACTAACTCTTTAATGCTAAGGACGTTTGCTTCTTTTATCCAACCAACCACCATCAATTTTTGAATAAGATGATGTAAAATTGAAGGGCTCAAGGAGACTTTTCCAATAATATAAATTTTATAATATTTGGAGCAGAGGATCAAAAGATATGGCCTTCTAAAGTTTTATATGTCGGGATGAACAAGAGAATGACATGTGAAGGCCTTTGATTGGCCTTGGAGATTGCTTCTTCCTACGTGTGATTTAATTTTCCTTTGCCATGTGTCGGTCTTTGGTTGGCTCGGGGTCGAGTATTTGCTTCCCTTTTACTTTTCTATCCTTTCCTTTTCCTTTGATATGGCTTGCGCATAGGTTTGGTCCATTATAAAATGTGAGCCGATAAGACAACGTCATGCTCCTTTGTAGTGTCAGACTTTATTCTGACTTGTACTGGCCACTGAAAAGAATAAGCCAATAAATTATCTCCATGCTTACTTTGTAATTCACCTTTGATAACCCCTTGACTTACCGTTGCAAAACATGAACCAATAGGACAACTCCACACCCCTCACAATGTCAGACTATTTAATAACCCTGACTCACAACCATGAAATGTGAGCAAATGAGAAAGCCCCATGCTTACTCACAATGTCAAACTGTCTTTATTTCATGCTTTCCTTTCATGTTGTACCTTTTTCATTTTCATATGAGTTGTCATTGATGTCAAACTACATTGATGGAAAAAGTAGAAAAAGTATAGTTCAAGGGGTTGTGTAGGCATCTCAAAGATTAACCATGTATGGAAAGAAATATTTGGCAAGAGAAATGTGAAGGTTGATTGGTATTGTCAGATCTCAGAGGTTTCAAGATGATTAAGGATGAGTTATAAGGGACGTAATTGGTTTTTGTGCAAGCCATAGATATGAGGAGATACCCGCTGAAGTATAAAATAAGACGCGAAGGATTAGTGAGAGCCACAAGCAAAAGGACAAAGCCATGAGTGAGAAAGGTGAAGCCGCAGATGTGAAGGAAAAACTGTGGGAGTAAGGAAAGTCTAGAGGAAGCTGTAGATAAAGAGAAAATATGTGAAGGACAAGAAATAGTGAAAGATAAAACAAAATAATCACGAATATGGAGCAATGCCGCAAAGCACTAAAGAAAGATGAAGAAAGTCATGGAAGACTACAAAAGATGCGAGAAGTAAAGAAATGCCGCAGATAGCTAAAAAATGCTGTGACAAAGGAGAAATACTGCATAATAAAGGATAGAGCCATGATGCAAAGAATAAGTTAGAGAAGCCAAGAAAAGCCACAAATTGAACAAATATGGTCTAGAAAGGGCTCGAGAACAATCAATTGATTTGAATATGGACAAGTGAGACTCTATTCTCTAAAATTGAGAATGATTTGATTGATTGGTTACTTTGGCAGTGTACACAACCTGAGCTCCATGAAAAACTAAGAAATATCATATTCCAGCTATCATCATTTAATTCTCTTTGACTTTGTGGAATTACAGTTACAATTATCTATGCAATTCCTGATTTTTAAGTGAAATTAAATATTAGAGAAGAAATCAGTTTGCTCATCTTGATCAATTTGGAAATCCTAAATAGATGGGAAATCTATTTTGGGAATCAGATCTTAAATTTCTCTTGGAAACATGAAATAGAAAATGGCGAAGCCAGACCAAATATGGAGAGAATAAATTTGGATTTTTTTGTATGCATTTAATTCAACAAATTTTCAGCCGAAAGGGAAGAAAGAGTGCATGACACACCAAGGAAGATAAGGGATATTATTGATGATTTATAAAAGAAAATCTCCTTGTAAATATAACCAGAGGTTAAGTAAGAAATCAATGCATACAAATTAGAAGAGCGACAGAGGGAGAAAGAGAGATCAAGTGAAAAATGAAATATATGAGCTAAAGAAGAAATAGAGAGCATAAATCAGAGACCCAGATCAAGTTTGAAAGACCAAGAGAATGTAGATAAAGATGAAACAATGAGTGCAGAAAAGTGATCATAATCTATTATGTAATCAATATTGATTATGTATGATCAAATTGTATTTATAAAATAATATTTCTAAGTGGGTGCTTAGATAATAGGGGTGGGTTCTCCTTACAAGTGGGTGCTTGCTAAAATCTGCTGAGTGGGTGCTCAGTAAAGCCTTGAGTTAGTGCTTGAAGTAGTGAAGTGGGGGATTCACTGGTTGAGTGGGTGCCCAACCAAAACAATTGTATGCTTTTGAATTGGTGTTCCTAATAAAGCCTTGGTTTCAAATTGGGTTTTCTCCTAAAGGGTTTCCCGCTATAAATTTTGTGTTCAGTGTTATCTTTCTTAGCACATATTTGTTTAAATGCTCATTATACATTATTGTACTCAACTAAGAAATATTAGATTAACATTATTGTAAAAAATTATAATTTGCACTAATTCACCCCCCCTCCGAGCGCTTGTAATCTCTAACAATTGGTATCAGAGAAATGCCCTTCTAGTAAAAGCTTAATATCTTCAAGGAGATCCTCTTTTCACAAGCATGACAACAAATCAGGCATAAGAGGATTTATCACTGTCAAGATCACATCTCTTCACTGAAATGAATTATGCATTCTGGAGAATACGGATGAAAACATATCTAATGTTTGTTGGTTTTGATATCTAAGAATGTGTTGAGAAAGGATACATTCCTCTTGCCATGTCAATCAATTCTTTAGCTAACAATGCATAATATGAATGCAACTCAAGAGCAATGAATACTAGCCTATGTAGCCTAACTGAAACATAATTTGTAAAAGTTATTCACTGCTTAACAAAAAAGGATACATGGACAAATATTCAAAGTATTTATGAAGGAGATGACAAAGTTAAGTTAGAAAAGTTGTAGACCTATAGAGCTTAGTTTGAGAATCTGAAAATGAAGGATGATGAGAGCATAGCAGTCTACATGCAGAGAATAGATGAAGTTATCAATATGATCAAAGGCCTAGGTGAAAAACAAAGAGAATATGTTATAGTCCAAAATATTCTTAGATATTTGACTGCCAAATATGATGCAAATTTGAGTGAATAATTCCTTTCAAACTTGGATTGGTAGGGATGTTCTGCCTGCACATGTCAATAAAGCCATCATCATTGATCTTCATGGCTGTGAAAATTATGAATAATGGCTGTTTTATGGATGCTAATGAGCGGATCCCCAAGTACATGATGATGACATCACAAAAGATTTGGATGATTGCTGCAATGTGTGTGGAATGGATTACCATCATTTCTTGGCATGGGAGGAAAGCGGGGGAGAAGGGCAATAATAACAAATGCTACATTATTATTAATCTGGCTTTCACGGGAGGAACAGATTCAAAAACCAAAAGCACCGCTTGGCCTGTCCCGCACATTGCAAGTTTTTTTACCGTTAAAAATAGGAATAGTAACATAGTAAACATGGGGGGTCCACCATGCAAGACCGAGCCGACCCACAACCCTGAGTGGAAAGAGAACATGGAGCTTTGGGGAGTACCTGCAAATCGGGGGCCTGTCGAATTTCATTGAGAGGATTCAAGGCTTCGATCAAGATGTCTCCATCAAATTCACCAAGGGTTGGAAGAATAGAATTGTCAAGTACAGTAAAATGAAAATGGAAATTACAGAAGAGCTCATAGCTCAGGTCACTGGTCTCAGCTTGGAAGGTGCAAAAGATTTTTCAACAAGAAAGTCGATAGGGAGGTTGAAACCAAGAAATTTCTAGAAGAGCGAGAGAACCTTGAGTTTGTAACTGCTGGCCTCAAGGTGGAGTCGATCCCTGCACCTTTTGATGAACTTGCCAAAATGGTGGTAAGGTATGTTACCTTAGAAGGAAGACATGTGACTATCCCACACAAGCATCTGATTTTTCTGAATCATTTTTGTAGAAATAACATTATTAGTTTTCCTCATTATCTGATCAACTCCCTGGAGAAGTCTTTAAGGGAGGTGTAAAATCACTCTAGGGCTGTCCCCCTACACCAGGGCCTTAGAATCCTCATTCACCACCACTTTTCTAGTTTCCCTCCCATGAACCCCATCCCACCTCCCTCCTCCACACCCCCACCTACCCATACTGCTCCCACTCCACCCCTGCCAAAAAGAAAGCATGATGATGTGGGCTCCAACAAGAAAAGAAAGAGCCTAAAAAATATAATCCCTGCCTCCCAACGTGTCCTTAGGAGCCACAAGGACTTAGAACTTGCTGAAAGCCTCCTACATATCAGCATCCCTGTGGAGAAGCCCAAGGAGGAGGATTTGCTGGAGAAGGTTGATAGATTGGAGAAGGAGATTCAAGAGCTCAAAGGGGCTCTTAAGAACATGGAGAAAGCCAAAGGTAAAAGGATCCTGTAAGGTGAGGAGGAAGAGGGGGTCATTGATGAAGTCTTCAAGAAGCTGCAGTCCCTTGATGGCAGATTGGGGAATGCCAAAAGCCGCAATGACTGTATTTTGTCTGCCCTAAAAAGCATCTATAACTTCATTAAACAGCACGTCCACAGTGTTTGCAGCTTAAGTGGAATCAATGAAGATATATGGGGACCTAAAGAAAATAGGGACATTGCAATCTCCCAAGCAGACATGAAGGACCCCTCTCAGGCCACAGCCATTACCTTTTTCATGTCACTGCAGGCCATCAAGGCCAAGATTGACAGAGCCCTCAAGTAACAGGCTGATGTGCTGCTATTTTTTGGCTATGATCTGGCTGTCATCAGGTGGTTCTAGAGCTATTTTTTGATGGAGCTCTGTATTCTGTTTCTCTTTTGGTTTCTTTTTGAACTTGTCTCCTTTTCTCTGGATCTCTGTACGTTTAGATCCACTCTTCACCTTTATTGTAATATCTGGCTACTGAGTCTTTCTTAGTTGACTATTTTGCCCTTCTCTGGGCTACTTTTCTCATGTTTATTATCTGGCTTTTGAGCCCTTTTGTACACAGGGTATAGTCCCTTCAAAACTATTTGCCCTTAATAAAAAAAAAAATGATGCAAAGGTTTCAACTATAGAATAAGCCAAAGACATGAAAAATTTCACAAAGGATGAATTAAAAAGCATAATTTCAAAATACGAGTTGAGGAATATTAGATCTAAGACTACCAAGAAAGAGGTAGCATTAAAAGTCAAGAAAGAAACCCAGTCAAAGTCAGAAGAAGAAGAAGAATCATATTCAAAGGATGAAGTAGATGATGAAAAGATTAAAGCAATGTTCATAAGAAAACTAAAAAGAGGTTTAGGTAAGTATAAATGAGAACTTCCTTCCAAATGTTTTGAATGTGAACAAGTAGGTTACTTTGCTATTAAATTCCCCAAAAAAGAAGCTTAGTCTAAACAGGAAGAGGATAGTCACAAACACAACAAGAGAGATACTTTCTACAAAAGAAAAAATACCAAGAAGTAGTTATTTAAGAAAAAAAAGAACATCTTCTATTCAAAAGAAGAGTCATAGTGAATTTGATTCAAGCAACCTTCAGGGAGAGCTCTGAAAATGACCCCTGATGAATCTGCAATCTCAATGTCCCTTAGTTTATGGTCATGGATCCATTATGAAGAATCTCATTCTCTACCCATGGTCCCTTGGAATCATAGTTGAATATGAAGACGTCTAATGAAGATAGCATAGAGTGAATCTTGAAGCCTGAACTGGAGGTATGTTGTCAGTTGACAGAATCCCACAACTACGTAGGAGAAAGAATCAAAATATGAAATGCCTCATTAAAATATTATGTCATAACATGATACACATCTTTGAGAAAAGAAAAACTCTAAGAGCTCCATCAGAAACCAATGAGCTCAAAGAATAAGAAACATAACTAGAAAGGATTTCTCAATATTACAAATCAAAGGAAGATGAATGCATAAATCTAAACTCAGAACTAGGGCAACTAAAGGCTAAGATGGAACAAATGAACAACAAGCTGATAACGTATGAAAAGATGGAAAATATCTCAAATGTGCTAACTGATATACTGAACAAACAACGAGATACAAATGACAAATCAGGAATATAATTCAAGAAAACAAAGAAATGGAAAGGATCCTGTAAAGCAAGAAGGAAACAGAGGTACATCAACTCCCAAGCACATCATCTACCTCAAATAAATATGTTCATCAAATCCACCAAGAGAAGGAATACTGCTCCTAGAATCACCTATGCTATGAGGTACACACATTCTTTCTATGGTTATTGTTATTCATGTAATCAGTTTAGACACAAGGTTGCTAAGTGTAGAAAATTCTCTAGAGGATATAGAAGGAACTTTGGCCCATCTTACACCAAAATGAACTATAATGATGTTCACTATAAATATCACAAGAAAATTCATGGAGACTCAATAAATAAACAAGAAACCTCTAAACAACATAAATTGGTGTATGTGGTGAAGGAAGAAGCAAATAAAAGGAAAGAGTCTTTCTCAATAGTGCAGACCATGTTTCATGTACATAATTAAGATAAAATATGGTATCTAAATAGTGGCTGCTCAAGTCACATGACAAGTAAAAAAATTAAATTTATTACTCTATCAAACAATGCATCAGGAGCTGTTAGATTTGGGGATAATAATTCAGCAAATATAGTTGGAAAAGAAACCTTAAGTCTAGAAAATGGTTAAAAAATCACAGAGAATGTCTTGTATGTTGAAGGCCTCAAACACAATTTGCTAAGTGTAAGTCAAATGTGCAAGAAAGGATATAATGTGATATTCCAGGATAAAGGCTATGATATTATCAATGGTAGAACATGAAAGAAAGTTACAAAAGCCAAGCAGACCAAGAACAATATGTATGTTCTAAATGAAATTAATAAAGAAAAATGCCTCTCAAGTAAAGTTGATTGTAGCTGGCTATGACACATGAGATTAAGACATATGAGTTTTGAAAATCTAGTAAATTTAAGTGTGAAGGGTGGTGTGAGTTACATGCCAAAGATTTTCAAACCAATAGACACATTATGCAAGGCTTGTCTACATGGTAAACAAACAAGGAGATACTTCAAGTCTAAAGAGTATTCTACCACTAGACCACTGGAACTTATTCATACAGACATGCGCGGCCCTACCAGAGCTGCGAGTATACAAGGAGATGTGTATTTCATGTTACCAATAGATGAATACATGAGAATGACATGGGTGGCTTTCCTAAAGCATAAATCAGAAGCTTTGGAAAGATTTAAGACCTTCAAAGCACTTGTGGAGAATGAGAAGAAATCCAAAATAAAATTCTTGAGATCAGACAAAGGTGGAGAATTTGGTCAAATGAGTTTAATGAGTTTTGTGAAGAACAGGGAATTTAAAGACAGAAGACAATTATTAGCCACCAAGAAACCTCAACAAAATGGAGTGGTTGAAAGAAAGAACATGATTGTACAAGAAATGACAAGAACAATGCTGAATAAATCTAAACTACTTGACATATACTAGAGTGAACCAGTCTACACCATGGTCTACATTCTTAAGAAAAAATTGAGAATAAACAGTGACAAGACTCCATATGAACTATGGAAAAACAAGCCAACCAATGTAAAACACATAAGAGTTTTTGGAAGTAAATGTTACATTAAAAGAGATGAAGATAACTTGGGAAAATTTGACTCTAGGTGTGATGAAGGCATATTCCTTGGCTATTTAGCAACTAGTGTGGATTATAGATGTTACAATAAAAGGTTGCAGAAAATGGTAGAAAACACAAATATAAAATTTGATAAGTATTATCCTACCAAATCTAGCACTCAAGATAGTAACAATAATGAAGAACGAGAATATGATGAAGAAATGGAGAGTTTGTGTGAAGAAGTAGATGAATTGGAAGAAAGACCAGACACTAATACACCCTCAAGACAAATTAAGAGGGATCATCCATCAAATTAGATCATTGGAAACAAAGAAGGTGACATTCTAACCAGAAGAAGACTAAGAGATCAGAAAAATCATGAAGATATAACACTCATATCCATGGTAGAACCCAAAAGCATTGTAGAAGCAAGAAAGGATCAACATTGGGTAGACACAATGAATGAAGAACTTGATCAGATTGAGAAGAATGAAACTTGGGAGCTCATACCAAGACCTAAGGATAAAAATGTGATTGGAACTAAATGGGTCTTTAGAAACAAATTGAATGAAAAAGGAGAAGTAACAAGGAACAAGGCCAAACTTGTATGTAAGGGCTATGCGTAAATAGAAGGAATTGCATTTGATGAAATATTTGTCCTAGTGGCAAGGATGGAAGCAATCATATTTTTTTGGCATACACACCTTACAAGAAAATCAGAGTGTTTCAGATGGACATGAAATCAGCCTTCCTAAATGGTTTTCTAAATGAAGAGGTATATATTGAACAACCTGATGGATTCTGACTAACTAAAGATAAATATCACGTGTGTAGGTTCATAAAGGCCTTGTATGGACTTAAGAAAGCTCCTAGAGTTTGGTATAGTAGAATGGATTCATATCTCATTGAGCAAGGTTTTAGAAAAGGCGTTGCCAACAGTAATCTCTACATCAAGGAAGAAGGAGATCATATGCTCATTGTCATTGTGTATGTGGATGACATCATTTTTGGAGGAGATTATGATAAAATGACTTATGAATTTGTTGATATAATGAAAGAAGAATTTAAAATGTCTATGCTTGGGGACCTCTCATTCTTTCTAGGCTTACAAATCAGTCAATTAGACCAAGGTATATTCATATCCCAAACCAAGTATATCAAAGAAATGTTGAAAAAGTTTAGGATGGAAGATTGCAGACCTATAGGGACACCAATGGAAGTAGGATGCAAGATGAGCAAAGAGGATAGCTCACCAAAAGTAGATAAAAATCTATACAGATCTATGATAGGATGTCTACTCTACTCCATAACATCAAGACTTAATATCATGCATGCAGTAGGCCTTGTTAGAAGATTCCAAGAAGATCCAAGGGAAACAAACTTCAAAGCAGTCAAAATAATTCTAAGATATCTCATGGGAACAATCGAATATGGACTTTGGTACCCCAAAAGTAGTGAATTCAATATAAACGCATATACAGATGTTGATTAGGCAGGAAGTGTTGATTACACGAAGAGTACAAGTGGCAGATCATTCTTTGTTGGAAAGTTTCTAGTATCTTGGTTAAGAAAGAAGCAATCATTAGTAGCACTCTCAACATGTGAATTAGAATATATAGTAGCTGAAATGTGTTGCACTCAAGTTCTTTGGATGAAGAAGACATTGGAGGATTACAAGGTAAAATATAACAGCCCAATTCCCTTGTTATGTGACAACACAAGTGCAATATGTGTATCTAAGAACCCTGTGTTCAACTCAAAGACCAAGAATATTCCAATAAGATATCATTTCTTGAGGGATAAAGTAAATGATAGGAAAATCAGTCTGGATTATGTGAGCACAAAAGAGGAAATTGTAGATATCATGAAAAACCTCTGCCAAAAGCTACATTTGAGCACTTAAGGAATGAATTGGGGGTCATTCCAGATCCCAACAACAACTAGAAGGTGTAAAGATAAATTAAGGGATAATTCTCATGAAATATCAGCTCCAAAATCAGTGTGAGAACAATATTTATGCGAGGGGGAGCTAGTCTAAAAGCTCATCTTGTCAAAGTATGCATCAGCTCAGGGGGAGCATTTCCATGAGTATACCAAGTGATAAGGATAAGAAACATGTGCATAGGGGAGCATCGTGAGGTAAGAACATGAATTATCTAGCTTACCTACATTTTCATCATTATGCAGCATAGATGGCCCTTTTTCTTTATTGTCAAAGGGGGAGAGAAGATGAAATCAGAAAGGTATGCAGTGTTTTCCATCAAAGTTTGTAAGTTTTTGAGGTGTTGCCATCAATGAAAAAGGGGGAGTTTTTTGGACCTTTTTCATTGTCATATGTGTTGTCATTGATGTCAAACTACATTGATGGAAAAAGTGGAAAAATTATAGTGCAAGGGGTTGTGTAGGTATCTCAAAGATCAACCATGTATGGAAATAAAGATTTGGTAAGAGAAATGTGAAGGTTGATTGGTAGTGTCACTCTTAGAGACTTCAGGATGATTAAGGATAAGTTCTAAGGGACTTAATCAGTTTTTGTGCAAGCCATGGATATGAGGAGGTAGCCGCCGAAGTCTAAAAGAAGCCACAAAGGCTTAGTGAGAACCATGAGTAAAGGGGTAAAGCCATAGAGAAAAGGGATGAAGCCGCGAGTGAGAAAGGTGAAGCCACATATATAAATGAAAATCTGTAGGATTAAGGAAAGTCAAAAGGAAGCCGCAGATAAAGAGAAAATCTGCAAAAGAATATAAATAGCCACGTAAAACTATAAAAGCTGCAGATAAAAGAAAATAGCCGCAGACATAGAGTGAAGATGCGAAGTACTAAAGAATGCAATAGATAAAGAAGTAAAGTCATGGATAATCGAAAAATCCACCATCAAAGAAGAAATGCTACAGATCGAAGGATATAGCTGCGATACAAAGGAAAAGGTCATGGAAGGTAATGAAAGATGCAGATTGAAAAAATATGGTTTGGACAGGGCTTGAGAAAAATTAAATGCTTTGAACATGGACAAATGAGACTTTGTTCTCTAAAATCGATAATGATTTTACTATCTAGTTATACGAAAAAGTACAAAACCTGAGCTCCATGAAGAACAAAGAAATCTCTAGTTCCAGCTGTCAACATTTAATGTTCTTTGAACTTTGTGGAATTGCAATTAAAATTTTCTATGTAATTCCTGATTTGAAGGAAAAATTAAATATTAGAGAAGAAATTGATCCACTCATCTTAATTACATTGGAAATCCTAAAAAGGTGAGAAATATATTTTAGGTATTGGATCGTAAATGGATCCTAAATTAATGCATGGAAAACAGTGAAATCAAGCCAAATACAGAGAATGGTGAAGTCAAACCAAATATGGAGATAATAAATATGGATTTTGTTATATGCATTTAATTTATGAGATTTTTAGCCGACAGGGTGCAAGAGTGCACAAAATGCCAAAGGAAGTGATGGAGAATATTGGTTGAATATAAAAAGAGATCTCCATGTGAATAAGGGTGTTGCTCAAGTAAGAAATGGAGGTATGTGAATGATAAAAGTGATAGAGGGAGAAAGAGATCTCAAGTGAAAAATGAAATATACAAGCTAAAGAAGAAACATAGTGCATAAATCAGAGACCCAGATAAGATTTGAATACCAAGAAAGAGAATGCAGAGAACGCTGAAACAATGAGTCTAGAATGACACAAAAAAGTGATCATTATCTGTTTTGTAAGAAATACCATTTTTATATGATCAAATTGTAATTGTAAAATAATATTTCTAAGTGGGTACTTAGATAATAGGGGTGGGTGATCCTTGAAAGTTTGTGCTTGCTAAAATCTGTTGAGTGGGTGCTCAACAAATCTTACAGTGGGTGCTTGAAATACTGAAGTGGGTCCTTCACTAGTTAAGTGGGTGTTCAACAAAAACCATTGTAAGATTTGGAATTGGTGTTCCTAATAAAGCCTTGGTTTCAATTGGGTTATTCTCCCGAAAGGGTTTCCCACAATAAATTTTGCGTTATGTGTTATCTTGCTTGACATCATCTTGTTTAAATGCTTATGATATATTTTTGAACTCCACTAAAGATTTCGGGATTGAAATTACTATAAAAATTTTAATCTGCACTGATTCACCCCCCCTCTCAGTGATTGTCATCTATAACATTTCATTGGTTTGGGGTTGTTCCTTCACGTCACAACTTCTAACTTGCTCTTCCTTTGACCTTTTCACTTCACGAACCTGATGAATTTATGAAAATTGGCTTATTTTGCAGCCTTGAATTCCATGAAAGTATATATTCTCACCATGCACTATCATGGCGACATGTGTCCACTTCCTTTAATCTATTGAAGTTCACCCATCTGTTGAATTTATCTGCCCCAGGGTGGACCTAAAGACGTATTGAATTTAATAGATTTCGCAGTCTTAAAGGCTGCAAAACCTAGAAGGCTATGAAGATACTCTAAATCCAGCCATGTAGCCCTTCACATCATGAGCATTTGAACTGCTTGGTGGTGTAGATGTTTGGTAGTCATTCGAACGTCTGTCATGATTTTTTTTAAATGGCTAAGTCCCAATCACCCACAAGTTCCAAGCTTTTATACTTTGATCAACCAATCCATTAACCAGTTCCGCTAAATATTTTCTTTTTATTTTGACAAGGCATAAAATTTCTAACAAATTTATAATTCTCCTTTACTTAGACTGATCTTTTAAGTAATGGGAACAATATGAAGCACACAGATCGGTTACATTTATGAAAAGTCTAGGAAAAATACCAGCTCAATTTGGGGGCCTTGATTGAGCACCAACACCTCCTTCACATTCACGCTTAGATTTGGATTCATCCTGTAAGGCCTCTTCCTAATAGGTCATGTGCCTTCTTTCAACTTAATCTTCATCTCACCTAAATAAGGATGCACACCCATCAATTCATGGTAACATTTGAACTACTTGGTGGTGTAGATGTTTGACAGTCATTCAAACGTCTGTCAGGATTTTTTAAAAATGGCTAAGTCCCAATCACCCCCAAGTTCCAAGCTTTTATACTTTGATCAACCAATCCATTAACCAGTTCTGCTAAATCTTTTCTTTTTATTTTGACAAGGCATAAAATCTATAACAAATTTATAATTCTCCTTTACTAAGACTGATCTTTTAAGTAAGGGGAACAATATGAAGCACAGATATCAGTTACATTTACAAAAAGTATAGGAAAAATACCAGCTCAATTTGGGGGCCTTGATTGAGCACCAACACCTCCTTCACATTCACACTTAGATTTGGATTCATCCTATAAGGCCTCTTCCTAAAGGTCACGTGCCCTCTTTCAAATTAATCTTCATCTAGCCTAAATAAGGATGCACACCCTTCAATTCATGGTAACCTCTTGGGAAGAGATCCTGAAAGTTATGCAAGAGCTCAATGATCTTGGCTACTTCTTGTTCTGACTAGTAGTCTCCAATAATGGATTCCTTAGGCACATCCTTTTTGGCAATGTTAACCTTATTCATTTTCATGGGATCATGGTATGAGTGTATATTTTCATCCATAAAGTCCATGACCTCACACATACCTTATGTATGGCTAACATCCAAGTTGTCCACTTATTCATCATCAATCATGTACACTATATTTCCTTTTTCATTTTCTTTCTAGGAACGACCCATTTGTATTTCCTTTGTCTCAAACATATCTTTACACACCTCAAGACTAACTTCCCCTAGTAATTCCATCATAAGATCTTATATTTTCACACTATCCCCCAAAGCGATGCGCTTTAGAATCTTTAGAGCCTCATGTACATGTGGCTTGTTATAAAAATAGTCAGTTTTCTGGAAAATACTTGCAGTCATCTTATGCCATCTTCTAGTCTTGCTTTTTAGCTCAGCATGGACATGCCAAGTGTGCTTGTATCCATAAAATTTTGAGTAGAACTTATGTACTCATAGATATGGTGGTAAGGCCTCTTGGCCTTGCACCCATAGTCTCTCACAATTATGGACATGTACCAAAGCAAGAGTCTTCCCATGATATTTACATATGTGTGTAGGTACATTATTCTGAGTAAACCTTATGCAAAAGGTGTTTTTCATACTTCTCACCATTCTAATAGGTTATCTCTATGTGTTTACCACCAGTGGGTTACTGACTCGTGAAACATTTACACCAGCATGTTTATTCTATCCCCTTCATTTTTCCATTGAGTCTCCATGGCATGCACGAATGTATCAGGATTCCCTTCACCAGTATATTATAGTGCCTAAGTTGAGTGTATCCACCTCACCATGTGCGGCCTGATCATCCTAGTGACTCTCCCCTTAACTTCACACCCGAACATCTCATACGTGCCACGAGCCTAGTTATCATAAGTAACACTAGTAGTGTCACTTATAGATTGTTTCTTCCCATTGAAGTACATATTCCTTCGATGGTTCTACATTTTCTGTATTGTGCACTATTTGTGCATAGATTTTATTAATATCTTCTTCACTCAAGGGCTCAACGTAAGGCATTTCCTTTGCATCATTCAGAGGTATGATCACCCACTCATCTTTGTTCTTAAAATTGATGTACCTCTTGTTAAAGCACAAATCAAATTTATTCACATAACACTAGGGACATCCAAGTAATGCTAGAAAATCATGTGCTTCAACCAGTTCTAATACCTCAAAGTCCCCAATAAACTTGGCTCCCTAAATAGTAATGGAAGCATCCTTCAATACCCCAATAGGAATAGCCCTAGTTTTTTTTGCCATATACAACACATTGGATGATGGTTATAATTTTGGTCTCCCCATTTGATTCCATGCATCCAAAGTCAATAAATTTACCTCATTGCATGTATCTATCAAAATATTACTTACCAACCATCCGTCAGTCACTGCATCAAGTGTAATTTCCTTGTCATATTCATGGTTCTGTGATGGAAATTTTACATGTAGTATCTGTCACTCATGCTCAACCCAATTGCGTAGTAATTTTTCAAGTAGTCATTCCCTTAATAGTGGGATGATATTCTCTTGGAATAACATCTTACACACCTCCTTTAGGTCATCCAAATCCTTCTGTGGGGGATCAATATTCTTTGCATGTTCTCTCTCGTGTGCCTAGTCCTTCAAGTACTATATTTCACCATGCAGATATCTAGTGACTCCCATAGTCTCTAGGTATAATTATTTCT